>LR737384.1:16294562-16382886 GCA_902655005.2 Marronus borbonicus | reverse complement strand
TATACTTACTAAGTACTTTTTTTAAATACTGAACTACGTTTTAAAACAAACTCAAAGTCTGTTTGAAATATTGAAAAATTAAAATGACTAAATATTTTAATAGATCAACTGGATATATTACAAACGAAATTACAGGGGGTGATGTAGAATTTTTTATGCTGAAAACGAATCTGGCCGCAGAAATTATCTAGCATGTCAGGAATTACGGTTTCGATATTCCATAAAACTGCCTTCAAAACTCTTATCAGAAACAGCAGGAGATAGGTGTAGGGAAACCTGAATAAAACTTATACAAAAAAAATGTACCGCGAAAATAATTTTGCGTAAAACCCCTACATAGATATATCCAGATTTCGATTACCTTTACATAGGTAGTAGTGCGCAAGTTAGCGCAATATAAATGAATACAATCGATCAACTATACGCACGCTAGACTCTAACATTTTCGCAGCATGGCATCAATACTTTCTACATTTATTTTTGAATTCGTATTTCACAATTACTACAAAACCTGCTAATAGACGTATGCTTCTGTGTAATTCCGTGCAATTCCCTTTTATCAGTCGTCCGATTATTGCAAAATGTTGCACTAATCCTATATATGTGAACGCGGCCTTAACTTTTCAAATTCAGATAAGCGCGTAAGCCTGTACAACAATTAAACATGATCAGAAAAAATAATTCAAACTCGGTTTAATATGCAAATCCTTTCATTGCCATTGCACGAGGTATGTACACTTTTCTATTAGATATAAAATATGAAAAGGGATAGCTTACTCCACGTTCTAAAACACTACTGTTGCTATAAACTATACTTCTGCAGAGTTGGAGTAATAGAAGCAGTATCGCATACTGCATGCTATTCTGTTGCTCTAACTTCTTTACCCTTGTGATGCTGAAAAATTGGGAAACGAATATACGCAGTGAAACCTGAAAATGTGAACCTTTCTCGTAGCTTGCGTAAATAGATTTCGTCGTGTAAAGATGTCAAGCAAAATTATAAAAAAAAGCGAGATTAATCGTTCGTTTTAGTCTTTTATTCTCCTCGTTATTTATTTCATTGCGTAAATATATAGGTGTCCGAGTGAGTAAGCTTATTATGTGGATGACGTTAGTCCGTTACATGAAATACCCAATAATCTTGTAGGTGACATGGCTGGCAGCTTTTCATTTACATTGCTACAAACGGCTACAAATGTGCTTCCCTGCATTATATTAACATGCAGCATTGCGTTTGTGTTTGTCGTTCCAATACTCACTTCGCGTTTGACTTCATTCATTTGAATCGCCTCATATTTATTTTTTTGTGAAAACTTTTGAATAACGATAGTAGCAAACAAATTGTAATATCAAAAAGAGATAATATGCAAACAGTGTTACAACTATTTTGTTAATAAATCTTTAATTCGCAATTCATTTCTTAATATATTGGCTCGAATATTAATAATCTCAGTTTCTTGCTTTTTAATACTGTCCTCTAATTCTTGTAAATGTAATACCAGCGGCTTACTTGCTTCCTCATTACTCCTTTTTTGTTTATTAATTTCTTTATGCATCTCCCTTTTCATATTCATCCAAATATTTAGTTCAGAAAGCATACTTTCTACATCTTCATGAAGGTAATTCATCAATTTTCCAAGTGGATTTGCTACTTTTGTTAACGATTGTAACTGCGATCTCAAATGGGAAACTTCTCTGTTTACAATATCTTTGTTGTGGAAACCTGTTAATCATGTACAAAAATAATTTTAATTGTAATATATCATCAGCGGGCGCGTAATACCTCCAGTGTAAGAAAATTCAGATATTGAGAAGGATATACGTCACATCGGGGATTTAAAAATCAATTGTAAGTACTTTTAATGGAATCTTTTCGCACTGGAGTTATTGCAAGAAAATGCAAAAATGTCCAATGAGCCCCACTACTCGTGTAAAAACTTTGATTTTAGCAAATATGTCACTTCAGAGATGTTACACGTCCGCCGAAAATATATACTTTGCATCTTATACCTTCATTTTCATAATCAATATCATTCTTATTTTTAACATGTTCTGCTACATCATCATCATGAATTTGCTCCAATATTTGCTCGACAAGATGCCCTTTATCCTCTGGAATATCTAACAACTTTTGTACTTGTTCTGGTTCCAACTCTTTGTTTTCAATAACTACTGTTTCTTCTTCATCTGTCTCTTTTGTATTATAATTTTCTACAATTACATTTATTTTTCCCAAAGTTACCATCTCCTGCATCGGAAGTGTTGAGTCTGGTCTAAGTCGTGGTGCCCCAGGCCTGGCACTAGAAGGTCTTACACTTGGTGGTCTTAAAGAAGGCACTGAACCTATAGTGAACAGATTACTTTTTTTTAGGTGCCATATAAAAAGGTATTTTCAACCGTATTAGTCAAAAGCAAAGAAGTTGAAGTAACAGAAGCAGTGCCGCACTCTACTCACTATATGTTCACAGGAGGATAACTTAAGGTCAATTTTACATATAAATATGGAGTTTTCTCGCTACTCAGCAGTGTATGCTTTGCACAATTTTATCATTTTAATGCGTTCAATTCCGCAATCTGCATCAACGTTAGCGGTACACAATCAATAACTACCAACCAATGTTGTTAGATACTTACCTTAACCAGTAATGGGCAAGATAGAACTATTAAATTTTCAAAGCGATTAAACACACTCGTGCTTTGCCAACTTTTGGAGAAACCGGTAGGCAAAATGAAAACCTTCTCATAAGACGAGTAAACATAAGTGTATCTAGTTGCCGAAAAACTGCTATTTTCCCCATCATCGACCTTAACATTATCCAGCATGCACATCGAAATTGAGTTTCAAATAAAATTATCGGAAAATAGTTACACATTATCGCATTCACATTGGTTTGTTTCAAATACCAGAGAAGAAAGCTAGCTGAGATGACAGGATTCAGCACCTACGAAGACTTGTTACAGCACTAGATTTGAAATGATTTTTTCAGAAAATATGGCGATGAATGATGTAAATAATTTGGTTTTAAATACGTTTCACTCCTGATGTAAACCACTGTTTCTATTACTCTAATTTCTTTAGTGTAAAGCTATGTAATCATAATTTGAATTTAGATGTGTTAAATTCATTACACATAAAAAGAAACTAACTAGTATTAATAAGTACCTGAAGTGTTATTAATTTTTGGTATTGATTCCTCTGCCTTATCCAATTTTGTTGCCGCTATTTTTTTTAAATGATTACTTTGAGGTCTTGCCGATTTTGCTCTATCCAATATTTTTTGTGTATCTTGTTCCGCAACGTCTTTAACTAGATTTTCTTCCACCATTAAGTTGACATTATCAGGACTTTTATTGTCTTTCGAGATACTTTCTTTTTCAATATCTTTATTCATTTCAATAGTGTTATCTTTTATATCAGAAATAGGCTTATGGTCTCCTTCTTGACCTGGATCTTCTATATGCATGGTTTCGGTATTATCTGCACTAACAGATGGTTTTAACTTTTCTGGTTCAACAATTTTTTTTGTAATAGGGGAGGATTTTATATTTTTATCTTTGTCCTTTGTTTTTCTAATTTTTTCTACTGGATGATTATCTCTTCTGCTTCCTTCTCCTTTATTGCTCGTTTTCTCATCTTTTCTTATTTCCGATTCATGTTTTTTAGTCCGAACCGATTCCTTACGTTTTTCTTTGTTTACTGCTGTTTCTGACAACTTCTTAGCTGGATCAGTTTTAGATTTTGAATTAACTTTTTTAATATATTCAGTGCTATCTAGTTTTTTATCCAAAGCATATCCAATTGCTTGTAATAACTTATTTGTTTCAGAAGGTTCTAATCCTGCTATTACCTTTGTTGGCTTTACTTTTAATTCGATACGAGTTATGACTTCTAAAATGAAAACGCTAAATCTTTAAAAGGATAAAAGCACATACTACGTAACTTACTTATTGCTTCAATTAATTTTGTTAAAAATGCAACTTTTAGATCTTTCACTTTCACATTATCAGATATTAATTCTGATTCTGTATATAAACCTCTCAGGAACCCGGTATCTTTCACAATTGCTCTAATTATATCGTGTAAAAAACGAAATGGAGGCTTTCGAAGTAACTTTTCAGATAAAACTGGTTTAGATATATATTTTCCTAAAACTTTTTGAGTTTTCTCTATTACCTCTGGCTTTATTTCCTCAGACATTCTAATTCGCGATTATTTTAAATCACCACAAACGTCAATAATCAGCAACCTGTTTCTCATACTTTTTTGCAAAGAATTGTTGCTATTCAGTTACCATAGCAATACTTAATAGGTGCCCAATACCATCAATACTCTATCCTCATCCTACATCTTTTTTCTTCTACACCAATTTGCGGGGCTTTCCCATTTAGAAAATGGTAGGTATTAATGTTAAAAAAAAAATTATCATTATAAAAAGTACGTGCCCCCTGATTTTTTTTTAATTACCTTCATTATAACAAAATCACTACCCTTTACATTTTTAAATTAATTTTATGTAGGATTAACTCCTGTTATGTAAATATTAACCATAGGCTATATTTTATGCAATAGAAAAGTACACATATAATGGGCAATATTTCACTACCGACGGTGACTAGAGAATCAACAATCGTGCCAGTAAAGTGAAATTCCTAAAGGTTGATCAGTGATTTAGCAGTGATTGTGATAAATAACCTTGCTTACGTATGAAGTAACGACAGCATGGCAAAACGGTGATCACGGTTTTGCGGTTGGAAACTAAGTAAATTATATCCGTGAAATAACGTATTAAATAATTTTTCAAGATAATTAGTTTGAAATATTAGCTGCCTATTTGCATTTTTAGAAAAACATATGCTTACTTTTCGTATTACAAGTTTAATAAATTAGCAAACTTGTAAAAATTAGAATTTGAAACATTTTTTGTTTTAATATACTAATACATATATTTTCCAATACAACAAACATACGTATATAGTATGCTTTGAAAAAAGATTACCGTATTTATTCCTCACATATTTAACTGAGAATATCAATACGAACCATATGATACCGATAACTCAAAACAGTCATCGTTATTTATAAATCACGATAACGACAAACGGCGTGATTTGAAAAATATCGTTTCGATCACTACTACTTCCATATTCTACCTTCTGTTCCGCTATGTCCTCTAAAATACCGTTAGCAATTTGCACCGGCACTGGAATAGAGTTGGGGAGGGGGACCGCGATTAGGTGACGACTAGAGATGAGTGAAGTAATTTTAACTAGCATAGACTAGAGAGACTCGTGTCTATTCGTCTCATGACAATGGGTTCGTGTTGCTTACTGGTTTCCTTGAGAGTCGATAAAATACGAGTCGATGTAATCGCTGCAAAAAAGAATTTAAGCTACCTATCTCTAATGACGACAACGCAAATGGGAGGATGTGGACCACCAATTTGACCCCTTATATACCCTGTATTTTCGTTGCACGAGAAAATCGAATCATTGCCCAATCCTCCCTGTTGCGTGGAACAGTTCTGGAGTTAAAGGAGTAACGTGTTTGGAACACGGCTGTATAAACTGCATTTTGCAAATAGTCACGAAACCGGACAAATTAGTTAAATTTAGTTAAGTTAAATTTATGTTCATTTACACACACTTTAAGTTATATATAAATCGTCACCAAACTTATTTACTCGCTTAATACACATGACAGTTGGTACAATCTCAGTACAATTTAAAACATGATTTAATGTAAAGTAAACACGCAAACTTTACTTGTTCTGTATTAAATTTGAGTACTTTGTAATGTGTAATGGTTACTGGATAGTATTTCGAGGTACTATTTTCATATATTTATCATAAAATGTTAAACACAGTCAGAAGTTTTGTTAAAAACATTACTTACGTAAAATTTCCTCATTTGAAATATATTAATACATCATCTAAATCATTTAACTATGAAGGAGAAGGAAAAACCACTGTTAATATTTTAAATAATGAAGAAAACACGAACTTGATGATAAATGGATTTAGTCAGGCTGGATTTCGTTTGAATAATGATCTGACAGTGCTGGGCCCTATGGCAATATTCCCCCGGTCTATGCTATCTTGGAATGTTGAGGATGCCGATGATATAAATGAAGAATCATTAGATTTATTTACTGTATTGGAGCCAAAAATTGACATTTTAGTTGTTGGTGTTGGTGATAAATTACAAGATTTATCATTTCATAAAAAGTTACACCCCTTTTCGCGTAAGCATAATATTAGCTTAGAGATACTTTCTACGGATCACGCTTGTTCGACATTTAACTTTTTAAATGCAGAAGGACGCTATGTTGCGGGTGCTTTAATACCACCAAAAATAATTAATTCTGGAGATGACGATATTCTTAAATCAAAGATTAAATATCAAAATTTATACGAAACGGATTGAGATAATAGCAATAATAATATGTATATACCTATGACCTTATGTTTGATAGTAAAAATTGGATATTAAATAATTTCTTGTTTTAATACTGTATTTTGTAAGCATTGCCATAATACCCTTGTTATGATTAGAATATTAAGACGTTTTACATGAAAAGAGTAGGGGTAATCAGGCAATCAAAAATAGATTTCACGAAATAATAAGTTGTATAAATACTTAATAATTATTTGGGTTTTAAAACGAGGTCTAAAAATACGTTAAATAATTACGTCGTTACATGGGAAACCTTGTAAATAAATATGTATTATGGATAAAAAAATATTTACTTTTTATTGTGTAATTTTTCCCCTCTACTGATTTGCATCGAATCAATTGGCAAGTATTTAAGCTTGCGCATAACAGGTTATAACATGAGCCGCGCCTGAAATCTAGTCCATCCACCATCTTGTTTATATACGTGATAAAGCGGTTGACGATACTCAAGGGGCGTAGGTAACATTTTGATAAATAATTATACTACACACCATTCATTCATGTCTTACATACTACAAGTACTTTTTTTGGTGTATATGTGAAATATGCCAAATAGTCGTTTTAGTATCCAACAATGTTTCCTTCTTTAGAGGTGTCTCGGCCTCCTAAGAAGTCTCAAAACTTCTATTTCGCATTTTGCGTTACTAAACAGCAGATGTCACAGCTGTAATTTTGGTACATGGTTGTTTCATATTTATCTTACACACATTCCAATTTTCACATAACCTGATATGTTTACTTCTAGATAGTTATGAAAATGATGTTTGTTAGAATGGAAATCTTTTTAAGGTCATGGAATCTGAAACCATAGTTTTAAAGACGGAGCCATCAGAAGAGACTGAGTTAAATGGAAACCGTACAGAGTTAAGGATTGTCCCTCTTTTGCACGTTACAGACTCCGATGTTATAACAACATTGGAAGTAACAACTGATACAGATGGAAACTTTAAGATCAATACGATTGAGCAGAATGATGTCATCAATGATGTTGAGAGGTATATGTTTCAAATTACGTTCTATTCAAGAATTTATTATTTACTATATGGCAGTGCTCATGTCTACTTAAATGATGAAAAGGAACAACATAAGCGCGGTATTTGTAACTTATGTTCCCGCTTTGTATTCTCCATTTCGTATATTTACACAACGACTTGAACAATACAGTATATGCTTAGAATAGATCTCTATGGCTATAGGAAGTGTTCCAAATCTTGCTGGTTCTTTATGACTGTAGTTTCTCTTATACTTATAATGATATACACTGTAGAAGTACTTACTACTTCAGGTCATACACAGGGTTGATTTTGCAGTATAAAAGGTATCTGTAACTGGATCGATGCTAACTTTGCTAAAAGACTACGCTCACATTTGATGTGTATGTATTTGTAAACTTAATAGCCTATTACAACAAAGAACAAAATAGTTTATAACAATCAGAGACACTGTAATAGAAAGCATTAATTTAAATGAAAATGTTTACATTTACTATGATTTTTTTTAAAATTTAATTGAAAGACAAAGGACAAATGATATGTACGCCAGTGGTTTGAACCAATTGGAATTGGTTGAGGGTAAGGTGAATGTTGCAAAGTATTGAGAGATTTTGCAGGACAGTTTGTTTCTGGATACTAACAAATTGTATGTCGATTTTATGTTTCAACAAGATGGCACGGGTGTCATATCGCGTTCAAATCGCGAAAATATATAGCATGAAATGAAAAAATACTTAAGGAATAACCCTCAAAGAATAATTTCCGATGTAAAAGTCAAATAAAGACAAATAGTTGAGTGTAGGCTTTCACGACTGTAATCCATAGTAGAAATGTCTTATAAGACATTTCTACTATAAATAAAGACAAACTTGGGGCTCTGTAAAAAATACAAAAGCACATATTTGTGCGATTGCCAAGCCAAAAGGAGACGCCAAGAGTTACTAGAATTACTAGTTATATTATTTTAGTTTTGCTCCCAAACTTTTAGCCGTCGAAATTTTCTTTATTTTGGTATTTACTCCACTTTTGCACTTGTAACATTTTTTTCGGATATGTAAGAATTTCTTAATAAACATGTTTTTTTCAATGTATAAGCAGATTCTCTTTTGAAGAATCATAAATATATGATTATTATTAAATTAATATTCTTAATAAAGAATATTAATAAAACAATGTAGAACGATTGCACTACAGTCCAACATATAGTTATTAGGGCTTGCAGGAATGAAAGATGTTAATAAATGCTGCATTTTTTAAGCTGTAACATACAGTGATTTTTAGCAGGTGCTATTATTTCTACATATATGATGTCATTATTCATTTTTCTAATTAACAAATCCCGTTATTGTGTTATTTTTCGCGCTCTTCGTACTGTCATTTATACGTCTGAGTCTGTTCGTTTTGTTGCTGTAAAGATTTTGATCACATTTTCTTCCTTTGAAGAAACAATAAATTTACTCCCTATATCTGGCATACAAACGCTTTTCTAGGGTCGGATTTTTTATTGACGAAGGAGTGGGCAAGCGGCGTGATCTCACAACTGGTTCCCATCCATTATCTGGCCCTCAACTTTGGTCCAACTTCTGTAATTAACGGTGATTATGTTTGCGATAGTTCTTCCCTATCTGAAGAGCCACCATACGGGGTCTTAGCTGATCGCCGTGCTTCCTTCTAAGTTTCCCGTTAACATCCACGATATCCGAGTACGCTGTTATCTGTTGGATGAGCCTACATACAGAACTTTCCTTTCCAATCTGATTATTCAGCCATATTGACTGGTGCTCTATGAAGAGCACATCTGTCATGGATTCGTTTTTGGTTGTGCTGCTCACTGTCCATTCTGAAAATATCAGGTTTAATTTGATCAAAGGCAGATCTAAGATGTCAACCGAAAAAAAAAATGATCACTAGCCACAACTTGTTTTCAAAAGGTCCAGCAAAGTCTCGCGCCCATGGTTTTGGTAGTGCACTCCAGGGAAAGAGTGAAAGCGTAAAATCATCTTGTTTTGATTCATTGCATAATTTCACAAAATTCGCGATAACCTCGTCAGCGTACATGTATGTGGGGACCATACTGCATTGTTGTAATCACTGCGTGTCATCATACAGCATCTCCAAAATATCGCGTCGCAAGGATTCTGGAATGCATACTCGTCCCTTCCATACCAGAATTCTCTTCATAAAAAGGTTCTTCGCGTTTTTCATAAAACGTTGTTAAATCAGTAGGAATTTGCTTTCTTGGGCCGATACGTCTGTAAATATTTAACAATTACTGATAATATTTTGTCACTGCTTGTTGTATCCTGTAGTCTACGTTTAGTCACTGGTATAAATGGCCTCTCTTAGGTAAGCCAACCTCTTCCTCGGCCGTTATGTTATCTGCCAATGTAAGTCGTGGGCGTTCTCTTTTCCGGAGCGATAAGCAATTTTGTAATCGTAGCTGTTTAATATCATTACCCTTCTTAGCAATCTGTTACTCGCTATTTTTGGCAGTTCTCGCTGCCATATATAATAGTGAAAATGAGTTATTGCGAAAATTATTATTATTATTTGTGGAAAAGCACCACTCTTGCTCCCTTAGCACTAGCGTCGTTAGCTACAACTAGCGGTAAGCTAGGGTCTTAATGCACTGGTGTATCGTTGGAATTTGTTTTAGCTTATTGAATAAAGCTGCGGTAGTCCATTTACAACTATTTCGTTTTATTAAGTATATATACAGTGACGTACAAATAACGTTTATCTATCTACATTGAATGCTAAAAATTCCTCCTTTCCACCTCGATACATTTACGTAATCATTTGTAAAAGCAGTTCTGCACTATTCTTAGCACACTAATTGTAAGTTTTGCAACTCTGTTTTTATGTAATTAATTTTGTAAGTAATACTGGTGCCTCAAGTTTTTCAGTCAGCAGTTAAGAACAGCAATGTTAACAATGTTGCAAACAGTATGTTCTATTCACTGTTGTGCGACAACCAAATAATGCTAACACCAGAAACCAATTTAGTCCAATATTCAAATGCAGAACTCATATAGGTATATCAATATACAAAAACGTCACAGATATAAATTCTTATGCGGTACATACAGAATGTTTTAAAAAATTACGTGTCTGATGTTTGAATTTGGCAAATTTTGTAATAAATTTCGAACACCCTGCGCATTCTGAAGGCATTCTACTATAATATTTAGATAGAGCCAAAAATGCAATTTGGCATTGTAAAAGTTTACGTTAAAATGTATGAAATAGATGTATCTAAATTGACGCAATTGAGAAGAAAATCATAAATATTTAGAAATTTATTATAAATATACCTATAAAATCCATATTATAATGGATAAACCAAATACGTAATAATGTGCAGTATGTTCCATGTAAAATAACAAAGCAAGTGTCTGGTTCGATAGTTATCGATCATTCTGTATATATAGAAATATTTTGGAAAAATACCTTGTGGTACCTATTAAAAGTGTCGACGTCTTACTTTAACGCCACAATTTATTGGCCTATTAATTCTATTGTACCGTGTAGAATAGCAAAAATCGATACGATTTCGTGAACAATTTATCGCACCATTAATTGAATTGAAGAAAATATGCTCTACTTTTGCTGCTATTTTACGGCGGTTTTCCACTATCTTCGCTGTTTCAAGTAACAGAAAATGTAATGCGAGGTAAAATTTTGAATGAATTGATGTAATGGATAATTTAAATTAATTAACAGAGCAGATTAATAATGATAGCAAAAACTGTGGGGTAGTACAGTAAACAACACTAAACTATCGACGCACTCCGTACTACACAAATTTAATTAAGTAATCCGAAAAACCAGATTATCAATTTATTTTTATAAGCAGATGAATATTTAATATATGTTTCAAATCATTTGAATTTGATCTCCAAATTAATTTTTAACCGTTTGCTAATAGTTGGACCTGTTTGAAGATTATCGTTAATTGATTTATCAGACGCATGCGCATTGTTATATTGTGAAGTGAAGAATTGCATTACAGATTTTCCTGTATATATTGACGTTTTACTCATGTCTGTGGGTTTTATTACTCCTTTAAGGTTATAACAAATACGTTTTCATCTGCATATTTACAACAGAGAACCAGTTGTAAATATGAGAGAAGCATTCGTGTAGTTAAAGTATTAAATCAGTTACACAAATCAATTTTAGTTCGCGCATGTATAGATTAATCCAAATTACTTCTGATCAAAGTATCGCAGAAACAAACCCATTAAAATTGTATTAACTATTAAACTGTCAAGGAAAAAACGTTTTGGTTATAGCTGGGTATTAATATGAAATAGTATAAAAATTTTTGAATATGATAGAAGAAGTAAAATAATAATAACATTGCTGTCTGGTTATTTTCTCAATGTTTGAGTTGCAAGTTCTTATGCTCGTAACATTAAAAAATTGTTGTTATAATTTTTGTATTATTAAAAACTGCTTTTGTAGTCATTGCTCTAACATTTTTGTTTGATGGCATTGAATTGAACTGAATTTCTAAATTGCTGAAGAATATCTCTTTAACTAGTTGGTTTTGGCCAGAACCTTTAGTAAATCGTTGAATATTTCGAAATGCACAGGTTGAAATAAATTGATATGTACGTATATGATAAACTTAGTACATGGGTATGGCAAATGAATATGCATAAACATGTTTCAATATTCAAAAAATATATATGGCCTCAGCAACAATTTGTCTCATAAGTTAAATGCGTTTTTGTCTACAGAGAAATTGAACTTGAAATGGAAGCGGACGAGTATGTTGAAGAAAATAGTGTACAATATTCTTTAGAGGGATCATTGGATCAAGAAGAAGAAGATGATGACAATGATGATAATGATGACAATGATGATAATGATGACAATGATGATGACGTTAACTTAAATGATATTGAGGATGAAGTGGATGGTGAAGACGAAGATCCAGATGATCCGGAATTTGATATTGACGAATATCAAAATCTAAAAACTGAAAAAGTCCATGAGGAAGGCCTGTATGTCTGCAACGTATGTAAACGAAACTATAAAACACCAGCAGTAAGTGTTTTTTGTCAAAAAAACTTTGAAGTACAATAATTTCTAACATAGCAAATTCAAGTATGCACCTTAAAATCTAAATGAATGGACTTTAGTGTCATAGTTTTCTCTTGTAATATGGAAACCATTATATTTCTTCTATACGACTATTCATTGACTAAATACATTAGCATTCGTAGTTACACAGGAGAAAACGTGACTGTAGCGAGATCTGAAAGCTAGATGAAGGAAAGCGAGATACACGCCTGGCGTCTAGAAAGTAGTGACAAAACCGAGTTCAGTTCCCAAACCAATTCTCGAGCAGTTCATGGACTGCTGGTTCCGAGATGGCGTGCATATGAATGCTCTGATGTCTGCACATATGTGTTTTCGACAGGTATACCATGATGTATTAAAAACACACAGAAAAATGCTTAGAAGCAGGCGTGTATCTCTTATTGTTTAGAAGGGTAGGGAGATAAGCCGAGGGGCAAATAGCGAGGTGAGGTAGAAAAAATGCTCGGAGTTTGTCAGTATTTTTTCTCCCCACATTAGTTTTGCTTAGTTTGGTTATTTGTTTTGTTTATCAAAGAAATAGTGTTGGCTGCCATGATCTGACTGCTATCCAAGTGCACAAAGAAAGAGGAAGTCGTAAAACCTAGTGAGAGATAATTGCTAAAGACGATGTTGTTGTAGACTTCCGCGGTCGTTGTTTTCTTTTAAAGAATTTGGGTTTCCGGGTTGAAACCGCGTCGTAATTGCATGAGAATGCCGACGTTTCGCTCTCAATTGTACGGAGCTTCTTCTGGGCTGCTGCATGTTGCGTCGCTGCTGTACGAAGAATGCAAGTCTGCTAAAGACGATTTTCTTTTGGATAGAGAAATAAAAATCTCTGAGAGTATTAGCCAACTGTTTCTTATCGACAAAAAATATATATTAATGACTACGTTCCAACCCTTTAATTTAATTCTAACTGTATAGGTAGAATTTAAACCATTAGACCAGTTAGGAATTTTTTAATTGAGACAAACCTGTTTTTTCGCCCTCTTTTCTTTATTAAATTGCGTCAATGATATTTGTTCTCTTAGAGGTTAGCTTATATTTTTCATTTTAGAGTTTGAAGAGACATATCACAGTATGTCATGGCGAGGAATTAAAGCAAGAAGATCCTTTAGCGTTTGAGCTATGTGCTTGCTGTGGAGAACCTGTTGATTCTGCCCATACGGTAAGTGGAATTAATATGTAAAATCAACCAAGTTCGTTAAGTATATATTATCACTATGGATTCCCTTTAGTACCGCTACATTGCGAAGAAGAAAGAGCTATTGAGTGCGTTTTTTAATTGCTCGAACCCTTGTTCGAACAATTTTAAAACAACAGCTCTATTTTACTCCACTTATAAAAAACGTATTTGTGTTCGAACTGTGTGATTCGAGATTCAACAGTTGCTAATATACAAATCGGTACGCCTAACATACATACATGACATTAAATTGATATCCGTTTACCTCCCCGCCCATTGTCGGTATTCTTCACAAGAAGCTGTAATGGTTCTTATTTGAATACAGAATTACAATTGAACATATACATATATCGCGAGTGTTAACATTATTATTACGAACTGTCAATTTTCGACAGATGACTACGTTGTTGTTATAATATAATTAAGCACTCGTTTTATTGAAAGAAATGAAGTTAACGAATTCCAACGGCGAAGACACTTAAAACAAGAGACAAAGAATACTTTAACTATGTAAGGACACCAGAACACAAAATGTTTACAAATCCTAATGTTTTTTCAAATTTTGTTAAAAAGAAAAAAACATCCGGGAATGGTACATTTCACTGGCAATGAATTCACTGATCGCAAATCTTCCTCCAATGTCACTTTAAAATGTTACTCTTGATGATGTTATGCTCTTTATTAAAAAATTAAGGGATAAATCGTCAGCTGGTGATGATGGAATTCCGTCTATTCTGCTCAGAGACTGTGCATGCGTGTTTAGTAAGCCATTAGTCTTGATTTTTTAATATGTATTTGAAACACTCTAAATTTCCTAAAGTTTGAAAGGTAGCGCGAATATGCCCCGTTTTCGAAGAGAATGATCCTGCAGGCGTGAAAAACTTTATACCAGTATCAATCTTATCCAGCTTCTCCAAGGTTTTCAAACAAATACTTTATCAAACTCTGCTATGGAGGATAAGGACGTATATTAGCATACTTCGTTCCGGGTTGCTCCACTGTAACTAATCTCGTTTGCATTACCCAAGACATTGCAGAAAATCTTTATCGCGGAGGTCAAGTGGACGTCATATTACACCGCCTTCATGAGTATTCGACTCTGGTAACCACGGAACCTTACTTCGGAAGCCAAACTACTTTGGATTAACTACACCGCTTCTTACCCTGTTCCGCAGCTACCTGGAAATGAATTTAAATCTTATATATTGCTACTTCGGGCGTAGCACAAGGCTTGAATCTTGAACCACTTATCTTTCTATCTAATATGTTTATTAATGATCTGCTGGTTTCTCTTCTATGTTGCTCTTTAGTATACGCCGAGTCTCAGAGAGTGTGTAGCTGCTGCAGGGTTTAAATACAATCGTAGATTCTTATAACAGTAATCGGCTTACCTTAAATAGTGGAAAAACCAATCTACTTTATTTGCACCATTGATAAGATGCCCATCGCTCGTGATTTTGTTATCAAAGATTTGGAAGTGACCTTTCATCATCGAATTTTGCCTAATATATTCGCGATGTATGTACATATGTGTCCAAATCACTTGATTTTCTTGTGCGCATATCCAAAGAATTTACGGACCTATTAGTGTTACAATCATTATTCAATGAATTTGTGAGAAACGCACTGCAGTATACCAGTGTGATTTGGTATCCGTATTACGAGGTGCATTTTCGGATGGTTGAGGGCATTCAGAGGAACTTTTTGAGCTACTTGTCCTTCAAGATAGACGGAGTATATCCGGAACAAGGTGTTAACTCTACTCATTTTGAAGCGAACCTTTGGGTACGGGTAGAGTTAATGGAAGTGCGTGTTTTATATTTAAATTGATTAAAAACTAAGTAGGTTGTTGGAACTTGTTAACGCGTTTGCAGTTCAATGCGTAAAGGTTATCATCCGGTTACTGCGATACTTTTTGTGTTCCATTACATAGAACCAATGTCCTACGTAAAACGCCTCTTGTGCGCTTTGTCATGAATGCTAATTTGATGTACGATAATTTTTGGTAATATGTCTTTATTATGTTCTGTGAATGTACGACTTATATTTACTGTTGCAGCTGTCCTGTAATGGAATAATGTCTGTTGGACAAATATATTATTATTATTATTCCACACATCCTTCAGGCAATATTCTGAAAAGGAACAACCGTTTTGCGCTAGTCCCACTAACACGCGATATTTGCAAAAATTCTCATCTTCGTACTCGCGACATGCTACTACTGCAACCACCGAAAACAATATATCGTTCTTTCGCCCTAAATCTTATTATTGGTAGAGAAACAATGAATCACGATTTCATTCCTGAAGCCTTATCGGGCCCCAAAAATATAAGTGAAGCAAAAAAAATTGTTTTTGATGGCTAATTTTATTTATTTATTTTTAGACGGGTGATATTAAATGTGGAAAATGCGAGAAACTTTTTCATCTACAAAATAATTTAGATCGTCATATGAGTATTGAGCACAATGAAACTGATTTCTATCAATGTGTAGAGTGTAGCCTTGCATTTCCTACTAAAAATAGCCTAATAGAACATATGGGCGTACATCCACTATCTAAGCCGTATTGCTGCAAAGTTTGTAATAAAGATTTCACTAGAAGATATCATCTTGATAGACACCTTATGCAAACTGGTTGCGATGGACCGCCGAAGAATGCTTTTAAATGTCAGGTAAATACAGTATGACAAAATAGAGGAAAATTTGTTTCATTATTTTTGAAAACTTTAGAAGATGACCGAAACTCCTCTTTTATATAGGTTTGCGAAAAAGTATTTGCGCGCAAGGACAACTTGAGAGTGCATTTAAGAGCGCACGCGGGAGAAATAAAAAAGAAAAAGATTTTTTCTTGCACTTATTGTGGTAAAAATTTTCAAGGACATGCTTTATTAGGAGTACATATGCGAACCCATACAGGTAAGTCATTATTGCAAAATTTAAGGTAGAATCTGATATATTTTCTACGGAAATATGATACACATTTTTGACTTCATGCAACAACAGCCCTTGTCATCGCTATTGCTAAATATACATTGGCTTCTTTTACATTGAACCGCAGATACATACTGCAGTAAAAGACACATCTTAAGAATTGAAAATTGTTTGTCATTATCGAAGTGAGGGTTGACGTATTCCACTATCCTATCAAGCAAATTCACCTTAGTCGAGATTTCATTTGCAGCTCGAAATAATTACGATTTACGTTTGAGCCCTAAGTTTTGCATATTTGTAATAATCCCCCCATTTGTGATACAAATTGTACAGGTAGTTATAATAACAATAGTATTAGTACAGCTTTAATTGTTCTTTCCATGACCGCGGATAATATACAACAACGAAGACAAAAATTTAAATTTTTGAATTATGTTAAACATCTTTATTAATACGAGGGTCTGAAAATATTCAACTCTCAACATGAAGATGACGTTACTCGTCTAAAATATTCTGGCGATACAATTGCGCATGCGTTGAAAATTGCAGCGATATTGTCGGTCGATGCTAGTGTTCCTGTAAAAATGAAAAAGATCGAAATTTGAAGGCAATATGCCTACACAAATTATCGACGAAATGGACGCTGTTTACGGGAACCATCCGTTGCCGACATAAAATTCTGGGCAGCTAAATTTAAACGTGGTCGTTGCAGTTTGGTTGACGATAGGGGGAGCCAAAAACTGCAACCACTACCGATAACACTGGAGAAATTCACCAAATGGTGCTAGACGACCGTCGAATTAAGGTTAGAGAAATAACAGAAGCGATAGGCATCTCGAAAGAACGTGTTTGTCATATATCGACTGAAGATTTGCTCAGCTAGGACCAAAATGCATTCGAATTGATATTTTCAAAGCTCCGCTGAAGCCAAAAATGCTCAGCAGGGTCCCCATAGTGGAGGTCGAAAATGTATCATGCAGTGTGCAGATTATGTAATTTTAAAGCCATTAACATAGTTTGATGAATTACTATTTTTTTGCGTTACGAATGCAATCTGGATCACTGTGTGACGGCAGGGTCGTGCCCATCAACGTTTAATATACATTTGGTACGTAATAAACGGAGTAGCGGACTCGACACGGTTACAAGTGTGCAGTTAAGTGTAGTCGACATGAGAGATTTCATTAATTTTTTCTGCCATGTTTATTTTTTGTTCTTATTACTTTTTGTAATTTTATTAGGTTTGGCATAATAGTTTTTTATTTGTCCTTGCTATAGTTGATGGGTTATTGCTATTTTATGGTTTCGTTCATCTTTTCCTTATTTATGTTTACAATTTTCTTTTTCTATTTTCGTCAACAATGCATCCTATAAACGTTCTGGTCAAGATTTTATGAAAACATGGATTAAAGAGTAGAATTGCTTTTTGGTCGTCAATGATACTGACGCTCAATGTAATATTTGTTTAGTCTCTATAAAGTATTCCCAAAGTACAAAACTACGTAAAAAGCTTTATATGATAATGGTAATCGTTTGGTAACAAAAAAAATTTTGATTGCAATCCAGATTTAAGTGTATCGAATGGGCTATAAATAGAGACAATCCAATTATTACGTAATAACTAACATTTATTCTGTAAAAGTTCTGATGAATATTCTGCAAGAATAGTAACCTACGTCGATCTCCACTTTAGTCAATACATTCAATAAATTATCGCGGCCTTTTGAACGAACTTAATTATTATATTGCACATTATGTCTCTCTCGAGGATATTTTATACAAGATCAGTGATACTCTTCTGTAAATTCTAATGCAGGTGAAAGACCATATCCATGTGATATCTGCCCGAAAAGGTTTCCATCAAGTGGTGCTATGAAAAAACACAGAAGAATGCACACAGGTGAAAAACCATATGAATGTAACACAGTAAGTTTCCTATTAAATTGTACAGTTTCCTTCTTCTATTTACTATCCTTAATCTACAATGCTGTATGAATTAATAGGAAGGCATTTGCTTACACATCGTATTTTGATTTTTGTAATTAAATTAGCCAGTACAATAGCTAATTTTTCTGAGCAAAAACAACTTTTTTTTTACATTTATTATAACCCATATTATATGCTACATAATAATCTTCACACTATCAAATAATAATACTTTCAACTGAATGCGAATTCGCCATTTTTAATCGAGAACGTAAAAATATCATTCAGGATATTAGATTTTGTCGAATACCTTCAACACATTTTACTCAATATTACAAGGAACCTTGTAAACATTGCCATTGGAAGATAGTGACTTTCGTTTATAACCTATTATAAAAAAAAAGCTTGTTCCATATGCTGCCTTTTTTCGCTGAACAATTAAATAAATTTCAATTTAAATTAAAAATATTCTGATATTTAAAATTGAATAAATGCAAATAAAAAAATACGGTACTTAAATTATTCAATATTGATATACTTCTGGATAAATTATGTAAAATGCAGTTAATAATTATCTTAAATACTTTCAAAAATAACAAGTATTATTTGAAAAACAAACAAATAGTGATTTACGTAGAAATATGAAAATGATGTAATATTCAGTATTTCATTTCTGATGCTAATAATTCACGCAGCATTAGAAATTAATATAGAATTCGTATAAAATTGTCAGGATCTGTTTTTACAGTGCAAGAAACGGTTTGCCGCTAAAGAGACTTTGAACAGACACGTGCGTACTCACACCGGCGATAAACCTCATTCCTGTCAATTTTGTGGGAAGAGTTTTATACAGGCAGCACAACTACGAGCACACATCTTCCATCATACTGGAGAAAACGCCTTCACCTGCCCACATTGCAACAGAGCTTTCAATAGGCGTGTCCGTTTAACCACGCACATCTTGTTTGTTCATGAAGGTGCTGAACCTATGCAATGTGATTTCTGCGATAAGAATTTCTACAGGAAAGAGGATTTACAAAGACACACTTTGCTACACAGTGGTCTAAAACGTAAGTTCTTAATTTTTGACAAATTGTCATTTTTGCGAAGAAACGTTTAGTATAATTTTTAAGTTTTAAAGTTTATTGTATCTCATTTTTTAACCCTTACCATTTCTAGGAGCATTAATTAAGAGCATTTTCACATGGTACCCTTGTTTATATAATTTATAGTTACTCAACCTAATTTAAGATGCCTCTGTAAACTGGCGATTCCACCAAGCGGAGAAAATGCGTTCCATATGAGGTTTGCCCCAATCACGTTTGTTGTAAAGTTTTCATTTATCCCGATAATATTGTCCAAACATGATTCGTGTTCTTGGGACTGTTTTTGAATATTTGCCTTGACCGAACTGTTTTTCAAATTCTATATTATTCGTTCAAGTGTGTTTGGTGACGATCTATATTTTTATGGATACCGAGCAGCAAAGATATCGATCATCTTGATATTACTAATACATTCTACATAAATAAACAAATTTAAATAACTTTCGTTTATATAATTTATACGTTTGTAATTGAAAATTAAGTGATATTTTATCAAATCTGGTCTGTCTTCTGATGATTGTGACTAACTTAGATATGCAAAGTTAAATGATGTTTTAAAAAACTACGTAAACTCCATTCTTATTCCGTACATACATTGGCGGGTACTTTTTTTATGCTACAATACACATTTTCTGAAATATCTGGAGAAGTATCAATTTTAAATGCACAATGTATGGGATTTTTATTGTACCTTTTTAATTTGTAATTTTATAAAACAAAGAAAAATAAGCAGTATTTAAAAAATTAAATTTGGCACTTTTTACATTTGAAGATTTAAGCGAAAATGTCGAACGCTGTTGTATGTTTTTGAAAAATTTATTCGAAGTCTAATACTATCCTATGTGGTCAACGGTTCTGCAAAATTTCAATTCTCCAAATTAAACAGTTTCACAATTATAAAAGTTTACATACACTCGTCCATCTATTAACATTTTTAATTTAATTTAAAAAGCCAGATTTTTCAAATATGATAAAATACACGATCTAAACGTCAATCAATTGTTATAACGATATGGCGGCCGGCAATATATCAAATTTCCCTAGTGTGATTTTTCCCGAAAACTGACCAATAGCAAGGCTACTTTTTAGCACTTCAATTTAAAAACACTCCTCCGAATTAAGAAATACAGTCCGTTATAGCTTCTCAAAGATTAGGTATTTTCAAGGTATTTCAAATGAGTTATATAAAATATGTCATTCAATTGGTCTCTTAAGGTATATTTCCTTCAGATCATACTCCCTTTGAAATGGAACTTATATCTCATAAAATAAACTCAGGAAATTTGTCCAAAGCACAGCGTGTTACTAGTATGTGAGTAGTACACCCTTAATGATTAAGTACCTGCGTTGTTTTAATATTATTTAACATAAAGTGCTCGCTAATACAATTAAAGTTAATGTATTGCACATTTAAATGCATTTATTTAATATAAATTTGTGATTTATGTAAATATGATAAATATGCACAATGAAAGAGAAAAATATTAATAAAATTTGTTTGTTTGTTGGATATTGTAAATATTACGTCTACCAGGAGACTTAATTTAGCACTTATTCTATCAATATTTTTAATTTTTCAGATGATTTTATAGATGTTGAAGATGATAGAAACTTTTACAAATCTGTTCTTATCATTAAATTAATAATGTATTTCCTGCACTCCTTACATATGTTATTCATATAGCACTCAAGGTTTCGTTGGAAGCATTGTTCAACTTTCTTTATAATATTTTGAAGTAGATGCCTAATTTTCATAAGAAACAGGAAAATACTTTTCTGATATATTTGAAGTGAAATTTGTAGAATCTTTTAAGGTAACCGGTTCATTAACATTGCGATTTTTATAAAACAGTTAGATTTTTAATAACGGTTTGTTATACACTGGTTTGCGGATGTAGTACGTTAACCAACTTAACACAAAAATAGCTTAGCAATAACTCATTGCTACCTGAGTTAATAACCCACAAAATTTTAAAATACAAAGATATTATGATAGTAAATCGATAAACCTAAAAATAACTCCAAAACAACCAATTGCTATTTGCAAATTTAATTTCGACAACTATTGCCGACTATACCAACATCGATATACAAAATTTTCTATCGTTTACTGCAGCATGCTAAAGCTCTCAAATTTATGAACGGGCGCACTTTACCTGAAACTCCTTCTAAGGAGATACCCAATGGTACTTCCCAACGATTGACTAACTATGTATTATATAAACAAGGACGGTACGGATATAAGTAGGTATTTAATTATTGGAATGCGTTCACCAATGTAATTTACTCATTAACATTTGAAGGTGTCATTAAGCGGGGGTTGCTAAATACCTACCTATGTCTAACGTACTAGTAATTGTAAATATCTACTTGTATAATTTCAATACTTTCGTAGTAGTACAATAAGCTTATACAAATGACTTAACTATATTTCAGCGTTTAAATGCGAAGTATGTAATAAATGCTTTGCTGTGAAGTCTTCTCTGAAACTACATATGCTCACTCACCGCAAAGAGCCTCCGTGCAGTTGTGATGAATGTGGAAGAGCATTTATCAGACAGGATTGTTTATTGAGACACATGAGAGCGAAGCACAGAGATGTTTTGGAAGACATTATGGCCAGTGCAGAAAAGAAACGTTTACAGCAACAGCTTTTAAGCGTTGCGCAAGATGTTGCTGCCGGCAATAAATTTACTGAACAGCAAAATGGCATATGGAACGAAATAACATTAACTGATTCGATCAAAGAACTGTTGACATTACTGGTAGATGAGGCGACCTTAAAAGCATTTGGTTGGCCCGATACCCCAGTCGACAAAATGTTGGATGCCGTTATAAAAAGATGCGGACATCAACCTGCATCTGACGAAGATTTTGATTACATAGGCCGAATGCGCGAAAATGCAAAGTTGTTGTTTACAGTTGTTATAGATGATGACGCCATAAAAGCTCTTTTAAATAATCAAACCGTCGATGAGGTTATTCTGCATGTTTTGAGACTCGCAAAAAATGAATAAAACTTATGAATACAGTATTGTTAACATCGTTAAGCATCAACAGTTTGACATTGAAATTTCATAAGTAAGCATGTTTATTGAAGTATATAGAGACTATATGTCTATAAAATCAATTCAATATTGAAATTCAATTCGAGACTGATTATTGTTTTGCGATCGAGGTCCGATAAAATTATACTGCACGGATCAGCACCACACTGTATATTTTATAGACAGATAAGTAAAAATAGCTAGTTTAGACAAACTATTATATGGTTTTTATATGTAATATTACGATTCTTGGAATAAAAAGAACTACGGCGTAAAATATGAAATAAATCCTAATCGTGTAAATTTTATCATATTGATGACAGATATTCTATTACCTTTATACTTTTGACCTGCATTTTGCAGGGAAAGCCTAATTGCTGATGATTTTTTTTAGTCTTTAATTATGAAAAAATTATTCGTAAATCGCGTTCTTTCATTGTAAACTGTTTGATCATTTAAATTACATTTTACTCTAGTAAGATGTGTTCTGATGTGTTCCTATTTATGGTATGTACCTAAAATACGATTCCACAGTTCAATTTGTTAATGCCATTTTATAGAAAAAGGTCATAGACAGAAGTCTAGTTCGATACAAGATATTGAAGTCTTAGGGAAATTATTTATATAGCCCACTATTTTCGTCAAATAAAAACCAATCTTTAAAATATAATAGTACCTGCAGCAGTAAAAATAGAAAAGAATAATGCTATATCTGAACCTACTTATAAAATGACATTACATCAAAATAATAATGACAGCTTTTATTTGAGGAGTAGTGTCGACCATTAAAATGAATCCCTCAAGACTTACAGAACTATATAATTTAATTGAGGTTTCGTAATTATTTCGAGAAACTTTTTTGCATAAGTAAAGCTTCAGATATCGCGTTTGTACTATTTACAAGAGTTTTTAATACATATGTACTTTAGAAATTTCAGTGCAAACTTGAACGTTTAGATTTTGATGTATAGAATGTTGCACTTTCTATTGCCGATATTTTTTTAATATAGTTATGTATTTTTATGTATATTAGCTATTTTACGCATTTACATTAATCCTTTCATTAATATGTAGAATTATAGTTGATTTGTGGTTAAAGTTTATGCTTTAGATGTTTTTTTTATACAATCTTAATCAGTGTAATTTATGTTTACAAAACCTTTCTTTTATCATTTTACTTTACATTTCTTTTTAATAATTGTATATGCTAGTGTAATTTAGATATTTTACATATTTGTAATAACTGTTGTAGGAAGGGAATCCTGATGCAAATATATTTTATATAATAAGTTTCCCTTTATTAAGAATCTGATAAAACCTTATAAAATAACGCAACGTTCTATATTATATAAAAAAAAAACTTCACGCGTTAAAATTGATTGTTTAACATTTTTGTCAGCTGTACTGTACGATAAAATTCTTCTGAAATATTTCTTATTGGCAATGATCACTACTCTAATTAATAACAGTATACTGGATGCGTTGCTATTGCATTAATTCGTAATAAATATATTACGAATCACACACCCGAAAGACCATTCCCATACCGATGCCTGTGCAGCGCACGGAAAGTGGCGAACTTTACTAATTTTGCTATTGTTTTTATTCGTTGAAAACAGCGAAATATAAATGTAGTGGCAAAGATTTAATCTAATTAAATCTATATATAATAGAGTGAAGAGAACTAACTTGTATTGTGTTTGGACACTTCATATTATGTTGTCACCGTTATTAAATCTCGGGGTGTGCGTGCTTCTATTTAACTACCATTTACTTTGAAATTTTTGTATAAATTCCAAAGTTCTATAACCGGGTACTCTGGTAAGCCGGAATCAGTAGTGCACTGAACGGATACCCGGTTCCTGAAAACAACGATTTTCGACAGTCCTAATTACTACTAACTAGTTCACTGTTTGATAACATTGAAATCGGATTTATTTGAAAAAAAAAAAAACTATTAAAACAGAACAATTGTTTAATATCTTAATAGGAAAATTGCAATGAAAATATACATTAATTTAACTAAACAACTACTTCAGTTTATTTGCTAGATAGCTCAGCTCCTCTCGTTTCTTAATGTAACTTGAAATTTGACTACAACAATATAAGGAAAACAACACCGTACATAAACGCTGAGTATTACCTAAAACGGAGATAACATGTGATTAAATTTGCGTTAGATACTTTCAACTTACCTTCTAAAAATTTTCTGAAGAATATGTTTCCAACATCCATACCAGCGAAAAAATAAAAATTCGAGATAGCGGAAAGTGCTAATAAAGGGGCAGCCAACATACAAGCGAATCGCTGTCGCCAGTTACAGTTAAATGTTTGTTCGCACCATTTCCTAATGTATTTGTTATAATAATGTTTAAAGGCACTTTCAATGGTAACACAAACGTAATTTAACAATGCCCAAACCATAATATCTGTTGACCATCCATGCCAAATATACACGAAACAAAAGGAAAAAAAACTGGCAAGATACGACGGGAACTTAACTTTCTTTAAAGGTACATAAATATAGCTAAAAATACAATTTTGTGAAAATATATTAGATCGAGATTTTTTTGTTATGTTGATGTTCACGGTCATCAGTAAAGTTCGTCACTTTCCGTGCGCTTCACGAAATTAGCAGAGACTAAGCAGACTCGTGTTTTGTCGACTCTAGGAAACCAGTAGGTAACATGAACCCATTCTTATGAGACGAATAAACACAAATCTTGTCTAGTCTCTGCTAATTTCGAAGCACACGGAAACTGGCGAACATTAGTCATCCGTAGAGATGACTAAAGCAAATGAAATTATTACTTTTTTGCAGCGACTAGACAGACTTGTGTCTATTCGTGTCACGAGAAAGGGTTCGTGTTGCCTACTGGTTTCCCCGAGAGTCGACAAAACGCGAGTCTAATCGGTGCAAAAAAAGTAATAATTTCACCTGCCTTTGTCATCTCTAGTCATCAGCCACTGCCGCCCTAACTATAGGTTAGGACCAAGCCTGCAGAAACGAGTGCGCACTCATTGGCGGCGATGATATATTTCGAAAGCGGTCGGACATACCCGAAGTCGGGATTCATACGCGTACGGTTAGTATGTGTATGAATGACGGGTTGGATTGATGGTGGCGAATCGACGGAGTGCTTTGTCGTCGAACATAACGAATGTAGATTTCTTAATCGATTTCCGACGTTAGAATATGTCACTATTACTAAATGTATTGTTTGCGCTAACGACATTTTACCGTACAGTACTTTGTTTGTAAAAGACATGTTAAATGCGAAACGTGGTATACCATATTATAAATTTCTATATGACTTTATTTTTATATTAAATGTGTGCAACAATCAACAAAATATTGTAGACAATGAAGAATTTCAAAAGTTTTGGGGGAAATACATGCCGAAATGGAGATTGGCAACAAGAGGTCAATTACAGCCTAATTTACCACTAGTAAAAAACACGATTACGGATCAAATCAAGGCAGAGTTAAAAAATAAAAAAAAATATGGCTGACGGTGGATGAAACAACGGATGCAAGAAAGAATTGTACTTTAAATGTGTTAGTGAGCACTTTAAAAAGCGATGTGACATCTGTGCCTCTTCTTTTACGATAAATAACTTTGGGATGTTCAATATAGAGACTAGACAGACTCGTGTTTTATCTACTTTCTGGAAAACCATTAAGCAACACAAACCCATTCTCATGAGACGAATAAACGCGAGTCTATCTATTCTCTGCTAATTTCATGAAGCGCACGGAAAGCGGCGAGCTGTAGTAATTACATACATTATTTTAATATTAATAGTAACCGAGCCGTACGCTACTGCGAAGGCACTCGTTTCTGCAGGCTTTGCCTTTATCGAGGCATAATGATAGACTTAGGCAAAGGTTGGTCGATGCTCTAGAGCAACGGTTCTCAAACTGTGGTACGCGTACCACCAGTGGTACGCGAGCCCACCAAAGGTGGTACGCGAACAAATAATAAGCGTTATTTACTTATTTGCCTTCAAATAAAATAAACATTGGCTGAAATCGGTAATCCTGCAGTTCAAGCATCTGGACACATAACAGACATAGAAGAGCAGAATCATAAGTGATGATTCTAATACATATATAACAGTATAACACGTAGGGTTTTCTACGGTCGCTGCATGCGTACTTTTCAAATGACTGAAGTGCAGGATCACCCCGAATTTTATTGAAAATCTATCTCTTCTCACATTTTATACCTTTCATATTGTCAAAGGCAATAGTATTGTTGGTGTTGATTCAATGGGAAATCCCCTGCATGTTTGAAAATTGCAGAGTAATGCGTGTTTGTGCGGAGTTGTGAAAATTGTATAGTAGTGCGAACGTGTTTATTAAGTTGTGTTCAGGAACTTACACGTGAAAAATATGGATAAGTGGCTTAAAAGGGACATAAAAACATTGGAAAATGCTACTCCATCAAATTCTACTTCAGAACCAGAATATGTTGTGGGTGAATATGAAAGAAATCCTTCCAAATTACGGAAAATAGTAAGAAAATATGATGCGGAATACATTAATTTGGGATTCACGTTCACAACCGTAAACGATGAGCCTAGGCCGCACTGTGTGATCTGTTTTGAAATTCTCTCAAATCATTGCATGAAACCGTCATTATTGAAGCGGCACTTTAATACAAAACATTCTACATTAGAAAATAAAAGTAAGGATTATTTTGTCCGTAAGTTGGCTGAGATGAAAGACGGAAAGAAAACTATGTTGTCCTTTGTCGGCAGTTCTGAAAAAGCAACAATGGCATCCTTCTTAGTGAGTTTAAGAATTGCAAGATGTGGAAAAGCTCATACTATTGGTGAAGAACTGGTGCTACCTGCTGCAAAAGATATAGTTACATGTATGTTAGGTGAAACATCTGCTAGAAAGCTGGATACTGTAGCACTGTCAAATGATACCGTCCATCGCAGGATTGAACTGATGGCATCGAATGTTAAAGAACAATTATTAGTCCGCGTCAAGAATAGTGATTGTTTCGCCATACAGCTCGACGAGAGCACAGATGTAACAAATTATGCTCAGCTTATGGTTTATGTGCGGTATATATTTGAAGAGGATTATTTATTTTGCAAAGCACTCCCAACACGAACTACGGCCGAAGAAGTATTCAAAATACTCAATGACTTTTTTGCGGAGAATGGACTAGATTGGAAGAAATGCGTTGGTTTCTGTTCTGACGGTGCGTGCGCCATGACGGGAAAATACGGAGGTGTTACCAGCAAAGTGAAATCAGTTGCAGAAAATTGTACCTTTACCCATTGCTACATCCACAGAGAGGCATTAGCAGCAAAACAAATGCCAGATCAGTTTAAGAATGTTCTCCAGGAGGCAGTCAAAATAGTCAATTTTATCAAATCCCGAGCTTTAAATTCACGTTTATTTTCGAAATTGTGTTCTGAAATGGGTAGTGCTCATGTAAACTTGCTGCTGCACACGGAGGTTAGATGGCTTTCAAAGGGAAGTATGCTAAGTAGGTTGTACGAGTTGCATTCCGAAGTCCAATTGTTTCTAATGGAAACCAATTTTGAATTACAAGATCGATTAACAGACGAGTTGTGGCTAACAACAGTTGCTTACTTAGCAGATATGTTTAATCGTCTGAATGATCTGAACTTAAGTTTGCAAGGTAAAACCACAAATCGATTTTTGGTAGATGATAAAATTAGGGCTTTCATCAGAAAATGTCAAATGATAAAAGACGGTATTTCAAATAAAAACCTACAATCATTTTGTAATTTGGAAAATTTTGTGACAGAAAATGCAATAAGTTTGAAGGACGACTTTATTAATAACATAAAAGAACATTGCCAAATGCTGATTAACGCGTTTGGGAAATACTTTCAAGACGACTATTCTGGATTCCTTTGGATTCGCAACCCTTTTATTTTGGAGAGCATTCCCGATTCACTGACAAACGACGAAAAAGAATCTTTTATAGACCTGTCTTGCGATGGAGGTTTAAAAATGGAGTTTGCCAAACTGCAGTTGTCCGAATTTTGGTTGAGAGTTAAAAATGAATATCCAACTTTGTCTAAAAAAGCTTTGTTGTTTTTAATTCCATTTTCAACCACCTACCTTTGTGAAACTGGGTTCTCTGCAATGTTGGAAGTTAAAAATAAATATCGAAATAGACTCGATGTTGACCCAAATGTGCGTATGAAATTGACTACAATTGAACCTAACATTGCTTCTCTCATTGCGACTATGCAGATCCATCATTCTCATTGACGTTTAAGACAAAATATTTGTAAGTCTATTGTTCTTTAATTAAACTTAACGCTTTAAAATACAAGTTGTTTCATTACAATAATAATCTGTTGAATGTTTAACGGTGTCTTATTACGCTACAAGTTTGGTGGATATGTACCACATATGGTACATTTAGTTCGGTGGTACGCGTTTGATCTACATCGCATTTGAAAGGTACGCGAAAAATAAAGTTTGAGAACCGCTGGTCTAGAGGGTTCCCCGGTATATAGTGGATCTATTGCAGCCTAAATGCTCTAGGATCTACATCACCCTCTCACGGTACATAACTATAATAATCATGTGTGTCCCTAAAATTTCTCGGGACCCCATTATTAAATTCCATTTTATTTTGGAAAAATATTTGTTATGTAAAACCAAACCATAAAGTTTAAAAAATTCAATAAAGCACGTTTGTAATTTAATCTCAGATTGATGAAAGTAGTTGAAGTAAAACGCAAATAATCAAAAAATAATAATAATAACGGTGGTAAGTGATTCTTGAATAAATCAAATTTCTGCGGTATTCGTTATGCACTAGAACATGGTTTAAGAAACTATTTGATACAAATATTTACACATTATTGACGGGACCATCATCACAATTGTTCTTTAAATCAAGAGAATGTAGCATAAATGAATAATTTTGTTGATTGTTTTTTCTTAAAGGATAATTTTCATCAACTGTTATTTTATAAGGATCACCGCTTTCAACAAACGATATTTATCAATTACTATTTCCAGTGTTATTGGAAATAATTGAGATATTTTAATGACCAAATCAATCAAATGAATCAATTTGATATTGCCCATCGCTACATTAAATTCTTAGTCTTAAACGTGATTACCTTCTCAAAAATACATACAGTCCATAGTCAAAGTATCTCCACATATCTGAATATAAATGAATACGTGCAATGCATTTAGGTGTATTCGGTGCAGGAATATTTTCAAATTTGGCAAGAGTTGTGCTAATACCATAAGATACAACATATTTCATATGAAAATACTGACCCATGCAGTATCCAAACCCACATAATGTCCACGAATCTAGTCTGTCAACATACTGAAATTAAATTTATTATGTATTTGAACCAGAATAAAATATAATTTAAACGTACCACTGGATAATAAGATAAATATGGAGAGTATATGAAATGTAGCAGGAAGTCAATAACGATCCACCAAAATATAAATCTGCTTATACTAATACAGGAAGTGACCAGTCTTCTCGAAAAGGTCACTTTGCTTCTAGTGTAGATTTTCATAAAATCATGTATATCAACAAACGGTCCAAGTGAAAGTAATGGCAAGTATAAACAATAAGATAATACAGTGACAAAACCAACCTTCCTAATAGTTTTATCAATCTTACTCATAGTATAGCTTACACATCTTAAATTGGTCCAATAAAGGGATAACATTATTATCGTATGGTGATTATGAGATATGTAAGTATCGAAGAAAGGAATACATTTTTTATAATAGCACTGTTTGTACAAATGGAGAAAAACAAAACATAGCGCTTGAAATTGCCAAATCAATAACTCCCGTTTAAATTTACTAAGAATTTCGAATAGAAATGGTTGAAGTAATAGTAAAACCAACATCGACACATTAAAATGATAAAGTACATAGAGTACTGTCACGGCAATTTGTGCAAACGGCAGTAATTTGTAATAACCTATTTGTTTCAATATCTCAGAAACAATTAAATGAATACATAGCCAGATAAATTGCTGATGTATTACGTATGTAACTATCTCCCAATCGAAATCTGATACATCTTTTTTTCTTCCATTAAGAATTTTCCATCCAGCGGTGAATTCGTCTGTATTATAATCCGTAAATATGCCTAAAAATACTTATTCCAATAAATGATTCAGATTTAGTAATACCAGTATACACGTGGCAGTTATTATCAACGGTATTGGACAGAACTGCAGTAAACTGTTCCTGAATTAGGATAAAATCTGCAAGTGTATCAATATATCAACTACCGTTATTTGATGATAACTGGCACCAGGTACAATTAAGAACTAATATACCATTAGTAGAGACTGTTAACCTTTTGATTTAATTCATCGCCTTTTGGATAACTTACCATCGCTAGTTTTCTTTACATTATAAACTGCATACAAAACCACTCCAATCCAAATTATAAAATAGGCGCCCGTTTCTAAATCGAACTTATTTGAGGCTAACTTCATATTATTTATGTACACATTGTAATTTATTTCGTGGGTTATGTTTTCACAATTATTTTATCTTTCCTTGAGGTATGAATCTGAAAATTAAGATTATTATTTCATATAAGTAGGTAAAACACTTTTTGCTGATAGTTGGTACCTTCGGTAAGCTTTTATTTAACAAATACACGCCATTCTCGAAGCAAATTTAAAATTGTTTTTCACTTTTCACTAACGGTAACACGATGAAATGTTGGATTAATTAAAAATATCATGTTTTATTTACCTTTCCACGTTAAAATTGAATCCATGACTTTCCGTATCAAAACGTAAACGTTAAAAACTTGTTGAATGTAATACGTCCAGTACATCCCGATACAAAAACAATGTCCCTGTGCAATTAATACCGAAAGAACATGTTGAAAACTTGTAATTTATAATTATACAGAAGAAACCTTGCGTATGTCGAAAATTGCCGCGCATGCAGAAAACGAAAAAGTCGTGTAAAATATTGGTAGTATCCATTACTACTAATGTGATCATAGAATGTGTTGTAGGTTACACAATCAAACGTTTTTTCTATCAGAAATGGCACCAAGGAAAGTGGATTTAGGAATTGTTGGGGCAAGTATCGGTCACATAAGACAACAAATCCGCCAGGCAACAAACAAAATACCGAGAGAAGTTGTAGTACAGACAACTGCAGAATTTCTCGGCATTAGAAAATCCTCATCTGTTGCAAGACGATTTAGTGAGATCCAAAAATGTTCTGTTAGATCTGAATTTTAGAATATTAGCCGGTTGAGCACGTTATGTAATATTTGTATCATGCGTGTCTGTATATCGGTACTGTATCCAGTACGCAACGCAGTAAGCGAAGCAGTCACGTTTTGTGTTCGTTCATCTTGGGTCTCCACGCGAGTTAGCCGAACATCGTTTGTTTAATTCATAACATGCCGGGCATACAGAAGCGCAAAAGCCGATCATCGCTTGAATAAGTAAAAAAGTGTATTGATGAATGTCCCGATTTATGCTAAAATAGCGTGTAAAGTTTGGGATAAATCGTTATTCTGTTGGCACAAATACGACTGTACAAACCATGTCAGTAGTATACAGTACACAAATCGAAAAAGTGGTGTGCCATCGAGAGCAATTTTATGTTGGATTGACTGTCCATGTTTTTCGAGTGTGGGTTGCAACTTCGCCTACTGGATAAAAAACCGTTTCACGACTTCTGGAATAAATACAATTCTACCTGGGAGCTACCATTTTGAACAACGTTACACAGGCATTTACCATTTCTGCGTGGATGCCCAAGATATGAAGTTTTTTGTATAAGGGTAGTAGGAAAATTACTCCAGGGATAAAGAAAAAGAGATCAAAGCCGTAATTAAAGATAAACGGCTGTGGCTAAGCGTGGATGAAACGACAAATTGAAAAAAAATCCCATTGTACACGTTATGGTGCGTGTACTCTTCAACCGAACTTTTCAATCTTATTAGTTACAAAAGTGTGCTGGTGAAGCGATTATGAGGGTAGTGCTGGATACGTTACAGAAAATTGAAGTGTCACCTAATCAACTGTTTACGAGCGATGGCGCGGCAACAATGCGTTGTGTGGGCCGTCCTCTAAAACAAGAATGTGAACAACTTATGTGACGTGTAAAGCTCATGCTTTACATTTTGTGGCACAAACGATGCGCAAATATTATCCAGAGGTGGATGCATTAATTTCAAATACTATAAAAGTGTTTTTGAAACCTCCCAAACGAACTGCACTGACGGTGCCCCGGTATTCCCGAACCACCAGAGCCGATTCCCTCACGTTGGAGGTCATGGTTGAAGGCAGCTTTTTATTATTCAAAATATTTCGAACGAATAAAATTTGCGGTGTTACAATTCAATCCCGACGAAGCTGCAGGTATTAGGGAAAGCAAAATATGATTTCAAGATACTTCCGTTGAAATCGATTTAATAATTATTTACGACAATTATGCCGGATTATTTAACTCTATCGCGTTAAATAATCCGGCATACTTACGTTAAACCCTAATGAGAGATATAGTAAATATATAAAACTTAGTACTGTTCTGGCATGCAGACATAAGTGGTCCACTGTAATAAGGTGTAACAGCGTCACTACAGCAGCGTGAGTTAAATCAGAATTTTTGCATATCGATGCGAGCCAATCTAATTTGCTTCAAGCTTAATTCGACACCGAGGGACATTCGGTAGGCGACGCAGTGTATAAAAAACTTTGCTCCTTTATTCTAGTTTATGATCAAATAGCTTAGTTATGGAAAACATTATCCCGTACACTTCTCAGGAATAAAAACAATTTTTTTAATTTTTTATGTATATATACAATATATTTATATTTTTCAAACGTGAGCTTTTACTCTATCCCACCTTATAGATGCCAGGTACCTTAAATAAAGCCGGAATAATTATTTACATATACTACATTTTAATACTTCTGTACTTATATATTTAAATAATTGCAAATCTAATTCTGCTCAAATAAAATTTAACGGATCTATAGAAAGTGTTATTGTATTCCATCTTTTATGAGAAATGTACATTAATTTATATGAATTATGTAATTACATGCAGAGCTGTTTCAAATTTTTTCATAATTTACGCATATGGCATCACAAAATTTAACGTTTACTCTAACTGAGGAATCCTTTGCAATTATATTTTTATCGAGATGAATTGTTTCCAATACAAATAGGCAATCACATAAATAAATAACATACATGTATATTGAAACAGAATTATTTATGCACTTATCAATAAAGTGCTATGCATCTTCCACTTAAAACAATAAGTTAAGGACATATTAAAAATTAATAAGGTATTTTAAGCTACTAAGCAAATTATTTTTTTTAAATAATTTATGATTAGCACTAATTTTAATTGCATACAATACACTGTATATTACAAAGGCAGAGGTATGTACAGTAGAAGTAAATTACGTTAACACGTTGTGAACTACAGCTCAAAATTACACGATCGATACATGATTTCTACAATAGTAAAGGTTCATGTATGAGGAATGTACATCGTATACTAGATATAATACTTAAACGTTAAGAGTGGACCGACTATTGGCCCAAAACTGATGAAAAGATACTGCTAAAGTGATCAAATAAATGCATGCTGCTATCCAACAATTGTACGCATTCTAGAAAGAGAAAATAATTTTGTTGTACACCATTTATTGTGTTATTTTGTGAAAATATACCTGAGTGTAGCCAGCGTCAGCAGCAGCATAAAAATCTGCCAATGAGTCAAAGTCTTCTTCTAATCCTGGTACATCTTCTGCAAGAGCTACAGCTCGTATGTAGTAGAAAACACCCATCAGAGTCTGATAAATTATGTAGGCTAAGTTTTAATCAATAACAGAATTAATTACTACTTACGAGTTGTATTATTCCCCAAACACTTATTATTAACCCGCAAAGGGATAGTTTTGGACCACAAACTGGCATTTTTCTTTATTTTTCCAACTATCACCTAATACTAGCAGTACCAGTCAATCATATGACCAGCTCTACGGGCAGTTTTTTTTTTATCGTCAGAGAAGCACGCGACAAAACTACTATAAAGTGGCGGGAAACTTAACTTGTATTTATATACAGTCGGCCCCGGATGGAGTTGACAAAAGGAAAAAAGCCTTTATTATGATGAAAGATTATTCTTTATGAAAAATTCTGCTTTTCAAAGAAATTAGCTTACTGTGATCAGATGTACAGATGTTACTAAATTAAGAAAACTTGAAAATGCCTCATTTTGCCTTATTTATTATTTTAGCCAAAATGCATGTAAAGGAAAGTTATCTATAATCCAAAATTAAAATCAAGAACATTCAAAGTCGGAATTTTTAATTTTTTTTTTAAGTTGAATCCGCAAACATATTGGGTTAAATAAAACCAGATTTAACAAGTTAGTGAATATGTTTCGAAATACTCAATATTTCCAACACTCACATAGACTTAAAGAGCCAAAATCTGCTGAAATTCACCTGCTATCATTTTTATGGTAATGTATTTATATATGGTATTAACACTATTAACCGTAGCGTTGATGGTGTTTCGGTTTGCTGGAAATAAAGCTCCAATACGTACCGTACTGTATTCAGTTAGTAATGTATTAAAATAAAAACTTTACAATATTTCTAGTTTTCTGAAAATATACCCTCTGTAGTATCTTTTAATCTGGGAATAAACGCATAAGCTTACACAAAAACATGTATTTGCCCCATGGGCGTAGCAAGTAGGAGGCATGAAACTAGTTGTCCCCAGCTTCATCCGAGGATATACCGTATATTTATTGTTGCTTGTAATGAGGTTCTGAATTCTAACAGATACACACACATCGACCCATCATGTTAGGTTGCCTGATTTTGATATTATCATTAGATTTATATAGTCACTGTAATGTATTTTTCTGTAACTTATATTTCATTGGATTTTTGTGTGGGCCTTTTTGTGGGGATTTTTTCGTCCTTTAGTCACCTAATGATAATAAAGTAAAAGAAATAGATTTCTGATATGTATTAACGTGAAGACTAATTTTGCTTTGTCACCACGTTACACAATTGAAACTGGGGAATGGTTAATGGGGTAAAACGCAAAAAACAAAAACACTTTTTTGTTTGCTTTTATTTTATTATTGTTGTTTTAGTGTGGTGACAGCCCAACGGGGTGTATAAGCTTTTTAAGGTTGTCATAAGCTCAAGAGCCGTTTAACGTGTAAGTTGTGTGTGTAAAGTGTTCCATGGCCTTGTTGTAAATATCGAATTCTCGCACACTATTATGCACGCGTAAATTTGTGTGAAGTCTATTTAGAACTTCTGACTTTAATAGGAATTTACAAAATCGTTCCTAAATTTCAGTTTAATATTGCCAACACTGTGTGTGCTCCACACGCTACAATGACTTCCTTATAATCAACAATATGTGGTCGATAAGCAAAACTGAGCTCTATTAGAATATTTGTTTAACTAAGTGAAGCAAATATCATATAGGTGTTAATGTGACCACGAAATTCTTCATGTTTCTTTATTTTAGTGCTTCGATAATGTAGCTCTCTTACACCAGCTGTAGCCTAATGATCCAAACGTAGTATTATAGAACAACACACACGGAAGATAATATTCAAAAATCGTCGTGTGCACGTTCTATTTTCAGCCCTTCTTTCCGTTATTTGTTCCAATTTTAGTTTACGGTTATGGCCTACCTAACTAACCCTTTTATTTTAATTTGTTTCTTCTAAAGAAAATCTACCAGTTACGTTTTACGGCACTATTATACTAAACAACAACACTACCCCTTATAACTAAAATCAGAATTGTGCGTCTCAAATGCGTACACAACCTGCTGTGTGTACGTTTGTAAGTAGGAGGTATTAGGTATATAATTAAAACAAAGTAACTCACATTCTTTACTATCAGAATAAATTAATAGCGATCGGTATCGTATACATAGCACATCTTCAGGTCGTACTAGAAAGAAAACAAAAGATGAAAAATCAATTATCTGACTTAAAAAACTGATTAATAAAGGGAAGTACAAGTGAATTGTTTTTTTCTCTAATAAAAGAAGGAAGATTTATTTTTGATTCATAAAATCAAATAGTTTAAGGAAGTTATACGTTTAAGTTTAGAAATGCTAAATAAAGTAGGGTCTTACGAACACACCATTCTTCTACTTTCGACACGACACTGACCAGAAAAATAGTAGTAGGTGTTGAGATATAATAATGTTTAATGTACGTCGGTTTTTTGAAAATTGCATGAAAACTAGATTTATATCTACCGTGGAATTTTCTATGAAATTCTGAAAAAACAATAAAGGTCAATAATGATAGCAAGGACTGTGGCGTAGTATGGTAAACAACACATAGGTATCGGCAACCTCCGCACCACACAAGTTCGGGGACACGAATGGTCCTCATCATCAACCGGTGACCGAATGAAGATAAATTAAACTTGTGTGGTGCGGAGGTTGCCGATACTTATGTGTTGTTTAAACAATAAAGGGCTATAAAGAACGTAATTTGTTCATAAAAATTACGCCTGTCGCCATCTTTTGGAAGAGATTGAAATTAGAAATTAAATTCCAATGAACTTTGAGAGGCCCTACATTCCCAGATTTTTATAAGCACATGCGTGCTCTACTTAACCACAGATAAAAGCTGATCTTTTATCTGTGTGATAATACTACTCGAACGTATCTGTACTTCTAAGGACATCTATGTTTTATTTTATGAAGTAAAGTAACATTGACGTGTATTGTAATATCAATGCTTATCGGGTTGGTGCATACCTGCTAGTTAATAGCGGTTAGCAGATAGGTAAATCAAGTAACCTCAAGAGTGTGTGCGTGCGTGTCATGTTTTTGACTGTCAAAAATGATTCAAGCCGGCACCAAGAAACCTCCGATATCAAAATTAAATAGTAAAACTGGTATAAGTAGTTTAATAATCTTCGTAGTTTTATTGTTAGCATGGATTGCCGGCTTCTCCTCTAGGCTATTTGCTGTTATAAGATTCGAAAGTATAATTCACGAATTTGATCCATGGTAAGATAAGTGCTAAGCAAATATGAAAGCATGCTCTGACTTATTTTGTAATACTTATTAAAGGTTTAATTACCGGGCAACGGCGTATATGGTAAAACATGGATTTTATAATTTTCTGAATTGGTTTGACGAAAGAGCATGGTATCCATTGGGACGTATTGTTGGGGGTACTGTATATCCCGGTTTAATGATAACATCTGGAAGTATACACTATTTACTACATTTGTTACATATAAATATTCATATTCGTGACGTTTGTGTATTCTTAGCTCCAATCTTCAGGTAATGGTTTGAATTATTACCAGGGATTTTCAAACAAATTATTTTTTTTAGCGGTTTGACTGCAATATCGACATATCTGTTGACAAAAGAACTTTGGTCAGCAGGTGCTGGATTATTTGCAGCATGTTTTATCGCAATTGTACCTGGTTACATTAGTAGATCAGTTGCAGGAAGTTATGATAACGAAGGTATTGCTATTTTTGCGCTACAATTTACATATTTTTTATGGGTTAAATCGATAAAAACTGGTTCAATATTCTGGGCATGTATGTCTGCACTTTCTTATTTTTACATGGTAAGTTAAAATGAAATATACTTTTTTGATTATTTAATTATGTATAATTTATGCTTAACTGGAAAAATCAAATAATGTGATTTTGACATGGATCAAGTACTAGGTGTGAATATAATTTTTAGCTAAGAAAAAGTAAAGCTCATATCGATCAATTGAACTGATTGATGACAACTTGACCAATTTTTGCAGTTAACTGATTGATTCAACCATTGGTTAGTTCACGCAGTTGATGATTATGGCTAGCCTACTTGTTTGCTTGATGTGTCTGTATAATCCTATATTTTAATGTAAATTTGGAATTACTGTTTGTTAATTTGTTAAGTACTTGCATCTTTCTGCTACTATAGTGTACCAGATTTCTCCAACAGCAGATCACAATTTTGTTTTTTTCCCAATTTTTTGATGCTCAATGAATCTCTCATGCATTTACAATGTCAGACAATTTAAAATCTGTACCTGCTTTTCTTTAAACAATTCTTTATGTTTAATGGTAAAAATGATCATTTGCATATGGTGCAATAAGACTGCACAAAATAATTTTAAACCTTTTTAGTAATGGCATCCCCATGCATACACAGGTACGCCCACACCATGATCATGTGTGACAGTTTTTTTTTATGAACGTAGATTCGTCCCTACAAAGTGTGTTTCCCATCTGTTTACGTTCTATTCTGCGAAATCTCGATTCGTTGCCTAATTTTTTTTTGCTAAATAAAAGCATTTTCCTCGCAAATGTACCATAATAATTGCTTCGTTGTAATTATCGCTTAGCTGTTCCCATACTTGAAATAAATGTGCTAATCTTGCTATTCATTTATTACTTTGCCGGGTCTTCTTCTATTTTTTAGTTCTTTATTGATGATTCAAAGCAATAGTTATCATTAGTGTTTTGTATACGCTGAAACAAGCAAAGAGTCGCGGGGACGTTTTTACCTACATTGTAATTGCGCGGATCAGAGAGATTCAAGAAGGGAGTAGCTTCAGCTAATGTGAGAATTGAAATCATTTAAACATGGGGTTGTAGATTGATTTGGTGTAAGAACACTTTTAACTATCTTAACAGAAACTAATGTTAAGTACTACGTTTTTGGAGGAACTACATCCCATTTTTGTAATTTAGTTCAAATTCTTTCATTTGCTGCACACCATAATAATGATGGGGCACTTGGTGTAAGCTCAAGATGTAAACTTGTTCCATGTGGAAGGTTTGGATACTTTTGGCCATTCGATGCAAAAAGTTACAAAATGTAAAGAAGCGACTAGACTTTCACATTTGCTGCAAATGAATACAATTGCCACAAATATAATTTATCAATTAAAAATAAAAAAAAGCCCGAGATGGGGGAATTGTAACGTCATGCTTAACGCACTGTGGCTGCAGAGCTGTATTACAACGTTTCGATTGCCTTGTGTATTTCTGTTGCATATCGTGTACACTTTTGTATGTAACGGAAATATACAAGGACGTCAAAGGGTTGCAATTGACCTCCCATTTACGTTAACACAAGTTGTCACCCACCGTGCTGTTGTATTCGATATCACATACATTATCAACCGGCGCCAGTGTTGGCAATGTTAATAATCGATTTTGCATAAAATTTTGTTGCTGATACTGCTATACACTCATTTAACTTGGTTAAGAGTAAATTGTACATATAAGGAAGCTATAAGTGACTGCTCAATATTCTTTTAAAGCATCTTTTAAATTGTTTTTAGGTATCTGCGTGGGGTGGATATGTGTTCATTATTAATTTAATTCCTTTGCACGTGTTCGTGTTAATTTTAATGGGAAGATTCTCTAACAAAGTTTTTACAAGCTACACCACGTTTTACATTCTGGGTTTACTGTTATCTATGCAAATACCATTTGTAGGCTTTCAACCGATTAGGACAAGCGAACATATGGCTGCGTCAGGTTCGTATATATTTGAGATATAAAAGGAATATTTGATACTAGTTACCATATTGTTAATCTGTTGCAAAAATTGTAACGATATTTTTAATTTTACAGGCGTATTTGCTTTGTCGGTAGCGGTGGCAGTCCTGAAGTATTTACAATCTATATTGTCAAAATCAGAGTTCAAATCATTATTCATGTTTGGTGTATTAACTTCATCAAGTTTAGTTTTCCTTACTGTCGTTATTTTAACATACACTGGATATATAGCCCCCTGGAGTGGACGATTCTATTCTTTATGGGATACGGGATACGCTAAGATTCATATACCAATTATTGCATCGGTATCAGAACATCAACCGACCACTTGGTTTTCGTTCTTCTTTGACTTGCACATTCTTGTCACTACATTTCCGGCTGGACTCTGGTACTGTATCAAGAATATAAATGATGAACGAGTTTTTGGTAAGTATATTCAAAGGTTTTCTAATAGCGCAACTTATTTATTTGTAAGTGAATACATATTTGTAAATATATTTAAAAAAAGATCTACGAAATAATATTGTACAACTTCAGTTATCCCAAGTAAAGTGAGAAGAGTTTAAGCTAGATAACTGGAAATTCAGATAATCCGAATCTCGAAATTTATTTCTCGGCATACTCTTGTAGCTCGATAAACTTAGTCCAGCTATGTTCTAACTTTTTTATCCTATTGAAATAACTGGATTTGTTGAATTTATACTGCGAAAATAGGGCTCTATTGTTACCCAAGCTTTCCATTTGATGTGAATTCAAGTTTGGAAAAGGAAAAAAGTCAAAGGTGGCCAAATCTGGCAAATATGGTTGATGGGGCACTAATCTGTACCATAACTGGATAAGTTTTGCTGTCGCAATTGCCGATGAGTGGGGCGCTATTGTGGTAGAGTAATTTTTTTGCTGGGTGAGATCTTTTTCTCTTTAGTTCAGCATCGAATCGGTCCAATAAATCAGCATAGTATTGTCCCATGATTATCCTTCCCTTCTCCAAATATTTAATTTAGATTATACCTTGCAAATCTAAAAAAAAAAAAATGGTCGCTATAACTTTTCCGACTGATGGAATTGTCTTCGCCTTCTTTGGCGCTCGATCACCGAGAAGCACCCATTTTGCCGATTGACCTTTGATTTCTGGCGTATAGCGATGTATCCATATTATTTACAGTCATATAACGCTGCAGAAATTCTCTCGTATTGCGCTTAAACATGTCCAAACATTGCTTTGAAGTTGTTACGCGATTCTGTTTTTGATCAATCGTCAGCTGACGCGGCACTCCCCTCACTCATAGCTTTCTTATACTCAATTTTTCGTGAAGAATGTTTTGCACACGTTCAATTGAGATGTTTACCATCTTAGCAATCTCTCTACTCTTCACCCAGCAGTCTGCTAACGCGATATCATGAACTTTATTGATCGTATCGTCCGTAGTCTCTTCAGTGGGACGACCTGGCCGCTCCTCATCAAAGATAGATGTACAGCCACACTTAAATTCATTAAACTAGTATCTGATGATAGTCATCGAAGGTGCATAATCCATATATCTGCATCCAACTTGCCATTGATCCTGCTCGCAAGAAATTGAAGCATTGACCGGTAACATTCTTTTTTCATGATTTCACGAATATATAAACTTCCTCAACCTTAGTAGCTCACAGAACAGCACCACTTGATGACCCTTTCCGAAATTTTGACAGATATCGTATAAAGAATAGTACTTACAGTCAGGTACACGTACAGGTACGTGCTACCCAAGGCCCAGGTATCGAATTGTAGTGGATGAATAGATCAGTCACACTATAAGTTCACTACTTAAAACCTTCGAGCTTTATTAATAATAATATATGTGCATGAAATATTAGTTTTATTATGTATATAACAGTAATTTTTGTTATAGTTGTTTTGTACGCTCTAAGTGCAGTGTATTTTGCTGGAGTAATGGTTCGTCTAATGCTAACTCTAACGCCTGTTGTATGCATGTTGAGTGGAATTGCATTTTCTGGGTTGCTGGATCTTTTCTTCAAAGAAGAAGCGATTCACAGACCAGAGGAGATTGAATCCGAAGAAAGTAGCGCTGTATCCGGCAAATTGTACGATAAGGTAATTTAAGTGCTATATTTTATTAAAATGCATAGATTCTTATTAGAGGCTCATTGGCTAGAGCTTCCCAACCATCTTCAAATGAAAAAAAAAATCGTTACATTCTACAACACTTTTCACGTATTTAGGTACTTAATATATCTGAATATCTTAAAATTTACCTGAATCTGAGAAATATTCTGAGGTAATTATAAAAATCTATAGATATATTTTTTAAATTAATGTACTTTACTATTCTTATATTCGGCAATAACTGCATGTACCGTAGACAGATATTACGGGTATCTAGCTACTGCACGTGATCGGTGGGTTGGCACTTCGAATGTGAGCCATCGCACCAAATGGGCGCATAATGTAAAAACCCATAAGAGAGCTGGAAAAAGTTCGTAAGCTTATGGAGAGTAGAGGCTCAGTTTTATTAAACCCATAGTCAAATTTTAAATTCGCCCGCTGATTTACGGAATTACGTATAGGGTAGTGTGAAATTAGTGTAAAAATTAAGTTGTAGTGCTAGAGTTCACACAATGTAAATTAAATAGACTGTTACGCACAATTAAGAATTAAGTTATGCACTGACACTATCACCGTACTGTATCAATACAACTGACCAATCAGACTGCAAAATTCATGTTAGTTTGTTAATATCGTATTAATTTGTATTCATATTTTTAATGTTATGATATATTTAATTTAAGAGGGACACTCTATAATCAAACTCTGCAGATCTACTAGATTACGAACTAATTTCGTACTATCCGATGTAAACGCTAGTTAAGGTTATGTATTTAGCGAAAATAGATTTCCGTTTAGGCTATTTCTTTTCCAGTGAATACTTCAATAACGAATATTTTAAAACTTAATTCATTATATACCTTTAAAATACGAAAACAGGAGAAAGAAGTACTGGACTACCTTCGAGTAGTGAATATTCCAACTATAGACTGGTTACCCAATAATCCAAATATGAACCACATAGAAACAATCAGTTAGGCGCCACATACCTGTTACGAATGTGATAATATTTTCTACGAAACCATTCATAATTATTGCAATATCATGCCCAGATGAAATGAAGTTCTCTTGCTTTTATCACTATAAAAACTAGGAGGATTTGCACGCTATTGAATTTTTACGACTTAATTCCACATTCAATTTTTTTGAAAAAAGCCTTTCATTCGCACCGTTTTCATTACATTTGACATTATTGATTCTCTCTGTTGTTTTCTGATTTTTTTTTTTGGTAATACAATTCTAATTTATCGAGCGTTAATTGGAAATATTTCTGTGTTATACGTTATTACTAGTTGTATTCCTTTTATATTTTTACTTATTTATTTTAGGCGGGACGAGTTCCAAAAATGAAACATGAGCAACAACCACGAGAGGTAGACCCTATTGGTCCAAATGTCCGCAGCATTATCCTTGTAGTTATAATGTTGTTGCTTATGCTTTTTGCCGTCCACTGCACCTGGGTAACGAGTAACGCCTATTCTAGCCCCAGTGTTGTTTTGGCTTCATACAGCGGTGATGGTTCGCGACAAATACTGGACGATTTCCGAGAAGCTTATTTTTGGTTGTCTCAAAATACAGCAGATGATGCAAGAGTTATGAGCTGGTGGGACTATGGCTACCAAATAGCTGGAATGGCGAATCGAACTACCTTAGTGGATAATAATACATGGAATAATAGCCATATAGCTTTAGTGGGTAAGGCCATGTCTTCAAACGAAAGTGCCGCCTATGAAATTATGACAGCATTGGACGTTGACTATGTTTTGGTTATTTTTGGCGGAGTAATTGGTTATTCTGGCGATGATATTAATAAGTTTCTATGGATGGTTAGAATTGCGGAAGGCGAACATCCAAAGGATATAAGGGTGATTACATTATTTTGAAATTTGGTGTTTTTGCTTTTCATTTTATAAAATTTATATAAATGACCCCCTTAGGAAAGCGACTATTTTACTGAAAATGGCGAGTTCAGAGTCGATTCTCAGGGTGCACCAACGCTATTGAACTGCCTAATGTATAAACTGAGCTATTATCGCTTCGGAGAACTTAAGTTAGATTATCGTACGGCCGCGGGTTACGACAGAACCAGAAATACGGTAATTGGGAATAAAGATTTCACGCTGACATTTTTAGAAGAAGCCTATACAACAGAACATTGGCTTGTAAGAATATACAGGTAAAAATGGAACAATAATCTTTATCATGCACTAATCTGGTATTTAACACTTGAATTTTTGCAGGGTTAAGAAACCAGATGAATTTAATAGACCTCGTATACCTGTTGCTAATAGACTAGTGAAGACCACAAGTTTCTCGTCCAAAAAGGTACTTTTTAATATAAATTAGCATTTCTATATTCATCTAATAACGTCAAAACCAATCACAACTTTTTTACGTTATTACGTGCCTGGAAATTTAGGTTGAGAAGTTGTGTGTGATAAGTACATTTTTCTATTGTACACTTACGAAATTTTATATTTTTAGAAAGAACCAATTAGATTATTATTGTCACTACAATGTCCAACGCAATCCCTTTAACTCTTCAGATTTCATTGCGCGAATTTTACATGCACTTATTGCATTTTCTATAGTATTATAATGTTTGCTTCTATTGCAATTTCTAAGTCAGCAAACATATTTTCAGTAGCTATAGCTATTTATTGTCTTAAAAACTGCAAATTATTTCCTTTAAATGGTGGGCATTTCTTCTTCTTCTAGAGAATGAAGACTAAATTCGGTAAACTTTAATTTCTAAATAAAAGTATATACATGTTTATTCAAAATTTCTAGCGATGCTACCTATTTCATCGTAAAATTCTGCGCAATATTTATAAAATAGGCAAAATAACTTGTTGTAGTAAAAGCACAGGTCACTGTTGCGAGGCTCACATAAAATCGAATTCTAAACAAATATGCCGTTTTCCCCCAACTTAGCAGCGGTTTTGTTACAAACTTGGGTGATTTTTCACCAGTGAGGGAGCATGCGTTTAGTTACGTTAGCTTTTAAAAGCGTTCATTTTACTTTAGAGTACTAAGTTATTTAATAAAAAAAGTATATGAAATAATAAAATACTTCTAAATTTATATGATTAATTTCATAATTAAATTATTTCAATTTTGACGGTATATTTTCACTATCTTGATGCGCTTAGATGCATGAGACTATACTAATGCACGCTACAATAATATTGTACGATTGTCAATTAGAGGTTGGAAGTTTAAACATGCGCGTAAATAATGAAAAGCACAGATTGAAACTACGATTGACGACGAGTTACGATTAGAATCGACAATATTCAATTCTGTTTCACTCCCACTCTAGAGAAGTTTAAACATTCTGGTTTTATGTGGGTCACACTTGTAAACAACTGCTTCTATTACTTCTATCTCTTTGCTTATAAAAGATCTGTAACAATATGCGTAAAAGCTCGTTGTGCTTCAATTTATTTATTATTTACTAAATAAGAAATGTTGTACTTTCAGAATTCAAAACGTAAAAAAGGTTCGATCAAGAATAAACCAGTTGTTATTAAAGGAAAACGTTTATCGAAACAGTCGTAATCATAAACAATTGGTTGGAAGTGTACTCTCTCCATTTTACTTTTCGTAATAAAGACTATTTACTTTGGGATTTTCTTCATTATTTTTTACATACATCTCTTTTCATTAGTATGTGATGTTTGTTATGTGTTGTAATTGATTCTTGTTAAATAAGTGCAGATTATGGAGTACACATTGTGATAATTTGTACTAAATGAAATAAAAACTTTTGCACTTGCATAGTGTATTTTTGGTGTATTCACATTTTCCCTCGTATTAAGCAAATATAGAAGGTACAGAGAAAAGTTGCAAGTCAAATAAAATTTTGAATAAATCCGCTTCTGTAGGTACTCCTGCAATAAATTATCGGTTTTGAAAAATAAGGAAAAAGACAAAGTACTTTGTTTCTGTTTTATTAGAGAAAGAGAAGGGTATTTTTTATATTTGTTTTGAGTTAAAGTGCGCTACGCCTTCCTGTAAAAGAGCGGGAGGGGGGAGGGGAAGTCGAAAATCTTAATGCTCAACAAATCCGAAGTTACCTACAGTTCTGAAGTTTAACTTACACGCCCTTCTGGGGATGATGCTGAAGTAGGATGAATCTAAGGAACATTCGTGGCCGCTATGCCCAGTCGGCGACGGTCGTAGGTCGCAGTGGAGACCTTGGTCGTGGGAACCGAGGTACGTCGCCAGAAAAGACGTTCAAGAATTTCCGACTTAGTGACAGTTCTACTCACAAGTGAGAAGTAGTCGGCGATTAAAATTTACAAAAGATACGAAAAGAAATAAAGAGAAAAAAAATAGATTAAAAGTAGGTTTTAGCTGATTTACGAAATTATATATATACATGTATATATATATAGATAGGTAGATATATGTATGTATACTAAACGGCAATATTCTTACTAACGCGAGTACACCCCGGTTCGTCTACCCGACAAGATCTTGTTGGTTTACACAACGTATATATTTACAGAATTTAATGATACCCGTTTTTTTTTAAGAATAATACGACACGTTAATATTACAAATCCATAAGCATTATTTACTGTTAACCTCCTCGTAAAATCAAGTTCTATTCGCAAATTGTTTTTAATATAAAAAAAGGAAAAAGGCAACAGTTTAACTTGAAATATTAAAAAAAAGAAATAATAGTAAATTCAGGTGAAAAGTAAACTACAATTTAAAAAAAAAAAGATGGTTTGAATTTTTGTCACCTCTTGGGTCAGTGCCAATGTTGCGGATCTACTTATCTGTTCGTCGAATGTGTGGAAAGGTCACTCACGGTAGCTGGTCGCTCTAGCGGGTTATAGTCTCGGCCGTCACTAACTACAAGGCTCTACCAAGACGACAGAAGCGCTCCGAAATCGGTACTCGGATGTTATATGCCCTCCAAGAGAACTTTTACACTGGACTTGGATAAAATATGGCTTCCAGAAAATCTTTAATACTGGATTCAGTTAAAATAGGACCTCCAGTAGAACTTTAATGTAGGACTCGGATAAAACAGCCCTCCAGTAGAACTCTGAGAACGGAGAAATTAACCGTAGGACGAACATTTTCACGAAAAAAAGGAAAAGCTCAAGTACATACCTAATACTCGATTAGAGTTCTTGCGCAGGGAATAAATTTCACCACGTTGGGGCAAACGGCGAAGTTCAAAACGCTAAGCTGTATAAACTTACGTGTTCGAAACTATATTTCTCGCAACTAGGAAAACTCAAAACTTTCTCTGTGTGAATTTATAGCCGCCAAATTAAGCGAAGGGCCTTCCTCAAGGCAAAATTAATTTCCACACCAGACCAGAGTGACCTTCGGGACACACCCAACTCGTAAGAAGAATTGACGAAAAGAGAGCTTCAAAATTGTTAATCCTCACGTTCTAGAATAAAATAGTTTTTGTGATGAAACATCACTCAAGCGAACCAATTCGGAGAAACTATCGAAAATTATTTAAAATACATCTCGTTGCGACCTCTATTGCGAAGAACGGATAATAGACCGCGAACAATTATTTCCTTAAGAAATTTTAGAAAAGTATAGACAAATAGTGGCAAAGATATTTATGTAGAATCTTCCCGAGAATTATCGAATCTGTAAATGAGGTAAAAGTACTGCAATATTCGATAAAATAGAATCTTAATGAAGATAATTCGGACTGTGCGAAACGGGTTGCCTAGCTATAAAACATACTGGGAAAAGTTATACAGAATGGCTGCAAAAATTGCGCGTAACGCTGCTGCATGAAAATGAGAGCGAAACGTCGATTCTCATGTAATTACGACGCGGTTTCAACCCGGAAACCCAAATTCTTTAAAAGAAAACAACGACCGCGGAAGTCTACAAGAACAGTATTGCATGTTTTTTTTTTTTTTTTTTAGAATTAACAGTATCTTTATATCCTAATATTTTTTATTGGTAAAATTACTATGGATGCTATTTTTTTTATGAAACTGGATGTTCCAGTACTGGTAAATTGATATCTACTTTCAATTCTTTTCGGGAAGCGGTTATTGATCGCAAGCGCACCAAAAGACTTGGTAGTACTCCTAGTTCAAAAAAGTGATGGGTATACATAACACAATATGAACTAATAAAACTCTTTTATTCGATAGAACCCAATACTTTAATCTCAAGACGAAATATGTTCAATATTCCGGTCGATTTAATATATCGTGCTTAGTTTTTGTTTTCATTAAGTATATCTTGTATTTGCGACTATTGTTTAAATAAAATGTCTTCTTTCGGACATAAATACATTATTATTATTAAATGAAAAATATTTTAAACATACGTGCAACAGACTACTTCATGCCATACACCATAGCTTATTTAAAACATGGCGCTTACGATGATTTTGATCTTTTTGGATAGATAAATTTCGGTGATTAAATTTTCAATATCCATATCTAGAATTGATTAAGATGAGTTAAAGCAAAATTTGATAGCTCCACAATCTTTGATCGCTATAGCCGCCAACGGATGCCGCGCAACTCCAATATAAGCACCACCGTAAAAACAGCTGGTATCGTCACTCTTATCTAGTATCATACCTCGCCTCTATCACCATGGTTTTGGAAAGGTGCGACGCCCGCTGATTACTTCGTTTTGTCTTGTTAACTGATTGCTCTTATCAGACACTATACACACACCTTGACAATGAAAGTGAAAAAGATATTGACAGTTAGCCCCAAGTCTTGCAGTTGGTTAGCAAAAAGTGAAAGAAATTGTGTATCCTAGCTAGTAGGATATAAAAACTGCGCTATCCAGACTGACGATGTCCACATCCGAAAACATTGGTCAAATCCATGCTAAGAGTTTTTAGCTATTGGAAAATAAAAAGAAAAGTTCATACAAGCTAACAATAATAGATGTAAACATACATAACTCTAAGACCAAAACAAAAACATAACAAAAGTAAGTGAAATACACTACGAATAAACTAACTATTGTAATTCTTATTGCACTAATTAGTAGTTATCTAGCCATAGTGAACGTTCGAAAGTCTTTTCTTTCGCTCGGATATGTTTGTGCAATCATTTGTAAAAGCTGTTCAGCGTTTTTCTCAGCAGACTAAATTTGCACTCCAGAATGCCTGCGTTATCCCTAACTTCATATTTTGTATGAATACATTAACTCTATTATTATGTAATTTATTTCGTAAGTACTTACATAGATCTAAAATTTTGAATCAACAGATAACAACGGCAACGCTATGTACTGTTGTCATGGTAACCAAACAGTACTATTGCCAGAAACCACTTGGATGTGAATACGTCCTTAATTTGTAAATATTTCATTCACTTGCAGTGTTAGACATATGCCGCCATATCATGTCATAAGAACGTTAGAAATATACATTTTCTAACAGGTGGATATCCTCTGTTTCCAATGCGCGTTCAAACGCAGTATCTACACTGCCGTTCAGTGAAGCGCGGTTATACAATAAAAATCTATTACATCACACTGTATACAATTATTAATACATAAAATTTGAAAAATATTAAGCATACACTCTTTTCTAAGGGATTAAAGCCATAAATTATTATGTAACGTAGAAATATTGCGATAACCACAATAAAGTCCCTTTTATTATCATTCCAAGAATTTCTCGGAAGTAGCGATCTTTTGAAACGGGTCGTTTGGGGATTATTAACGAACAATACATTTAGGAAATATACCGCAGTATCACTCTTGTCTATTTCTCACCGGCGTAAAGATATAAATTTGCTTAATTTTAAACGTGTGTTGGTGTGCATCTGTCGTTTTTGCGCGAAAGTTTTAAGAAAATTTACTTCAAAATGGCACGTGGCAAGCCTACCAGTGTAGAAAAACATTCACGCATTATTACGCTGTTTGAAGAAGAATATTCGGGGCGACAAACTGCTGAAAAAATAAATATGAGAAGTTCAACAGTAAATGACATCATAAAGCGATATCGGACAACTGGAACTATAGAAAATCGTGTTCGTCTTGGAGGATCTAGGAACACAACAAAAGCTGAAGATTTGAGAATTGTATTATTAAGCAAACGCAATAGAAAATTAACAGCGCCACAAATAGCAGGCCGAAGTCAATCGCGGCCGTAAAGAACAAGTTTCGGCGAGTACGGTAAAACGTCGACTTCAACAAGCGGACCTTCATGGACGCATTGCCCTTCGAAAACCCTTATTACGTCGGGGCAACAGAGCAAAACGGCTACAGTGGGCCCGTTCTCATCTAGATTGGTCGTTAGATGATTGGAAACACGTGCTTTGGAGTGACGAGTCAAAGTTTGAGGTTTTTGGACAAAATCGACGAGTTTATGTCCGAAGATCTAAAACCGAAAAGTGTTTCCGAACTACAGTGAAGCAAGGGCGTAGTTCTGTGTTAGTGTGCGGATGTTTCTCCTTTGCTGGGACGGGAGATTTATGCAGAGTGCAGGGTGTAATGAGGAAGGAAAATTATTTTGCAATACTCCACAATTATGCAATGCCATCAGGATTGCGTATAATAGGCCGTAACATTACATTCATGCATGACAACGACCCAAAACACACTGCGTTAGTGTGTAAGAACTACCTAAAGAAGCAAGAAGAACAGCACACCCTGAAAGTAATGACATGGCCTCCACAAAGCCCAAATTAGAACCCGATAGAGTTGTTGTGGGATGAACTGGACAGGAGCATCCGAAAAATAAGCCCAACTTCACAAGAACATTTACGGAATATTCTGCAACATGAATGGATTAATATTCCACAATCCATTTTAACAAAACTTATCGAAAGAATGCCTAGAATAGTTCGAGCGGTGATTAACAGCAAAGGAGGTTTTTTCGTTGAAAAAAAAAATATAATGTTCAGTATGTTACATTAGGCCAGAATAACTTTTTGTTTATTTATTTTTGTCTTTTTTACCTGTACATACAATAAAATTGCATTTTGTTTTTAGTTTCGTTTGTTTCTGTAACCTTTTCATGTTTTTTACCAACCGATCGAACTTCTCTGAACGGCAGTGTACATAAAGCCAAGTTTGGTAAAAATTTACGCTAAATTGTGCTTACACCTCGGATTTTTTGAAGGAAACACATAGATGTATATAAATTCAAACTATTGAAGACAATTTTAGAAATATCATATTACGCTGGTTTATTCCTAGATGGGGAAACCAAGTACTTAATTATCTGCAGGCTGTGCCGTTTGAAATAACAAGGTTCGATATTGCGATGATCATATTATATATATACCGGAATGTTTTCCAAAGATACTGTGTAATATCTATCATGTTACCAGAACATTTTAGCATCCTGCTGTTTACACAGTAGGCGCAATTTTACAATTCCAGAAGGTGTGTACTTTTTCCAAATAATATTTCATTCTAGATCTCTAAACAAAAATGGAGGGGAACAATTCACAAACTTAAAAATTAAAAAAAGTATTTGAGAGTGAATTAATGTATTTATCTTTTATGAAGTATGGATGTTTAAAAATGCAAACAAATATTGTTTGATTACAATGTCACTTTCCAGATATCGAAAATCTACAGAATTTTACAGTTTCATTATTTGAAATATCACGCCTGACTGATGTCTTCCCTAATTTAGGACTAAAATTTCTCTTTACATCAAACTGAATTAGTAATAAAAATACATATAAATACTTAACATACAATCATGGTACCTAATATACAGATAGATATATAAAACTGAGCTATATCAGTAATAATAAATACAAAGCTTGAACAGCGTATTGTTCCATAAAAAAATATTACATCGAAGTTCACTTATTTTTATTAAAAATAAGGGGAAATTGAAACTTAAGAAATACTTCAAAACATTACAGTACAATAAGAGATTTTGTATCTATTAAATCTAAACATTCAACATACTTCACGTGATTTCAAAATTCCTACACAATACTTTTCTCGCTTTTCGTAATAATGTATCTTTCTCTGTAATTAATAATAAAGTATTTAATGTGAGAATTTGAGGAAGCAAAAGCAGTATGTGTGCAAAAATATGTTTTTAAAATCAAATAAATGCAACGCTATAGTTTACAGGTACAGAACAACAAATCGGATACCCACATTTTTAAATTTAAGATTCTATAAATACAATCGTAAATAACATGCCAATATACCAATTTATATATATTATTGTAATTCTTCAAAGAAATCATGTAAAACAGCACTCGTTTCTTAATCCTCTTTATTTCGTCAATTGTATAGGAAACCGTAAGAAATTACTATAAGTATGTAATAATAGATGGTACGCTTATGAATTTATTGTTTATTGCACAATTAACGTTGAACATTCAATCTATATACACGTATTACATCAATAGAATTGAAAAGTATAAAAATACACCATCTATATTTAGTTACGTGGCGATTTAACTAAATCATAGTAAATATACTGAATATAAGGTTTATATACAATATGCGTCTTTATGGTTTGAAATATTGGCTATATATATATATAGGGTAAGTAATCCTCCCCAACTAGGAAGATGCCTTTGTAATTGGGAACTTTTTCAAATAGTTTTCTCTTGTTATCAAGTCTGGTATAAAACCTACCTACAGTAGTATTTTTTTTAATGGAACATTGCTACACAGTAAATTTCAGGAAACCCGTTAGTTAGACATTTTAATTATGTTACTATGAAGCATAGCATCGGACCTATTAATTTAAAATATTTTCGCGTACGATATACTTCCGGTTGAATCGGAAATGGTGATGAGCTTTCTTACTTTAAATACAATGGTATACTTTTTATTTAAGTTGATAAAAAGTATACCATTATCTTTGAAATAAGAAACGTAGTAACCGCTTCTGGTTCAATTGGAAGCGTCGGTGAAGATATTTTAAATTAATAGGTCCGCTGCTATAACTACCTATTCCGAAATTTCCGGTTCCATTCATAATAACTAACGAGTTTCGTGAAATATCCTATATATTATTGCATTTTTGGAATTGTCCGTAAATTCTGAGGCAAAATGTAAAAAATTATATCACATCTGTCTATTGCGTACTTTCGGAGAAACAATAATTTCTGTATTTGTCAACTTTGAAACGTTTAGTTTAAAAATAGCAGTACCTTACTAATTTTGCTTCAAAATTTAACGGGGATTCCAAAGATACAATGATATATAGGATACTTACATTTTGGGCGATTATCAACTTCTGAGACGTCCTTTCCTTTCAAGAGAATTTTAAACCATGACCACAATAGGACCCCATAACAAGGAAAAATAGTTTCGGAAAATCTCCATTCACAAAGGCACACTCTTTTGAGCCCGCTGATTATAGATGAAAGATTAAAAAAATGAACACTAAAATTTCCCAATAAGCCTTTGTTAAAGTAAAAGCATTATGACGATATGTATGGTTTGTGTTCTGAGATTTAATATTTAAAAACTAAAATTCTAAGAATAAATAATTCTCAACTAATAACCATTCATGATTCAGTTTTTTCTCGTTTTTAAATTTAGAATATCTCACAAACAGAATACAATAAATCAATTTAAATGTTTGACTTAATACAGCACAGCCAAGTAACGTTATTAGTTGCTCTATTACTACAATCACGCCTTGTTAAATAGTAAAAGTTATCAAGTGATTCATCAGTTAGCTGAAATTTTTCGGAAAGGTAATTTCGGTAATTTTTTAATTAGTTTCAAGTCCTTTAAACCCATTTACAGTTTTAAACGGGGGTAAAAGATCTCTTACCCCGTTTACAACTGTAAACAGAGGATCGGATCATTTCTGGACCCTAAACTTACCCAATAAACGCACGAAGTACTCCCGTTTTGGCAAAGTACGATTCGACAGATCTGTTCTCATAGTTTAGTACTTCGCCCATAAAGTCCAATACGAGAGTAACGGGTTTTTAGAAAAGAATAGAATAATAGAAAAATAATATCGGTATTAAGGAGTAACAAAAATAGTCTAGTTAGGGAACTATTTTGTGAGGATCACAGTCCAAGGTGGTGTTAAACTTAAATTCGTTTCCGCCAAACTGGCACAGACGCATGAAAAAAAAACAGCTTTTGATTTAAAGATCCTTTAAACATGTTCATGATCACGTTAATCGCTATTACGCCTCATTACGTTCGATGTAATAAACGAAACGATGCCAAAGCGCTTTTCGAAGGATTGTACAACAATTATCAACTGGCCGTGCTTTAGAAACCATGTGAATTTCAGCTGCAGATTTTCAAAGTAGATGATCGCGTATATGACTTCTTTTATCCATATAGAATGCTTTGTAAATTTAAAGATATTCAAAAAGATATACTTGCACGACTATCCTACGACACCACATTAACGATTATTAATTTGGAAACATGAAGATATTCTTTAGGGCTCGACAGGTTAGATATTTGGAGAAACTAAAAGATGATAAATTGATGAAATGTTTTATCACGCAATCCGTTACAGCTTTTATTTTAAAATATGATAAAAATAAATAGGTATGAGGATTTCTTTAAAATGTATGTTATCGTAGGCGAGTTGATAATCTACGACGAAATATGGTAGTAGTTAGTATCTAATGTTATATTCGTGAATGTATTAAAATAATAAAATTTTGAAGCATTAAATATGCAGTTGAAGGAATTCAAAGATAAACTAGCGGACATCTATTTCTGTACAATCCTAACGTGTCAAAATTGAATTTGCTATGTTTTATATGTTTCCAGACTATTGCAATTAAAAGACGATGATGAGTTATATGGTGGTACGAAAGAAATTATACGTCGATTTTTGGCTAGAAGATTATATAAGAAATTCAAGCTAAAACACTCAATAAAGCTACTTGCGCACGTTCGGCAGATTTACCGACCGAAAAAAATGCGGAGAAAAACTGTAACAAGTTCAAGCTTATGTTTTGCACGTGAAGAACAATTTCTCTACGTGCAAACCATGTACTTTTCAGCTGCCGAAATCTCCACAATTACAATAATGTTCACTTTCTTTTCAAGAAGACTGTAGAATATAAGATGGTAGTACAAATATTTTTAGAATACATTTGACTTACACTTTCAGGAACAGCGTGCAATGAATATAATTCCTTTAAAATCCATTCTAAATGTTCTTTTTCTTATTTTACATTTTAGATGTTGATAAGTAAAGCATCTGATATAAAATGACTGCATCATGTTTAACAATTGGGTTCTTGGAATATTTGGAAAATTAGCTTATGATACTGAAATACTTATAATAAAAAACAAAATAATCACTAAAGGATCGTAACAGAATTTAAATTAAACGAGTCCGTGCGTTATTACTATTACTACATACTACAACATTTTTTTGTCTAGCGATTCTAATAGCACACGGCTTTGCGTAACTTATCCTTTTCATACCATCGTATAACTAATCATCTTCTTTCGCGTTTTTCAATTATAATAATCTAAAAACATGTAAGATAGCAAATTCAATTTTAATACGGTGCACTTTAGCATTGTATAGAAGTCATGATTGCATATTTAATGCTCTAAATTCTATTCATTTAATAACGTTGGATAGAAACTGCCGCCCTATTTCTTCTTTACCAGCCGGCAGAAACGAACTTTAGCTTAAGGACACTCTGAACTGTCGTCCTAATGTGATCCTTACAAAACAGTTTCCTAACCAGACTATTTTTGTTACTCTTAATACGAGTATCTGATTCTGTATTATTCTACTTCCATTCTTTTTCAAAAGGCCGTTACTCCCATATTAGACTTTATCGGAGAAATGCTGAATTATGAAAATAGATGTGCCGAACAGATATGTGTACTTTACCAATATGGAAGCATTCTATGTATTTATTGTATAAATCTTCGGTTCAGGAATGATCCCATCTATTAAGAATCCTTCACCCCATTTTCACTTATAAACGCGGGTAAAGGATTTGAAACTAATAGAAAAATCACTTCTTGTCGAAACATTTTTGCCGAAGAATCACTTGATACCCTTTACTATTTAATAAGACATCAGAAAAACATGGCTGTAGCAATAGAACTAATGACATCATTATATTCATTCAAACATTGTTTGGTAACTACATTCCTTTTTTATTTTAAGTATTTCAGACCATAAGTGAATTTTCCAAGAGTTCCAAGGACCCAATTATTGAATTATTAACCTGTAACTACCGTAGTGCGGTCACGGTGACCGGTGACGTATTATGATTTACCCGTACTTGTCGGGACTATAGTAATTACGGGTTAAACATGTAGTCACTTTATAGCAGATGCTTGGCGGTAGGCCATTCCCTGCGCATGGATTTGCCCAGAAGGTTATTCTTGAATCTGGGAGAAGGATTGCGGAAAACGACTCCCTACGATTTCCTTAATTTAATTTGTATTGTTGTTACCACATCTATTGATACATTTCAATCAATAGAAAAAAGCAATTAGCGCCGGACTTGATGTGATTTTAACAATCATAATGCCGTTCACCAACTTTATTTTGATCTGTGGTAACCTCTCATAGTAGTTACAAATTTATTATTATTGTTGTTGCAAAATGAGCGAAATTGAAAGAAAAAAAATCAGATAAAAAGCAAAGTATTTCCTTTTTATATATCAATAAATATATAATGAATAATACTATTCATCTAGTTTGCCGAAGAGCGGTAAAACCAATTTTCAACGTGTTAATAAACAAGCAAGATTATTTTTGTGTTAGGTTTGGTTACTTGGTTGGTAATGTATCTCTGTAGCAACCAAAATAATCGAAGATCGATTGGTACAGCCGACAAAAGACGTAGAACTATTTCCTTTTAAATTTCCGAGAAAATACCAAGAGAAATTATAGGAGAAATGAACGAGAGAATTCTATTCAAGAATGTCATTTATTCAAAACTAGAGAGAATTTCGACATTTTTCTTTTAATTTTCACTCCCGCTGTTTCGAGAGTAACCCCCAGAGTAATCACAGGTGCCTCTAAATCCCGATCCTATGTCGACGATAGAGGTTCTTACTTATTCTTACTTAAATACATTACTAAATTACTACAACTAAAAGGAAAACGAAACGATGTTATAAAACGAATACGTTCTATTCTTAAATAGCATATTTTTTTCATATTCGATGAAGGTTTTCAATGTTTGATTGAGTGTAAAATAACAAGACAATAGCTGCTAATGATAAGCATTAAATATAAGTTAAATGACAACCTGCTATTTTCGTTCTAATTTATTTATCTTTCTCGAATAAATAAGTTATCATTATTATTATTGGCTTCGAGTGAATATCATTGGCCAAACAAATAAATTGTACCAATATTTTACGACAAGTACTATTTTTTAAATTATTTTAGTAAATGTTATTCTGTACCAAACCCGTCACACATTATTTAATTTAGATATCTCTAACTAACAAAACTAACAAAAATTATAATAAGTTAATATATATATAATAAAAAGTTGACTATCAGTGATGTAAAATTTGGCGAAAAAAAAAATTACAGCAGACTCTCTTGTAGAACGCATAGTTTAGACTGAAATTAAACCATTTTTTTTTTAATACATAGTGAATCAAAAAGTCCACCTCTATACCAAATTTCAAAGATTCGTCTAAATTTTCAAGGTACGCTACGATTATTTTTTGAGTTTAAAAATAGCAACATTTTATTAGCGATTTTTTTATTAGAAGGTCATCAAATAGTGTTAACGAAGTAATTATGAGAGAATCATTTTTCAAACTTCACAGTGTGATACAAGCTAATATGTATTAATTTACAGTGCATGACTTTACACATCGGGTTCTTACAACATCTACCGACCAAGGCAGATCAAAATATATGAAAAAAAAAGAACTAAAGGTTAAGTAAACAAACGTAATTGAAATTTATTGAAATTTACTTGAATAATTATTAAACTTAGTTTGCAATCAATCAACTATTAATGAAGTTAATGAACAAATTTTGGTATTTTCAACCTCGAAAAATAATTATAGTAATCAAAATTTTGAGTGGAAGTAGATTTTTTGATACAGTATATATTAAAAAAAAAAACGTTTTTTTTATGCAAAAAGTCGGTTTTACAGCGGTGTTTCGGTTTCAAAGGGATCACACTGTATATGCAGATGTTCGGCACTAATCGACTATATAGTAAATTGAATCATTAACTCGCTGCAATACTTTAAATAATTGAGGAAGACTATCGGTGTATGTTAAGAAGCATTGCGTTACGTAACAAGTTGAACTTAATAATAACACTATTACGATATCCCAATTGGCAATGAAATGAAGCTGAAAGATGTTCATCACATTAAGCAGCTTTCCAATAATTAAGCAAAAAAATGAGCGAAACTCAATGTCGCACAACATTGTACGCTCTCAAAATAGAATCGAAAATTAAATTGAAGTTGTATTCATTACCAATGATGGCATGTAATGTGAAATAACGTTACATACACGAAAGGTATCGGCACATTCCACGTCATATAAATTGTTTAATTAACAGACTTGGGTGTGCCGACACATTTCATGTTTATTAGGTTTTGAGTTATTTAATTATATCAATATGTCAGTTGGAAATATCAGATACAATTTTATAACACATTTAATTCTTTCTGTTTTTTTTTTAACATCGACTTGAATAGTAAATGTAATATGAATTTTTTTTATTAACCGCTTCTTAAGAACGCTAAATGTCCGAGGCAATAGGAAACCTATTATATGAAAGTCACCCGTACATAAACAAGGTTTGTAATAAAAACATAGAAAGCTTAGCTTCATACAGAAACATTTACAAATTGCGTTCTTGACACTGTGCTTGTGTACGACGTATATATTCTAAGATTAAAATCATAAATTCAAGCTCTTTTTATAAGCCAGAAAAATTATTAATCTTGTTTAACATTCATGTCAAAATGTTTTGAATAACCAAACATAATTGCAAAAGAATGAATCGTAACTAAAAACTTTCAACAAATAATTCTATAGAAATGTTACCTAAGCAAATATCTTAATTTATTTTTACATGTCGAAAAACTACGAGATGAATTGTATATTATATGTATATACAAAATGGCTGAAAGTTGTATTAAATAAAAAAGAATGGGGATATTTTTGGCGTATCACAGTTAAACACTCACGTTTTACAAGTTTCCCTAAACTAGATTAAAAAAATATAAATTAGGATAAAATCTCATGAATTAAAATCGTCGAAAAATTGTTTCAAACCATAAAGCAGCCAGTAAAGTGTGTTACAGTATTTTTCGTATAGTATTCTATATGCAATTACAACACATACCACTTCCGCTCTTAGAATCTACTTGTACTGCAGGTGTAAATTGTTATGTCGGTCAAGGGCTAATGTTGGGAGTGAGGTTCAACAGATAAAAGTCTTGATGTTTGACCAACAACCATGCTATCACCGCACGACCCGTAACCATTATGAAACATATCCGGAATTTGCACTAATGATTCGACCAATGTATTTTCATCAAGTAGCGAATCTAGAAGACCATGTGACTGACTTAACTTTTCTAAAGATTTCACATCATTATCCACTGCTGCTAAAGCACGCTCCAGTTCTTCAGTTTCCTCTCGAGATGGTTCATATTCCCCGTTGCGATTTACTATAGAAGATTAAAATGAATATCATAAAGAAAAAAAATCTGATTGCAAAAAAGCACCACAAAGTATATTTACAATGTATTATTTATGACAAACTATAAACAGGTATGCCACCGGAAACTACAATAGATGTCTAGAAAAGTATGAAATAGAGAAACACTAATTGCGGCCAACTCGCCTAAAGTACTTTGACACGTTTGTCGTTTCCGGTTACACCAGAGGTCGATATCAACTTTTTATTTTAAAAAGGACATGTTTTAGATTATTCATTTTTGAATTTTACCTAAGATTCCCTATACCTATGCGCAGCTGTTTTTAAGTTATGCCGGGTGCGCCATTAGTGTGCAAGGAATCTTTAGCGTGAAAACTACCAAAGCTAGAGAAATAAGATTTTTTGTACATGTGTAGTATACCACAACGTATGTGGGCTTCCAACAGCAAATTTTGTTAAAACTTTGACTGTTGCAGATTCTGACATTTTAAGATTTAGTCTGAAAGCGGATGCAGGATTTCGAGTTACTCTTTTTCTAACACTTTATATGTTTCAAGGTGGTACAATGTAAAAATATATATAATCAATATGTCGTGCAACATTTTTCTAAATTCAAACGCTTATTTTTCGATTCTTTAAATAGAACCTATACCATTTCATATCGTTAGCAATTTCCTTGTAAAATTACCCATCAAATGGTACGTGTAACGTAATACTTATTTCCAGTGTTTTCACTTTGATGCGAAATACGTTTGTAATATTCAATATACGGGACATGTAATACCGAGATTTTAAAACAAAAACAATAATCTAACGATACATCAATTCTTTGCTTAAAATTTCCACCTGAAGTGTCTTTCTAAAGACAGTCTTTAGAAATCTTCTGAAGAAGACAGCATGGTCAGCGAAACGTCAAGTAAAATATTAACTACACGACATCACCCGAAAGACATTTCTACTATGGATTACGGTCGTGAAAGCCTACACTCAACTATTCCACCTGAAGTTATCTCTGCTATCACCGTGTTTTAGTAAATAAGCCTGCCCGCGGTCGGTACAGAGACGGTTGGGAGTATGCGCAGGACAGAATGGAGATATATTTCAGCATCTTCTAAATTTTCTAAATGCTTTTTAGAAACCGGAAACCGAAAATATCTTACAGTTTTTATTACTTTATACGATTTGGGCAAGAGCAATTGAATGGATGTAAATGGTTTCGTTTTTATTATCTCACAATTTTAAAACAAAATGCAACAAACTTAGAACATAATTATAGCCCTATGCGTTATGTGGTGATATACAGGATGCCCACTACTACGTGGGCAGAAAATAATTGCTTTTCTGGGAAATTTAAAGAAGAGATGTTCAAGTAATGATATTGGAAGACAAGTACTACACAACGTAAAACTATATCTAAGTATATGGGATATTCATTTTCCGCAACGCATGATTACAAATTTAGTTTTTTAAATGGAACACGTTGCATATTAATACGATTTTAGATACTTAGCTTCAATTTGTGGCAACTTTCATTAATATTACTTATACGTATCTAGTTTAGTTTTTGAGATATCCGCATAAATGAAATAAGGTGCTTCATTGGAGTATTACTTCCTTATGGATATAACCAATTTCCTAAACGGGCAATGGAGATGACGCTGGAAATAAACTTGTCTATTCCACTGTGTCAAAAGACCAATTTCACTTTTGCTGCTCTACGTTTATCAATGCGACTACCCTTTAAACCTCTGAATCAAAAATGTCATTTGTTTGCACCTTTTGAATATAGTCATACTATGGCAACCATGGGTCGACACAATTTATTCGAACCAAACTCATTTAATGGGGCACAAACTGTGGGTAGGCATCACAAAACAAGACTACAGTGAATGGTTTGATCCTTAATAAGGTCCAAATAGTCAGTTGCTCAAAAAATATCAAGCTATTGGTTTAGGAGCCAGCGTTGTCTTACAATTTGCGAATATACTACAATCCAAAAATAGCGAGGCACCCCTCCATTTTTTTACATCTTTGAATTTACTAAACCAGCTAACAAAAAGGGATTTATGGCAATTTTGAGGGAAAATAGAATTTCCAACTGTCCACTTAAAAGTTTAACGCCGAAAATTTAAAGCTGTTGACCGTATAGAGTAGGATTAGAAACTGAATTAATTTTGGAAAACATTGCACATAATTACGACTAAACCTTCGAATGAAAAAAGTGTCAAAATTTTTTTAACGCATACTCCAAGTCAGTTCAGCAAAATTTCAATTTCCTAAGTTAAACACTTTCACAGTTATAAAAGTATGCACTCATTTATCGGTCAAATCTGTGAATTAGGAATTCAAAAATATAATTATATCCATTTTGTGTTCCGTGTAAAATAAAGTTGACAGCTACTTCCTGTATAACCAGAAGTGCCAGGTTATTAAAGATATATTAATTCAATAGTACATATAGGGTTTAGCCAAGCATACTCTTTCATACATCAATCGTTGCAGTTCCCCGTGTGTAACAAGAACTTAGACTACTTAGTTTAAAAATGGGGAGTTAAAAGGATCTGATCTACCATTACCAATAATCATTTTGATCATCATAATACCATGATTTCGTTTACACATTGTGTGTGTGCTTCTCAAACCTCAGTAGCCTTTTCGTGTGTAAATTGTGTGTAATGGCCCTAGTGGGATTCGTACACACCCGCCTCACTCTGCCCAGTCAAGCGCAGACTTTCTTATCACTGGGCCACCGAGCCGTTATCTCTACCGCTATATCTCTCCTTTCATTATGCAAGCTGTAGGATACACAGGTAGGATATACCTATAAGACGTTACGGAAATTTGATACATGTAAAAGTCGAACATTTAAGTTTGTATTTTATGTTAACAAGTAAGATAATTCTTTGTGAAATCATATCCAGTAAGCATTATCGAGTTATTTCCTGCAGTTGCTTGCGGGACAGCCTATAAGTAGTTAAATAGTCATGTAACAAAGAATATATTGCAGATAATGTTAATTTCACTGACTACCTAAAAATGTCAATGTTCAATTTGTATGTGTAAAATACTAGTACCATTTGGAAAATCAAAATATTTACTGCTTATTTTAATAATGCTAAAAAATGTAGTCCTGGCACCGCCGCAGTCGGTCACATTTCTGCGTTTTGTTATATTCCCATAGCAAAAATTCATGCTTGTAAGAGTTGATATAGAACCTAGTACAGGAACATATTAATGTAAATTTGCCACCAAATATTGCAAAAAAATACATGGTTCACAATTTACAACTCACACACCAATCGCTTCTCCATTATCAAGTTTTCTACATATATTATTGTATTCCTTTAATCAATGATTGGAGAAAATTAATTTACGAAGTTGAAAGTAAATGCAATAAAATATAATCATTTTAATTACCTGTAAAAAAATCATTAAATTCATCCGGTTGTATTGTGTTGAGAACATTCGTAATATCGGGTTCTTCTAATAAATGTCCTGCTTGTGAAACAAGTACTTGGTCGTCAGCAGGTAGTTCCAGATCTGGTTCTTGCAAACCTAATACCTGTTCAACCATATCCTCTGCTAATTCTGACGAATCGTCTTGCACGTCGGATGTTTCATCTGAAAATTAGAAAAAATTAATAAACAGAAGAACACTTATCAATTAATGGTTTCACATATAATTAGCTTTCTTAAATGATGTTTTTCTTAAAAACGTTATTTTCCTGAAAACTACGAAGAAATTTGGCTTATTTTCATGTATTGAATTGTAACTACAATTAGTGTTTCGTGTCACACAAAGATAATTGAAAATTTCAGCTGCTTTTGGAGGTTGACACGTTCGCCACCGACCGAAAGTCGGTTGTCATACCACGAAACTAAGGTCTCTGCAGCTAAATACTGACTTTACTGCTAGTATATGATCGTTAAAAAAAATATATTTTGTAGTTTTAGTTGTCAAGAAGGGTTATACAATATACTAGATGGCGGTTCCTAATAGTTGCTGACAATATTCCTGACCAGTGTACAGTTAACTCTTATTTGTTTGAAAATGTATTTTATTCTAGTATTTAGTTAAAAAAACTTGTGAAGAAGCAACACGAACATGTTGATTGGAAAACAAAACAAATAATAATAATAAATAAATGCAAATGTCATATACAAAAAATAATTATTGCGGACTTGGGAAATAACTAAGGAAGAATTTATTTTTTCTTTTTGTGCTACAGGATACAAACATATCAGGCGACGACGGGCTTTATCGCCAGAAGTATCTTGATTTTTTTGTTACTTTATTTTGGGAACATATTCTACAGTTTTTCATAGCAGGTGTGTCCTTTTCTGTAGCTGATACTAAGCAACGAAAGGTACAGGTCCTCCCTTAAGATCTCTTGCTTGCAACAATTCGCGAGTTCTTAGATATATGTGCAAAAGAAAAGGAATTTCTTTTGCATATATGCCGAATGCGTTCCATTGGGAAATATCTATTACGTGAAAATACTTTCCTGTGTTACCTGGTTGTTTTGCTTGGGGCGGAATAATACGCCATCATTTGATTGGTCAATGCCAGACATTTAGTGAGTATAAACCAGCACGTATTATGACTTAATTTTACAATATCACATATCAATAATATCACTCACTGATGTTTCAAAAAGATATCTTAATTATTTCCGGAAATACTTTTAACAGAATATCGTCGTAAATGACGTGAATGTATAAACAAACTGAACAGCGATAATTTTATAAACTGTACATTGAACAATAATACAAATGGGCGTGTTAAACCTAAAGTAGTATGCGAGGGGTCTTAATAGAAAAAAGCAAGTTTTTATACTTTTTATAGCCATCCAACAGAAAAAATATAAATCGCACTCATAATTAACAAAAACACGACAGTTATCCCGCTCGAAGGAGCAAAAATGTTTGAGTTGGAACAAATTAATAATTCGAGTACGACTTACCTTAATTCTGATGCAAAGAACAAAATTGTAGCCAGCCACGGTATCTTCAAACTTTTACCATATCGGATAAAATGCAATGAAAATGCCGTGGTTTCAAAAGTATGAGCGCAACTTTGACAAATATGAGTATAAAATAGAAAATAAAGAAACTGTAAAAATGTACATAAAACCCAAACAACTGTATTACTCACTATAGATACTTTACACTAAAACTATTTTTGGTTGAATTTATTTTGAACATTAAAATGGCTATAATTTAATTATAAAAGTTATTTTACCACAATATTCGAATTTTGGTCGATTTTGAAAAATTTTGGTAAATTTATTTCTATTAATACAAGGCACTTTGGTTGTTTATCACACAAAGATGAAATTTGGGATAGTTTTTGAAAAATAGCATTAAAGTGGGTTAAAGACTGGTTAACGATCGTAATGCGTCCCAAGATTACGTGTACTAAGAATTATAAAATTTTTTTATTCACATTAAACAACTCCGTATCTTTTTTTTTTGTTTTGAGAAACCACTCCAACGTTAATTCCTTTTTCCCATTCTGCATGAAGTGATGTCTGGCATTGTTGTTGACCGTATTAACTTTAACCTAGCCCGGGTGTCTTCGTAAAAACCTTTGCGACGTTCGTTGTCTGGTTTGTTTGGAATCCAGATTGTCACTCACTGTATTTAGATGTTAATCGTTTGTTCCCAAACAAGCAATAACTCATTGGGTTTACTTTTGTTTTTAGATTAGCATAATTATATTATCGCTAGAATGAATACCAGGATTACGAGTGATCCCAACACTCACGTATTTAATTATTTAGGTATACACTCTAGGATTAAATACACACATTCCATTTGATGGCAGTCATTGTACGCTTCATAAAAAACCAACTAAAAAAATGAACTTACTTAATATTATTGTGTTATCGACAACACTACATGTTTCTATTTCAATAGGTTTTGAAAATGGTTTCTTTTTCTTCTTATTCCTTTTCTGTGGCCGTATCATGGCCGATGGTTTAACTTTCTTTCTTAACTTCTTTGGTTTTGTTTCTTGGTACATTTTATAATTATCCTAAAAAAGGTGAAAAATATTTATGTGGAGGGTATGTATGTGTATTAATCCTTACTCTTTTCCGTGCATGTTCCGGGCACAAAGGTAGTTCATGTATTATATCAAAAACTGGAACAGAACACTGTGTATTATCCGCAAATTTTGCAGTACAGTAATTAAATAAAACTTGATCGTGATTGTGCATTATATGGCGTGTGCAATACCTCGTACAAGGTAAAGCAGGTTGTTTACATGGTTTAATGTCACACATTCTGGGGGCAACCAATCGATCATATCCACTAGGTAAATTTCTACTTGTACCATTGATATAATCCTTATTATATAAATCAGGCAGTGTAGTTACATTCCCAACATTGCTCTTTATTATTTGCTTTAAATGCCTTTTTAATTCATATCTTGTAATTTCTAATCTTTCCTCCCGTGAACGGTCCTCCAACTTTAATTTCTATAAAAAAAGGTTAATATAGGCAAATTACATTTGTCCTGACATGAAATATACCTCAAGTCCAGTACTAAACCAATGTCGTTGATAGTGATTAAAAAAATCACTTGAGGAATCTATCCGTTGCAACGTTTCGTGGTGTGTACTTCTTATGCTTGATCGTTTGCACCGTTGCTTTGTCAATGACAAATTTTTACTTGAACAAGCTTCTTGACCTAACCCTAACAAACATAAGAATTTATTTATTATAATTATTGTAATATATTATTTACCTATAATACTGCAGATACTACTTTTATGCTCAAAATCATCCTGAGGTTCATCTTTAATTTGGAAATATTTGCTATCTTCTAACCCTAAAGACTCTGTATCGAAAGTTGAATTTAAGTTACTAGTTTCGCTTTCACTTAAAATATCATGTGGTTCTAAACTATTCGTGGTACAATAACTATTCAGTGTTGCGTTCCTTCCACAACTACTCAATGCAGCAAAACCATTGATCCTACAATTGTATTTGTAGTGACCATTAAAGAAACATGTTATTAGCTAACCTATGATTTCCTTTAATCATATTTTCTGCATGAATTCTATGTTCTATCATGTGAGTAAATATAAAACCATGTGTCTCATTGTTTGAAATGTATACACGTAACAAGATTTCTAGTTTTTTTTTGTAGTTTGTGTATATTTTATCTGAAACAATATAGATTATTATTGTTAAAATTAGTGAAGGCTTGTACCTACATTAAAATAACGTAGAATTTTTTGTTTGTTTCTTATCCTAATTACTTTGTGAAAACAGTTCACTTGGCAGGTCAAATAAGGTTATACGATCAGTTATCACAAATGTTTTAACACATAAAATGAACTAACATTGCTAATAAAATAAACTTTAAAGCTGTTATTGTAAATAAATAATTCAGATTAGTTTGTATAAAAGAATAATAAACTGTAATTGCTCTATTTGACAAATGATAAATTAGAAAAATTTACAATTACATCGTTGACACCAACATAATGCAATCTTCAAACAGAGGTTCCTAGAATGCTAGAATAATATATGATTTCGTTACGTACAAAATATAAAAATGCATAATTTTGGTCGAAAGTATAAAAACAACAAATTCATAATATTCGGTATATTGAGTTTACATTAATATTATGTTATTTGGAAACATTCTAATCGATTGCAGAATAGTGTTAAACAGTTCAGAAGGTTAGTCGCTATAGTCATCTACCTTCACTTTGAACGATTTGTTTTTGCGGGATTTTTTTAAATTAAATTATCTTTGCAAGCTCATAAGTAAATATATGTTAAGAACAAATACATATTATTTGTACTATTGTAGATGTAAATCGAGTCAGAATTACTTACTCGAGTTTTACATATTTCTTAATACAGTCGTATATAAATAGTCACTGTTGAATAATAAACACTAAATTGATTAAAATTAAAGTTGTAATAATAGATGCCTCCCAGATCAAACATCGATAACATGATACAGATATGAAAGTATTAGTTGCAAAAGTTTATATCCACTTGTACAGTCATTAAAAGAAGTATTCGCTAGTGCCTAGAAATGTACATCATTAAAAATTGAAAGTTATTTATTGCGATATAGACCGTTTATTTATCAGACCCGACACCTTAAAATAATTAGGAAACTCGAAAATTATAAATTCTAGGCTGCTCTTACAAAGGATGGTATAGAAATTAGTGTAAGAATTTGACAGACTTTGCCTAACCTAACCTCAATTTAGTAAACAACACATAAGTATCGGCACCCTCCGCACCACACAAGTTTAATTTATTATATAGTAATATAATAAGGGTGCCGATACTTATGTGTTGTTTACCATTCTACGCCACAGTCCTTGCTATCATTGTTAACCTCAATTTATTTGTTCATATTCATATAATAATTGCTTTTGTAATGTACAGAATTGCAGAGAAACGTTACACGGTATATTTATTAGCAGTTTCTGCAATAATCATAACGCAAATCCAAAACCAAACGCGGGATATAATGTTAAAGTTTGACATGTGTATGGTTTCGCGTTACACTAATTTTGCGCTGCCCTATGTGAACGCTACTTAAGTAATTGTAGGCATGTTCATCGATAATAGTTCCAATAGGCGCGTTCAGTAATTGAAGGCAGACCGCTCAGATTAACTGGAAGTGTTTTTTTATTAAATCCAGAGGTAGAGGAGGTAATTCTCCATCGTTGGATAATGAAATCTAGACACGTCAGATGGAGCTCGATTTGCTTGAAAGGTTTTGATCGACAAAACAGATAAACCTCGAAGTGAATTTATGATGTTCGTTGCTTCCATGCCGATGAGTGTGGCTAGGATGTTCTTTAAATTGCCAGTCTGTAACCCGGGATGCAATCTCTCAGAATGTCTTGGTTGAAGCTTATTTTCAAAAATTAAAATAAAGTAAGACTAGACAAACTCGTGTTTTGTCGACCCTCGGGGAAACCCGTAGGCAACACGAACCCATTCTCATAAGACAAATTGTCCAGTCTCTGCTGATTTCTGAATCACAACTCGTTTCTCCAGGCTTAGTTATTAATATCGGGTCGTTCGCGACCTATGGAGGTCGGAACGGGTTTTCACTAGGTGAAAACGCAAAATAAGTAGATTCAAAGAATTATTTTTGCAATAATCAAGCTACATTGTTCTTTTTGATTTGTGAATCAAATAAAGCTTAGTTTACCATATTTTCATATCATAAATACCATCTATAGCATATACATATAGCACATATGATTGGTATGTATTTTCCCGTTTAGAAATACGCTAATCTAAACATTAAAAAGTTAGGAAAAGGTATTGCAAATTGAAATATCTTAATTTCGTAAATGAAAACTAATTTGTATAGATAGTACATATAAGCTTTTTTCGAACGTGTATTACTTGGGCAGTGCAGTTCTAGAATTACAAATTGTCAGAACCTTTAGTTTGCTTAAAACTAAACGTGTTCCAGGTTCGGATTATGTCATGGCTAAACGAAAACTCGATATTGTAGATGTTAGGCAACAGTTAGTACGGTAACTCAACGTGTAAACTACGCCAGAGGCGAAACTAACCCGACAAGCACTTGATTACGGTAACTTAGCATGTGAACAATGCTAGAAGCGAAAATCAACTGCGGGAAATTGAGGGGAGCTGCACGCTTTTGTGCTGGCGGTGGGCGGGACCTGTCGCTGATTGGTTGACTGTCACGGTTACTGTTAGTCGAGGATTGGCCGCTACGGATGACGGGTTTCCATATGTCTGAGTGTCTATTGACATTCTTAGGATGTTGGACTTTCTAATTTTTCGATTGTGATATTGGGAGAATTACAAAGTAATGAAGTCGCACTGAATAATATCTGGTGGCCAGTTGTCTAGATGATGTTCGGCGATAACCGAATTCGAGGGGAGGCATGTTCTAACTCAACGACCGTTTAATTTGTCTTTGGAAGACAGAAGAATTTCTGAAACCTTTGAGAGGGATTTGAAGATCGCTTTGATTTGTTTTTTCAAAATGTTGCCTATTCTAACCGTTACTTTGTAGATATAGGGAAGATAAGCGGTAGCTAGATTGGTGGTAGTGTTATCGTTCGTTAGTAGTGCTATTCGAACACCACGCAACTCGTAATATAAATTCCATCCCGAATGGTTCTAGTAACAACATGCTCAGTGGCTGAGTGTCAGCATTCAATTCTGTATTGTTCAGGAGCATTATTACAGTTATGTGCATGCCCCGAAACAATATTTTACGTTGTTTTTGTTGTACAATTTTGCTGCGTTGCAAACAGTTTAATGGATTAAAACCAGTTAAAAATTGTGCATTTTTTGTGTAAATTTCTTTGCAGAAAATTGTTCAGGTTATGGTTACATGGTTACAAAAGTGCATAATTTCTAAAGCTAAGCGTTCTGCTACACACAAGCAAAGTGTCTACTTGTGTGGGTCACATTAAATGTGCCTCGTATAGTTTGGACGACGTTTTATGAACTGTTCATGATAAAATGTAATAAATATTGCATCTTTTCATATTGAAAGGGATCATATAAGTAGATAGTTAATAAAAGAATACCTAAACATACCAGATAACATATACTTTACAACTAAAGACTATGACAGTATATACCTTCAAATAATTCCGTTTAAAATATTAGCCTCGCGATAAACTGGCTTATCTTGCTTAGCACGAAGCTGGCTTACTTTGTCTCGCGAACATGCTTTCTGATTCATTCGATAAAGGTTGGGGCAAATTTTTCGCGAAAGTGTGAATGCAGCTTTCGAGATAATGTTTATTTTATAACTTATTATTGTTTGTTTATTTCTAAACGAATTATACGGTATATTTTTGAAACAAAGGCAACTTCTTGAATTTAATATCTACAATTATAGAAAAGCTCACATTACGATGTGCACTGTTTTGGGTCCTTATCCCGTGCGTTGTAGTAGGATAACCTATAGAGGATAAAAAGACTAGAAGTTTTAAAATATGTATTTCGGTTAATTTTAATGTATAAAAGTATAAAAACTTTGATTAAAAGATAATTAACTTTAGATGTGTTTATCTGTACCACTTATGAAATCGTTTTACCGCTTTTAACCATATCTCCATATTGTTAAGATGCTGCTCCTTTTGTTTATCGTTGTCAACAGGTGCAAATACTGTCTGAACCTTTCTTAGTTCCAACCAATCTTGAACATTTTTCCAAATACCTGAAATAGGTTGTGTCACCATGTATAATTTAGTACTACTCTCGATTTTCTATTGTGTGAAAATCAAGATATTTCTTTGCATGTTTACGCCAACTAACCTGTATTTAATCCAGCTAAAAAGGTCGCGCCTAAAATTGTTCTTTCATGTGAACTGAATCGTATAATCTTTTGCCCTAAAATATCAGCTAATAGTTGACAAACGAAATCACAGTTTGATACTCCCCCATCTATACTGCAATTTAAAAGAAAGTGTAGACTGCAATAATTCAACAAATGCTTAGTTGCAGAAATACCTTATGTCCTTAAGTTCTGGAGATGTTTGTTGGTATAATATATTATAAGCTGCAACTATTGTATATACAATACTCTCAAGAATTGCTCTCATCATATGGTTTCTCGTTGTTGTTGGTTTGATGCCCAAAAAGCCAGTTGCTGCCTTATCATCAGATAAAGGTGGCTAAATAAGTTTCAAAAACGTGAAAGTGAAATACACGCGGCTAGTTTAAAGAAATAATTCTTACCCCTAAGCCGCTAAATGCTGGTATAAAAAATACTCCATCGGAATCTTGGACACTGTAAGCTTGCGCTGATATTCCTGAGACTTCCGAGGCAATGCCTAGATATATACCAATAATTTGAATTTGATTTTTAACGCTTACATGATTATTTTAAGATATTGGTGCATATTTCAAATACAAACAGTAGAAAACTAGGAATGTTTTTTTTTTTGTCCAAATATATGATGCACGTAAAAGGCTTTATGAAATACATCTTTAGTAAGCATGAGATATGATATATGAAATTCAGTTTTACCATTTAGTGCCTCCTTTTTTTATACTGCGCAAGTACTGGTTTGCTCGGTGTGTTAGAACAAAAGAGGTGCTTATTTTCTTTATGGAAGACTCACCTGTGTCTATAGCCCATTGGATTAACGACCCCGAATCTTTACACGATGCTTCAGTTAAGTAAGTAGAAACCTTATTTAAAGTCCAGGCCACTAATGGATATGTCCCCTCAGCACTTGCAACTGGTTGTGAATCGGTATTGATATTAATAAAGCTACCGGTTCCTATAGTTATTTTCAGGTCTTTGGGCTTAAAACATGAACTTCCAAACATCGACGCTTGTTGGTCTGCAATCTTTTAGTATTAAAAGGAAATTTGTATGTATTCCATATTACATATCGATATGTGTACGTACATAGCTTATACTATTGTAATGCGCTATTCTATAAGGTGAAATTATGCACTATGCATTCAATACGTGCAGTGGTCGCACTCGAGGAATTTTTCTTTTATAAAGCGGATATGTAAATCTAAAGCTATTACGTAATAAATAAATTTCTTTAATGTTACATGCGTGCTTGATTATTAAGTACATTGAAAATTTGCTTATTTGAATATTTTGCAACGTTAGTGATTTGTTTATACTTAAATATATTTAATTGTATTCGCAGCAAAAACAAGTTTTTTATTTAATGCCGCCAATATATAAAGAACGAATCCGTAATATATGCATAAAAAGTGGATATTAGAATGTGCAAATTTTTGGGTCTCTATTCCATGCATTACAGCAGAATAACCTGTATTATATATATTATATATATTATATTAAAGGTTTTAGTAAAAATAAATAAAACATACGGGGATGGTATGAAAAACACCTGTGCTTACAGACAGATGGCGCTATGAGTCAATATTTGCATTACCGACTGTGAGTACTATTCTTCAATCTTGTTTTGAGAGCTTTTAGAAGAGAGCAAGTTTATATATTTGCGGAATTTTGATTGGAAAATGTGCGCAGAAATCAAAGAGAACTTGGATGTAGTTTATAGGGATTCTACACCTTCAATGATTACAATCAGGTATTGGTTTAATGAGTTTAAGCGTGGCCGAACATCCGTCTTTAATGAGCTCACGTGTTGACGTGACCGCAGCCGATATGATCAATAAAGTTCAAGATATCGTGTTAGCAGTGGACCGAGTAAAGATTGGAGAGATTATAATATGGCAAACATTTCAATTGAACGTGTATAAAACATCCTTCATAAAAAAATTGAGTATGAGAAACTTGGCAAGATGGGTGTCGCGTTTGTTGACGATTGATCAAAAGCAGAATCGAGTGATAACTTCAAAGTAATGTTTGAACGCCAATGCGAGTAAGTTTCTGCGGCACTATGTGACTGTAGGTGAGATATGAATCCATCACTACACGCCAGAAACCAAAGGTCAGTGGGCAAAACGGGAGCTTCCCGGCGAACATGCACTGAATAAGGCGAAGATGATTCCATTAGCCGAAAAAGTTATGGCGATGATTTTTTTGGGATTTGTAATGCATAATCTTAATTGATTATTTGGAGGAGCGAAGGACAATCGCATGACAGTACTATTTTGATTTATTGGACCGATTTAATTTAATTTTTTCCACTTAAAACTCGAAAAAAATAGCTTAGTGGAAACAGAGGGTTATTTTGCAGCGTTCGACAAATCATACTATTTGGATGGTTTAAAAAAGTTGGAATATCGCTATAGAGCTATATCGAGAAAACAATTTACTAAATTTAAATCAATTAGCTTTGTCTTCCTTAACACAGCTATTTATCATACTATCCTGGTACGTACATAATTTTTAACAAAAGGTGTTAATAACTTTAACGTGAAATATTAACTTACAATACTTCCAATTTGTATTGGTACGCCGAATATTTTAGGAATGGTGTTACCAAAGTTATAGTCGCTATCAACAACTTCCGGATAAATATGTTTCGGAGTTCCCACAAGAAAGTTGGTCACATCTGACCAGTTCATTATAAAGGGATCAAAAAGTCCTGTAGAACTAGCATTAGATATTTCGCTTACAAATTTCGCTCCTCCTGTTAATTTATGTATTAACCAAGTATCTATTGTAGCAAAGCAAAGATTACGCTGATTGGTTGCTTCGCGAACTTCTGGAATATTTTGCATAACCCACAATAATCGACTAGTGCACTACGATGCATCGTGAATTACAAATGGCTCAATCAAAAATTAAATCACCTACCTGAATTGTACTTAATTTGAAACGATTACCCATTAGATACCTATCATTCCTTCCAAAGAAATATAATAGATAGGCCCCAGATTGTATAGACTAAAAAATAAGATTGGTAAGGTAGATTCCAAACATATTTATAAAATTGTAATAACAGACAAAAATTATAATAACTATTATTTCGAGAGAAAGGTTGTTTTGATAACAAAATTTAAGAATTGGCGACTACATAATGGATTTTCAAATTTTTATGTTTAAGAGTTGCGAAATATTGTTAGAAATAAATCGCAGTCTGGCTTACAAAAATATCACTATGATACTTGAATAATAGGTATTTGCAAAAAGAAAAATGTTTGCTATAAAATTCTTGTATTTCTTTCACTTGATCATTGTGATGCTTTTTTGTCAAAGTCATCCTTTAAAAATAACAATATTAGATCAGAGGACGTCGATTAATATTTCAGGATTATTAACACATTTAAGGTTTAGTATTAAGTGTTAATTGCATTTGAGGATGTCTATACTATAGAAATCTTTAATGAAATCTTTAATGAAAATATTTTGCGATGTGACGGAAAAACAAGTCTTTTTCCTCTTTTTTTTTGCAATTTTACAGTTGCACCACAAATTACAAAAGGCAGAAAGAATTTTCTTTAGCCTGACAAATCGAATGCAATAGTTACAACTATTTTGAATTTAATAAAATTACCTTGAGCGAGTAGTACCTTTAACAAGTATGAACTGTTTATTTTTTCTACCAAATCCTTACTTCTAATATCCTTCCATGTAATAAAATTGTGAAGATATTTTCCAGTATTTTTAGCCCATGTAATAAACGTAGCTCTTTGAGTGGTGATGGCTAAACATTTAATATCCTTTGGTTCCAAATTTGCATCTAATAATAGAAAATTAATTTTGTTCATTAATCTGTCTTAAACATTTATTTTTAATTTAAATATACAGAAAGATAATTTCTGGGTAAGCGCTGCTGACTGCCGGTTTTATTCGGATAAACGTGAAAAAGGTTGCGATATTTGTGCTTTATTTATTATTATTAGTGTGGATTTTTTAGTTCAAATAATTAATTAAGTATTTTGGTATCATTTAACAATTGATGTACCACATATTTGTCTCATAGCGCAAATTGAAGGCCAGTTGAACTATTTTAATCACGGCGGTTCCTTCAAATTTAATTTGTAGCAATAGATGTCTTGTATTTAAAAAAATGTATTTCAGCTATCTATTAGTACTTAACGTACGTTTTTCGAAATATGTAGCTATCAAAAATCCTTTTCCCCCAACAATAACAAAATAAAAAAAAATCTTTTTTAAACTTAAGTGATTAAATATATTAAACAGTAATTTTTCTGCATTTGTCAAAAATATTTTTTTTTGTTGGTAGGTAGAATAAAACAACACACTAAAATATTTATTTAGTCATAAATTTAAAATTATTCTAATAATTTTGTCTTTTATTGTGTGCAAACGTAATACGCATTTTGTTTTCAGTAAAAATGCTAAATATAAACTGTTAATAAAATATTGTAGTGAATCATCGTGTTAAAGTACTTGCACTTGCACTGTAATCCATTAAATTTTTTTCAATATACACAGAATATAAAAATTTAATTGGACATTTGCAGAATTCGAATTAATTTTGATTAGTATTCGAATTCTGGCATGTTGATAATTTAAGTTATTAAATTTTTATATTAAAAAAAAGTCTCAATTAACATTACTTAGGGGATAATCAAATCAAAGTCTCCGATTATTTCCAATAATACATATTTTAATTTTTTTGTAAAAACATACAAAACACACAACACATTATTTGAAATCCAGCAGTCTAAATTAATAATGTCAATCAAGTGATTGTCGTTGGGCCAACCACTCAAAGTTGGATTGGCATTCCAGAGTCAACGAATAAACAAGTGGACATAAATATAAACCGATTGTGACAGTAGATGTATTTTTTGAAACTATAAAAAAAATAATTTTAATCACGAAAAAGTATTACATTCTTTTAAAACTATTAAAAAACAATCAAAGAACTATTCTGTTGAGAACAAAGAAGAACATAAACTCAAGAGGCAATGTATGACCAGCAATAAGAAATGAAAGTGAAATTATTTCAGAGATTTAGGGGGCGGGGGCACTGCCTCTCTTGGCCCCCCTCTAGCTACGCCCATGACCAGATGGGATTTGAAAGAAAGGTTTTTGGAATATAAACGGAAAAGGGAGGAGGATGGGATTTCGAGGGACAGGATTTCAAAGAAAAACTTAGAAATAGGCATAACACAACACACCTATTCTGTAAGTAGATTAGAACCATTTCTGTAAAAATTATTGGAAATAAATTTTTGGGAGGATTTTTGGTTATCATTTAATTCAATTGTTTATTTTATTAGAATATATTATTTATCACGGTCGTAGGACCGGGAGTGTTCCATAGACGTTCTATGGGCAGTTTATAAAAAGAATAGCAAATAGAGGGTTTAAAGAAATTGAATTAATAGAATGGAAACTAACTCTAATCTTAAAATTTGAGGTTTACCGGGTGTTTTCTAATAACGCGTCACGTAAGAAAAACCTGAATTAAACATGCATTTCAAGTATAATTTGTTCACTACAACACTTGAATTCGTTTGTAAAATCAATCACTTAGTCAAATATGTATTTTGACAAAGGCTACTCGAACTAAAGAGGCAGATCGTCGTCTCCTCCTTTTGCTTCTTTGTTATCGACAGCATTTGTCGAAAATATTTATATTCTTGCAATTAAATTTTCAATCAACTAAAATTTCAAGTTCACATTCTCTTTTTTCAGGATTTGAAGTTAGTATCAAAAACGAATATTTAGGACGTTGAGAAAATGAAGCGAGTTATTTAGTCGTTCCTCCGAGGTGTCCGTTGGCTGGAGATAGAGTTACCTAAGTACATACGGAGGGAGGCGCAGGGCTATATAAGCCGGTGAACAAATCAAATAGGGGTCAGAACAAGAATCGTTCGGATCGTTCGGATCACACTTGGTGAATGTCATGCCACATGGTGCTAATGACAGCTACTTTTGACGTCGGAAATTTTTAATATCATAATACTTACTTAAAATGGCTTCTTTTACAATCGATATAACGGTATTCCAAAGATCGTTCGGTTCTATTTCTACATATCCCGGCTGTGGATATAGCAGCTTCGTCTACAAATAATTTAAATCTTAAAATAGTGGATGTTATAAATAATACATATTTTATTTTTTACTTTTTATTCTGAATTTATTAAACTGATATAACTCCTGACTAGGTAACAATATTTTTGGATTTAATAAAAAAAGTAAGTTTGATATTTAGTACGAATGTGACCATCGCCAGAAGAAAGCATAATAATATAACACAGTTAGATACTAAAGTTCTATGTTACCAGCACACATTTGTAGGAATTACTTTCGTCTAGCCGTGGCACTATTACTCTGCGCTTGCAAATGTTTACTACATTGTTCTACAACTTCGCGGTTATAATTTAGGATAGGGCTATGGGCACTGAGTATTTCGGTGTTGTTCATCAAATATCCTACGTGCGTATAAACATTTTACGAATGGTGACGAAAATGTAATTTAATAATCAATCCATATGTTTATTGATATTGGCTCGTGTGTGTGCATATACATCCAAATGTTAGGTATATCGGTATAAAATTAACACAAAGACTTGAAAAAGTGCTTTTCCTTAAAGATTTTAATCAAACAATTGGTAGATTTTTAGCAGCAGTAGTTCAGAATTATAAATGTTAACAGTTTCAGCTAAAATAAGAAAGGCGAGTGAAAAGAAAAGAAGTCAAAGAAAATAGCAACTATAATATAGTAAGTTGGTTTACAATAAAAATGTATGCTTGAAATACGAAAAACGCCGCAGCAAAGCAGCTTGAATTTTTGAGAGTGTAGTACAATAAATAACCGATTAATGGTTCGGACTGCGAACAAATTGTACAACGAACACGTTCGCAAGGTAAACAGAATTAGGGAGCTTTACAACGACAATGCCATTCAGTACTTTTAAAAAAATCCTGCAGAAGAGGGAAAGCAATCGACGCACACTGGGACCAAACGAATTCTTGGTAGAGCTCATTTTGGTAATATGTTGTAATGGTAACACTACTATTCTAAATACAACGAGCCTCCAGACATGCGATCGCTGGAGGTGGAAGCAGCAGAACAATCTAAATTAAAACGGGCTGGTAGTGGAGTTAATAGGTTCAAGACATCCTTTTCTAATTTTGTGTCCTTTCTTCTTGGTGTAATTCTCATGCTTGTAAACAGGGAGTTTGATATCAAAAGTAAATTAAAAATATCTTCATTCGTTTTTGAGCGAGATATCTTATGCGTATAACATTCTGTATATTTTTTAAACCGCTTCTTTGTCGAGCTGGCTTCAGGGTCGTGAATTAAAACTTCGTGCATAGTTGGAGAATTAACTATCAATGATATTTTTCTACAAACAGTTTGGGTGTCTGTAATGAATATACGATACTCTTCTATATCTCTTTTATAGCACAACTTTAAATTGCCTTATAATTTGTATATCCACGCCAGTAATTTTGGCTGATATTCCTGGGTCGTTGTAAAAAACGTCTAGATGTGTAACCATCATTAGTGTTTCCGAGACTGGGCTTCGGTTTATCAATGGACAAGCCCATTTCAAATCTAAACAGGCCCTGGATACTTCTCTTGGTTTGCGCACAAATTTCTTTGTTTTCTTCTTCACGGATTTGCCATTTTTTTATGGGTGGTTTGTGAAATACACCTCAAGTTCGTTTGTTGTAGATCGGACTTTGGAATGAAAATTTTCTATTTCTCCGCGATGTTTGATTGCTTCCGGTTTTCTAAAAGAAATCCTTTTTGTTGTTATCGCTTATAAAATTTAAGCAAAGCATTTTCAGGCCAAATATCCGGGTCAACCACAGCACTTAAGCTAACTAAACCAGAACGCAGTGTAACGTGATTTTATATCGAATTTTGTGCATTCAGTGTAATTGATTCCGTGCAGTGTAATTGATTCCGTGCAGTGTAAATGCATCGACCACATTATCAGGTACATAGCCGAGATTCTTATCTAATATTTCGTGAAATTCAGTTACGTTATTATTTACATTTTACGTTTAAACAGAAACAAACGTAAAATGTAAATAAAATGTAAAAACCATTTTTTCGTGGAGAATTAAAAGTATTTATTTGTCATAGCTTTACTAAACGAAAATTCTTACAAAACAAATTGTATATATTACTTCAAAACAGAATTATGTGTTCCCGCCAAAATAAATAATGATTTATTTTGATTATTTGGAAAACATATTTAATTCTCGTCCGTTATAAATACACAGAAGAAGCACACTACAAGAAAACTACGTCCTGTGCTATGACCTACCAGAGATCCCTACTTACTTTTGCGGTCGCATTCCCAACAGTTTCCGCTCTCGAATTAATTACATAGCATCTGATGGTTGTGGTACCGATGTCTAGAGCAGCAATGTATTTTGTTTCACTCATTCTTTATTCGATTAAAAAACAAACACCATCAAATTAATATACATTTTTGAAGAGAACTATAAACGATCACTATTTGTACCTATCTACATATGTGGCAAGTGAAATCGATATTTCGATTTCAGTAGAACGAGCTATGCAGTTACGAAACCACAGTTGTGAACGAAATACGAAGAATGAATTGACTCAGATACAGATAAGAATGAGTAGTAGTAGGAGAAGTTTTTTGTTACGCGTTACATGATTTTTGTTTTGCTTGTAGATATTTAATGGTAAAATATTACATTAATTGTACATGCTGTATGTATTTTTTTATGTGACCGTGCACAACGTTATCAGCTAATGATAAATGACTGACGCGAGAACCAGTATGTGCCATTACTGGTAATATAGAAGTTTTCCTTGCATTCAACATTTTCCAGTTTCGTATCTCAAGATTAAATGGAAATGTCTCGAAAACATTATTAAATTAATACTCTAAAACACATTCAAGTATTTTATAAGACTGTAACATATTTAAGAATATATTTTAACGCAGAGGTTTAGTGTATATGTTGCTTTTATACCATGAATCAAAATTACGTTTTGTGCACGTAAAATGCATATCTATAGTGTATGTATAAAGTAGCGAAAACACTACACGAAGTCACAAAAATTTGATATTTTAATGAGTTTAGAAGCATTTTATTTTTTTTATTGGCTAAAAAAAATAGATATATTTAAGAGAATGAGATAATTCCTTACATAACATAAAATTATATTCTTAAAGGGACTTTCTATCTTATTACATTTTTTGGTGCCCCTCTTCCATTATTTACATATTGCGTATATCTATCTGTTTTAGTTTTCGAAATAATTTAAAATTTGCAAAATAACCTTCTTCGTTAACACCATACACGTAACAGTGATGATTTAAATTTTGCTAGATTCAGTATTTCAGTATTTTTAAGTTGATTTTTTAATGATATGTGCTTACTTTTCTCTATTCACAGCTGAATGCAGACGAAGGTGTAACATACCGTAAAAAATTGACATAGAACTGCAACATGAATATTGCTTCCATTGTAGATTCATTTAGCCTTCTGCGACGTGATAAAAATATATGCTAGTATTTGGCCGTTCTGGTAATGGCCGTTCTACATCTAGTGAAGTAATATTTGTGTGTGTCACTTATACCCTTGCTTATAAATCGCATTTTCTGCATATCCGGATTTTTATTGAGAACGGTTGTAAATTTGTGTGATACGTGCTGTCCTATATGATCGGTCAAGTTTGCCAGAGCCGTTTTCATCTTATCGAGAGTGTTAAGTGTTTCCGATAAGGGTAATGCATTATTTTGCAATTTTCCAAGAGATTCTCCAACAACTTTTCGCAAATTTCCGCTATATCTGTTTCGATTTGATGATCCGAAAACAGTTCTTGGCCTATTTTAAGAGCTTCAGATTCTTGTGGTTTCAATGTCGAAATAAAAGATTTGATGCTCTGAAAATGTTTATAGTAATATGATATTGCTGCAAGCCAGGTACCCCATCTGGTTAATATAGGTTCAGATGGTTGTGGAATTCGTGGACAGAAATTCTTGAATTGGCGAATCCGTTTAGAGATTTTGAGAAACACCTTCTTTGTGTTAGCTATGAGTTGGTCTACCCTTGGATAGCTAAGTCTGATGGTTTCTGCCACAATATGAATCGCATGTAGTAAACATGTTACGTGAAGGCGCTGTGGAAAATTTGCTTTTAATAATCTGCTAGCTTTAATCATAGTTGTGGCTCCATCACTGACAAATATGCTTAATTGCTTTGGCTGTACACCAACTAAATTAATAGCTTCTTCACTTGCACTATAATTTCTGCCTTCGTATTTATAAGACGTCTGTTGCACAAAAGAAATGGTATCGAATCCATCAAAGTTTAGGGTACGCACTATAACATATACTACACTGGCTTTAGCGTCGTTAGTGTTGTTTCGTCCACGTTTATCCATATTTGCTCATTTTAAATAATATCCTGTATCGCATTTTTAACTTGTAATATTACGCGCGAAAAATGCCATCGCAATTGGTTTCTGCTCTGTCATTTCCAAGCAGGAACATATTTTTCCCAAAATCAACGCATTGTGGAATATTACAAACACCTAACATGAGTATAAAATCTGTCACGAAAATCCGGTATGGTATATCATTTTTTACATTTCATACATCTCTGTGTTTCGCTGATTCCACGTGCCGTTTGCACTGTTCGTTGTAAACCATAAGCAACCCCATGATTGCAAGCATCACATTTTACGGAACCGCTATAATATTTTAAAAACGAATACCGATGAATGTATTTTTTGATCTCGTGTATTCTACGCAATCTGTGCTGTCGTTTACGCAACATTTTTATTGTACACCGTTGGTTTCATCTATACAGTAGAAGCGATGCGAGCAAACTGATTTATGTACATATACATATAACATCGCCCGACCTTATACGATCTGCGCCTCTGCATGCCAACAAAAATCACCGTCTCTGCTTATAATACGTCGTCCTTTAGAAAATAATCTGAAGCAATTTTTCAATCAGATTCAAAAAAAAAAAATAGCATGAATCAGACATGTTACAACAAATTTTCTGATGTATAAAACATCAATAAATACTCGATTGAATAAAATTTGAATCACCGTTCCAGTGTGTAAAATATCAACGGTTAAAGAAACAATGGGATCTCATAAAAATTGTACAAAAACCTCAAGTAATGTTAAGCCTCTCAAAAATTGATGGGTGTAGGGAATATTCAAGAAAGTTAACATAAATTAAAGGGGGCACCCAAAAACGTAATAATATGCAGAATATTCTATTTAAAACAACTTGTATCGTTTGTAGTGGAAACTGAGTATCCTGTATACCTGGTATAATTTTATTCTGTGGAGAACAGGTCTCCTAATAATTATCATATCTTCTGTCCCTATGCAGGTATATAGGCGCTGTATATATTTACACGTATACTTTCTAATTCTTGAATTGAAGTTTTAAAAGATGGAATTTTAAATAAGTAGTAAACGTATAAACACTATGGAAAAGGTTCCTTATAATTTTGTACGACAGGTCTTCCTACAATTATATATAATTTTATACAAATTTCGCAAAGGCTTTTGTTGGTTGATACCATTTTCAATGGTACCACGAATTAACAACGAATATGTTAAAGATGAATACGTTAAAATTGATAAAAGCTCTGATATTTTGTACCGTTGCTTCAATGAAACATGTGCTTAATAATTTTGAAATAATTTCCGAATTACGTACATATGTCAAAGTATTTTATATTACTGCTAAAAGTTAGCATTTCTCATTAATATCGTCACCTTTTCCAGGTGATTTTATAATTAAGAATTTTTATGAGGTAATATAATCGCGATACGTTTGGAAATAAAAACGAGTACCCCACCAATAGCTATAATGTAACTGTATAATTATTTCCAAGCAAACGACGTCATTATTGTCGATAAATAACGCTAAGGATAGAGATGGAAACGTAAAAAATATTAAATTATAGCAAATTATATATGAGATCCACATGAAATTGATAAGTATCGTCCTTGATCAATTATTCTGATATGTGTACGCGGTAGTATATTGTTGTTTGCATAGAATTTCTTAACTGTTCGCAATTTTAATGAATAAATTTTTCATATACATAATTTTTTGTACTAAAACGTTAAACGCTATCACTTATGAAAAATTGTGTTAGAATATTGCACTGTGTGCAACATTCTACAAGTATCTATAAGTAAAATTGGTATGTAAAAATACGCACCACCGAAAACAAAAATTATGTATATTATTACTAAACCTGCAGAAACGAGTGCGCACTCATTGGCGGCGATGATATATTTCGAAAGCGGTCGGACATACCCGAAGTCGGGATTCATACGCGTACGGTTAGTATATGAACGAATGATGAATTTGAGGAGGGTCTTCCGAGTTGAATCACGTACGGAAGACCCTCCTCTACAATGGTTTCATAACAAGTATATCAACAGAGTCATCAACAAACATCTTTATCCAACCAATAAACCAAGGAATGATAACACTACCACGAATCTAGCTACCGATTATCTTCCCTATATCCACAAGGTAACGGACAGAATCAGTAAAATTTTGAAAAAACAAAATATCAAAACGATCTTCAAACCGTTCTAAAACGTTTCAGAAATTCTTCTATCTGCCAAAGACAAAATTTCCCCCTTAGCGAATAAAGGTGTTTATAGGATCCCTTGTTCGTGTAGTTTGGTGTATATCGGCGAAACAGGACGCTCTGTCAAGACTCGCTTGACTGACTACGAACGTTGTGTTGGAACACGCCGCCCCTAGAATTCGGCTGAACATCATTTAGACACTGGCCACCAGATATTATTTAGTGCGACTTCATTATTATGTAATTCTTCCCACTATTACAATTGAAAAATTAGAGAGTCCAGAGAGATCCTTAAACATCCTAAAAATGTGGAAGCCTACGTTTTTATTTGACAAACGAGATTGATCAAACCACTTAAATGACTTCAGTAGTATGGTTTGATCAAACTTCGTAATTTTTAGAGGCCTCTTATTTTCAGTGTCAGTCAGTTTGATGCAAAATCGTTTCTATTTGGTGAAATTTTAAATGTAACAGGCGTGAATTGTTGTAAACCTAAATTCAATTCAAATTTATATTTTTTGTAAATTTAAGTGTACCGTCTTGTGCCCGAAAGCGACATTATAGGAAGAGGCAGCTGGTTTATAATGATAATGATTCAATGTCATAACAAAGGTGATTTTTCTTTTATTAAGTGTAAGTTACACATGATGTTACTAAAACGGCTGGATCAGTCTAGTTTGTCAAATTTGTTTATAATGAGACAGGGACTTTAGTTAGTATTTAGTAGTTTAGTAATATTAATTCTTGTATTAGGTACGAGAATTTTATAAAAATCACCGAAAATCTTATTTTGACAAAAGTTTTTACTAGATTGGTTAAAAAATCACTTGAATTACTGAAAAATCACCAAACATGGCAACACTGCCATCGAGTCAAAGCCACTCCAATTGGTTTTGGATTTCTCGCTACTGTACAATTTACGTTTGTCTAATTTGTTATTCGGGTTTTTGAGGCTTTCTTTTTATAATGCGATATGCAAAGGTGTCGATTTCTAAACATGTCGGTTTTCGCAATACAGAGTACAAATAATGTAGAAAGCGTAAATAGAATTCTATTGTGAACAGAGTCCCACCACAGGATACCTACCGTGCTTTATAAAGTGCTGTGATTCCAATAAGAATAATGAGAAGGGGCCCATGCTATACAACAATAATCTAACTTATTTCGTATTAATGCGTTATATACATATATCAGGCATTGCAAATCGCGAAAATGTCTACTTGCGCTTCTCATAAATCCTGTCTATTATAATCCGCATAAATATTCAAGACATGGTTATTATAAGAGAACGATTCTTGACTGTAATTGGTTTGCTTTAGGACCACTCTATCAATATCTCCTTGGAAAATATAGTAATCACTTACAGAGTTTATCTCCTAAAAGATCTTCATGTCATCTGCGTATGATAAGCACTGTGAGTGTAGCAGTTGAAAAATGTCATTTATGAATAACTTGAACATCAACGGACCTAAACACGAATACTTGCGCTGTGCCGCTGGTTGTAGCGAATATTCTGGATCGGATTCGCTTACTCGAAATATTGTTGTCTTTGAGACATATAGCTTTCAAACATGCAAATTAAATCTGGGTGAAAGACGAAATTATTCAATTTGTTGAACAGTAGCCGGTGATGCAAGCGGTTAACGGTTTTGCCGAAATTCGTGTACTCGGCGTCCACTTGTTTTCTGTCGTCCATTGCTTTGAATACGAATAGGGTGAGATTTAGCAGGTTGGTTTATAAGCGTTCCTTAGGGAAACTATGCTGATGTGGCATGGATAGTAACGGTTTAACGTGCTACAAACCAATTTGTGTATAATGACCTGGAAGAATTTCGCAGAGTTTGGAGTTACAGCCATGGGTCGGTAACTTACTATCAAATTTCTTTGGTCAGGATTAAACATTGGTGTGATTTTAGATGTTTCCCAAGCAATGGGAAATCTTTTGTGCAATATTATAGCATTGAAGATGATTTTTAAAGGTACAAAGGCATGGTATAGCCCAACAAAATTGTGATAAACTATCCGGTCCAGACGTTAGATTTCCCTTTAGTTTTTATGGGCTTTTAACATATCAAATTCGATATAATTTCTCCCGCGTGCAAAATATAAGTATGTTTATAATTTGTTTTATAAAAACGAGATTGAAATCGCTTTCTTCTAATGTTTCTCACAATTTCAGTAGTGTACCACACTTCTTTGCTTGGGATACATGCTTCATTATCACCCACATCAAGTTTAAACAGAGCATATCAGAAAATGCCTAGAAACAATAACCAAAAAATATAATGCTAAGATAGCTTAGCTTCCTCATGGTATTGATGGAATAATTCACGGCAAACGCAAAAATACTCTCGAAGCCACGCTGATGACGCCGGGTGGGCAGAAACATGTCCGTGTGTTAGTGTATTTTTTTCTCTCTCCTTTTATTGCGTTTGCCATGAATTATTCCATCAATACCATGAGGAAGATAAGCTATCTTAGCATTACATTTTTGGTCACATCAAGTTTGTAAAAAATTCTTTGAAAATGTCATCTTCAAACAAATCTTGCAAATCTGTTTTGAAGTTGCTCCAATCGATATTAGCAATATCTTGGTAAAACATGGGAAAATCGGCCTTCCTAAAATCTAGGCGCTCCTCTTCTTGATAGATGGATTTTTCTGCTTTAAAGTAAACATTAAAGAACAAGGACAGATGATGCGCACATTCAGCTACCAGTAATATTCATTTATTGCAATAAAGTCACGTGTACGTGAGTACGTGATATTAGTGATAGGCGAATCGAATGGAAATATCATTCGCTAAGAAAAAACGAATACTCGCTAACCGAATACAACAATCGTTTTTTAAACCGATTATTTCTACCTAATAATCATTCATTCACATAAAACTCGACAGAATTCGAAATAAAAATAAATCGAAATCTTTTAAATCCCATTAAAATCCATACTTATTCAACAACAGTAAAACCCTCAAGCTGGACATGCATGAATTTTAAAAATTTCTTTTGTACGGATTCTATTGAGTTGATATGATATGATATGATGATATGTCGTATAAATAGGAGATCAGATTAAAATGGCATACTCCAGGCGAGATCTGATAAGTGAAAATCTCTGCAATTACGATAAACAAAGCCACACACTTGATCAGAGAGAGATAAAGTTGAGAAGTACACCCAGATTATTAATTTAGGCAGTCTAGCTTAATACCATCAATATTATACTGATAGGAGATAGGTTGCGGACGTTTTGTGAAAGTTACGGTAATACATGTATTCAGCGACAATCTATTCATTCTGGACCATAAGATCAATATCCTTTTGAAGCAAAACACAATGCATGGTAGTATGAATGTTAGAGAAAAGTTTAACATCGTTAGCGTGCATAAAAATTCCACAGTTAACAGAGTTAGCGGTGTCATTAATAAAAAGGAGGTATATTAGAGGACATACGTGGAACTGTCAGTTAATTAGATAGGATCTTAATAAAGCTCTTAAAGAAGCAGACAATCTAAATGGCTCTAGCTTTTGAAGAAGTGCACAATGATCAATTTGATCGAACGCCATTTGAATTTCCAAGTATGTTGCAGCCATCTGGCCCTTCCTATCCAAAGCTTCGCATACAAATTATGTAAAGCAGGCAAGGTTTCTCATTGTAAACCGCTGGTGCGTAAATCCATATTGACTCAATGATATTAAATTCCGAAGTTATGAATAAAAATCCCAATAAAGAATATATTCAAAAGCTTTGGAGAAATTACAAAGCAACGAGATCGGGCGACAATTGCGATTATCTGAAGCGCTGCCTTTCTTGAACACAGGACAATATGCTCGAATTTCCAAACAGATGGGAATGCTAAACACTTCAGAATAAGATTGTATATCGAATGTAACGGTTTAGCATATAGCAATACAGCAGCGCAATCCCTAACAACAAACCCGGGAATGCTATCTGAACCGGCTGTAAACGAGTTTTTGGACGTTTTAAGTGCTAACTCGATTTCCTTCGGAGTAATAGTGATAAGGGTAATCACAGTATCACTAACTATGTCGTCAGGTGTAGAATATTCGGGTTCACTAAATGGTATTCTCGTATGTCCTCGCTTACTTTGAACATAAGCCCAAAATTAATTAGGATCGTTGAGCTTCGTGTTTTTTTATATTTGGACAGTATTGTAGATTTGGTTTTTCAATAATTGAATAACATCGGTATTATACCGTGGTGTATAGTGTCGACGTCGCTTTGTTGAAAATTTAAATTTTGGAATTGTCGCATTAAATACATCATGTAGAAAGTCACAAAAGATTTTGCAACCTTCACCGTTTTTTAGCCTTGTTAGCCTTACAAAATTTTTCCGTCATTTTATTAATTTTCCTATATC
>LR737384.1:16268748-16294162 GCA_902655005.2 Marronus borbonicus | reverse complement strand
CGGTCTTAGAGGTTAGACATAACAACAATAGATATATTTCAAAGTATCCTCCACAAATTTCCGTAAAAATCCACGTATTTTTCACATTTTTCACCGTTTCTAGAGCAGATCAGTCAGTTGTACATAAAGAGTTATGCAGTTATGATACAATCGTTTTATCAGGTGTACAAGCATCAAATGCGGATTTCAGACAACAAATGGTGCACCAATGCAGTTTGTGCTATAAAGATTTTACACTGTGCCATTTTGTTGTGTCATCAACAAGTGTCAGACGCGCACGAGTGATAAATTGGAAAAGTGTGCATAGTGTTGTGTTGTTGTGTCGAAATTTATACCAAACAGAGAGCATTCGCGGACAGCATTAATTTTTTTGTTTTCATTTGAAGAAAACTGCTGCTGAATCGAGAAGCTTACCGTGAACATGCTCCATCGCGATACGTGTGAACGATGGTTTCGGCGTTTCAAAAGTGGTGACTTCGATGTTGTAGACAAGGAACGTGGAAAACCTCCAAAAAAATACGAAGATGTGGAATTGCAAGCATTGTTAGACGGAGATGATTCGCAAACACATAAACAACTCGCCGAGCAATTGCGCGTTACTCAACAAGCTGTTTCCAATCGGCTATGGGAGATGTGAAAGAACCAGAAGACCACATGAGTTGAACGACAGAAAAATGGAAAAGCGCAAAAACACATGTGACATTTTGCTCGCTCGGTACAAAAGGAAGTCATTTTTGCATTATTATGTAAATATGTAAAAATATGTAAAAATGTATTATGTAAATAGGGGATGAAAAGTGGATTTATTTTGAGAATCCCAAGCGTAACAAATCATGGATAAACTCAGGCGCACCATCCACATCGGCCGCAAGACCGAATCGCTTTGGCAGAAAGACGATGCTTTGTGTTTGGTGGGACCAGGGGGCGAGTCTATTATGAGCTGCTAAAACATGGGGAAACGGTTGATACTAAACGTTACCAACAACAATTGACCGGTTTGCACCGTTCACTGCTTGAAAAAAGGCCAGAATACCAAAAGAGGCAACACAAAGTCATTTTTCTTCATGACAATGCTCCATCACATACGGCAAAACCGGTTCGCGACCCGTTGGAAGTACTCAGCTGGGAAGTTCTATCCCATGCGGCTTACTCACCAGACTTGGCATCACTTGTTTGCATCGATGGGTCACGCACTTGCCGAACAGCGCTTTGGTTCGTACGAAGACGTGAGGAAATGGCTCGATGAATGGTGCGCGACAAAAGACAAAAGATTTTTATTGAATTTAAATTGCTCGAAAGACGGGAAAAATATATAACAAGCGATGGAGCATACTTTGAATAAAGCACTTTTTATTGTTCTTCCGAATTTAACATGTTTTTTTTGAAAAAAAAATCCGCATGAAGCATGAAATCATGCTTGTACACCTGGCATTCGGTTTGTCGATTTGATCGTGGCGTTTGAACAGCAATATACACCAACTTAATGCGTTTCTCTTCACAGAAGTTCTCAAACTCGTCACTCGTGAAAGCAGTCCCACGGTCTGAAACTTTGGATTTCCAAGTATATCAAACTGTTTCTTTAAAACTTAAAGGCATTCAGGTGAATTAGTGGTAATGGTCGGTTCCAGGAATAAAAACTTTGAAAACCATCGATTAACAGAATATGTCTATCTCCCTTATCTAAAGAATGTAGGAAAGAATTATTCGTGTTATTCCAAATACATTATGCAGTTACTAATACATTTTTTATATACTTGCGTATATTCTTAAAACAGCATTTGCGTCTAATCTTGGCTAGTGTTCTTTCAGTTCCTAAATGAGGGAATTGTTCGTGAGCTGATCAGAAACCTCAGTCAAGTGGACCATGACAGCGATGTTTTTATTTGCAAAATTTGTTGTGAAATATTGATGGCCGAATTTTACGAAAAGTAACAAACAACACTATACTCTTGGTCGTGGTTGGAACCGCGTCGATGTCATAGCTTCTGCTGACGTTTGGTCTTTACCCTCAGCAGAAATTACGACATGAAATATTGAGCAACACCTTTAGATTAGAATTTAAGTACCTATCCGCTGTAAACTAAACATCCCGTATTTAATGCAGAAACTCGCAATATGAGCGAATCCAGAAATTTAACTCAAACACGATAAAATCCAAATAAAAAACTGGAATGATTTCTATCAATTCGAACAGACTAGTTTCAATTTATGCCGGCTTTAATCGGAGACTGTTGATTCGAGATCATTTGCCATAATTTACGTAATTTATAATTTTTTTCTCTCATCAAAATTCAACCTGCAAGTCTTCTTAATTATCCAATTAATTTTTGATATGTGTGGAGATACTTTTCTCTCTTTCTTGGCTCAAAACTTGCATCGTTAAATAATTCTAAAAATTACGCATTACGCACAAAAAACAATTATAACATTATTAATTGGTAACTGTAAATATAACTCAAATAACATAATTGATATCTCACAAATTTGTGCGCTTATTGATTTATATCAGTTAAATAACTTGAACCTTATCGTAAGTGTGTAATGGTGTAATTAAATATTTTGTTTTGTCCACTTTTCAATATTGGGGAACTAATAATAGTACATGCTCCCTTTCTCTTATATATTTTTTTAAACAATTAAAAATATAATACCTTTTTGTTTTGAAAAAGATATAGAGTATGAAATTTTTTTAAATTAAAGTCGTCTTTGTACTTTGTATACTATTACATTTCACCGTCCATTCTGTATAAAGTTACAAGAGACTGATGACTAGAGATCACCAAGGTATGGAAAATTATCTTTCCGTGCAAAATCAGCAGAGACTAGACTCTCTCTCAGACTCTGTTTTGTCGACTCTAGAGCAACCCATTAGGCAACACGAACCTATTCTCATGAGACGAGTAAACACGTCTCTGCCAATTTCATCTCTCACCTGATGACATAGGTAACAAACAGTGTATGCAACTTATATTACTACTTGCTGAACTATATAATGTTGCTATATAATATGCAATTTACGTAACACGTGCTTTGTATGTCTAATTTGCTTTTATAACTTTGCCAATTCGGCTGACCTCTCGGAATTCAAAGAACGCTTTGTTTTGCTACTAAAGGATATCACAGTAAGGTCAACTTTCTAATTTTCGATGCTAGGGTTTTACATCTTTTCGCATTTTGAATTTGTTTTTACGAAAATCTTCAAAAAACAGCAGATAATTTAGTAGAGATCTTTTTACTTTTAATATCAAAAAGGCTGTTTTCAAAAAAAAAGTTTATAACACTCAAAAAGGGCTCTTTACCGACAAGTTAATAATTTGAATTTGGGAACACTAAATTATATAAAAAAAAATTTTGCCCATTGTTTGCCTAATTTGACAAATTAGCAACAGCGAAAAACACGCAACCAGCCGTACGCTATAGTTCATTCTTAAATATTATCAATAATATAGGAATTTTTATGTTGCCACCGCTCATAATTAAATAAATTTTAACTGTATTAATACCATATAAACTCCGATATATGTTATTTTGCTCTGTTATACTAGTTCGATATATCTATACCCAGTTAATTCGAAAGAATTCATTTTTGCCCTTCATATTACAATTAACATTGGATTGTTTTCCACCTTGTGCCAGTATCTCTAAAATTTTAGTCAATAATATGTACTTTGACATATTTATCCTTTCAAATTAAACATATTCTAAAGAAAAGGTACAGTTCCTAGAATTATTAATAATACCCCATTTATCAATAATTATTTATAACATGGGAATGGGACGGTCACGGTAGTTTCCCTTGTGACATAAGTAGGTAACTATTCTGCACATCCGCGAAAAAAAAGTACAGTAAAGTTACCTCATAATTCGACACGCATGCAATAAAAGTACAAAACACCAAAGATGGATCAACAATACGTAAAATTGATGCTTTACATTTGAAGTATACATGCCAACTTAGAAAGTATAATTAACTCCAAAACAGTTGTCATAATAGGCACAGACACACATAATTTTAAAATTTTGTAATGCACCAGATACTCAATTTAAAAAAGCAAAACCATTAGTTTTAGTAGATGACCAAATTTCCAGATTTCTTTGTTCCGTACCTTTACTGATATTTAATTCTACGAAAACATATTCAAAAGTATCTACGAGCATAAAATTAAAATAATAAAGCAAGTGTTCAAAGTCTATATTTTTCAAATTAAAACGATAATACAATATCAACGCATTCCTTCCTTTCGTCGCTTTAGGATGACCTTCCTGAAGACCTTGTAACTTAGACTATTGTTGTGCAAATAAGTTTTGTATGGTAAATAGTATGGAAAGTGTAGTCCCATATTTTGCATATTCATAATGCTCCCATACTCAATTCAATAACGTAAGAAGGAAATTTTCTATTACGGCCTGGGCTGAAATTCAGAAGTGGTAAAATGAATTATTAATGTATATTCAAAAAATAATTTCAATTATGTAAGGAATACAATTTTTCATGGTAGAGCAGAGCATAGAATATCTGAAAAATGCACAATAAATAATAAGAATAATTTATGCTTCAAGATTTGAAGTTTCGCAAAAGTATAACGTATGTGGTATTGTTCGATTGATTTTTCAAAAACGTGGAAATATATAGGCTGTGTTATTAAAAAAAAGAACTTTCACGTGACCTCCAGTGACACTAGAAATGCAATTGAACTGCCGACAATAATACGAAATTTACCAGTTTTTTCCAGTCAGATACTTTAATATCTCACAGTGACATTTTCTGTAGCCAAAAATATTGTAAAAACAGCAAAGCATAAGCAACGTTTCAGAGGCAGCATGCATTGTTGGCATCCGTTAAAGTGTATGGGCTCGTTCCTTTTTACAAGTTTCGTGGTGCTCTCTTCATTTTTATGTATACTGGGCGGCAAAATTATGGAACAAATTTCTTAAACTTGAAGCAATTTATTTTTCGAAAAAACTGGGACGTGTCAGTTTTATTATTATTTTTTTAATAAACATGTTTATATCAATTTTACGTTTCCCCCACTTCTGGTTTTCAAGTAATGACTAGTACCGATTTCTTATATTTTAATGGATCATTTAATTGTTTAAAAATTGTACTTATGATTAAAAATTTAAACTTTCAGAGAGCAAACTTTTGAAATAAAACCATTTAAAGAGTGGAAAACAATTTTTATCCATAACACAGATGCTGTTATTCGAAAAATGAAATGAAGTTCGGAATACCATCCACCAATATCCATTTACTATATGGACACATTCATTTTGTACATTGCAAATGACACCATCCGAATCATTTCATAGCTAATTCTATTTCTCAATTCTTCTAGATTTTGTGGTTTAATAGATTTTTGATTTTAAATACTCCCATAATAAAAAATCAAGAAGCGCCAGATCTGAAGACCTGGGGGCTATTCCATTAGTCCTTACCTACCGATCTACCTCGCAGAAAGACAGCTGTTTAAAAATTGTCATTAAAAAAAAAATGTCCGAGCATTTTTTTCGAAAAACATATTGGTTAAAATTTTATTCATTTTATAATTTTGCCGCACAGTATACACTTTTACGTATATTATCTATTTGTTTATCTTTTTATTTTTATCCACAACTTGTCCAAAATGACAATGTCAATGCCCCTTCTTGTAGAGTAAAGACACAAAACGATATTAATATAACATTAAGATCCAAATCCAAAACTACTGGGATATCCGGATCCTGGGATCCGAATCTACTATTCAGTTTTCGCATTCGGATCTGTTATCCGAATTTTGGATTCGGATCTATTATACGATCCTTTGGACTCGGATTCGTTGCTTCCAGATTCGCTGTCCAGTATTTCGAATCAGTATCTCCTATTTCAGAACAGATTTTGCTACTTTGAATAATCTAACGTAGAAGATACACATTATCGGATAACTGCATGGAAGTATGTATTAATAAAATCGAATATAAATTTAATAACGTTCTACTTTAAAATAAAATAGAAGTACCATATTCCGTACTATTATTATTAATAGTGATTGGCAATTTCCGCGCGACCCGTGCATATGCTAGAAGGGGATGGTTATATATGATGCAATGCGATTCGTTTGTCTGGTCAGCCTCCCATTATTCCACCGTTTTGCATTTGGATTGAATTTACAGTTAATATTTTTTTGTCTTTGCGTAAATTTTCTTCCAAGAACAAAGCCGACTGTTCTACAATTACTATCAAAGAATTTCTTATTTGTCCTGTGGCTAATATTGTAATATACACGATAACGTCGCCTCATTGTCACCGTATTCCATACATTAAAAGGAATCTTTATTAAAGGTATTGTATCTACTTGAGGGAAGTTTTTTCTTTAATTTCAATCAATAAGAGAATTTCATAAAAATATTTCTCTACGTAATGTTAAATTGTATTTAAAATGCGCTGAGTTATGTGAGCGAATTAGTTAGCTATATTGTCGAAAAGATGTTACGTGCATGAGCGTAGCCAAAGGGGAACAGACGGGAGGAGGACATCTCCAGCCTCCCTCCTCCCACCTACCAAATCTCTGAAATAATTTCACTTTTGTTTCTTATTGCCGGTGATACAAGTCTCCAAAATGTGAACTCTAATACCCCACATCCCCCTCCCGACCAAATTCTGGCTACGCCCATGGTTACGTGATTATTTTGCATAGAAAGTGTTTAATAAACACCCAATATACGTTACATGGAAAGATTACATGAAAGAGATCTTACCAAGAGTACTATTATTGTTAACTGCGAGATCAAAAGCTGTGTCGTCGTTTAAATTTGCTATGGTAACGTCCGCTCCATGTAATAACAGATCATTGCAACAATGGGGATGATTTCCGCTAGCTGCATATATTAGTGGCGTATTTCCGTCCTACAAAAATATTTTGTTACTAAATTAACAATTTCATTCCAACTAAAATGATGCAGTAGCGTACATATTTACAGAAAAAATTCTACAGGTTAAACATTGCCAATGTAACGATGTGTGTTATATGTTGCAAATGCAAATTAACTTGTACATTGGAAACGCTGAAGATGTAGGATTAGTAACGGATCGCGCATAAAATATTACAATCGACTCCATGTAGAATATTAAATAGGCGAAGATATTTTGAGTTTTGAAATAGAAAGGACTAAAGAAACAGAATATTAACGCTACCACAAATCATCTCATGAAACGTGATATTAGACACATGGACATGGGCGTGACCAGAATTTGGTCAAGGGAGAGGCTAACCAGAGTTGAGATTTTAGAGACTTTTATATGACAGGCAATAAGAAACGAAATTATTTCAGAGATTTAGAAGAGGAGGAAGGGGGTCATTGCGCCTCCCTGTTCCCCTCTGGCTGCGCCCATGAACATGGAGTAGGTATATTTCACAAAAATATATTTGAATTACACCATCAACGCGATTAATGTTTGCTCCATCGGTTATCAGCAGACGTACTACATCAATGTGCCCTCCATTGGCAGCTAATGACAATGCGGTCTCTCCATTTGGCCCTAATTTGTCAATCTCAGCATGATTGTTCAATAACAACTGAACTGTTGTTAACTGTCCATAAGCTGCTGCCCAATGTAATGCTGTCAGTCCACTACTGTCAGGTGTGTCAACTGATGATTCATCATCGATATCATTTTGGGTAATTTCTCCTTGCCCAGCGCGCGTATGAAAATTTACGTCTGTTGATTGTGGAACTGGTGTCTCAGCTTGCACATTTCCTCTTTGCAGATTAGTTAATACTGTGCACAGCACTGTATTTTTATAGGGTTGGAAAGCACTCTTACGATTCGCATCTTGCCAAGATCCTGGCGACCATTTTTTTGGACTGTTGGTCAAATCTGTGGAAGATAGATTATTGAATTGTGGTTCACTTTGGATAAGTGGTTTGACATCTTGAGTGTCCCTTTTAATATTTTTATCCAGATCCAGACTAGAATCCATGATTGGTAGAATTGGATAGAGTAAATAGCATTTTATGAAACACTTATTTGAACCAGTTAACCTCACCACCCATCGCACGCATCACACCTGCTACGTCTGTCTCTTTTGAATTTATCACTTGTATTATAGTTTATTTTTAGCACATCCTCAGAGTAAAGTCTAATATATTTAAGTGTAAACAATGATTGGTCAAACGTGTTTATCAATGCAGCAAGAGAAGTTATTTAATAATTTTGATATCTACTCCATACCTGTAGAATGGAACAGGTAGTAAAATTGAATATTCAAACTGCAGGCCGTGATAAGACAGCAAGGTAAATTATTTCACTTAGTTTTACCTTCTAACCTCAATTCTACCTTATTCTAGGTTGCTGCAATATGTAAGTAAGGTGATATGGTATAAACTTGAAGAAGAAGGCAAAAATGGTGATATGTTTAAAAATTTAGAGTTCCAACTAAGTTCATTTAGAAAATGTAAGTTGAATTGTCTCGTTACGAGCATTTCCTATATCGGTTCATATTTTAGTGTTACGGTTTGGTAAATGCATAGACACAATATATTCAATACTACCTCTTTTAAACCACAATGACCCTACTGTTAAAATAACAGTTATCTTAGGGAAACTAAGTAACTCTGTGTTTTTGTTGGCGGATCATATTTTATGGCTTGGAAGATCGGATATGTATACAGTGAACGTGGATAAGTGGAGTAGGATATGCAGTCAATATTGGTTATATTCACTAGTTATGAGTTTACTTAGGGACTTCTATGAAATATTGAGGATATTACAGTTACATAAAGAAAAGATAGTAACTCGAAGATTGACCACTCCTTCTGATATTGCTAATACTACCTGCAGAGCAGTTGTATGTATGCAAGCATACCCGCAAGTTGTGGTCGATTTGGTCAAGAATACATGCGATATATTTCTACCGTTGGCTGCACTAGGATATTTAAAATTATCACCAGGTACAGTAGGAATCCTTGGCACTATATCTTCTTTAGCAGGTTTAGTTGTTTTGTTAAAATCTAATTGTAAATTATCACCATGATAAAGTAACATATTGGCTTCTTAAAATCTGCTGAATATAACAAATTTATAATTTTTTCAAGGCTAATGCTTTATGCTTTTAAACCAAGAAGCTTTTGGTGTTTTTAGATAACTTTGCATTTTCTGTATATCTAGATAAATAATGATAGCAAGGACTGTGGCGTAGTATGGTAAACAACACATAAGTATCGGCACCCTCCGCACCACACAAGTATAATTTATTATATAGTAATATAATAATTACTCCGGGACGGCCGTTTCGAGGACACGAATGGTCCTCATCATCAACCGGCCACCGGTTGCCGATACTTATGTGTTATCTAGATAAATATTTATCTTAATCCTTGTCAAATGTATGACAATGTACAAGGTACAAAGTTTTACAGAATTTTTAAATGATTCGCTAGTAAATGTAACTATGAAAAACAGATTAGATATATAGGTAGATTTGATATTACAAACTTTTTAATGTAATTAAAGAATATATTTTCGTAATAAACGGAACAATCTATAGTTTGTGTTTTATTTAGTTTGTTTTGGATAATTGTTTCTGTTTATTTTCTTTTTTAAATGCATGTTTCTTTTTAAGGTTTCAAATTGCTTTGATTTTCCAGCTTTTATAGTTATGTACGCTGGAACCGATTTTATATATATATATAGAGTGTTTTGGCTGGCATTTATTCTTTCATTTGGTACTTTCGGTTATGTGTAATTATAAGTAATAGTACAATATAGAGAAATATAAAAACTATTCAAAATACTGGGAAAACCCTTAACTTCTTTGAGTGTAGTTGGTAATCAGAGAAGGGTTAGTTTATTTATGGACGTAGTTATGCATTGCGCATGCGTATTTGATATTTGTTAAGAGATCGTATGTTATGCATCTTATGTAAACACTATTCCTATTTCCTATATATAATGTGTTTCATTAAAGTTCGCCACTTTCCTGCGCTTCACGAAATTAGCAGAGACTAGACAGACTCGTCTTTTGTCGACTCTCGGGGAAACCAGTAGGCAACACGAACATTCTCATGAGACGAATAAACACGAATCTGTCTAGTCTTTGCAAATTTTGTGAACCGCACGGAAAGTGGCGAACTTTATTACATTAAGACATGTTTGTTAATAACGTAATTAATATAAAACTTTCAGCAGTAATAGAGGCCATTGCAATTAATGTTTTTGTAGGTATACAGTTTTTTTGTGTTTTAATCTAGCTCACTATGATTAAAATAAAAACTAGTAAACATTTTTGTTGTATTTTGTCTACATTTTTGTGTAAACTGAACTTATCTCAAATATCAAGTGTACAACGCATAATCAAAACAGTTAGTTGCGTAGAAAAATGGAGTATTGTCTATGGTGTTAAGTTTTTTAAGTGACACGAATTTTTGAAAAAAGATGGAGCTCGTTCACTACTAACAGTGTAGTTTCGTCACAGAGCTGCAGATACTGTGTAGCAGAGAACATGTTTTGTAATTAATTGTTAAAGACGATATTTAATATTTAAAGAATTAAGGTGACGAGAATCTTTTTCTTTTTGCATGTGTTAAACACGCTAAAGTGCATACATTTTTTTTAACCAAATTAAAGGATGCGATTGACGATTTATCACTCTTTATAAGGTGAGAGTTGTATTTAAATTCATGGAGCCGCAGTTCACAACGCAACAGCACGAGCATGGTTCGACAAGAATTTTCTTTTAAAAGTTCGCAATAGTCCTCTAGTCGACCGAACGACGAGGACCATTCGTGTCCTCGAAACGGCCGTCCCAGACTAATTATTATATTACTATAAATTAAACTTGTGTGCTGCGGAGGCTGTGCTATGTGCTGTTTTACTATGCCACAGTCCTTGCTATCATTATTGGGAACTGTTGGAAACCTTGATCAGAAAGAACATGGGTATGCACTATCGTATTCGTCATATCGCTTTCTACGGTAGGTACGGCAAAGGTGTCGATTTCTAAACGATATGTCGGCTTTCACAGCAGAGAGTATAATTGCTGTAAAAATCAAGCGATAAATAGAATTCCATTGTGCACCCACTGTAGGATCGTTATAGTAATCGACAGTCAAGCGGCTTTAAAAGCTTTCAATGCGTCCGAAACGACATCAGGAATGGTACAGGAATGTATTCAGTTATTCAATATACTCAGAGGAGAGTATATTAGAAAACTGATGAGTACCCTCGTATTCTAACATACCGGGAAATGAGAAGGCAGGCCGACTGGCAAACAGCGGGAATGTGTTCCTGCTGATCGGTCGCGAGCTCTTCTTTGGAGAAGGAGAATATATAAAATCGAAAGAATTGCTGGCCACGAGCAAATCCGATGTTAAATTGTGGACCAAAACTTCTAAATATAATAAACCGGAGAAAATTCTGGACTTTTTAAAGCCTCCAGAGCTCCTACGAGATTAAGAAATTATTCAATGAATTAATTAATTACAATAAAGTTTGATAAATTAAGGAAATAATAACAATTAACAAAACAGGTAAAAATAAGGAGACAGGAGACAATTTGGCACTTTCCTAAAAGGCAAAAATGTACAAGGTGTTCAATTTGCGATAAAAAAGGTTGGTTCACTATCGGCGACACCGGAAATAGAAATGAACCATCTATAACTCCAAAAGTTGGTCCACAGAAGTAGAAATCAATCTGTTTTTTCTTATTTGTGCCATTCAAAAGCTAGTAAATGGAGAAGCAAGGTTTACGTTAGTGCTTCACCACATAATAATGGATTCATATATTGACTATAATACTAGTCAATGTATGTATGTATGTAGGAATAGTTACAAATACATTTACGAATGAAGACGTGTTGCCAGATGCAAAAATATTCGAGATATCTGATTTATTTTGCAGAGCAGAAGTATTAATGCTTGCGTCTACATTATTTAATTACTTTTCCATCTTGCTGTATCGCATTCCTTGTGTTGAATATAATTTGTATTTACTTCTGGAACATAACTGTGAATACAGTATAAGCAAGGAATTTCTGGATTTTTAAGAATAATTTAAGTGATATGGCTAAGATTAAAGATTTTGTTGATTGCTTTGTGTTAATGAATACTGCATTATCGTTATCTGGCGGGAAGAAATTAGGTGAAATGAACCGTCCGCAAATACATGGCCTAGATTCAACAATAGTTAATATCTCTATTTCTGTTCAAAATGTGTACTTTACTGATCCGAAGAAAATGGTATGTACTTGTGTTTTGATATGTTTTATCTAAAAGAATTATTTTGTACATATAGTCTTTGCCTTAAAGTAATTTTTATCAATATAAATTCCTTTTATCCTAAATACTAGCCAAAATGGTTATAATCAATTAAATATATATTGGTATTTAAGTTAATATTATTGTTGTTTGTGGTTTTACAATTATAGTAAATTAAAAAAAAATATTAGTAATGGATTTAACAGCAGTTGTATATTTCGCGCATATTTAAGAATGTTTTCTGAAAATTTGGATATGATTGTAGAATATTTATTATGAGAAGGAAACTACTTTTTAACCTTAGGTGTATATAATAAATACACAATTTCAATCATAAATTTTTTCCCTTGAAAAAAGATATTTTTTTCTAGTTTCAGTTGAATTAAATTATTTATGTTAATTATCAGCGCTAATAGTCATTAAAGGAGATTTAAATTAAGAATATTTTTAATGAAAATGTTAATAGTGCATACAGCATCTTTTTTCCTTATAGGAGCTAGAAGTAATTTTATTTCTACATCAAAGATGGGTTGATTCTCGGTTGGGAGCAAATCTTAAAACACAAAGAATGGCGGTAACGGAACAAATATGGAAACCGAAGATTACCTTCATTAATGGAAAACTTAGAAATATTGAAAATAGGGAAGACTTTATATTTTGGAGGGGTTTCACTGTTGAAGGAAATATTCTATTGAGTGAAAAACTTATTCTCAACACATTTTGTACATCCAATTACAAATATTTTCCGTTCGATCAACAAGTATGCCAACTTAAGTTCGGATCATGTAAGCCACATTAATGTATTGTTATTATCTTTGTAATTGATAATTGAAAGAAAATTTCTTCGCATAGATAGATTTCCTAAATACGAAGTCGATTTATATTGGGCTGAAGAACCAATTGAAATTGTAAACAGCTTGAAAGTTGATGAATTTAAATTATTAAATGTCACTACATGCGCAACTATAGAAAACAGACCATCAGGTATTTACTATTATTATTATTACTATTATTATAATCAGGTCATGGCACGGATACCTTTGGTCACTGCGACCTTAATAGACTATTGCAACAAAATGCCCTTGTGTGTGTTAGAATAGATATAGTATAGTATAATATATAATGAACCTCCGTACTATTTCTAAGATCTTGCTTTAGCACAGTAAATGCGAGAAATGGTCTACTGAACTGTTACTATTGTGTGCGACTGTTGGCAACACATTTGGATAGAATCTGTTCTGCCGTCTCTAGAGCTTTTTGGCATAGACGAAAGATTTGATCTTCTAGTTTTCCTAGTTCAAATATGTGATATTTTAGGACTACATTCTCTGCTAGAAATTCTGCCTGTAATGTAAGGTCTCCTTTGCCGAACGATAGTGCTATTTTTGATAAGTGCTTTCGCCTGTTGTTGTCCTGGAACACTTTCCCAGTGCGAGGCCTTCTGATTGTCCTCCCACGTCGTTGATGTTTATTTTATGCGTCTTTTGGAGACCACAAAAAGGGGTTAGGAGCAATGTGGTTATTGCGTCCTAATTGCTTTAATTTGTGTAAAGATTTGTGTACCAGACCATTTGTTTGTGTAAACCTTAATAGCCTGTAGAATTGCCTGTCACTGAATATTTTATAGTTGCGCCTCGTATACCAATCTTGAGATTCTGTATGGCACACAGGTTCAAAGCAGAAATCTCTTTTAGATGATACTTAGGCTCGCTAACGCCTATACTTTTTCCAAAACGTGTTGTCCTATTCTTGAACCGTTCGTGTAGTATGCCAGGGTACCTCTTTTACTCTAGGGCTCACCGGATGCCCACTCAGTCAGCTTTCAATGATCACCTTATAAAGGTGATCGAAATTGTATCGTATAGGCATCGCGTTATTTGCAATGTGCATTAGATAATTTTTGTTGAGATCTTCAAGGATTCTGAGACGCCCTCTAACATCCCCAGGCTGTAGTTCCTTCATTCTACAAAGAGCGAGGGCACTCGATGTGGTCTGCTCGTCAATGTTAGCAGAATTTCCAGGGCTGTTATGGGACAGGTACGAATCACACCTATGATGCTCAGGTGCGCAAATCTCTGAATTTGTTGAGACTTTTTTGAGCCAATCGAGTCGCGTTTGACTAGTTTGTGATTTCTGTTGAAACAAGTTTCTGAATATGTGAAGTAAAATAAGTACCTTATTTACCAGAAATAGTTTAGTGTACATTTGTACACCTTTGAACACCGGGCCTAGTGCCTAGGTGTAGATCTGCCGTGCTGGGGGTCTAGCCTGGAATAGTCAATATGATAGAGGTAATGCGACACAAAAATAAAATGAAAAAAAGTATTAATGTCTTTCTGTTAGCGGCTATAATTAGGTCTCTAAAGTTAAATTCAGGTTTAAAATAGTTGTACTTCCTAATTGTGTGAATATGTACTATATTTTAAGCTACCGGTTTCAGGTTTAACTTCCTCCGTGGGCTATATTAAAATATAACGGTCAAGATATAAAAAATAAATTGAATTAATTGAATTGAATTGAAAAAAGAACTGTAATCCCTACTCCACAAAACATACTAAAAAATAGCATAATAGCCGCAGACATGTAGATACACCAGTCGTTTCGGGGACAGTTTAAGCTGATAGTGTTAGACATAAGGGACGTATTCACCACATTCTTGGCGTGGCACTACTAACTTAAATTGTTCGCGAATTAAAAAAAAATCATACGGATAAAAAAATTTTAGTTACGTAGTAAGCTGCGGATACAATGAGCTGATGAGAGAATTACCTTAATTTGCTGTTTATGTACGTCTTTATTTAATAATTATATAACATATTTAATTTTTTAGGAGACTTCCCTGTGCTAATAATAGACTTTACTTTTCAACGATATAGTTTGCACTATATTTTGTGCCTTGGACTTCCGTCAACATTGGTTATTATCGTCAGCTACGTAGCCCAGTTTTTGAAAAAAGAAGACCGTCGAATTAGATGCATTATAAATATGAATTGTTTAGTAGTATTACTAATCATGTATATACTTTCGACATGTTCTCAAGAAGTAACGGGCTACCTAAAAGCCCTAGATGTATATAATGTAATTAATATTGTCTTCATAATTGTTGGGGTATTGGAAACTTTTATCACAGACTTTTGGCTTTTTTATGCAAATGTAATTCATTCTAAGAGTTACTGGTTACTAAAATTGTTGTCATGGACGAATAGATCATTCAAAATCGCTTACATGTTAATGTACTTATCATGTATTATAATTTATTGTTTATTTGTCATGTAGTGCGAGATGCTATCGTTATTAAGCGCGCATTTAATCGGTAAAAATAAATTTACAATTAGTTTAATCAAGGAGATCAAAATTTCATGCGGCAGTAAGATGATATTTATATAAGTACAGAAATAAACAAGGACGTTTATTTATTTATCTTGTTACATGGGGACACATTATAATTTACTAAATAAAGATTTTATCCCATATCTGAACCTTTTTTTATTAGTATTGCTATTATATTAATTGCTCAGTTTACCTTTTATTGATATTTTTGTTGATTAAGTTGGCAAAATAATTATAGTTCGGCCTGTACATGTTAAACGACTTTTAAAATTACATGTTACACAAAAATTTGCTTCTTTACCAAATTAGCAGTTTAAAAGTTATTTTGTAATTGTACTAAAAATTTAAAAAAATGTCAATGTATAAAAGTTAAAAATAGTATCTGTTAACAAAGAACATATTGCGAATGATCTGTGAGTATAATAATTATCATACTTTATAATAATAATAACAATATCTGTTTCCCAGTACCAAAAGCATACAGGAATAACAAAATACTATAACATAGTAAATATAATAAAAATAAGATTAAAAAAATAAAAATATGTACACAATAATGTGCCATCGCTATTAGCCATTATAAAGAATATATATGTGACAAACACACATGAACATATCTCAACAAACAGTATACAAATGACTTTCACCATGCGCAACATGAGAACTTGTCCTCATGGTAAAAACTATGTTTATATATTAAACTTTTCAATTTAGTTTTAAAAGTAGCTGCACCCCTACAATTTTTTATAACAACCGGCAGTTTATTATAATACTTAACTGCATGGTAATATGGATTTTCCTCATAAATAGAGTGGGCAAATTCGGGTGCGTAGCTAACGAATGGACTCTTGCATGCGAAGGGAGTCGGTATACAGAGATATATTATCGCGAATGGTGCCGTTCTGGTGCTAGATACAAAAAAGTTTTAAAGATGATTTTTGTAGATTATGAACCGATCTCGATAAATTATCTCTATGTTACTGAATGAACCAGAGAAATTGCTATCTCTAGTCATATATATAACAAATAAAATCGAGAGTGTATGTAATTCGATGATTAAAAAAAACTTGCCGTCGTAAGGGTCTTCCGTGACTTGAAAAACTGGAGAAGCGAGATTAAATATTTTTAACATAAGGTGCATTTCCAAAGTTATTTCTGCACGCTTCTGCATAATTAAAAAAATTTTTCAAACAACTTAACGCATCTGTAGACGAACCTTCACAAATTTGTCTAAGTGTGGCAACATCTGAATCGTTGTCTAAAACACTGTCAAACTTAATTAGAACATAAAATTCGCAAATACGTTTTGGGGATTTGAGAAACACTGCTTTTGTACTCGCAATTAGCGCATCCACCTATGGATAATATCTACGAATTGTCTCTGCTACAAGATGTAGAGCATGAATTTTACATGTAATATGTAAAAAATTACTACACTGTTCCTTAAGGGACCGGCTAACAGAAAGCATGGTTGCGGCACCATCTGTCATAAACATTAAGACTTGATCTCTAGATATTTCAAATTTTTCCAATGTGCTTAACACCAATTTTGAAATTACTTGGGCAGTAGATTCTTCTATTCGTCTAGAAGCATTAAGTACAGATCTTTTTTTGCAATCAGTTGCTTCATCCACGCACAGGCACACCTTTTTATTTTTCAGATCAGCCTTGATTATATTTTATAAATGTACACGCACAGATGGTAAATAATTTCGAAACGCGGACCTGCTCGGTATTGGCGTATTTGTTCCAAATTGAAATAAATGAATCGTTGTTTAACAAAATAAACGCCAGACTACACTGAATCATCATTGTACATAAATCAAATAAGAATTGTTCGTATTTTGCGGCGACACCGGTTTTGATATTATTATGGTTTGCACTTTGCACATACCGTTTACAATGTGTTGGTGACCAACACGTTAGGTATATATCGCACGCTAAACATTTAATTTGTACGGCGTCGTAAGTCAAATCCGGATAATCCTTAATGGACCTATTCACTCTCTTTAGTGATAGGTGTTTTCTCAATCTACGTACCTTCGGCATTATTAAAAACAGAACACAGAGTACTTCGCTGCTACTATTACGTACGCTCCAGGCAGCAGCGAACTAGAGACTGACTAGTGTCGCATGCGAGAGTCCATTCGTTAGCTGCGCCAATGGTGCGCACCCGATTTGCCTACTGTACTCATAAAGAGACGTTCTATGAGCCGGCAACTGCAAGCCCTCTAGTATTTCTGGTGCTCATAGTGGTGTATATATCCCCGTTGCAGACAAAGTCGGTTTCATGACTTTTATAAAAGGATAAAATTTCGTAGAAACATAATGACCACATTGGTACTATATGTAATTGTCTAAATATGATGAAAAGATGAGGGCATATCGCAATCGCGACTCGACGTAAGTAGAGAAGTAAGTAGAAGGATTTAAGGGACAGAATACGCATCACATCCCTCAAACCCTACACCTACAAAACCGAACTGATTGATTGAAATTATATTCATACCTTGTAAGTACTCGATTAATCGTCTATTTAATATTTTTTCGATAATTTTTGAAAATACAGATGGACGAAATCGGGCTGTAGTTATTTATATCGGTAAGGCTGCCTTTTCTATGAACTGGTATTGCCTTGATCGTTTTTAAGCGTTGGGAGTAATTCCCCTGGGTAACATTCTATACTTCCACAGTAACCACTAAATTAAATAATTAGCTTATTATATAACTGTGGAAATAATTAACTTATTAATAGATATATTATAACTTGTATCATAATTTGAAGCTTTAATAATTTTTTGAAAAAGGTTGGTAGAAATAAGAAAGTTAAGCGGGGATAATCGTGTTTCCATTTCCCATTTCCAAACTGCCAGCGTTAATGATCGTTTTCAGTTGCTGTGTTTAATTTATCTTTATTTTGATTTGGTTTAATTTCCTTTATTTACATCAGTTAATAAATAACTGCTAAACATAGTAAAACAAACGGCTGTTGAGGAAACTACCAAGCATGTATATAATTCTATAATCTTCAAGATAAAAATATACTTTTCACTTAAAAAAAAAGTAAACCCAGCTTGAATATTATAGGGAGATCGTAGTGCTTTTTATTCAAAATGTACAGATCGGAATTTTTCTAATTAAAGAATGTTAGGATCAAACTTAAGTTAAGTCTATTAATGAGGATGCGCCTCAAGCCGGTACTATGAATCATATACCTACAGATTCTATAAAAATAAATCAAATTTACAATACTTGATTGTAAACAAGAAAGATAAAATCGAAATGAACAGAATTTAATTTCGTTAAATTAAATTCTAGAAAAAGGCTATTTGTACTTGTAGCTTCTCTACTAGAATTTTGAAATAAATTAATTCAAAAACTTCATATCTATTTCAGACATAGTTGGAATTTATTTCTTCTATTTGTTAGTTAATTATAAACCGTAATAAGAAAGCGATTATAAGAAATCCAGGAATGATTAAACCAGAAAAAATAATTGCTTGAAAGAAGGCAACTGTAGTTCCGTGGTGGTAACATGCATTTAATCGAGGACATGTCTATGACATTGACAGTTCGTGTTGAGGTTATTTCATTCTCTAAATCCATAATAATTTAATGTTTTGATAGAATTATATTGGTAAATAGATTAGTATGCACGCTATATATTGAACATGTGAATTTCCCCGTAACTGGAGCAAATATTCATGTACATATATGAACAGGTAAAGGTGACCATAAGTTGATCTAATGAAAATAAATTAAACATCTTATTACAAAATTTATTTCTTTAATAAACATATAAAAATCTCTTTCTAGATAAATATGCCGTGATTGGTTGCAACTAGGAGTAATGGCAGCAACTAATCCAAGACCCCCAAATCCTGGGGAGGGCAACAATGCTGATCACAACCCAGGAATATTTATGAATCGCATTAGGAACAACAACAACCAAAATCCTGCTTTTAATATGCGAGATCAGCTATTCCGAACGTTGTTTTTTAAGGCTGCAGTAATGTATGCACGGACTTTTCCAAAACCAATAAGGAGATTTATAGAATTTATTATTTTGATAAAAGCTATAGCAGCTTTTTTTGTGTTAGTGTACATACATTTAATATTTTCAAGAACACCAACAACATGCCTAAATCATGTAAAAGATACTTGGCCAAGAGATGGTATTTTGCGGGTAGAAATCCTAAAAAATGCCGGGCAAGAATATAATGTCTTACAAAGTTATATTAAAGAGGAGAAATTAAAGTCTGAGACTGATGATGTAAATAATTATTTTCTGTCTGGTGATACGTTCCTGTCAATTGATCCAAGTACAGTTGAAGAAAGTAAGAAAATTACCAAGCCATTGGATACTAGTTATCAACGTAAGGGTGTCTGTGTTTTAGATTGTGTTATACCAATATTCATAGCTTTCTGTTCAACAATTTCAAGATCTTAGCTTGTGAAGTTACTTATATGATTTTTTTAAGAAGTAGATTTATATATTCTTAAATTCAGAATACGCAAAATGGTTCTATTTATACTTAAGGAATCAAGTTAATGATTGACTCAAATCCTAGTTACCCACTGGATGCAATAAGAGCCAGGATGCAATTAAAATTCCAGTGTAAATAGTCAAATATTTGTTGCAAGGATACACTCTTCAAAGCGGATTGTAGAAAAACAATATGTATATGTAAAGCATGTTTAAAGAGTATGTGGTTTTCTTGTTTTAAATAGAATGACCGTGGACTGGTGTGGCAAACATTAAAGTATCTGCATGCTGCGCACCATGCTTAATTCGGAGTAGTAGTTTGGGGAATTCGTGAATTTCCATTGTCAATTAATCCTATTGATTCGGTCGCACGGATAGCAGTGGGGATACTTTAGTCTGTATGCCATCATTAACTGCACACTGTTAAAATAATAATAAAATAAAATAATAATATATGTTCATTGCCTAACAGTCCAAGAGTCAATTACCGGACAAATATATAGTCAATGCAAAATTAAAGCTTAACAAAAGAGCAAATGTGAGTACCTTATTTTAAAATGGCACTTCTGTATTGCTTGATGATTTGGATACTAATTTGATTAGAACTCTGAATTACTTAATTTTAACTAATAAATATTTCCAAAACTTATGGATGGAAATATCATAATATCCAATATAGAAAGCGAGATTAGTTATTCAATTACAATTATATATAGTTTTTATGTTCATTAGAGATTGAATATCCTTAACTTAGAACCATTTCCATTTTTTTTAGTTGATGGTGATGATTATGCTTTCTCAAATACATCGCATGATAACACATACGACACCAATCTAGCTAGTAATGTGAAACTGGGAGTGTCTGTTTCGAGTACTAAATGGGACGGATTGCAAACAATTACCAAGGAATACTTGCATAGTAAAATGAAGAAAGGGTATCCAAAAGATAAGATATATCAGACTGATAGTAATGTTAGTATATCTGCGACTGACAGTAACTTAGATCTGGGAGAAGGGATTGATGAAGCTGACAAAAATGAAAATCTGGAAAGAACGGGTAAATATAATCAAATTACTTTTGGTTGTTCTATTTGTAATTCAATAAGTTTGTCTTGACTATTTTTAAAATTGTTATAATCCGTGATGATTCTGTGTGAGTTAACATTTAATGACATGGAAACGAAAGAAAGAATTCTTAATCTCCACAGAAGTTCTCTATTTAATAAATTGGACGACCGGTTTCGTGTTCAAAAGCAACAAATTAGTCTGAAGGTGTGTTGCTTTTGAACACGAAACCGGTCGCCCAATTTATTAAATACAGAATTTTTGGAGATAAGAAGCCTTGCTTTCATTTCCAACCTTTCAATACTATTTTCGGCTATATTATACACGATTTATAATTTTACTCCATTTCAAAAGATCTGTAGATTAATAACATATGTTCTTAAATAGACCACTTTTTTATTGTAATATATTTAATTTTATTTAACTGCTTTTCCGTGTATAATAACTATTTTTTTCATTACAGAATGGCCCGAGGATCAGTACATTGTTGAGTATTCCTTAGAGTATGGGTTTTTAAGATTGAGCTTAGCCGCCCGGCAACGGCTGAATGTTCCAGTGCAAATAGTAGCACTTGATCCATGGAAAGACAAGTGTTTTGGAGATTCTTTCAGCCGTTTTATTTTAGACGAGTTCTTGGGCTACGACGACATATTAATGTTATCTATTAAACCATTGGCGGAACAAGAAGATAATAAAGGTTATCTAAGGTAGTTATTTCTGAATTATTGTTAGTTAGTCCATAACTAAAGCTACATTTTATTCCCCGGTTGATTTTGCATAATAATTTAATATTTTGTACGTATATCTCCCTATTTATACGGAAGCTCCTCAGAAAATCGTGTAAATCAAAATTGGGAATTTTTATATGTAAAACTGTGTAAGTCGAAAACAAACTAAAATGTTATTCTTTGCCGAAAATTGAAACATATATTTAACCCTCTACAAGTATTGTATTGTATCTGAATATTGACTACAAATACAAAATTTCGTGCAAATAGCGCAACGATTGGCAGAATACACAAGTGCCTTTACCTCTCTGGATTCATGGATTTATTTCTCAAACCATCAGCTCAGTGGGACCGTTTAAAGATATGTTATTCCAAACTGTAACACCCCCATCGCCAAATGATACATGTGGAGTCATGTTTCTGTCAAGATAACTTTCCCCATGCCTCCTCCACGCCGAAATTCTGCTATCAGGATGATGTAGAAAGTATCTCGACTTGTCAGAGAAAAGGCATCTTCCTAATCACGAGCTTCCCACGACAGCTTACTGCCTTCTAGCGATCTTGTGTTGCCTCGTTAATGGCGGGCATATGGCCCTTCTAGTCCTCAAGCTAAATTCGCGCAGCCTTCTTTTAAGGAAAATCGTTATTCAACGTCCTAGATAACTGAACGCCATTTGCTCGAACTTTGACATGAACTCTTACATTACCATTTCTACGGAATTGTACTACTACTCTGTTAATGACACAGTAAGATATATTATAGATTCTAGCCACTTCTCTGTTTTTTATTTTTTGCGATCTCTCCTAGCAAGCATTGTATAGTAACAAACAGATAATCAAAACCTTCACTGCTGTATCTGGTACTATTTCTTAAGAGACGTAAAAGTATATAGGATGTTTATTCAGTGGCACACAGTGAAAAAAATGGAAATCGACTATTTTTTTTTTCTTTATAACCTCACTGTAGGTATATTAGGAAATTATAGTTCGCGACCAAATTCTTATGTAAAGGGATGTTCCATTAGAAACGCGGTATCCTTGAGAATAGCTCGAAAATAAAATATAGTGTTACCGTCTTAACCTATAGAAAATAGTAATGTAGTTAGTAATAGTGAGTAGATAACTTCGCGCATAGTGCATACCTTTCAAAACTTATTTTTTATCTCATTGTAATTTTACAATCTAAGATGTTATTCAAAAACCTAAGTTCTATATGTCAGAAAGTTTCAACTTTTTTATGCAGCCGCTTATTTCACCGTTGAAGATTAATTTTTTTTTATGAATTATATCTTTGGTAGTTAATTGAAATTGTAACATTGTATTTTAGGAATGTCGTGTCTGGAGAACATTACAGGTTCGTTAGCATGTGGATGGCACGCACTTCTTATTTTGCTGCTTTCTTCATCATGATTGTGTTTGTAAGTATCCTTTTTTTGTAGTGTGTACTTAGTTTTTTATTAAGGATGTTAGATGAATTCTACTTACAGATTTTAAGAAATATGTGTATAAAAATAGATAACGTAGTGCCTATGTTTTCCTTATATACAGTATTGTTAGAGCGGAGCAGCGTATGTAAGAAAAGGATGCACATGGCTCAGTATTTACCAACTTATTACATCCTGCGCTTACCTGACTAGTTGAAAGGATGGCTGAAATTTTTTCAATCAGCACTGAGATAGTTTTAATATAGGACACTTAGGTGAATAGGCGTTGTTCCCCTTAAAAGGGAAAGATATTTAGCAAATAATTTTTTTGAAAGAAGTGGACTGTTTTTACTATAATTAATTATTCATGAAATGACACTATCTTTAAGTTAACAGTTTAGAGGAGCGTTGCCGTATTTCTGAAATTTAATAAAAATGTAAATCCTCAGAAATCTTACAAAAGAAAAAGCACGATTTATACGTAACGAATTTTATCCATTTGGTTAATTATTAATGGTTAATTAAAAAAATATTAATTCTTTATAATTTTGTAGAATATGAATGCGATAAAAAGAGTACGTAAACTTTACAATGAATTATATTTTAAAGCTGTTCTCGAACATACATAAAAATATGGGCACACTACTTTCGCGAATATAAAGTCCCGCGAAATTTAAGCGATTAAAAATCTACAAAAATACTCTTATGCAGAAGTACTTTATTCTCTCTAACAGCTTAGTTATAACAGCTTACGACAGTGGGATAAAATAAGTTTATAGTCAACTTCCTCATGCTTGTATCCAAGTATAATTAAATATGTGTACTTCGTGGTTTTTGCAGCCGCGAATGAAAGAAAAGAAAATAGGCATTTCGATAATATGTATATTATCTTCTTTGGAAAACAAAACTCATTTTGTTGAAAAGTATTATGCAGAATCGAAGAAGTGTTAATTAACACTTCTTCGAAAACCCAAAAAAATTTTCTTTTTTAGGTTTTTACGTTGTGCATTAATTTTGAAATTGACATATGGCCATCCTTTTGACTAGCTAGGTAGCCGCAGGCTATTGTAAGCTGGAGAATACGGGGCTACGTGCATCCTTTTACATATTACATACATAATACAAGTTATTGCTTCGCTCTAAATAATGAGGAAAACATAGGCACTACATTATTTATTTCTATTTCTTCAAATCTTTATGTAGGATTCATCTAGCATCTTTAAAAAATGCTATAATTAAGTAGATGACGATTAAAGTTAAAAAAGAAAGAAATAACATCACACACTAAAATATTAAATAAAACTCTAAACTATAAACTACAAAATAATTTGGCAATTTCATAAGGATCAAATCTGGATTTATATACTTAGAACATGATTTAATAGAAATATATTGAGTACAACTTAAAGTAAAAGAAGACTGCGAAGTTCGTCTGTTATGAAGTGTGTTTTGGGCTATTTGAAATACAACTCTGAGCTGTAATATATTGGGAAATTATTCTTAAAAAGTTTCCCTTTGCTTTCATATACAGTGGTACACTGAAAAAAAAGGAATGCGTCAAGCCTGAGTAAGAGAGAAGATTATGCGGTACCTCTATGACAGGTAAAAGTCGAACCGACCCGATTGAATCTGCTTTCTATCATTTATCTAAGAACGGTCGATGAGGAAATGTTGCAATACAGATAAAATTTGGATATGAAATTTACTGCCTGGAATTCAAGGCGCATAGCCCTGCTATTTGAAAAATGCATTATTTGAACAATTTATTTAACGCTTACATTTTTTAGATGTAGCACTATTAGAGATTAATTAGTATTAATTAACGAATAAACTGCAAATACGACCAATAGAACGCGCATAAAGGCAAGAAAGTAGCCAATTCAAATTGAATAAACGATATTTGAATAGGTTTGAAAGAATAAAATAAGTATATACAATAAAAAATAGAAAACACGAATAATTAATAGTTCTCTTAAATAAAATTAAAGTAAATTTAATAAAACCCCAAATAGTAAATAGAATAACTTCACATTGGGGGTATGCATAATGCATTTGTATTGGTGGCGGCACTGTCATCGATTACTCATCGGCGCACGACGCATCATCATCTAAAATGTGATTCTCTCTAAGTATAACAATAAGTAATATA
>LR737384.1:16200787-16263748 GCA_902655005.2 Marronus borbonicus | reverse complement strand
AAGGTCGGCCGGCGAAATGTGTTTTTCGTAGCGAACGTGCACCAAAGAAAGCGAAGACGATTTCATCGGCCGGAAAACTTCTGGCGACGATTTTTTGGCATTCGCAATAGTTGATTATTCGGAGAAGAGAAGAACAATCACGGGGTGGTACTACGTTGATTTATTGGACTGATTCGATACTGAACCAAAGAGAAATTTAAACAGTTACATTCTAATTTAGGATTTTTATACCAGTCCTTACTTCGTTGACTCAAGCATGAGCGCGGATAGTCTACCACAACATTAAAAGGGTATAAATAAATTTAAAAAAAGTAAATGAGCGTATATTGTTAGTTCAGTGTTATTGCTGAAGATGATACCTTAGTTATCGAAACGTGTGTTCAGTGTTACTGAAGTGTTCGAGTGCATGATTTACCGTTAACCTAGTTACAACAATAGAAATTTACAACAATAATCGCAAGTATTTTATTAACTCCATGTTTTTATTAATATCGTGTTTCTCTAAACGGATCTATGAAAATTAAGTTCGATTAAAGGTGGATGAGTAGTAACACGGGTACCGACGGGTGAGGAATTGGGATGAGACAAGGGAAAGGATGAAAAAGACGGACAGATTGAATGGGATGGTAGCATCGATCGCAGTAAGATGTGAGAAATGAAGTGGAAGTGACGTATGTCATATTCTAGTGCCGATCCACATGGATCTGAGATCACGCGTATCCTACATTAAAGCTCGCGATTGTCAAAGGGGGACGACCAGCGCAGTAAAACGACAAAAACTAACAAAAAGCACGAGGCATACGTGTATTTTCGTATTGTTATGCTTTTTGAGATATTCATATGTTACTGAAAAAGGCGACGATCTCGTTTTTTTCTCGGGCTATTCAATGCGGCGCGGAAGAAGGTGAAGCAACAAATTATCGACGATGTCATTTATAAAGCTGCTTTCCGGGAAGTGGCAGTAACTTCGTATTCGGCTCGTGTGCCTCAATAGTAGCGTGATTTAAAAATTGAGTCGGTATAAAAAGGAATTTTTCTTTGGCGTTTTATATTTATAGCCTGGAAAAAGGCTACCGTATATATATGTATATATACGGTAGTTTAGCATTGATCTATTTTCTTAGAACAAATTTATTTCTTAATCGGAAGCAACCGGTACCCCTATTCTCCAGTTCAAGAGAAGGGGAGATTGTATCAAGAGGTGGGATAGATTCCACCATGCAAATGCTCTCTCAACAGTAATAATAATAATGTTTATTAGTCCGATTTACACTTTAAATATAATTATATAATAAAAACAATAAAGCAATAAGCAGACGAACCTTAAATAATAATTTCATTTAATTTTTATAAAGGAAATTTATTGCCTTCTTCGAAATATATAATTGGTCACATAGTAAAAAAAAAAAACATGAACATAATGCGAGCTACACTTTTGTGAGTTTGATTTTAAGTTTGAAATACAAAAGAATGAACAATAAATTAATTGCCGAAACATAAAAAAGAAAAGGTTCTATTTAAATAACTAAGTTGCTCCTACCAAGAATTCCCTTTAAAAATATAGAACGGCTAAGAAAAACTATCAATTTCATTTAATGTATCGCAGTGCCAAAATATATTCCTCCATTGTTCCATTAATCCTCCATTCCATCCTCCATTAATGGAGCTTCTGAAAGAAATGCGTTGATGTACCTTTTGAATAAGTGATCACTAAGTATTGGATTTAAATTTTTGAGGTAGAGCATTGAAAAGTCACTAGTTCAAAATTTGTGGAGAATTTTCACTCACATTCTATGTATAGCTAGGCATGTGAAAGTTAAACTTAGATCGAGTGTTGTGTTCACGAAAATTCTGAATAAATTTTAAGTGAATATTTTGAAAAACAATATAACAATTTGTACCAAAAACATTTTCAGAATTGTCAATAGATTTCACTATTATTTACTATTAAAACTATTTCCTAACTAGCGAATTCCAATCCGAATAAAAAATTATTGCATTTGCGCTTATACTCACATCCCAAGGGATGCAGTTCCATATGCATTCGTTCTTGTTCGATTTGTTTCTACCTTCCTTCTACGCTTGAATTGACTTCCCACTAATTTATATTAGTGGTTGTTTTTTCTTGCCCGTTCTCTGGCGGTAGGAAATCTGATAGTTCGATTAAGGAGTCTGCGGTCTCTAATGCACATTACTTAGTTATGTACCTACTCTGCTTGCTACTATTTCTCCTTTACGGCAAAAAGTACCCGCTAACCATGAACGTCGGAACGAAATGAATTTCGACCAGTTATGCGTTCAGCTCACGTAATTGTTCGTAACATTAACACGACGAGAATTACCAAATTGAATTGCTTAATTACACTGATTTCTTTCTGTTTCTGTTGTTTCCATATCCGTTTACTAATGTTGCGTTCTATTGGATCGTGAAGTTTAAAACGAGGAAAGTAAAAGGAAGTAACCAAGACTCGTTATTTCGTTCTTTCCAGATTTTTGGTTGAATTGCCTCCTGTATCGCCTTAGAGTTAAAATAATGAGAATCAAATTAATAAAATTATACCAAGGAAATCATGGGTTTTCATATTTCTACGATGGAAGCCGATATTGTATATTAATTAATTAATTAATTAATGTAATTGGCACATACATATGTCTGTAGAGACCTAATACGTCTGCAGGCATATATAAGATCTGGGAAGTGATTCGAGTTTAGCACTGACCTTGTGGTGTAGTGGTTAGCACAACTTTCCGGCGAATGGAGGATTTTAGGTTCGGGTCCTTACCGGGGTTGATATTTTTTTACGTTTGAAAGTACCAAGGGGATCACATTTATTCCCGGAAAGCCGACGGAAGCCAAAATACAGGGTGTAGCAATAGTACGTCCGCTTTTTACTATTCGGGTTGTATACTAGAGAGTAATTTGATATTTCGGGGATCTAATCTAATGTAATTGTGCATCTTTAGAGAATATATTGCGATATACTGTGGAATGTGAGTAAATTGTTTTTATCAGCGGATGGACAGGGCGGCCATTAGGAAAATATTGACTTTATCAATTTTAAATGATTTTTCTGGATTTTGTTAACTGGGGCATTGCGCATATTATGACTAGAAGTGACGCAGAAGTACATTTTGCATCAATGTATACTAGGTTTCCCTATACCTATTTTCTTGACGTTTCTACAATAACCATTCAATCAAAATTCTAATATCTATTTTTTTTATTTTAAAATGTTACTACTTTTAAAACTAAACATGTTCTGGGTTTAGACCGTGTCATGTCGTTTTTTGTTAAACGAAGGCTTGACGTTTCGCCCACAATTATATGGGGCTCATTGTGTAAACCACGCCAGAGGCGAAACTAACTCGCCTCTAGCATGGTTCGGATGCTAAATTACCGTGACCAACTGCTTCTGGGTCAGTTAGTTTCGCCTCTGGCGTGGTTTACCTTGCTAGCTGTTACATACCATCTGAAAAAGCCTCACATGATTGTCGAGTTTTCGTTTAACAAAAAACGACATGATACGGTGCAAACCTGGAACACGTTTAGTTTTAACCGATTCTGGAAGCTTTCGTTTTTATTTACTGCTTTTGTTTGAATTTTACATGCTGCAACAGAATTTCTTTCCGTATTCCAGCAGGGGTATTTATCAGTAACGGTAGTTTATTTTGTAAGAATGCCGAGAACATGGGTTCATTTTAATTATTTTCAAAAAATAAGCTCCTGCAACGTACTTGCCAATTTGCCTTCTTAAATGAATGTTATATTTATTTACCGATCCATCTTTGTGAAAAGTTGCTTTGTTAGAGAATAAAAATAAAATAGAGATTTAGCATTGGCCCAGTTACAAAACTGATCTAACTGAATATGGTAAGGATGTAAACAATTTTTCTTTAATATAAAGCAGGTTGTCTACTTACACCTGATTTTACTTACATTTCTTTGGTTTGCATTTAGATCTTCGGTACCTGCTATTACAGAACGTTTAACTTCTTTTCTTCATTTACTGCTCTTTTTGATTTTTCCTGTAAACGACATTTCTCGTTTTAACAAAATCTCATTATTAGTTTTTGAAGAACTTTTCTGGATGCCTCCTGTCTGAGGATTCTACTGGCTAACAAGGCATTCCTATCTGCTTCGACTAGTATCATATCCACTATGTTATCTTTAAAGTAATTCATTTTTCTGTGAAACGAACGCTTTTCATTGTACTTTCTTAAGATCTTCCTTTAAGATCTGGAAACATGACACGTTATGGTTGCAGTGCGATATAAAAGCGCTACAGGTAGACTAAGAAAATGAGCATTCTAATTTTTTTTATAATTCTTAAAGGTCGTTTGTCACAGGTCCATTTCCTTTTTGGGTTCTGTGTACATATTTTTTAAAGAAAGAAACCTTATACGTATCTTCATCCTTAGTTAAACTTGTAACGTGGAAACTTTACGTTGTAAGTTTCAAACAATACTTCAAGAAATTTCAAACTTTTATATAAATATACTTTGCCTTTTATAGTGTAATCCTTCCTGATAATAACGATAAATTGAGTTAGAAACAATTGAGTTCCATTTTCTACTAATAGACTCCCATACCTAAAAAAAAACTCTTGGTTCATAATGAATGTTCTTCCATTGTTTCCTCTCAATATGGACCATGGGTTTTTATTCATAATCAAATTTTCCTTCGATCCATAAACATATCGGTTTTGATAAAAAATTTTGCAAATATTTTGGAAATAAACAAATTTCTATTTTTACGAGAAAAAAAATTCATCAACTGTCCAACTTCGTCGACTTTAGAGTTGAATTTAATAAGACAGTTAAAAATACTAAATAGATAATTTTGGATACGGTATAAAAAAGGCGCTCATGTTAGTGTTTACAGTTTAAAAAATACTCATGTAGTTGATCTTGCAGGTTCATTTTAATGTCTGTAGAATTTTGAAAGCACTTCCTATGTCAAACGATATCCTAAACTTTATAATCTAATAAAGTATGACATTGGCAAAATATGCTTAGCGTGCCTTGCTGGAGGCCTTAATATTTACGTCATATCTAAATTGTAATTCAGTTTAATTTTATATAATTACCTGAAAGGACAGAAAGTCAGCAAGTGAATTAATTGGCCCAGGGATTGTTTTTATCTTGTTTTCTATTGTCGGTATTGTAAACGAACGATGTTTTCGTTACGTCGAAGGCAACGTTCACGTTAATTAGACGTAACGAGCCGAGTAAAAGTCAAAAGTAAAGAATTGCCAGATTATTTCAACATTAATTAATGGGCGAATAAGTATTTGTTAAAGGCACTGTTTTCTGAGATTAAACTAATTATTTGTGTACAATTTGATAGTAGTAATGTATCGAATGAAAGTGTGCTAAACGTTGAGTAGTGTACTAGAAATTTGATTAATTTAATGTATTTTAATTTTGTTACAAGTTAACTTAAAACTACTAATAACGATTATTTATCTTTTAATTTCAGACAATGTCGGTGTCTATGTTGTTGCGATATTCCCATCATCAGATTTTTCTATTTATTGGTAAGTAAAATTGTGATATTTGTTTAACACAAGAACTAGTATGTTCTTATCCGATTTTCATTTGTTTTCAAGTTAGAAATAAACAAAATTTCGTACATTAACGAAGACTCTAAACATTTGACGCCTTGTCTACGAAAGGATTTATTCAGGTAGCCGGTACGTCATATGGGATAAGAAGTGAAAAAAAAACTTTTATTGGAGGACGTTCCTGACTTTTTGTTTTGCATGGGTAGCTAATGCAAGGATACCTTTATTTTATTTAAGACGTATTAACTCGAAAACCGAAGATTTGGAATATTTACAAGAACGCCAGATACAATTTTTTAATTAAGCAAATGAAAATCGGATGAGAACATTGTCTTTTTTTACATTACTTTCACGTATACAATACACTTCTGGAGTTTGATCAGCTCCTTTCGACTCACCCTTGTGTGATCTCTCTGATGATTTTAACTGTCATAGTAGATATCTCGGCTGTTAGAGATACGACAAAATGTTATACAAGAAAAGTTATTCTAATTTAATTTTCTATTATCTGCCATAGTCAAAAACGGTTGAGCATCAAATGTGTTAAATGCAGCAAATACATTTACCGATTTTATCACGTATTCTAAAAAAGTTCTCTTTACGACAATATATCATAGATATCTAATTTAAAAACATAAATCGATAATTAAGTAACAAATGTACGTTTAGGTAGATTAGAGGTTTATTCGAAAAAGTAGACGGTGAAACAAATGAAATTATTTATTAGCTTCCAGTTGAATAATGTTCCTTAATACTGTCCTGACAACATATGCTATTGTCATATGCCGCAACAAAGTACAACAAAGCAGCAATAAATTAATATGTAAATTAAGTTTGAGTATTTGTAAAGCATTCTTGAGGTCTGTGTGTTAACTTTCTTCTCCCTTTTTGGAATATGTATTGTGTTATTTGGCCACAAGGCCTATGAATACGATTTTTAAGATGGTCTAGATCTTGTGGACAGGTAACAAACTTTTTGTTTTAGAAAACCTCACAGAAGATCTAAAATAGAGAGATTTAGTGATCTTGTTGGGACCACCGTTTTTTATCAATTCTTTTAATACATTTTTTATACTTTTCATTTAAAATATTTTTGAAGTTTCGTGAACCACATATCGCTAGGTATTTTCAAAAATTTCGAAATAACTCGAAAACAGTTGAATTTAAGCTTAGTACATTAGCACAAATTGTTCCAGAATAATGTCTGGATTTGAGAAATGTCAAAAAATATATGGTATTTTACTTAAAATAACAAACTTTCCGGTCATAACCGGAAGTATCACATTGTTAAAAATATTTTAGTTCAAAAGAGCACATTAAAAAATGTAACATTCTAACATTTCAAAATTAAATTGTTATTAGAACATAAGCGGGTTGCGTCAATGACCCTGTATACATACATACATCGTTGTAAAGAGACTTTTTTTACAGTTTTAGGATATGTAATAAAATTAGATACCTTCCATTTAAAATTTTAAATGTATTTGTTACATCTAATACATTTGATACCCAATTGTTTTTTTGGCTATTGCAAATAGTAGGAAATTAAACGTAGGACTTTTTTTCTATAACACTTTGTCGTATCCGCCGAGATATCTACTGTGACAACTAAAATCAAACACACTGTACAGTAAAGATATAATATTCACATAGTTAAAAAGGTCTCTGAATTTATTTATGCCAGCTGTAAGATCAGACGAATTCGATTAAATTTATGAGTGGTAGTGCAACTTATTTCCAGCTTTAATTTGTGCAATGTGAGCAACATATTATATATCTCATTACGTTAGCTCGATTAGAAACAATAATAGATGCCGTAGAATCTTACTTCCGGAACAAAATATTTAATTTACCAAGAATCTCCGGATTTTCTTTTCAAATTTATTTGCGTGTAGTATTCGGTAAGGTTGCTAAGTCGTGTCGGTTTAGAGTTTAAGGAAAGATGAAATTTTACTAATTATACAAGATCTCCGAAATTTTTGCCGAACTTCTCTAGAAATTGTACCGCACCGTATTTTTCTTGCTCGTAATTAGTCTGTCCACTTTAAGGAATATTCTGTAATGATAAAAGTTTCTAGTTTGAGCGATCGTTGGATGCGCATAAATTATTAAAGTAAGATTGATGAAGAGGGAAAACTGCTGGGGAAAAAGGTAAACTCGTAATGAGTGAAGCTTGATGAATCAATATCGCTATGGTAAACCGCATATGAATTCCTTGGATTAGACTTAGAGCATGTAGGTTAAATTTGCAAAGGTGGGTTATGAAAGTCATTTATTTTATCTTTGATGCACTTAATGGAAGCAAGTTACGTTTATGCGTGTAACTTGAAAACTACATTGAGGCTCTAAGATATTAGATTTGCGTATTATTCTGGCATTAATATTTTTTAATTTATATTTATTTTTTTTTAAATTTCACAGCCTATAACCAAAACGGTAGAAAAATTTTCTTTGGATTTAATCAAGGCATCTTGCACACGCGATGATTTTGATAAGTTAATTTCTATTGGAGGTTTTTTATTTTCACCTCTTCTCTTATTTTTTCTCATTTCTTATCTTATCCATCCTTGTAATCTCTTTGACTCTTTTGAGGTATTTCATTTCACTTTATCGGCAGTACCTAGGACTCATATCCATAGGTTATTAGTGATTTGTTATATAATTTTTTTTAGTACACTTTCTCTCAGACCCGCCGGAGCTTTTCCCTCGTAAAGCACCTGCCGTATTGTTTTCTTGTATTATCCACTGTTGGGAAATATTTTCCGCGAAGTTTCACTTTTTCACGTAAATGTATTGAACCTGTATGTAGCACACAGTATTAACCATTTGTCTCTTAAGTCGCATTTTCACAAGAAAATAATGATTTACTGTTAATTTATTACTTAAAATACGAAAAACCGGGAGTACCTTAAAGGTTTCAATAAAGAGGACCGGGGCACTTTAAAAATTTGAATTCGAAATTATTTGAAGAAGCAATATGGAAAATGTAACGGTTAAAATAAAGCGAGTTTTGCTATATGTAATTTCTGAAACGGGTTTTTCGAAATTTTTTTAGGTTCAATTTCCCGGATTTTCCCTGACTTTTTTTGACTAACACTCCGTACACTACTTTTATCTTAAAATTAGTGCTATATGTGATGCTGACTGGGAATATCCATCTTAAGTTGTAAACATAATTTTTCAGTACAGCAGAATAAAAGTGGAGAGATCAAAAAAATCTTGAGGTTTTGATGCATTCGATGAGAGCGCTTCATAAGCTACGCGTGCAAGCGATTTAAACTTTATTTTTTGTTCTCGAGTATTTTCTATTCTTTCAAAGGCACTATAATACCTAAAAGTGAAATTTTATGACTTGAGGTAGGTTTTTCCAATCAGCATCACATATAGAACCATAGACTAAAAACAATTTTCTTAATTAACTTTGAGAAGAATGCTCTTAGGAACCAAACCAACATAAGCCACATGTGATTATTGGATACAAGAGAACAATATAACTAAGGGTGAGAAGGTTTAACATTTTAGAAAAAATGTAATAAGTACAATAAGTTAATATGAATACATGAATATTAAAGAACAGAAAATGAACTGAAGTGATTGCACTTACGAGCATAAGAGCCATGTACGTTGACGTCGGAAAAGTTTCAATGAAGAAGTGTTAATTGCGGAAAACTTAAACAACAAACCTGTTTTCTACCATCACAACGATTGTTAATAATATAATTTTTCCCCGACTTTCTTGAATTTGTTATCTTTGAAATAAATTTACACTCGTTTGTCTATGTTTTCCTATTTGTAAGATGATCCAGCCAATCTATGCATTTTGATATTCCATTCTTACAAGAACAAATCATTACCTGCTTATCTTATTTCAGATTTTTTAGATACTCTGTTTCTACTGGTTACATTAATTTACACTATTTTGGTAAATATTATTTACTGCTTTTCTGAGCCTGCAATTTTATTGCCCATTTTCTTAGATTTCTTCTTGCCTAACTTGATTAAAGGTTCTTTCCAAATTGATAGAAGATTGAAGACAAAATACACCCATTTGGTACCGTCCATGATAATTTTGTTGTATCACATCTTTTCAAAAAAATAATTCATTCCTAGTTTGAGCACATTAGTGTTGTTTGGATAAGCGTGTTCTTTTCGTTTTACTGCTGCTCACTTACATTCGATATAGAGGGATGTATAAAACTAAGGTCTTGTGGAAAAACAATACGTTGATGTGTAGGTTATCTACATTAAAACAACATAACACTTATTCAAATCTTACAGACTTTGTTGAAGAAGAATGAAATTTCGCAACCGTAAAAAATAATACCAAGAAAAACTTGAACAGAACACAACCTATCATTCAATTAACTGGTGTAGGGCTAAAATATAATACTACTTAAACAATCTTTCTTGTCCTTAGCAAAGGATCCTGCCGAATTTGCCAGAAAACTATATTGTAGTACACGAAGTAAACGAATGAATTATTTATATTAATGAAATATCAAAAACGATAACATCTAGGTTAATAGTACTTATACACTAGAAGGTCCATCGAGATATATAAATCCGCTACTAATATACATTTTTATATCGATGATACGCTATAGAGCCCAACGCAGTTGTTGCCAAATTTCGGGCTCAATAACGTCATAAAATTCGATCAGGGCGCCCCCTACATGGTCGTTCCCGGACCTATTTTGTCAATTTAATATTAATATAATAGCGAAATTTGTAGCTTTAGGGTCTAGTGATTATTTCTAGCCATTTAAAGCTGAGATACGCCTCGATACGTTGTTGAGTCCGATCTCGGGCTCAACAACGTCATTTTGGGCTCCATAATGACCCATTATATATTCAACGGGCTCATCAATGATTGTTTATATGGATTTGACATAACCCGTTTCTCAAAAGAACTTAAAAGTTTTGTTCACAACAGATTGAGTAATTGGTTCCTTGTTTAGGTACTTTCATTGAAAAGGACTCCCACTTCTTGTTATGTCCTCTTTTTGCCGCCGTACCCAATCACCATTATAATCGTTACTCTCTCAGTTTTAAAATGATTGTCTTATCTTATTGTAGAATAGTTTCTGAGTGATTTTCTTTGGCACAATATCTAAATGACTAAAAAGCTTGATTTTTTTTGCTTTTTTTTAAATTTTGAACTGATAACTAATGTTGCTGCATACAATTTGAACACGCTGTATAGTGACATAATTTAAATTAAGCGTACCATTTTCTGCGCCATTCAAACAGTAGATTGACTTCATAAATGTAATTAAAGGTAATATTAACATAAAACTAGCTGCCATCGTTTCATTCTTCCCAATAAAATGACGGTAATAGGATATAAACGTTGCGATGGGGCCAAGCTTGTTTCGCGAAGAAACAAAACGCCGGGATATTGAGTGTTTATGGCACATAACTTATACAGCGTTGTTCTACATAAAACATTTATTTCTGTTCAGTTACATAAATCCAGGAAACCCTAAAGTGAAATGTTTCTTGAACAAATTCATCCGGGACGCATGGGTGTATGTACAGTGATAAACTCTAAATTAAGTGTAATCCTACTTACCTACTACGCCTATACAAATTATTTATACGAATCTCAGCGGATTGTTTTTTATCCCACTACGTATGCACTATTCGTTCCATTTTCGTGGTCAATTATGTTCAGTTTGTTAATTTATCGTTGAAAGGTTAATTAATTGATAATTGAGGCTAAATATTCGGGTCTCATATCCAAAGGTATCAAGTGAAGTTTTGGGTACCAGGTAACTGGAGAGTTGACCTACATTTCTGTCAGGATCAAAGATTTCTTTAATGTCCTCCCGCCAGAGGTCGTTTAAGATATTTAAGTGAATTTGAAGTTAGAAAGTTGCTACGAAAAACGGCGTTATACAGGATGCTTGATGAGTAACGGCCCCGCTTTAGAGCGGACAGTTTCACCGATAACCAACCCCGTAGTATACGGGTCGTTAATATGTACGAAAAAGGTAGTTAGAACTCATTAAAATAAACAACTTTTTTTTTGTTCCAATTTTTGATTTGTTGCATTAATTGTTGGAGTTCGTTGGTTTTTTGAAAAATCGTTATAACTTTCTTATTGTAAGTACGGTTAAAAAATAAAATTTCAAAATCTACTTTTGGCCCTCGAAAACATTTCCATTTACAATTATTTTTAAATAATAGAATGGCGATTGATTTTTGAAAGTAAAATATTTCTAAAATCCTAAGACATTTGTCCTAAAATTTCCTTCAATCTATCCAAAAAAAGTCCTTATCCAGTTTTTTAAATTACAGATGTCTGTATTAACAAACTAAAAACCATTTAAAACGAAGTAGCTTCGTGCTATTGAACAATGAAATAAAAGAAGATCAGATTTGCAACGCAAGTTTAGCAACGTGTTTTAATGTTGGTGGAGGCAGGAGCTGCCTGCTTCTCTTTTACATCTTTGGCTGCAGTCACGATTCTAGTCACTAGATGTAACTCCGTGTTCACCGGAGTCTCGTATACATACACAGAGGTCTTCATCTGACGCCCGGTCTGGCCATGCAGAATCGCTTCTTCCATTCCACTTATTTGGATATTCTTGATTTAGAAATGCGGTGACTTTATGCGTTGTGTGAGGCGGTGCCCCGTCATTCTGAAATCAAAGTCTGCTTCTGATGTTTAATGGCAAGTCTAAACATATCAATAACCTTAATTTGCAGTTTACCGGTTTCTAAGTTATTTATTGCACGGTAAGCCTGCAGAAACGAATTGCGCGTAACGAAATCAGCAGAGACTAGACAGACTCGTGTTTATTCATCTCATGAGAATCGGTTCGTGTTGCCTACTGGTTTCCCCGAGAGTCGACAAAATATGAGTCTGTCTAGTCTCTGCCAATTTCATGAAGTGTGTACTCGTTTCTGTAGGCTTATTTCATGGCTTGGTGCTGTCCTAGTGATGCCACCGTGTAAAATATGTCTATACTAAGAACCAACCGTACCATAATTTGTATTCGTTTTCGTAAAATAAACATTAATGTGACACCAAATTATTTATTTAAAGATTTGGGTTGAAAAGGGTTGTCTTTTCGACAAAAAATTGTTTTGTTTCAATCACAATTGAAAACAAAATGTTTTACACCTTTTAATACATGCTAAACGTTCAGTCAGCACACTGAGACTTCATTTTCGGTAGATTTTGTAATTGAAGTCTTGCGCGATTTCAAAATAAATTGAGGCTTGTTTTTAACCCCTATTGCCCTATTGCCCCTGCCCCAGAACTTCAAATGGAAATGATTGATTGGCAGTCCAACAATATTTTTAAAGATAAATATTTAAACTCATCATTGCTGGAATTTAATAAGAGTCTTCCGCTCACATCGTTTGATCAGTCGGATAAATTTGCTTGTGGCTTTTGTTCCGCTTTTGGAACTGCGTATCTGTGTGAAAAAAGATTCTTCAAAATGAAGTATACAAAAAATATTTATATATCCAAGTAAACTGGTGAGCATTTGAAGTTACTGCTGATAATTCCCGCTAGTAAACTTGATACACAACTGCAAACGCTTATCAGTGGAAAATAGCTACATAAATTTCATTAATCATTATTATAATGTTTAATTTCAGTATGCATGTCAGTTATTAATTGGTCGTTAAATAAAAAGAAAATATTTTGTATAATTTACGTACATTACAAACGTTACAATGTCAAAATCAATTAAGATAAACTTCCGGTCCGTTACCGTTGTTCGGATTGGTGGTGTTCACGGGCAGTAGTTTGAAGACCTCTGGTCTAGAGCTTTGCTTCGTCAAATGATCAGCTCCTTGTGCTTGTCGATGGGGCATCTTCTACAATATCAAGTACAGTCTTTTCAAATGCAGGATTTCGATAATTTATTGGCATTCCCACCAATTGTTCCAGTCTCTAACGAACCTCTACAAATTTTTCTTAAAAGTTGGCTACGTGAGTTGATGATTTGGGCATCTTCTGCGGTAGATTCTTCAAGGTTCTTGCGCATTACGCCTTGACTTCGCAGATATCGAAAACTTGTTTGGAAGTTTAAGCAATCTACTTTTACCTACAAGTTATGCAAAATACACTCACAAATGATTAACTTTAAAGTATTTAAATTTTTGACTTATAAACTAGAAGACATACACTTTTGTTACTTTCATAGTTATTCATTAAAAATAAATTATAAAACTACTTTATACGTAAAAGTTCAACATCCGCCAAATTTGACCACCATTGAAAAGTGGAAAATTTCTATCGAATTCTGGAAAGATTTACGAAAGAAATACGAATTACATTTTCCAAAGATTACGACTAATTAGAAACTAATTGACACAAAAAATCGATATGCCGTTCAAAACTTTAGAATATATTTATTTCAACAAAATTTTAATCACCACTAGCATGTAAGCCGTTACTTAGTGGGCGCTTAAGAAATATTGACCAAAAATCTTTAACAATATCAATTATTTTAAACGCTGTACTCGACAGGTTAGAGGAAATTTGACATGTGTTGAAGAGGGGTATCTACAAATATTTATTACATTTATTGTTCTATTCAAAGAAAGACGAAAACTGAATACTTCGTATACTGGAATTGCATTTTATATAAGCAAAATTTGTCTCTGGATAATTTTATTTAAATTGTCCAGGGAAGGAATTGTTTACCACGCATGCAACAAGCGGACAAGCTGCACATTTGCATTGTAATCATCTTAGTAAAAGGGATTAAACACCGGATAATTTATGTTTTATAGCATGTTAGCCTTTAACGGCTCGGTGGTCTAGTGGTAAGAGGGCCTGCGCCCGAATGGGCAATAAAATATTTAAGTTGTATTCATCCATCAAAAAATGTATAATGATGTATAATATATTGTAGTGTCCAGTCCATCAATATTACTAACGTAAATCAATATTATATTTTTTATTATGAAAGTTTCTCAATCATATCAAAAAAAAGAAATGCATGCTGTTCCTGTATAACAATCAAAATTAGTATCATTATCTTCGTAGCCCACATAATTTCGATGTAGCTGACATGGTATCGCAAGGCATTTAAAGTGGTTGTTATTGTACCAAGAATGTCATTTAAATTATTTGATTTTGTAACCTCTGGATTGATATGAGAAAAATAATCAGGAAATAAAACCCCTTTTCGACATCATCTTTTTAAAATTTTCTCTGGAAAAAGTTTAAAGTACTTTAATGGAATCTTCTTCAGAGACAGTATCAGTTAACATTTAGTAAAACCATTTGGATCATTTATTAAATAAATTTCACCACCTAAGGACTGGGGGTTCGCAAGAGGGTTTTCTGGATTTGGAGTTGAAGACTACCGGTGAAGGTACCGAAAATTAAACATTTGGCCAAAAATAAGACAGAAGTTCAATTTTCTTTTAAAAATCAATTACTAAATTTAATAATCGATTCAAACTTAGTTATCGAATGGGGATCAAATTAGATTTTTGTATTCATATTATTTTAAAAGAAATTCTCTAAATTTTGTACGGAGAAATATAATTTCGAAACATTAAATAAAATGAACATTAACTCGCATACACATAATTCGTTTAATTTTCTCTCAAGCTTTTTCAATTTACAAAGAAACAAGTAGATTCTACGATGCACAATATTAAGAAACCCTGAATATCAATTTTTTATTCATTTTAGTAAAAGTTACATTACAATATAATACAGATTATCTGTGGATTTACTTTAATATACCATATTTGGATTATTGCTTCCCTAATGAGATTTTATATAACTCGGTAGTTTTATGGCCTAGTATTTTCGATATACAATATGTGCAATTCGGTAAGTGGCTAATGAATTAGACTATCACTTACATTTTAGGCCTTTATGAAAGGGCTCTAGATATCCGCGATGTATAGTTCTGGGATATATCTGCAAAGCAAGAAGGAAAAGAAAACGAAATATAAGATCGAAAAGATATGTGGCAAAAAAAAGAAAACAGGGAAACCGTAATCGAATTGGGAAATGTAACCTTAACGATATTGTATTTCTCGAAATCTACAAATGACCTCGGGGCACAAACAGGGAATATCGGATGGCAGCCGGGACGAAACGGACTCCGTCGCCGAAGTCACAGTGCCGCGCCAATGCTGCCACCGTATTTTCTTATGTAAAGTGAGACCACAAGAACCGGTTCGAGCTAACGGTCAACATGAGCAGTTGTTTACCAAACTGCGGCTTCCACGGCCCCAGAGATTTTAGAACGACGAGTCTCCAACCCTGTTCATATTAACCGGGAAATGGAATATGCGCCCCAGTGACGTAGATATGATTTCGTTAGTTTGAATCAAAGTGGTTTACTTATATCGTCAAGTATACACGTATACAGCGTGCCCGCCTAGTGCGTTGGCGAAAGATAATTCCTTTCTTGAGTAATAGTAGAGAAAAAGTTTTCAAATAAGAAACATTCGAAGACAAGTTGTGCACAACATAAAAGTATGAAACATTTTGTATATTGTTATGTTTTTGGATGCCTCTCTTTAATTTTTTAAGTTTTTGAGATTTGTGCGAAATCTCGCTATTTCTTTAATGATCGGGATAACCCCCAACCCCTTGAGGGAATTGTTCTTAACAAACTTAATTTACATTGAGCATTTAATTCGAGATATTTGAAAAAATCGTCTTATTTATTAACCTTCAAAGTTTTTTCTATGGTAATGGGTGACCTGCCTTGTTAAATTTTTTACAGAAAAAGAAGCCTTGTTGTTCAGGAGGTAAAACGTGTTTTGTTTACTCTTGTCATGGTAAGAAAACAATACTAACATCAACATTCACTTGGATGCAATATCCAAATATAGCACTCGCGTTTAACTGTAAATATCTATTTTACTTTCAGTGTTAAATACATGCATTATTATAGAAAACCGTTAGAGTTACTAGTATGGCAAACAACACAAAAGTATCGGCACACTCCGCACATACAAGTCTAATTGATTAATCCGGGACAGCTGTTTCCAGGATGCGCCGATCCTCATCTTCAACCGAAGACCGAATCGGTCTTTGGATTAATCAATTAAATTTTTGTGGTGCCGAATGTGCCGATACTTTTGTGTTGTTTTCTATACTAAACATTATATTCGAGGGCGTTCTGGTATAATATCTAGACAGAGCCAAGCCTGCAATTTCATTTTGTAAAAATTTACCCGAAAATTTATTTGGATACCGATAAGTAAGATTAAAAGCAAATATAGTACAAGCTCGATAATCCGGCACTTTGTGATTGGTAAGTGCCGCGACGTGCCAATGTAAAAGCACTGAATTACTGCAGCAAAACCTTGGTCCAATTTCCAATTTCAAGCGCAGCATTCATAATTCTTTCTTGTAATTGCTCTTCATTGTGAATTTTCTCTGCATAAACTAGTTGTTTTATGTGACTCCTAACTTCCATGACTTCATGGAGTATTTCAGTTTATTTTACAATTCAGTTCAGTTATTATTAACCTGCACTAGACGAAAACCCAAACCCTAACGGTTTGGCAAAAAACAGGTACAGATACAGATACCAGACGCAGTTTACCTAACCCAACAGATTTTCATTCAAGTCCGAACGCTGCGATAGCGTCACGTAATACTTAAATGGTCGAATATTGTGTGTTTAATAATGTTGCTATGCCCAGTATTCATTAAGTCAGCCTTTTAAAAACATTACCCGATGCGTTTAACCAACCCTCATTTATCCATCTTTTTTGAAATTGCCGAAGTTTTATTGTTTAAAAATTTCCTATTGCCTTTAGCAAGATTCAATGCTCCTATGATCGAATGATTTCGGGATTATCTAGTACTACTTAACCGACTGTTTTTCTGTCAATGGTGTTTATCATACTGAAGTTGAGTTACCGTGCTAAATGAAGAAGCCCCCGTATAATTGTGGGCGAAACGTCGAGTTTTCCATTAACCATGACACGGTCCGAACCCTGAACAGTTAGTTTCGATTCGACTAATTATTAAATAGATAATATAACGAAAGGTAGTAGTTGTTCAAGTATTAATTGATGAGATAAAGACAGAAAAGATTTCTGCATGTAATTGTATGGAGTATAGGTATTCGATACTGTCCCTTCAAGAACTGAAGGCGCAATATGCGATTAAACCAACACACAGTGCGATTTTTTTACTTCGTGAACAAACTACAAAACACTTAAATTACTCAGTCTACAAAGTGAAGGCCACCGCTTCTCCACGGATTATTGATAATAATCGTGTAGATTCATTTCGTCGGACTCTACATTATAATAGAAAGGTGTGTTAAATAGGTTTTTTTATACAGATGTCTAATCTAAATATAATCAAGAAAAAATCTTTTTGTCCGCGCATTTGTCGTCGTTACTTCTGTACGATGCATCGGTATGGATCGATGATTTTTCTCACTCTTCTTGTAAGTAAATGAAAAATTATTTACAACATTGCGGGATATTTGAAAAGAAGGGTAAACATCTATTTTTCTTGCAGATTTTTCAATTTAAAACAAGCAAGGTTTAATTATAGTCGTGTATTTTCTTAACGGGCTTTTGACATTTATCTGTTGTTCTCCTTCACAGAAAACGTAAATATTAAGGTAATTTAATCTCAAACTTCAAATGAAGCGTCTAAAATTTAAAATTGAATCGACAATTGAATTTTTCACTAATTGGTTAAAAGCTGATTTTTAACTTAGATCGATATTCTACCTTATCTATTCCAGTAGCACACATAAATATGCATGCTACAGTTTTATTCATTCAGACAAAACCAAAATACTGAAGATACACACAAAAGGAATATTAAATGCCGTGTTTTGTAATGGTCATTATATACCTCTGATGTTTATCGTACTGCTCCAAACTGTTTCGAACGATTACTCATCAACTGGATTCTTTCTCCAGCGAAAGGGAAAATCCTTCTTCGAAACACAGTATCCTTTATGTTGCCTAGGATGATCTATCTCGACTGAGGCTCAACCGTGAATGAAAATGTTGAACCGGTAATTTATTAAACAGAACCCTAACATACATTTAATGAAGTGAAACATTAACGACTTTGAACTTATTTGACTTGATTATACTTTCACTTAATCCCTATTATTGACAGATTTAAATTTACCTGTCGTTTTGTTATTTATTCCTATCGCTCGATCATCTTGCAGCTAATAGTGCCTTTTCTTAAGCTGATGACCGATCACCTTCGCAATAACTTGTGTTTCGTTCACATTATTTGTTACTATCAGCGATTATGCCCGCCTAATGAATTTTTCTTTAAATTATCAAGACATTACAGAAAATCTAGAAAGAATCTAGAAAATCAAACCAAATGAAGCTTACGTATGAAACAATCTGTACATACTGCAGCATCTGCGGTTCTAACCTATTCCATATATTTGTGCGGGAAGGTTTTCTCATGTGTAGTAATGAATAAATACGTGCGTTTGATATATTATATATATTATTAGGTATGTATGTAATGTAAATTATTGGAGTAGATAAAGATGCTAGAATTTTTCTCTAATGATAAAGAAATATTCTTCTTCGAAACGTCAAGGCACAGTAAGAAAATCTACAAAAAAAGCTGAAATACTGTATCGTAATAATCTTACTAACCGTACCTCAACATTTAGCTACGAACCTAAGCTACTCTCTGTCATCATGGTTGCGGATAGCCTTTTGTTGCTTTTTTTGGATCGATTTTTTTCATGAGCATACAGTTTGCAGATGTAAAAATTGCACTCACGATTCCTTAAGGTGACCGATGAATTTCCTGTGATAGTAACAGTCTTTCGTAACCAAAATATGTATGTCCTGGACCGAAATCTCTCTGAGATGCTTCAAATACAAATTGCTTTATGCGGTTTTCATCCAGATTTTGATATCTAAATCGTTTTCAATCTCATAATTATAGATTACGGTACTCAAATAAACCAATTACCACACCATACTTTTCTTTTCAAATGAAAAATACAGTTTCGTACTGGATTATACATGAAATAATGAAAATATCGTTGTTAAAACATGATTAAGCGTTCGAAGTAAGTACGTTCGCAATCGATGTTAATGACCCACGCTGACACGCGAAATTCGAATAGATGGAAAGCGGATTCTCGCAAAATAAAGACTTGTAACATCCTACTCCCTCTGGAAATTCTTTTTTTATTCCTCTTTAATAACGATACATTCCATCAATCTGGTTACGTTGAAACGGCCATCTTATTACGCTGGCCGCAACTTACTCCTTTGCTACTTTCCTAATATCCGAACAATTAAACGACGAAAAAAAAGAGTACATCCGACGACAGATTCGAACCGCATACATGTTATATACACCTTAATAAACTCGCCCATTTTAACTTATCTGCAATCCGATTTATATAATGGATATTTATACCCACCTTTAAATAAAATTTCAATTTCGAATTCGGAGTAAAAGTTCTTCGTATGCGACGCTATCCGCATCATGGATACTCAGAAAGGCGATCCCATGCTTCGGAAAGCCGTTTCTCGTCGCGAGAATGCGGCAAATTCCCGTCTTTTCTCGTGTATTCTGATAATTCGACCTGACGCGACTACCGTTAATCGCGTTGTTTTTTACCCATCGTGGGGTAGAGAGTTTTTTCGCGGGCCCGTACTCGCGTTTATGTCCGAGCCCACGGGACGAAATCGAAAAATCGCTTCAGGCTAGGCGAAGCTTCCAGGATGTCGCACCATTCGCGCGTTTCTTCCTAGAGGTCTAGATAGCGGATAGCGACGGATAACTTTTCCGAAAAAGGTCCTTTTCGCCGATTTCGCGTCTCTCTCGCCATCATTACCGATCGCATTTCTAACCAACGATGGGGCTAGAGGCGTAGGGTCGGCGACTTCAGATATTATATATAATATGGTTGACATTGTTAAAGTTTATTAGTTACTAGAATTTTATTGAATTTATTCTTTTCCCTATCAATGCAGTGTATATAATGTTTATTATCTTTTACTGAATACTTTTCTTTTTAATTTCAGTGGACGTTCTGCATATGATGGAATTCAACGTTCCAATCAGCTTTCCTGCAGCTCCACTTCTAACAGTTATTTTGGCTCTTGTTGGTAAGTAGAATATGCTTTGTAGATATCGGCACAATAAGTATAAAAATGTGCCTCACTCATCCTTATTGAACACGTTCTTAATAGAGTGATTTTGATATATCTAATGACTGTCAACACATGTCAAATGTTACATCAGTGTGTGTTTGCAATAAATAGAAATGCCAGTAAAATTGAGCATTGAAGATAAAAGTTGTTCTCATTCTTGGGGAAAATTACAAAACATGTAGGGAAGCAGCAGAAATATTTAGTAATAGACACCCTGATAAAGTAATACATTTCACAGCCGTCAGATATTTAATAAATAAATTCAAGAGTTCTGAAACATCGGGCATGGGTTAGAAATGAAGATATTGAAACTGATGTGATGCAATCGATCGTGGAAAATCCAAAATATTCACTTCGAAGGAGATTCAATTTATGGAACGTAAGTAAAACTACAGTTGTACGAATTTTAAAGGCAAACCCATACTTTAAAAGAAGGAGATGTTGAACGAAGGTTCGAATTTTGTGTCCAAGGAGAATTGGAAAATAGCAGATTTATGATGCGACACGTACTTTTCGCTGACGAAGCGACGTTTACGTCTAATGGTACAGTAAGTTCGCAAAATTGTTGATGGTGGAGCGATGTTAATTCGAATTTCTATGTCTAATCCAGAGGTCAATATTTATCACAAAGGTAGAATTGTTGGACCATTAATTTTCGAAATAACATGAATGGAGAAAGATACCTACAATGTTTAAATAATCAGTTGTCGGACTTTCTTGATGAACTACCACTAAATGAACGAGGAAAAATATGGTGCCAACAGGATGGAGCTCCATGACATTTAATAGAAAGTAAAGTGATCGGGAGGTACATGGAGTTTCTTTGGCCTCCAAGGTTTCCAGACATTACCCCTCAAGACTTTTTTTTGTGGGGCTACTGAAAAGAAAAGGTAGAGGCCATTTCAAGATGTTGATTATCTTGAAGGAATCATTAGAGAAACATGTGAAGCTAGAACTTCAGACGTGATTAGAAATGTCATAATAGAATTTAATCAACGAACAATCACCTGTTTAGAAAGGGACGGTGAATACGTTGAAGTTCCGTAATGTTTAAGAAATTTTACATGTTCCCAATAAAATTTATTACTTGCGTGTTGTTCATTGTTGATATATTAATAAAGAGGTTATACATTTTTTATCATGTCTTACTCCTTTATTCAATAAATAATCTAATTAATAATATCTTGTAATTTTTATCTGGGAAAATCATTAAAGTTTATACGTATTTTACTCTCACACCAAATCATAATTTTGATTTTCCCTGTACTCCAGCTAATGTCTTAAGAATGTTGTACTTGATTATGAATCTACAAGTCATGCAGAACTTTTCATCAAGAATGTTTTTTTTTTTTGTGAAATGTACGATAAACTTTTTCTCCATTTGTATAAAACTTTTTGGGACACACTGTATATATTAGGATATATAGGTAAAATGGGAATGTGCAAAAGTTGTAAGTATCACCGCTGCACACCTAGAGTGGCCTCGTGGCATACTGGTTGCGGAGCGCTGCAGTTCATCAAACCACTAGTTACATTATTAAAACGAGTAATTCTTCCACATTGTTTTGATTTTTTGGGTTAATTTTGACTAATCATGGTAAAAATGATCATTCTTGATTTGTACTACTGTCTACCAGCGGAACGATATTATTAACGAATTTATTAAACACTTTTCAAATATAGCAGTTCCGTGTAAAATTATTTTTTTACAAATTCCAAGTTGTCAAAGCTATTGTAATATACTATAATTTATTCGCTTATAATTGGCTTTTTATTGATTGTATGTTTAAATGAGACTGCGCGTATAAATTGTTGTTGCCGTGTTTCGCACTTTTATGGAGAGTGATCTACCTTTTTTAAGGCTTTTTAAATTTGAAATATGTACATCGTATATTTTGCCAGTATTAATAGTTTTGTGAAGTAACCAACAAAACTAATTTTTCAATGTAAATCCGGTCGACGTACATGTTAATGTATGCAGCGTATGCATCGTCGACAAAAATGAGTTATTGAGTCATTGTTGCATATACAACGTACAGAAGGATTCAGTTCTGAATATTCATTAAGCGGATGCCCCTCATTTGTTCACATGTGACGTTTAAAACGCTATTGAGCGCAGGGATACAAATTATAAAGCCAACACTGATAAATATGTTTAAATTAATATGGACAGCCAATTTCCGTCGCCGGTAACGCGTGAGATATTATTTGTATGATGGTACAAAAAAAGTAGGTAAATCGAGATAGATTGTGATGCCTAGTGCAACAAGTTTTTAGCTAGTACCTTTCATAGTTCTAATTGGTTTTACCCTTGAAAACAATCGTGCTCGGCTAGGTTAAAAATAGTTTTTCTGTATGTGTTGTAAGTACGAAATACGAAGCGAGCATACAAATGTTAAAAATTAATTCAGGATTTGCAAATACTTTGATAAATTTTATGATATGGATGCAAATTACACAATGATTTTCTTTGTTTTAGTAGTAGTCACAGGAAATTGATATATCGCGAATTACAGGCCTTCCAACTCATTGCATAAATAATACGCATTGGGAATTTTAGCCCAATTATAGGAATAAAATTCATCCAAATTCGGGGGAAACTTCACCTTTAGTGAGTGAAAACCAAATGTGGGGTAAAATTCACCCCAAAAATCCAATTTCCGGATTTATATTATGATGCTGCTAAAATAGTGCGTAAAGTTTGCGATAAACCGTTATTCTGCTGGCACAAATACGATTGCAAAACGCATGTCAATAGTATACAGTACACAAATCGAAAAAGTGGTGTGCCATTGAGATAGCAATTTATGTTGGATTTACTGTCTATGTTTCACGATTTCTGGAATAAATACAAATCCAATACCATCTCGGACAACGCTGCGCAGGTATGTATCATCTGTGCGCGAAGATAACAAAGAAAAGATCAAAGCCGTAGTTAAAGATAAACGGCTCTGGTTAAGCGTTGACGAAACGACAGATCGACAAAAAAATTCCATTGTTATGGTGCGTGAACGGAATTTTCTAATCTTATTAGCAAGCAAAAGATTACCAAAGTGTACTGGTAAAGGGATTACGAGGGTAGTAGCTGGATACGTTGCAGAATTTTGCAATTTGAAGTGTCATCTAAACAACTGTTGATGTTTATGAGACGATTCGCAAATGCTAAAAAAGTGTTTTTGAAATCTCCCAAACGCATTCGAGAAGTCGATTCTGACATGTCGGGGATCATGGTTGAAGGCAGCTTTTTATTATTCAAAATATTTTGAACAAATACAGTTTGTGGTTTTACAATTCAATTCCAACGAAGCTGCAGCTATTAATACTTCCATTGAAATGGATTCAATAACTATTTACGACAATTATGCCGGTTTAGAAAAATTGCAAAATGTAAAAAATACTGTGTTGTCACTTTTGGAGTCAATGCAAATTGTAAATGATGTACACACATTGCTATGTGCTACAAGTGATATAAAGAGTACGTGTGTTGCGGAAAAATTCGAGAAAGTTATAAATGAAGATTCTGATTTTGCCAGATTAATTCAAATTGGCGATGTTGCATCTGATCCATTATCTATTTATAAAGATTATTTTAATTATGCGTATCTTACATCCGTAGATGTCGAACGGTTATTTTCAAAATAGAAGAACATTTTTTCATCACTACGAACGCGAGTTCAGCGAGATTAATCTGGAAACATACCTAATGCTGCCAACTTTTCAGCAATCTTATTCTATTTGTGCTACGTAGATGTCATATATATTTGTTCGGATGAGAGTATCTAATTAAAGATACTCTAATCACGGAGATTGTCGAATTATATCGCCATATCGACCTCTACAGCATTTTGCAGTCTTTGCCACAGAATCTGCGAGGGTAGCACTCTTAGACTTCGAGGCCAGCACAGGCCAGCTACAACCAACCACTATGTGTACAGGCGTTTCACTGTATCACAGCTCATCAGTGCATCTATGTGGAAGTTAGCAGCTGTAATTCTAGTTCGCGTATATATACGATGTTCAAGCTAACTTGTTCGTGTGTGGTTGGTGGTAGCTGGTTCATTAAATATATTCATTTATATTAATTGCCCTGGGTATGCTAGCCTCGAAGTTGAAGAGTGCTACCCTCGCAGATTCTGTGCCATGTGCCATTTTGAAGTAAATTTTCTTAAAACTTTCGCGCAAAAACGACAGATGCACACTAACACACGTTTAACAGTAAAATGAAGCAAATTTATATCTTTACGCCCGTGATAAATAAACAAGAGTGATACTGCGGTATATTAACTAAATGTATTGTTCGTTAATAATCCCCAAACGACCCGTTTCAAAAGATCGGTACTTCCGAGAAATTGTTGGAATGCTTATAAAAGGGACTTTATTGTGGTTGTCGCAATATTTCTACTTTACATAATAATTTATGGCTTTAATCCCTTAGAAAAGAGTGTATGCTTAATATTTTTCTAATTTTATGTATTAATAATTGTATACAGTGTGATATAATAGATTTTTATTGTATGACCGAACTTCACTGAACGGCAGTGTACATATATATAATTTTCGAGCGGACACAAATATATTGCTTCTTTTGTAAATACCTTTTCGAGTCATTGCTTCTGAACCTTCGATAGCGCAGCAATGATAGAGATGTAAAAATATTTTTGATGAGATCGCTCCAATGATGTTAGTAGTCCGCCAAATGTCCAGATTTTTCCAAATCATACGTTTCCAAATGTCGGTAGTTTGCAGTTTCCACTAAGACAGTCTGTATAGAAATTACATTTGAATATCGATTGTACCTAATGTAGCTCGCCATTGGAAAGTTTTCGATCCCTACCAACGTTTGTCATCTCTCGAAATGAGAATGATGTGTGTATTTTGCAACTTGTTTATGGGCAAGGGCGCGGGGTTTCCATACTGGTGAATGATAGAAACATCCATTACTCATCGTTTCGACATGTCGCTTTTATAACGATCCTGCTCCCAACGTTTGAGAGAACCCCGCTACCGAATCGTCACTACGTGTCCCTGCTCCTCGTCCATACGTAATTAATCAGCATCACCACGGCGGTTTGTAATTCCACACCGGTGCCGTCCGTGTTTTGACAGTGCGATGTAGGATTACTTCACATTATTAAATTATCTGAATCCATTTACTTCTGGCGATATTTAATCGATTGGAGGGTAAATAATGTTGATGCGGTTGCGGACAGTGTCCATCACTTTTTATCGCACCTGCGGGAAACAGAGATGGAAGCAGTAATCTGTTTTTTATGTGGTTATAGTGTTACTGATCCGGAAGAATCTGCTCTCGGTTGCGGTAATATACTAGACGCAAACATATTTGACCGCAAATTAATGAGTTATGTAATTGGAACATGGATTCACGTGTATATGGGTAGCAATTAGGAATTCGAAAGATTGCTAATATTAGCATATTACGCATATCTATTTTTGATGAATAACGAAGGTTATATTTAATGAAGTTGTAGGAGACGAGGGAGTATGTTTCTAAGATTTATAGCATACTTCCATTGAAAACTATGTACAATAATTGTAGTAATATTAATGTCTCTGCTGGGTAAAGTACTGTGTCTGGATTGTGAATTCTCAGATTTTAGTTGAGCTGGAGCCGGTAAGAAAGATGTATTTAACCACTAAAATAAGGAAGTAATATGTTATCTCTCGTCGGCAAATAATGGTCCATTGTTGTCATGTTCTGCTTCGAAATACGTTATTAGCGACGCACTTAAGTCTTTCGACTGCTTATCTAAAACTTTCGACATGGTTTAGTAGCAAAACAACTGATTTTTAGTTAATTTACATGTAAATAGTAAAGAAAAAGACGAAAACCTAAAATATTACCTTAAACACCTTTTGGGAGCCCACGAAATGACATTCTTGCAAATGGCAAATGAGTATTACCAACAATAGTAGATGCCAACATAATATCTTCATTAGAGTGTAAAAAATCTTTATATTAAGTAGGTATTTCACAACGATTTTAAGGACAACTGTAATTTGTCCATTCCGAGTGAACCACACAGTGTTTGTATTACGTTTATTTCTTATTGTTTCAGTATTCTCCCTTCTTATTATATCTAACCTGTCTTCAATTTTCTTGTAAAATATACATTTTCAACCTTTTTTAAATTTTTATTTTTACTCTAAATGCAATCAGCTATGTAAATCATTATTTTTTCGATATGTTGTAATAAACATTCACAACAGTCACTTTTGCGTTTGCGCATATAAATTTATGTATTAATTGAAAGGAAAGGTTTATGAACAGAATCCACGCACACTATAAAAGTTTAAAAATGCAACTGAAGGACTATTAAACCTGGTTTATTACGCAGAGTTAAGGAAAATTTTATCGCAAGGTACTAGGAAAATTTAAATTGTGATAGTTTCTATTCCAAAACTGTTTTTTTTTAGAAAATGACTTGAATTAATAAAATGCATTATTCAAACAACAAAATGTACCGCTTTTCGTGTAGCGTCCGTAACTAACGACTAATTAAATATAAATCACCGGACTCTGTATTAGGTGTAATTACGGATTTGCGCTATAATTACCGAATGAAATTTGTCTCATAATAATTCACTTTTGAAATTAATAGTGGAAGAGGTTAGAAGTTCTCTATTTGAAAGAAAATACGGGTTTTCAGTTCGAGTTTATCGCTTTAACATTTTCTTCGCCGAAGTCTATGGACACAATCGTGTTGCAGTATCAACTAGTGGCTTTACTTCCGCTAGGTCTATAAATTTTCCTGGATGGTGCAACAAGTAGCTCGGTTGACGTCGGCAACCGGTAGTTTTGGCGGCGTTTGGCGCCCGCCCTCGGGTAAGCAACAGGCAACGCTGTCGGCATCAACAAGTATTTCCAATCTCCTGGTGTAGTACGAAAATCGTACAGGATTTGGCCCATTGCCAGCAGCAACCAGTTGCTTCGCTATACGAACTTTTTCTCCGCCACGTTCTCGCTTTACTGTACTATCTATTGTCCCTTGGAGAAACTAAAAAAGTTCTAGAGAGAACCGAGCGTTCAACTTCATAGCGATTTGATGTTCTTTTTTCGTTCTTTTTTCGCTCGCTTCTTTATACGTGACCGGAGTATTTCTTTGCTTATCCATCCCCCAGCCCTTCGTTACTTTCTTACCATTTTCCCAAACGCGCCCTAGTGGAAATTTATTTCGTTTGTCGACGAAACTTGTCATTAAGAAACGGAATCGGGACGCGCCTGCTGAAAAAAGTTAATAGTGTTTAAGAAGAAGGATAAGTGCAAGCAAGGTTGCAAATAAGTATCGCTCGGTCCGACATTTTCAGTATCGAGATTAAAAACATTTTCAATTTATTTTTATTTCGACGATGACTTCAATGTTCTGTAGACATATTCGAATGCTAAAATGTTATCCGTGAACTATTTGTACACGTAATTAACCTACAGTTACGCTTAGGTCATTAAGAACTTAGTTAACAGATATAATAATTTCGAAATTATTCTCTGAATTTTTTGCATGTCCTTTATTTTTGACTTGATAAGTTTGCAAGGCTCAGAAGTTATCTTTTTTTCGTGAATCTTCTAATGCTAGGTGTTTTCTATTTTACTAAATGTTTTATATCATATACACTGCCATTCAGAGAAGTTCGGTCGGTTAGTAAAAAACATGAAAAGGTTACAGAAACAAACGAAACTAAAAACAAAATGCAATTTTATTGTATGTACAGGTAAAAAAGACAAAAATAAATAAATAAAGAGTTATTCTGGCCTAATATACATACTGAACATTATATTTTTTTTTTAATCGAAAAAATCTCCTTTGCTGTTAATTACCGCTCGAACTATTCTGGCATTCTTTCGATAAGTTTTGTTAAAAGGGATTGTGGAATATTAATCCATTCATGTTGCAGAATATTCCGTAAATGTTCTTGTGAAGTTGGGCATATTTTCGGATCCTCCTGTCCAGTTCATCCCAACTAACAACAACAACTCTATAGGGTTCAAATCTGGGCTTTGTGGGGGCCATGTCATTACTTTCAGGGTGGGCTGTTCTTGTTGCTCCTTTAGATAGTTCTTACACACTAACGCAGTGTGTTTTGGGTCGTTGTCATGCATGAATATAAAGTTACGGCCTATTATGCTTTTCGGTTTTAGATCTTCGGACATAAACTTGTCGATTTTGCCCAAAAACCTCAAACTTTGACTCGTCACTCCAAAGCACGTGTTTCCAATCATCTAACGACCAATCTAGATGAGAACGGGCCTACTGTAGCCGTTTTGCTCTGTTGCCCCGACGTAATAAGGGTTTTCGAATGGCAATGCGCCCATGAAGGTCCGCTTGTTCAAGTCGACGTTTTACCGTACTCACCGAAACTTGTTCTTCACGGCCGCGATTGACTTCGGCTGCTATTTGTGGTGCTGTTAATTTTCCATTGCGTTTGCTTAATAATACAGTTCTCAAATCTTCAGCTTTTGTTGTTTTCCTAGATGCTCCGGGACGAACACGGTTTTCTATAGTTCCAGTTGTCCGATATCGCTTTATGATGTCACTTACTGTGGAACTTCTCATATTTATTTTTTCAGCAATTTGTCACCCCGAATATCCTTCTTCAAACAGCGTAATAAGGCGTGAACGTTTTTCTACACTGGTAGGCTTGCCACGTGCCATTTTGAAGTAAATTTTCTTAAAACTTTCGCGCAAAAACGACAGATGCACACCAACGCACGTTTAGCAGTAAAATGAAGCAAATTTATATCTTTACGCCTGTGATAAATAAACAAGAATGATACTGTGGTATATTTCCTAAATGTATTGTTCGTTAATAATTCCCAAACGACCCGTTTCAAAAGATCGGTACTTCCGAGAAAATTCTTGGAATGATAATAAAAGAGACTTTATTGTGGTTGTCACAATATTTCTACTTGACATAATAATTTATGGCTTTAATCCCTTAGAAAAGAGTGTATGCTTAATATTTTTCTAATTTTATGTATTAATAATTGTATACAGTGTGATATAATAGATTTTTATTGTATGACCGAACTTTACTGAACGGCAGTGTAAATTTCTAATTAACAATTTTGTCTGACCCATATGTATCTATTACTTAGATGTGAACCGCATTTTTCTGCAAACTTATCGTTATCAACATCCTATTGTAACAATTCTAAGGCATTGTTTGCTGGTTATCTTAAAACCGAAGATTGGCATTTTATATATGGCATTAGTGATTACGATGACAAATTTAATATTGTTTAAATTGTATATTAAATTATTTTGAAATATGCCTTCCTTTAAAGCGCTGTATTAGAAAAAAAGTGTTAACACACAAAATAGTTGGATAACCTCCGATATAATACAAAGTCGTTGTAGTTGAATACTACAAAGTGCAAAAGCAAAATTACGATGATTTGTGTTCTAAAGTCAAAAAGAAATAGTATTCTAATAACATTTTATATTCCGATAACAAAAATAAATCAACCTATTAGTATAGTATGGAATTTCTTGAGAGTTCTTGTTCATTTTAATAATCTTAAAAACGTTCCAGAGGTCCTGATTGAAGGTATTCAGTTCTAGTCAAAAGTTTTAATTATGTCGTCCTTTAGTATATCTTACAAACCTTTCTTTTCAACTCGGCCGGATGCTTTGAAAGTGTCATGTATAACAGCAGTTTACAACAAGGGTAACCCAAAATCTATTGAGAGCTGCCGTCCGATATCAGAGTCATTTATTTGTGCGCAGTTATTTGAATATGCCGTGTTGCGTAGTTTGAAGTCGTTTATGAAAAGGTATCACCTCTTTCATTTGTCCCAACATGGATCTACCACCATCAATCATTTCGGCTACGTATCAATTTTATAATTATATTTTGACACTTGTTGATAAAACACACTACTCTCTTGGGCTCTTTTTGACCTTAGTAGCTTTCGATTCCGTCCCCACCACCGTTTATTGGATAAGTATGAGATGTGTGGAATTAGGAATATCGCCTTAAATGGTTTTTTTCTTACTTTCAACATCGTTCGTAATTTGTGCAAATTAATTTCCAGAAAAGCTGTAGAAGTTATTCATCTTGCTGTTTTCCGGTTACTTTCAATGTCATATTTACTTATTTAATAGATTTCTTCATTGTAATGTACAGTCTTACAGATGCTGAAATTACAGAGAAGGGCAACTTGGTCTTTGAAAGGCCCTATCTGTGGTTCTCACCCACCGGATTGCATTTGAATCCTACTAAGACCTCAGCAGTTCTCTTCCTAAGCAGAGGTTGATAAGCAACGCCAATCTTAACGTGAGTTGTAACGATCTCTCTATAGCACTTCGAAACGAAGTAAAGTTTCTTGGCATCTATTTAAACGCTACCCTACCTATGCTTGCCAAACACATTGTGATAATTTGTGTCACAGGTTGAGCCGAGGAATATTTCAAATCCGTGCTCTTCGGAATATTCCGAATGTAATGGCTTTAAAAATGCTCTATTAATTATATATACAATCCAGATTGATCTACGATACCGCCTATTGAGGAGGTTTCCGCCATTCATGATGTCTTTTTAATGCAAAAGTGTTCGAAGCACGATGAATGGAAGATGTTGCAGACTATTGTTTTCGCACTTGATAATGCTTCCTCTCACGTGTTTGTATATTTTGGAAACGTGTACATAGTCATAAAATTGAACTAGATACTTGTCCTGAACGTCAATATTCAACATCTTCAAAGTTTCTTGAGACACAGAAAATTAATTTGTCATATGATACGTGTCAGGATATCCTTAGCAAAATATCTATATAAAATTCGTGTTGTGCTCGAACTTAAGTCCCTTGATCACGTAGAGATCATCAGACGAAGATTGGTTCCATTTCAAAAACCCTTATGTCATGATACAGAAACAATTGCACTTTGAAAGGGTTTATTTTGCTATGAAATATATTAAACGCAATTTTAAGTTCCAATCTCGTCATGATTTAAGCATTTAACTATTAGATGTAGTTGCAACCAACATATATAAAGAATAATAATAAAAAAAAAAACATATCCGACATGAACGACAGATACATTGAGCATTAACACTAAATTTTCTCGTTCACTATATCTTGTTTATTTTACTAGCCTTTTTATTTGTCGTTTTCTTTTCTCATTGTCTATAATTATTTATAAGAAAATAGGGGAGATCTTCTTCTGTTACTAATTAGCTGAAAAATAAATAAAGGTGATCGGAATGGATGGACGATAGAGACAGTAGGATATCGTAGCAACTTGCACATAACGAGATATAGCTACCGGGTACGTTAGGTTTTTCCTTTTTTTGGCCCCCTGAAAATCTCCGTTGTTTTCTCTCGTTTAGTAGGAACAGTATTGTTGGAAGGAGCAACGCCGATTTTGTATTCAGGACACAGTTGACAAGGCAACTGAAAAACAAAATTAAAATCGCACTCGCACAAGATCCTGATTCTGTATCCTTATTTTCCTTTGTCTACGTTCGTTACTCTTCCATTCTTCTTTTATGGAAAGAGGTGCCTTTTGGACAACACCTGGCGATGTGAGATTTAAAAAAAAAGTTTTAGCGTGTATTAAAAACAGGAGTAGTCGCATTTTACAATGTAAACCAGTGTCTATGTTGATGTAGAACTTATATTTCTCATGTTTTCGATTTCTACATTCAAAAAATTGTTGATAAATCCTAGAAAAAGTGAATTAATAATCGTTATCGCCATGTTAGTTTTACAATTTAAAGAGTGCCCTAGCATGAATTTGGAAATTTTAATTTTATATTGTTTGCGTTGTTCGTGTTTTCTTTTAAAGAATTTGGGTTTCCGGGTTGAAACCGCGTCGTAATTGTTTGAGAATGTCGACGCTTCGCTCTCAATTGTATGGAGCTTCTTCTGGATTGCTGTATGTTGCGTCGCTGTTGTACGAAGAATGACGACAGCAGACTTATGGAGCAATAATTCTGGGGATGTAACGAATCCTTATTAGGCTTTAGGATGGCAACCACGGTCGCGTCCTTCCACACATTCGGGAAGCAGCAGAGTTTGAGAACGGCGTTAATTATTATGAGGAAATACGAGAAGACACAAGAAACTCGTCCACGTCATCCGTCCGAGTCATCCCTACGAACAACCCGCGAGTAGACCCGTGCCAAAAAATCAGCATGTACCTCGGCCTTCTCCTCGTCTGCATAAACCACCCCTCCCTCACCCTGCAGTGGCCGCACCGACTCCCTATCCCCCCTTTTTAGGGGTTTAGTCATTTTACAGAGGGAGTTATGCTTTGCAGTCAAACTGCGTACCTTATTTTGCCACATAAGCTCTCTGCGCTCTGCTAACTTGCTCTTAACTAGCCTGGAATACCCGTTCGCTTCGGCGCGACGCGCCGGATATAAAGTCCTACTGGCGCTTTTCAGAGCCCTACGCCTCAACTCTATCAATCTCCTGATCTCAGGCGGTATTCGACGACTCTCAGTATCGGGTCGAGACTCAGAGGCCTCCTCGACAGAAGATTTTATAATGTTTGTGAGAGCAACTGCCGCGTTCTCAACGGAGTCAACTCAGTTAATTTCCGTTGCTAGATCTACACATTTGGCATCAACAGTCCCTCCGAATTGTGGTCCGAGGAGAGATCGGACACACTCTTGACGACAACCTCACCCCCGACACCTTTTGACAGTGCCAGGTCAAGAATATCCGGTCGCACCCCTGATCTAAAGAAGGTGGGCTCCCACGGGGAATGAACTCTTATTCCCCCTGGACATACAGAAGTAAACTTCTTCCATATGAACTGGTGATCCTACAACCCCAAGTGTCGTGCTTGGAGTTGAAGTCACCAGCAATCACGACTGGAGTATTCCCCTCCGAACGAAAGATGGCCCGAAAATCCCCAGGGACCAGCTACCTACCGGGCGGTGCATACATTGACGTCACTTGGATGGAACCGACGTCGCGAGCCTCCACAATCACCGCTGCCGCCTCCAGAAGCCGGAGCGCCGGGAGTGGGCAGAACCCATGTTTGATGTTGTGGCGGACCGCAACCGCAGCACCGCCACCCTTGCTAACCTTCCTATCTGTCACATGTGGGGGATCCTCTAGAGGGAGCGTGCACATTTTGGCAGGGTGGTATTTCACACAGCCTATACACCGCGGTTGTGCCGAACAACGGCTCTGTGCGTGCCCAAACCACAGGCATCGAAAACATTGCCCAATGTTCGGCTTAGACTTGAGTGGCTCGACAACGATCTCCAAATTAACGACCTTTTATGTTGTAAATGTTTTTCTGGCTTTTGGACAACTTGCCCAGCAATAAGGACGTCGGCCGCTTGTCCGAAAAGCGCTTCATCCTTATGACGGACTCGGGAGTAGTTTGCCTATTTTGTCGGTAACACCTTGAATGTAGGGTAAAAAAGCGGTGCTAACCGCGGGATCTTGACTGGAAACGGTATGCTGTTCGGGAGTACGATGTATCCTTTTTCGGATATCTCGCTTGCTGAAGTTGAAGGTGTTACCGACACAATAGGCAAACTACTCCGGAGGCATAACGTCAAAACAATTTTCAAACCCCTTTCCAAAATCTTGACCTATTACCGTCCGTCAAAGACAAAACTTCCCCCCTACACACTCAGGGTGTTTACCGGATCCCTTGTTCTTGTGGTAGTGTGTACATCGGGGAAACATAGCGGTCAGTCAGCACGTGTGTGACGGAACGCGTACGTCGTACTAGATTGCTGCGGATACCCGATTCTGCACTGGCCGAGCACAAGCTGGAAATCCGCCACCAAATTTTATTTAAAGTTACGAAACTTCTGTCCCGTGAACCCTACTAATATGCCAGAAAAATCCGAGATGCTATCGAAATCTGCAAGCATTCCAACAATCTAAACAGAGGCGACCGGACCCTATAAATACCGGACGGCCATTCTTCGTAAAGCAGCGACGCAACATGCAGCAGCCTAGAAGAAGCTCCATGCAATTTACAGCGAAACATCGGCATTCTCATGCAATTACGACGCGGTTTCAACCCGGAAACAACGACCGCGGAAGTCTACAACAACATATGCTGTTCGTGTTGTTTTTGTTCGAAATTATATGATCAGCGATATAGCAATTAGGAGAAATTGTTAAATTTGAGCGGAGTGCTTCTGTTCTTGATATCAAGATACCATTACGACAGCTAAGGTGAATGAAAGTGTGACCGAAAGTCCAAAGACCTTAATTCATTATCGGTTACGGCAACTGTGCACGTCAAAATTGTTCCTGTAAGAAATTATGACAAAAGACCTTCGTCTACATGCATACAAGATTCAATTGACCTAAGAACTGAATTCTATAAACTATCAAAATCGCCGTGTGTTTGCCGACTGGATCTTAGAGCAGACTGTAGTTTATAACAAATATTGTAAACGAATCATATTCAGTGATGAAACCTATTTTCACATCGGTGGTTCCGTTAATACACAAAATTGTCGCTTTTGGGTACACGAAAGTACTCGGGAGATTGTGGAGAAACCACAGTGTAACCATTTGGTGTGAATTTTCATCCCAAAGTGTGCTTGGACTTTGTTTTTTGGAAAATGGGAGTGAGGTAACTGTTAATGGTGAACAGTATTGAAGATATGAGTCTTGATAACTCTTTCATCCAACATAATAATCCATAGACAAGCGATGATTTAAAATATAATATTCGCGTGCCTATTGATGAAATTAACTGGAATATGTGCAACAAAGTAATTGAAAATTTTGAAAAAAGAATTAGCATATATGTATATAGGTAGTCGCCGTGGACATTTATCAAATATTATGTGTGCGATTTTTTTTCTCTGGGGTTTGTAGGCATTGAAATTACATATTTTGTGTTTACCGATAAAAAATAATTAGTCGATTGCCCATGGATTTACATTAAATTATTTTTTATTCAAGCGTTGCCGTTGCAATAATTAACGTAAATCATGTCAATCTTCTCAGAGTATACTATAAAAGTGCTTTTTGAAAATGCAAAACTTATACTTGTGAATATTCACTGATTTAAAAATTGCATTTATTTCCTAGACGTAATATTACGCTTTAAAGAAACGAGTTGCTTGATGTACCTTCATTTTCTTGAAGTTATAATATTTTAAATCTCGTGCCGTAGAAGCTGATTCCATCTCGACTTGTAAAAGTAAAGCTGGTAAAAATTATCCGGGTCTCTTGAGGAATACACCCTGTTTCTGGTTCCGTAATGTAGTTTGCGCTGTCATCTATGAAGTGAGACCGACATACTGGAATATGGCAGGGTTATCCAGACAACTAATAATTGTGTATTTTCTTGCCGTCGCGTCGCGCCGTTGTGGTTCGTTTTCTCCTTCTGCCGTTATATTTTACATTATGCACTCTCTCTATCTTCAAATTAATTGGTTGTTAGTCTTTGTGAATAGCATTTATATTATTTTCGAAATACTTCACGGTTTCTTGTTTATGTTTTCAACTATTATTATGGAAGTTTCCCAGGATGTCTAATTATGATATCTGTTTAAAGTAAACTAACGAAATATAGTTAAGAACACCTTGATTAGATTAAGAGGTAGGAGTGCATTTTTAGTCACAAGTCACAATGTACACGTATAAAACATGTAAACATCATATGCATGTGGTTTTAGTATATTATTATTAGTATTAATCGTTTTGCCCTTTTCAAGATAATCAACGTGGATTATGCCGCGTACATCTCAAAACATTGTGGTCATGATCTTGTTGGTTTATAAAGTGGCTTTGGTTTTCTTTGGCGCTGGGTGGCCTCGCAAAATCTACTATTTGACGCTAAAAATCATTTGGATTGCATTTTAACATCGCCATACATTTCTTTGAAGTTGACAACGTACATGTTTATAGTAAATTGTGAGCAATTGCGGTACCCATGTTGCGAAAAGCTTCCTCGCGTTCAAATGACTTGTTAAAGTGAGATGCCCACAGCACACCTATCATTAATTAATGATTCTATTTAATTCGCATGGCACTTCTAATATATTTCAGATCCTTTCTATGTTGATATTAAAAAGTAGGGCAAGACTTAATTTCTTCTTGTGTCATGCTTTGAATGTTTCCCGAATTATAGTTTCTTTGAGTTCGTTGGCATGTTGCAGTGATATAACTACTGTGTCTAACGCAAAATGAGCCTTCCATTGTTGTTGAATAACTGCCTTGGGGGTAATTATTTGTAGTAACTATTTGTTTGAGAGAATCCTTTAGATGACAACCTATTCGGTGGCACGGTAGACGAAGATACTGAAATTAGAGGCAGTAAGGCGGTGTGGTACAAAGACGAGCATGTCTGTATGTAACGACAGTTATAAAAAGCATATCGATAGCTACGGAAGTCAGCTAACTTAGAATCACTACATATGTAAGAGGAGGCTGGATTCACAGCTTATAGGCTAATAGTCACTTTCGCAGAATCAAGACGCATGGTGTAGATTACCAGATGTTCAAGGAACTTAAGGAAGGGGCTGAATTCAGTTTCAACAAAAGTCATTCAAGGATAATACTAAATAAAGAGGTATGCAAAGAGGTATGGTGTTGGTTGCCGGAAATAATGACATTAATCCAAGAATCCTTAAACACCGAAGTTAACTCAAATTGCCTAATGGCGCCCGAAATATAAGCGGTGTTAGAGTGTACTGAAGAAATAAACAAGCAAGAGGTTAGTTGTCGGATCGTTACTGTAAGCTCGTCAATTGCTCACAGAAGCTCGATCTCATCTGTAGGCATGGCGTACACAGTTATTTAAGCAACTACTAAACAATTGAAATATAAAAAATTTCAAAACTTAAAGGTTAGAAACAGGCCAAGCAATTTCTAATTGCATGCAAGCCTTAAATTTACAGCTGTACGTCGAGAAGGAAACTCTGTTAAAGTAATAATACGTTTGCTAACAGGATATTGTATGTTTAAAAAACATGACAAAAAAGCATCATAGAGCTTTTGCAGCGGAAGAATGTTGCCAACTACATTTTGTGCGATTGCACACTAGTAGGAGTAAGACTCTCTGGAATAGCAAAACTTATGCAGAAGGATCTGAAGTCATAAGAATCTGGTAAAAAAAGCAAACCCATAACGTAAATGAACTAGTACTTGAGGAACCACAATAAATTGAAAAGGTGGCAGCCAACTCAATCGTGTTTTACATTAACGTAGTTATATACGTTTTCATTAGAATTAAAGGCAATTCCATAAAGAATGTTCAAATTAAATGGCATTCATTTAGCGAAAAAGTTTTCAAATAATGCGAATATTTTTCGAAAGTTCAGACAGTGGTATTATACAGCAAATAAGGTTGCATTATTATTACGTATTATCTGGGAATTGAATGAAAACGTGAAATATTTTGCTTGATATTCTTCTGTTGAAGGTGTACAGCATTTTCGTAAATAATTGGATGGAAACAGAAGACCTCCAATAATAATATATTCATTTTTCAATGCATTATCTGCTGTGCTTGAGTGTATTCGATTCTAGCTGAACGAGCGCTTTTCTTAGTTTAAGTGCAAAATTATTTTCTTTATAAACTTCTTCGCGTTCAACGTGTTTACTTGAGATTTGAATATTTCAATCTTTTACCTTCTTAACGCTTTATTGACTCTAAATCAAATCACATTTGTTTTCATTGTAAACGTAAATATCTATAGGAGAAAGAAACAGAACGTTGTACTTAACAACTTGGAGATGGAAAAACGTAGTATACCATGGGGATGACAAGACGAATGACGGGGAAGGCGACAAAAGGTAAGCGCGAAGTTCTGAACTACGGCCGGTCATTAGCCTGACTGATTTCGCTCTAAAGATTCGATTAACGAAATCAATGAGTTGTAGCGGACAAAGCATCTGGGACTTAATGGCGTTGGAATATCAAATTCGAGACAATGACGGTCATTTTCAGGATTGAAATTGCGGAATGTAGCTGCTCTCAACGTTGCTACCATGCAAAGGTTAAACATACCGAACTTACTGTTTATGTGTTATATTTGTTTATAGTACATACAATACGTAATATCGGACTTTCCATTTTAATCTTAACAGAGGAATATCTCGAGAAACGTGAATCATACGAAAAGGTTCGTCATACCCTTCATCTCATCGGGGACCACAAAATGACGGTTTTAGTTCCAACGCAGATGGCGCTGTAATCGATTAAAATAGGGTAGCTTATTTTTTTTTAATAGAAACTCCTATTTCCTATTACACATTGCAATTCTACTGCGAAGAGTAAGTAACTTTTGTCTGAAACATTATTTTGTTCATTTCGTAGATGGCGTATATTGGTGATTTATTTTAATAGAAACCCCCATTTTGCATTTTATTAAATTTCATAAAGGAATTTATTATTTTCCGTTTAGCCAATAAAGACAACAACGATATATCGTGGAAATACTTAATAGACTGCAACTGTCATATTCTACCTGTCATTTTAACTTAATTCAAGAGAATTTTAATTCGCGTCGGTGCGATTGGCCATCCGAATCTCAAGTACAAATGTCTAGTTTCAAAGAGATTGTCCAGGCAAATTAGAAAAATATTTATGAAATGTTGAAATTTTGGGAAAAATCTCACAGGAAAGAAAAGTTGCTCCCGCTCCAGGGCGCCCCCTCCCTAAAAAGACTATTTTTTACACATTCAATTTTCACGTTAAACAGTTAATTTTTCGAAGAGAACTATTACAAAAAATATTCCTGGTGAAATTCTACACAAGAAAGGTTCTATGTATGTTTTAAGTGAGACGAATCTTTTTAGAGTTATTAGAGCTGGAAGAAGATTAAAAATCCATTAGCATATGATTTGGCCTAATCTTCATCATAATCAACTTCCTTTCTTCTTTCATATTCGTTTCTCCTGTTTCTACCCAACTACTTGCCATTTATGCGTATATATACATATAAACATATATGAAACGCGTAAATATTAGTGTTGAAGTGTGAAGGTACAAAACACCAAAATGTGAAATTAATTGTGTTTGTGTACAGAGAGAGGATGAAATTTTCTCCTACTTTTTCAATGACCTCGAGTCGAGGTTGGATTACTGCGTATTCGGGGAATGTCGTAGAGATGCTGGGATCGATTGAATAATTGGAAAGTGTGAAACTTCTCTTTCGAAAACATGGCTGAAGTGGTATTGCTCGAAGAAACAGGATCAGTTACTTACTACTGCACCCCTTACGAATGTTTTCTTAAAGTTTCACAACTTTATAAATCATTTCCCTCGTTTGCTATTTTTTACTAATTTGGTATTAATTTACGGTACGAATTTAATGGTAGCCCAACGGGGTGTATAAACTTCTTCAATTCCTTGGGCTGGAGAGCCATGATCAATAATGATAGCACACAAACTTGTTCAAGCTTGTCATAACCTCAGGTGCCCTTAGTGCGTAAATTGTGTGTGTAGAGTGTTTCATGGCTTTGTTGCTATCGTCACCTTATCGTAAAGGGTGAAACGCAGTTAATTGTTCCTCACCAGCGAATGGTGACTCAGGAGTGTACCAGACTCACTAAAAAAATTTGATTCCAGCGGGACTTGAACACGCAACGCCTAGTTCTGCTCAGTAATACACAGGCGTTCTTAATATTGGACCACTGAACTGCTTTTTGCTTTTGCTTGTGATATAACTGATACGCTAATAGGCTTCTTAATTTCACCAGGAAACGTAATTTATGGATATTAGAAGTATTTTAGAATTTAATGAGCATATCTTAAAATACCGGCTTTCTTTGTTATACAAATTACTTTTTTTCAAGTGAAATAATAAAACTCCGTGGTAACTATCATCCTATGGGATTCGTATTCGATTCATTAATTATTTTCAAAATAAACAAATGTTGTAGGGCTGCATAGAGATAATAGACTAAGATACCCTGTAATTTCTACGTATAATTTAGATTCTCCTCTTGTTGCAGGTATGGAAGCTATAATGTCAGAATTTTTCAACGACACCACAACCGCCTTCTATATCATCTTAATCATATGGATAGCGGATCAATACGACGCCATCTGCTGTTACACCCCCATTACTAAGCGGCACTGGTTGCGGTAAGCGACATAATTTTCTATTACTGCGAACGTCCAAATTTCTTTCACTTTTTACGTACCATGCTCTTAAGATGTCGCGATAACATGGTGTATTTAATTTGTTCTGACGTCGCTCGTTTGTGCAAAATGCACCGTACTAGTTTCAATGAGGTGGACGCAGCGACAACTGTAGAATATAAAGCGAAAATCATCTCACAATTATCGGAAAAATTAATCGCTTTGCTTTTATTTAAACATAGGAATTGTGAAGATGCTGATTTGTCATTTAACTATATGCGGGGCAATTGAAATGGAACAGACTCGGAAAATAGATGGTTGTGAGTGAAACTCATTCAAGGTATCTAGATATACACATTTTCTTATCCATGTGTAATTCTTACTTCAAGTTAGTAATAATCTCTTCAGTTGTTGAGTTGTACGCTACAAGACATTTAGTGTTGAAGAGGCTATACTAGATAACACTAACATTGATTATCTGTATTTAAATGTGCAGGGTGAGTTGGGAAGAACGAATTAAATTCCAGAAGCGTATTATGCACATGAAAACAATGTAAAAACATCCATGTGTTATTCGATATTAATTTGTTTTCAAGTTATAGCGTAATTAACAAATTTTAACTAGCGTTCTAGAAAATTTTCGTTTGGTTTCGAATGAATATGTCTTAAATAAAATAAAAATATCATTGTATTTACTACCCATGTAAAACAAAAAGTCAGGACTTTGGATTGGTCGCGGCTGGACCTATTACTTGTCCTCCAAGATCATCAATAGACTATTATTTGTGGGTCCGATTCAAAAAGTTTACAAGTTTCCCGGGATGCACTAATTCGACGTATTAGAAATACTGTCGCCGATATTAAAGACATGATGCAGTTAGGAGAGCAACAGACACCTTCCGTAGATGAAACATACGATGTTTAAAGCTCACTGGCGAAATTGTTGAACATTTATTAAACGAGCGCTGTAATGAAAAAGTTAAATTTTGATAACATACGATTGTAATCAAATCCTCTAATTGGAAAAATATCATAAATTTTCAAGATCTTGAAACTTGAAGATGGTTTTTGGATGTTTTCATTACTATTTACGTATGTATCTGATAGATTGAGTGCCAGACTCAGGATGCATACTCCACTGCACTAACACTCACAATTCTAGAATAAATTTTGTGTGTGCCAGCTTTCGAGTGTATGAAAGTGTTATAGCAAATTCTCACATGCTCTGCTTTTTGAAGTCAGGAAGCTGATGCGGCATAATTTTTTTTTAAATGCAGGTGATCGTGTATGATTGTTTTAGCAGCTGAGGACCTAATCTTGAATCGATACGCTATTGCAGCATATGTGGCTCTGTTGTCCTATTCAATTATCTTCTTAACAGCAGCAACGTTTTCTCATGCTCCTTTCTGATGCTGAATGGAACTTTTTTCGAGCTTAAAGTCTATATCACCGGTAAATCGTTGGCAAAGGAAATGCTTTTTCATTAAAGTTGAATCTAAACTTTCCTGGCACTTATAAACGCTTGCTTAAACCATTTCTGATATCAGGATTCGCAGGATTGCTTTCTAGTTAATTTTATTTTTTTTTAACTTATATTAGCACTTAAAAACACCGAGTGTCATCAGGGTGACTTTCAGGAGTGTTTTTTACTTCACTTTGCACTACTGTTGATCTCAGTTCCTATCACAACATTCGAAATGAGGGTCCAGGCATTTCTTGGCACCTTCTATGCCTGCCATTTAGAAAGCTGCAACATAAACTCAGGCATTGTTTCCCAAGGCAGTTCTTGGACTGCTTAATATGAGATGGCGTGCACAGGAGTGTTTTAGGAAACTGCACATGTAAATGAATTACACAGGCTTACCATGATGTTTTAACGGAATACATCAGAAAATGCCTAGGAATGTTTATCCCGTCGTTTCGAATGTTGCGATACGAGCTGTGCGACAAACAGCGGTGTAAGGTTATGTAAAAGACACTGTTGACGCTGATGACGAAACATGTCCGTGGGTAGTGCGTTTTTCCCTCCATGCATTGCTTTTGCCGTAAATGATTCCATCATACAACGAGAAAGCCGTGTTAGTTTATTTTTGTATTGTTTCTAAATGCTCGTTTTAAAGGAATATTTTGGACAGAAAGAGAAAAAAATTATTATTGATAGAAAACAGCTGTTATATACCACTAGTGGATGGAATTTGGATAATTTACTGCGTTTCTGTTTCAAGCAACAAAACATTTTCTATTTCAAAAAGCAGTTAAAACAAATTGATTGTGAATTTTTTCTTTGTGGTTGGTAGAGCTGGTATAACCCCGAAAAATGAATCTTTGTGATTCCTCGGTATTAACTTTTAAAATGCCAGATATAACAAATAAGTTCTGCTTATTTTACGCCTGAAGTTAAGGGTTTTGACTTTGGATACTTTTGTTGACCTGCGTACAATAAACTGTTGTTTACGCAAGCCGTTAGCATCGGATAAATGTTGACGTGCTTATAAGAAAGCAATCAAGCTGTGCGCCTTAGGTCACGATCAATCCTTCGACTGGGTCCATCGTCGTCTCTTACGTTGCTTTAGCGTCTGCTGTCCTGTTGTATACAACGTCTTTCTGTTATCCTCAGCAACGTCGCGCTTTTCGGATTACAATTTTATTCAGTTATAAGTGGTGCAAGTATTAGAATGTATGTGTGTACTTTGTTAACATTTGAGGTAAAAATATAGCAGCAATCGTCATGTAGGTAATTCACATGACGATGGTTTAACCCTATAAGTATAGATAAATTACACAATCGCAATTTATCTGGTAATATATTGTAATGAGACTCGTTTTAATAAAATTGATTGTTCAGTGTTTGTTAATAAAAAATATTACTTGATTGCCTGATCTAGTTATTTTTTTTTACAAAACTGATTGAAAAATCAAACAATTTTTAGAGTTTATGAGTTACAGTTTTATTTTATGAAATTTAAAGTTATAAAATTTTGAATATTTTTTCCAAACAAATTTCTATTACAATCCCTATCTTTTTTTTTTAATTGAAATTTATAAATTGATATCCAATTGGATTTCTGTTTTATTTGGCCAAATATTACCTGTACTCTGACAACCAAATACTTCAAGCTATGATCCCTGTTCCGTGGATGCTAATTTCGAAAATCCATTAAAATGCCCTTCGCTTCTACAGTGACGATGTTGAAGTGCCTAGGTACGGTAATGTCAGATACATTAAAAATTCGTTAGCGTCTCAGGTCGTACGGTTCTCGAGTAATTAGTAGTCAAGCACTAAAAAATAACAGAATTAATTTCAAAAGTAATAGTGTTTTATTACAAAAAATGGTAAATATGAATGATGTTAGTTAATGACAACAAATACACAATACCTAAAAATAAGATTTAATATCGAGAATGGGGCCTTCCAAATTAGGATTAATTTTATTCTATTCTATACTAAAATTTACAACAAAAGAGATATATACTTTAACTTACTCAAAGCAATAGGTTTGAAATAAATGCGAAAAGAAAGATAAAAAAGAATGTCCGTGACTTAGGGTGATGATGGGTGCGGTCCGTTGGCGGGAAACCGACAGCGTGTTGCTGGCGGGAAATTAACAGCGCCTTCTCGCTGTCCTGGTGGTGGCGAAGCCCTGCCTCGCGGCTCCTCTGATGGTAGCTAAAGTTGGTATCCCGCGCGTGTACGGGTATGTATACTCATCATGAGTGACATCATCTTATTCCTAAATAGGGGCCATCTTGTAGCGCACAGAATGTCATATTGAAAAATCAGTACTTTTCTTTGAGCCATGTACTTGCTTAACTTTTACATATACAATATTAATAAAAGATACACTCAACATACAGGGGTGAAATAAAATGTAATATACATAAAATGTATATTACATTTGCTAAAATTAGAGAATACTGCGTTGACGTTAGTGCAGACAGTGCAAATAGTGAACGATGTACTCACTGCTATGTGCTACAAGTGATATAAAAAGTGTTAATGTTTTGGAAAAGTTCGAGAGTGTTTTAAACCAAGATTTTAATTTTGGCAGATTAAAACACATTTGTTATATATGACTGCGAAGCCTGCCCTTATAATCCGCCAGCTCTATATATATGTTAGCCAAAGATAAAATTTGCATTATAAAATGAAACTAATGGTAACTAAAAATAGATCTAAAAGTACAACAGTATTAAGTTCTGTCCATTTAGAACGCGCGCAGCTTTCTTTACAAAGTAACAAGGAATACCATTCGAAACCAAGGTTAAACAAGGTACAGATGTATAAAGGGATAATATAAGCACATTATTGTAAAAGCACATAAGTATGTAATGTCAAAAGTAATGCATTGATGTTGATGATTAAAATGCAGCAATGTATAGCCGTAAAAAACGAAGAAGGTTAAAGGACTCCGGAATAGAACTACAATTCAGCTATTTCTGTGAATGTCATTACATTGCTTAATACATTCACGTCGACATACCTTATGCACTTTCATTGTTTCCAGATTTTCTAAAAAAAATTATGAACCTTAGCCTTTCTTTTGTTACTGACACGGAACAAAGTTTCCGACCCTTTGGTCATTTTTGATGTTTTTCCTCCTGATAGAGATTTATTGCAAATAAAATAAGTAATAAGTTTAATACAATATCTCGAAAACGGTTCATTTTACTTAAAACATGCATAGACCTTTTTTTGTGCAGAATTTCACCAGGAATATTTTTTGTAATAATAGTTCTCTTCGACAAATGAACCGTCTGCATACGAATTCAAAAAAATGTAAGGAATGGTCTTTAGAAAGGACAACATTTTGAACATTTAGTGTTGAAAGAGTATTACAATTATTTTTGAAAACACTAAATCTTTTTTTTGGCGTCTGCGATATTTGGAATCATACAGCGAATTAAAAAATGTAGAAATATACATATGAAAGTGGTATGTCACTTCCTATTAAACCGGAAGTGAAATACAAAAAATGATATAATATCTCGAATCTTTGGATCTCCTTATTGCAGAACACCCAATTTTATTCACAAAAAATGGACTTCTACAAAGATACCTTTTACTAACTCTGTATATTTTGTATAATTCTCGGATTACCTTTGTTTTTGCGTGATTAATTTAAAGAAATTTTCGAAATTTTTACAAATGTCAGAAATTTACTAAAATTAGTGGTCGTGAATCCGGGAATGTCCCTAGACACTCTTTCGGCAAATGAAAGTTTTGTTTGAAGATAGTTTCAAAACGAAAAACGAGAAATGAAATAACTACTAACCTTAAATGTTGTAGCCTTCTTCTACGTAAACACAATATTCTTCAAATGCACTTTTGAGTAACTTTTTTTTTTAACTTTAAATAGTGAATCCAAACTAGGAAAATTGGAGCAACTTCTCAATATACTATGTGTGAATGATATATCTCGACATAAAGTTACAAATAATAATTAATTATTGTTAGTTTCATTGCCAACGGTTTTGTTTTCATAGACACTTATGATAATTCTTACCAATTTAAAATATACGATTATTGAATTGGGTTCCGAAACAAACGATTTTGCTGTAGTGTGACGCAAGGACGCAACTGCTGCCGGGATTCTGTGTTCTAGGAAGAAATATTTGAACACTGCAACACTACAACGTTAAATTGTATTGAGAATTTAGATGATACGAACCGAAAGACATTTAATTGACATTTATAACTTTTGTACCACTAATGTATGCTCTAGAACTTGCTGTAGAAACTTCTAATGTTAACTTTCGAAAAAGAGAAGTAGTTAATATACGTCTTCCCCACGCTTGTCGTTGGCTGGACTTATATTAACTTTATTATTTTTACGCCCCAAAGATATTCGGCTCAAAACAGAATTCTTTCTCTAGGGATCGGGCTTCCTACCACCAAATGGACCAATAGGTGTACAATATGAACTTAGTAAAGAAGAAGTGACTACGGCGCTGATGACAGCTAACCTTTTTGTTTTTAATAAATACGATAACAAAGTTATTCTGATTTTTGGAACGAATATATGTAAAATTGACGTCTCGTTGCTCTCATTTATTTAAGTTCGGCTTTGTTCTCCCCATCTCCGTTTCTTATTTTTTTATTTTTCCCAAGCAGAATGTATTTTGGGATAAGTCGCTTAAAGAGATCAATTAAGCAATAACAACTATTTGTGGGTTCCGACATGAAATGAATAACGTAATTCGCATGACGTTGGCGTGGTCGTCACCTTTTTCACTCTTTCTCTAACAATAACCTAATACCATAGCCGCTAACAATCCACAGTCAAACCGACGCCGAATGCCAGTTCTCCTCTTATTGTACACTGATTACCGGTAATTTATGGGCGACGAACTGCGATCTATCATTAACTAATGAGGGCTCAATGGAGCCTAATTTTACCCTATACATATGTCTGTATGTCACTCGTACCTCGCACACAAAAGTAAATTCACATACATCAAGTGAGCTGGACGGCATCAACAAGCGTTTCCCGACGACTAACTTGTTTGCTTGCACTTATAATAATTTGTTTGATTTGTTAATGTGTGTGGAAATTTCTAGAATAAAACTATTGATGTCGATGACGATGTTGTATGCGCCTTAATTAGGGCGATCAAAGCAGTCTCACTATTTACATACCCATACGAGCGCGGTAGCTCAAATACTTACACCATTCGCCATGCTCCCAATATGTAGACTTCCGCCCTTTATTAAACATAGTAACGGACAGGTACCGGTTTTTCTGCGATTAAATATTCCGAACCAGTGGAAATACATTTCCTCGTCCTTTCGGATAACTTTCCGAAGCCCTGCGGCTACCGTGGGTCCGATTTAATAAAACTAAAATCGATCAATCGAGATCAAAGGAAGGTCGCGTGAGAAAAATGTTCGTATGTAGTGTTCTGTGTCCATATATAAAACCAAAGAAGAGACCTCAAAGAGCGAAAATATGGAAAGTAACACAGTCATATTTTTTGTTGTTTTAGTGTATTTAGGTTAATAAAGTATGAATTCGTACTCCGAGGCATGTTACATTACGATAAATACTTGTGTCAAGGAAGACAACAGAATTGTTTTGTATTCAGTAAATTTATTTCTCGACATAATTGCCTATTCACTTATTGATGTGTACCGCTTTCCGCCAAGCCATTTTTTCAAGTTTGAAAAAATAAAGAAGTCAAAAGGTGCCAAATCTAGCGAATATGGCGAATGGGCAACTAATTCGTACCGTAACCGGACGCAAGGGCGTTATCATGATGGTAGAGAATTTTCTGTTTGTTATATGGGACCTTAGTAATTAACTGAGATTATGCCTTACGAATCTCAAATAATCATCACCATAACTTTCCGGCTGATGGTATTGTCTTCGGCTTCTTTGGTGCACGTTCGCCGGGAAATACCCATTTTACTGACTGACCTTTGGGTTCTGGATATATATCCATGCTTCGTCTACAGTCACATAACGTTCCACAAGCTTACTTGTATTGCCCTTAAGCATATCCAAACATTGCTTTGAAGTTTTCACGTGATTCCTTTTGTGATTAATCGTCACTAGACGCGGCACCTATCCCGCCGATAGTTTTTTCATACTCAATTTTTCGTGAAGTATGTTTGCATCTAGTCTTCACTTGACGGTCTGCTAACATTATATCTTAGGTGGCCGCTCCTTATCAAAGACAAATGTTTAACCAACGATAATTTTGGGGAGACGGCCAACAACTCGTCTATCTTTTTCACATCCTAAATGTTCGTCTTTAATGTAACATTTTCATACAGACATATACAAAATAAATTCGTTTCGTTCGTAAATTTGTCTCTCGAAAATTAAATATTACTTGTTAATAAGTTGTCAAGTCCGGAAGGAGCGAAGAGACGCCAAAACCTCTCCTTTTACTTATATACTATATACACTGCAGGTGGTGATGCCGATGCACGCAATAGTACCAGCAATAAAAATAATAACGAATCTGAACGAAATCTTAACTTACATCGCTCGGCCTAAGCCAACTATAAAACTTGCTTATCGATTACATACTATAATAATAGTAGCAATATACATATATTTTAAATGTGGTGACGGCCCAATGGGTTGTATAAGGGTTTTAAAGCTTGCTATCCTTTACTATCAGCCTATGGCCGTAAAGAGAGAAGCGCAGTTAATTGTTCCGCAACTGTGAATGGTATATTGGATCCACTAAGAAAATTTAATCTAAGCGGGACTTGAACATGCAGTGCCTAACTCTTCCAATGGAGCGCAAGCTCTCTTACCTCTGAATCACTGAGCCGTTCAATAATTTATTTCAGTAGCAATATACATACACTAACAAAAATGGATATACAGTCTGTTTGATTTTAGCTGTCACGGTAGATACCTCGGCTGCATAAATCGATATGTTAGTAACAAACGCACACAGAGCTTTATTCGAAAAAGTATACGATGAAACAAATGAAATTATTTGTCAGCTTCTAGTTGAACAATGGTCCTTAATACTGTTTTGGCAAAATATGTAAATTAAGTTTAAAGTCTCAGTTCATAATATCTACAGTTTTGTCCAATGTGGCTTCCGTTGTTTGCAAAACATTCTCGAGATTTGTGTATTAAGTTTCTTCTCGCTCTCTGCAACATGTGTTGTGTTATTTGGCCGCAGGCTCTATGAATACGATTCTAGATCTTGTCGACAGTTAACATATACTTTTTGTTTCAGAAAACTCCACACAAAAAATCCAAAATAGAGAGATTTGGCGATTTTGCCGGCCAGTTGATGGGGCCATAATTTCCTATTTTGCATCGAATTTTTCATTTAAAATATTTCTGACGTTTCGTGCATTGTGGGAAGGCGCTCTAACCTGCTACCACATATCGTGACATATTTGTAGCGACCCATCCAGATAATCTTCGAAGTCTGTCAGAAGACAATCGACATATTGTTCCGTATTAAGCGATTCTTAATCCCTAAATTACGCCAATCCAAACATTAATGCAAAATTCACGGAATTGACCTAGATGCTCCGTATCCCAGAAATGATCGTTTTTTTCTATTGAAAACTTCGTTATTATTGAAATTGGATTCTAGATGCTTTATACTGGCTTATTCTTAAGTCAGCCACTACTTGACATATTGAATTTCGAGGTTGTGCTCTAAAATACTCTAATACTAAAACTTGAAGCTTCTCTATTATTAGAATTACCGCCTACCTTCTTGGAAGCATCTGGAAGCGTGCATTTGTTGCTTACTTATCGATTTTTACTTTAAATGATTAGTTAACTGTGACAAGTAATTAATCGTTGTAAAGAGAATTTCTTGTAGTTTTCGAATACGTACGTTCCATTTAAAATTTTGAATGAATTTAGTAGATCTAACAACAGCAGAGATATCTGTGGTGGCAATAGACTGTATAAGCTGGAAATAAATCGAAAGAACAAAAACATATATATGTGTGCATACACACTACAATTTACTTTATTTAAGTTATAATATGTAGATAAAAAAAAAATAGTAGGGACTCTTTTTGAAAATCGCTTTTCTGTGTGGAGGTGGTTGAAGGTAATTATTGTTGTTAATGTTTCATAAATATACAAATCATAAAAAGTAGTCAATAAAATTTCACAAACAAAAATAATTCTACTCGAATCCAAATAAATCAAATTAAAAATAGTTTTAATTTAAAAAGATAAAATTCTATTTGAAGCAAGAAACATACTCCAATACTACAAATATTTTGATCAAGTTGAATTCCTGTTTTTTTTTTTATGGAAATTCAAAAAAAGTGTTATTTATGATCAAATGATTGCATACCACCCATCTATTGATTTCCTTATCAATAATCAGAGTTTAACTTAACACATATTTTGAGTTTATAAGTGTGTTGATATCATCATTAGATTTACAGGTAAATCGTTAACATACAACAAAAATAGTGTAGGTCCCAGCAGAGAACTTTGAGGCAGCCCAACATTAACATTTACACAACTAGAGTCACCAATACGAACATATTGACTTCTATCCTTTATGTAAGATTAATCCAATGAAATTCCTTTAACACCATAACTCTTGGGCTTATAAAGAAGCATGCTATGATTAAGAATTTTTTGAAAATTCTACGTAACAGCACACACAAATTGCGATCTGACCTCGCAGTTAGCTACGTATAATAGAAAACTCAGATCTCCAAGTATCCGAAGTAATTTTACGCTAGAAAATTTAATTGGCAGATAGTGTAAATTTTGTGGATTTCTCTAACTTGGCTATGGCAACAACCGCATCATCATCACTGTCATTATCGTTACCATTACGAAACGCGTATACCATTAAAATACGAATAGAACAATCGTTCCCTGCAATACTGGTCGAACGGTTGCTCGTATTTCAATACCGACATGTCGCTGTGTCCTACGAAAGTATCAGATGCACGGTACATTAGGTATTAGGAACGTAATCAAACTAACGGTCACGCAGCGAGTAACGAGCAATTAGTTACTAGAGATTCTCTTGGAATCTTTCATACGAGATCTGCCAACGTTCTGAGGAGCTTTTACAGTGTTAAGTATTACCGTAACATGAATCGCAAGGATTTATTATGTAATATAATAATAGATTTGTTTATTTTGAAAAGAAGGTAAGCAGAAGCTTTTATACAGGCTTTTTTCGTAGTACGTAAAATAAAAAAGGTTTTTCTCCTTTGAACCAAATTCATATAAAACTTTATAAGTGTAGACATATAAGTAAGAATAGTGGGAATCTTCTTAGATGCCCAATCGACCGTTGGAAAGTTTTAAAAAGCACACAAAGTTGTCTAACTTTTTAACTGTTTTACTAGTAGTAAACGATAGCCTCAGTAGTTTTCGCCCAGTTACAGTTTTCATGGACAACTTCCAACTCCTATATTTTTTCAACAATTTTTATTTGTTAAAAAACATAAAGATTACGTTGACTTTATAGATGTACAATAAGTTTGATGAGAAATAATCAAACTTATGAAAAAGTGTCATCGCAAGTCTATTGTTAAACGTTATTATTCAATCAAATACATCGATATAAGGTGTTTCAACCTTCCTGAATTATAAAATTCAGAGGATATAATGGATATTATAAAGTATTCTTCAAAAATATTTCCCTATATAAAGGGTGATCGATAACTAGCGAATCATACACCTACTTTATTATTTTAAACGGAACATCTCCATAATTATTACGTATTTGGTTTCTCCATCTAGAAATAAATGGATTTTGAAGTTTTTATAATGTTACCCTCAATCGCCTAAATTTAGATACATTTATTTCTTTCTAAAAATCTGAAATGCAAATACGTCAGCGTAAATTTTTACCAAATGAAATTACATACTGCACCATAACGCCTTCGAAGTGAAGTATGTACTTAAAAAAGAGTTGATACATATGACTTATGTATGACTTTGAATATAACGCAGGCATTTTTTAGTACAATAGTAAGTTTTAATGAAAACGAACATGTATGTATGGTATGGTGTGAGGTGTGTTTGTATTTTCTCGCACAATGCCTTAGATAAACCTCCAAATCTCCAAATAATTTAATTTTAAAGCGTTTTATAAACAAACGCCTTATTTTGCTTCGATTCGTATTGAGGTTTGATATACCTACTTTTAATAGCTTTCGATTCGTTCTTTAAGCTGCATATAATGGATTAATGTTTTACAGTAGTGTGTTATGAAATTAAGTGACGTTAGCCCCTAATATGAATCAAAGTGGAATTTCTTTTCCAGTCCAATAATGTAGTTAAAGATACCATGGTCCATTTGGAAACAAAGAGTTTCTTCAGTTTGAAAATATCTATACCTGGAAATAGTTTATGAACATTCTGTATAAAATTTTGCAACGATAACGATAAGGTAGTGGCATACATAACCTACAATTTCGTTCCACAAATGTAAATACCTTAATCATCATTGCATTCTCAAATATTTAATTTCAATAAGAGCGTTGCGAATGCTAAAATTTAAGGCGCCCTAATTGAAATTATTCGCATGCCATGTGTGCAATCGATCAAGCTGACAGAAAGTATATATATTATAAGTATTGTATTTAAAATAAGAAAGTTGGTTTCGCAGGCGAAAATATTTTAAACTAATAATTCCGATGTTTATAACAACCTATTCCAAAATTGACTTACCGTGTGTGGCGACTCAACTAGCTGCAGTGGTTCAATGAGATATAAAAATGACGCCACTTGGTTTCAAACACGCGAGCATGTTTGATATAAACCGAGAAGTGTGAAGTTAAAAGGCAATAAGGTGGTAGGTCAGAACGCAAACAAACACGTAATAGTGATTAAGGTCATATAATCAAAACATTCTTAAAGAAAAATGATATATGTAAAGAAGAAAAAAACATACATAGGCTTACCCACCCAGTATTGAGTAAGTAAAAAAACAAAAGGTAAGTTATCACTTGTTCTGTTTGACAAGTTTGTTTATAGAGCCATTGAGCTCAGAAATTACACAGAGTAGATCGAAACATAAAAAGTTAACAGAAGGGTAAAAGAAAGAACCAAGAAGGGAACCTAAAAGAAACAAAAGGGTATGAGCTTAAGGTCGAATCAATCCACGTGCGTGAAATATGACAACAAAACTCACCGTTACGTGCATTTATTATTTCCGAAAAATGGCTACATTTCCAGTTTCCCAATAAGTAATTATGACACCATAAAATCCTGTATTCCATAGTAGGCGTTAAAAGATCAATCCAAACCAAAAATTCTAAGAACTCCAACTACAACGCCGATAATTAATAGTTCACAAATTACTAGATACATACATAAAGCATGAAAAACGATTCTTTTTGGAACAAGACCAACCAAAAATTCACAGAAACCTGCATATTGTAAAATTGAAATGTGGTAGCCTATATATCATTTCAGATTGATTGGATTTGCCCTAGTGTTCTAAAGTGAGACTTGAGAGTGTACTTTGCTACGAATGATCGACTTCATCCCGAGCTTAGGGTGAAGTCGATCACCTTTTAACCAAATGTTAAAAAATGCTCACCTTATGGCCCTGATCCAGTGACTATTTGACAATTTAAACATCAAGGAGGTTGTGATTCTAATTTGTTTTTAAGTTATTTGAAAAGAATCGGAATGTTTTGATCGGCCTCATACCGGTTGATGGTACCTAATGAACAATCAAAAGGAACCTAAATAAACTACAAAATACTAGAAATATGGACAAAATAACACCAACAATGGAGATAGATTAAAAAAAACGCAAGAATTGAACATAAACCAGCCAAATTATGAAAAGCCTGCTATTAATGTATGCACAATAAAAAATAAACTAATTAAAATCAATTCTAAACTAAATAACAACAATGAATTTCACAAGAAGATATTTATATTCAATAATAGAGAGAAAGTAACTAGAAAAATAATCGGAGAATTTGAAAAAACTCAAACTGTTATGCTTAAAAAATTCTCTCAGAAAAGGAGAATATACTGATTCTATTAAAGTTGAAATTGGCGCTATTGGACTCGATTTATTACGCAGAGTAACGGAAAACGTCATTGCAAGATATCAGGAATGCTTAAATTCAATTTTTTGTTGAAAAATATTATTTTTAAAAGATGATTTGAATTAATAAAATGCATTATTCAAACAACAAAATGTCCTTCATATGGCTTTTCGTGCAGCTTTCATATCTGTCTACTAATTAAATATAAATCACCGGCATTGATTGCCGAGCCCTTTACATTTGTTGTGAACAGAGTAAAATATCAAGCTGCATACGAATACATCCGCTGAAATATTTCACAAAATCTAATAACAAAAGAAATCGAGGAGAACCAAGTGGACACCCCTCCAATTGACAAAAACAGACGGAAATAGTCCCTTTTCATATAAGATATTTGCGAATGCAACAGACGTTGAGAAAATTGACTTTCGAGATGTCATCTATAAAATTGCAAAGCACTATGGGATTTCAACAATACGTTTTTGGATGTTTATTCTGTTGTGAAGATGTAAAAAAAAATGTTTCGAGCGTAGAAAAAGGAAAGTAATTTTTGTTTCTTTATTTTGTTTAGTTTCGATAAATTTGATTATTTTAAGTAGCTATAGATTTATGGATGTTACCGAGTTGGTTTTGTTCTTATACCTTGTATTACTTTTGTAAACGCATTATATGTTCTAATGAACAGGTTGACGAGTTTTCAATAATAATATACTTTAAGTACGCAAAATGTGCCCAGAAAATCATTAGTCGATCGTATTATACGAGCACGCAGAAATTTCAATTTAAAAGATCCCTAATCAAACAATATAGCAACAAGAAAAACAAATAAAATCATACAGTTCAATCACTCTCGTCTAGCAAAAAATACACGTCCAAAGAGGGCTGCAGTGGAAAATGATTTTTCTGAAAGTATTAGTTTAGTAAAACCGAAAATTATAATATTTTGCATTGCAAGAAACAAGAATTACGATGTACCAGATAGCACATTAGAGGTGTGCATTTTGAAAACGTTTCTTAGGATGGCCTGGTCCGGTCCGATACGATTGTCAGCTCAACGCGGCATTTGCCAATTCGGCTTGCTCGTCGCATCGGCTCGTCAGACTGCTTATCGTTTCAACGGTTTTTTCTTTTCTTGAGGAAAGCACTGTTCTACTTTAATTATTTACATTTTTCGGATGCAAATATCGATAAATAAATAGTTGACGAGCGAGCTTGATGGGCCGAACGGGCTTGAGTAGCTGAGCGGACTCCCTGACTCATTCTAGAAAAGGTCCGCCCGGCCCATTCGCATACCTGTAACACGTACATATAGCTGTGAGAAATAATTATGAAAATAACATACTAAACGTTTGCGTTCGCGCAATCATTAGGGAATGCTGGCATGCTATTAAATACCGTCAGAATGCATACTTTTTACACTGTACAATTTTTGGAGTTCTTTGCTCTTGTTTCCCTGTAGTAAGGTGTCACGATTTTAATGTGATTAGTATGGTATTGAAATAGAGTACTAGGGTGGTAGGATAAATACTTGTGTTAAGGAACACGACGCAATTGATTTGCATTTAGTCAGTTTACTTTTCGATAAAATCTCTTTGTGGCTACGCTTGGCCCAGCAATATCCGAACTTTTTTTACTTTTTTAAGCCATTCAAATAATAGGATTTGTCGAACATTGCAAAGCAGACAACGGCTTGATGTGAACCCCTTTTTGCGAGCCATTTTTTCAAGTTTGAAAAAAGAAAGATGATACAGCGGACCAAACCTGGCGAATATGGTGGATGGGGTACCAATTCGTACCTTAAGTGGACTAGTCTTGTCATCACAATTGCGGTTTAGTGGGCTGGGGAGTTATCATGTTGGTAGACTCGATAAGTGCGGCCTTTTTCTCTTTAGTTCAGCGTCGAATGGTTGAATTTTTCGTCAAGTCATAATAATAATTTCGTCATAATAGCGAACTCTAATCTTCAACCGGTGGTCTGCTAACATTATTATCATGAACTTTAGTGACCATATTTTCCGTGGTCACTTCCATGGGACGACTCGTAAGTCGTCATAAGTAAAAACATGTAATAGGAGAAAGCTGAGATTCAATGTGACCCAGCCGGTATACAGTTAAGTTGGCAAATAAATTAATAATGAAAAAAAAGATAATTGAGTCGATTGTAACGCTTTCATATAATCTACCCTACACAGAAACACTTAATGTAGATTGCTCAAGTGCTTTGTTTTTTAAACCACCGGTAAACGAGAAAATACACAAAAGCAAATAATTTATCGCAAAACATACGCGATAAAACTAATAAAAAGAAAATTCAAAAAGTTTTCTTGAAAAAACAGGAAGCTACAACAACTTAAATTCGTTATAGTTGTTTCTATTCTTAAAACAAATTAAAATGTTGGTAATAAAATTGCTGCACCGTGTAAGGTTTGAATATTGAACAGTTCTTGTATATTAACTTCGCATGGCCCAATAATTCAGAGCTTGCTCTAACGACTGACGCCATAAATTCAATTCCGACTAACCCCATCGCTAAGGTAAACAGCACACACTTCATTAGGACAGAGGATGATCCTCGGGTTTATAGTGTTTATAGACAAACATAGTGTAGTAATGTCACGTCTTTCTCGATATCACACACTCGTACTCAAGCGTGATCGCGTCAATGGAGTATTCACCGATAGAACGGCCGAAGTACCAGGATTCATTTATGTATGTGCGGCGGTGAGACGGACGGATTTTGCAGATTCATAGCGGAGAGTAAAACTTAATTCGGCAAAAGCGACGAACTGGATTTCGTACGTATTAGTGTAAGTTGGATAAACAAACTTTTATTGCCGAGTATGATGAATATGTTTCAGATACAATTTCATTCTATTTGTTCCTTGAATATACCTATTTCGAAGTTGCTGTTGCTGTATACTTGTGTATGTAGTATATACATGTTATTCTTAATAATAATAATAAAAAAAATGATAGTTAACTTAGTATGGATCATTTAAGTGAAACTTAATGCATGGGAATTTTAATTCATGCCGGATGCGTGATAAAACCAGAATTCAGCAAGAAGGATGCAATTTGTTACAGTTAACTGTTTCGTTGCCTTAGACGGATAAATTCGCGCACGTTATCGTGTATTCTGTTAAGGGTTAAGTATGACATGTCAGATTACTCCTGACGTCATCCACAGTGAATAAGCTGATTGTGTCCATTGATTTGCTTATTGTGAAGAGGTCGGTGGATGTCATTTCGAACATTGGATTTGAAGGAAACAATCATTCATTCTTTGGATAACAGTATTTATCCTTGCTTTTTTGCAAGCGCGAAAATTTATATACAGATTTTATTGTGTAACTCTGAAACCAAGAAAGTTATAAAAGTTCTGTTTGTATTTCGTTAGGGCTATTTATGGGGGATTCTTTACTAAGCCTGCAGAAACGAGTTGCGCTTCACGAAATTAGCAGGTACATTAACAGATTTACCTTTTGATTGTTAAATTTCTAACAAATTTCGTTTTGAAGCAATAACGTAGGCTTCCACGGCATGAATCAGTTAAAACTAAACGTCGTGTCATGGTTCGTCCACAATCATATGAGACTTCTTCAGGAAAGGGAAAGGTGGTAGACCACAGTTAGCACGGTAATTCAACGTGTAAATCATACCAGAGGCGAAACTGTGTTAACTGTGGCCTACCATCTTTTTCTCTCTTGAAAAAGCCTCATATGATTGTGAGCAAAGCGTTTTCGTGAGTTTTCGTTTAACCATGACACGGTCCAAACCTGGAACACATTTAGTGTTTAGTGAATTTTCGCTTTCCTTCTGTAAATTCATTAATTAAATTTTTATGGACTTTGTGAACTCAAAGGGAAAATGGACCTGTGACAAATGATGCTCGGGATAAACAAAACAAAATGCTCATTTTCTTTATTTACCGTGTCGTAACTGCCTTAAATATAAATATTCCAAATATACAGAGTTACGATAAACATAAATAGACAGCATATACACTATACATCGCATCACTATGTAGATGTCACTTAAAAATATCGAATGTTCAAAAATGTCATTATTTGGCTAAATATGAAAACATTGTTCGCATGTGCGCAGAGATTCCAAATCCAAGGTGTTTCACAAATGTCAGCTTTTGTTTTTTTGTTAAAAATATATGCTGTGTATTTCTGCGTAGTACTGCTCCGTGATTACCCTTTCCTTCTTCAAATAATCAATTAAAATTATGCCTTGGAAATCCCAAAAAATCGTCGCCGTAACATTTCCGGCTGATGAAATCGTCTTCGCTTTCCTTGGTGCACGTTTCCCGAGAAATCCCAATTTTGCGACTGACCCTTGCTTTCTGGCGTGTAGTGATGTGTCCATGTCTCAACTATGATCATATAACGTTGCAGAAGCTCATTTGCCTTGTATTTAAGTATGTTCAAACATTGCTTTGTAGTTATCATGCATACGTTCAATTGAAATGTTAACAATCTCTTTAATCTTCACCCGGCGATCTGCTAATACGATATCACGAACTGCATTATTATATCGTTTGTAGTCATGTCGATCTGCTCCTCATCAAAAACGGATGTTTGGTGAAGCTTAAATTGATTAATCATTAAACCAGTACCTGATGGTTCTCATTGAAGGTGGAATATGAACCAGAAAAGAAATCGAATCAAACTTGCTCACTTTCAACAACTCTTAAAACAATACTATTATTGTTGTATAAAATTATTATTATACAATTTCAAATTTTACTAATTCTGCTTTGTACTGCCACTGTGATATACGTATCAGGAACAGAAACGTTACGTAAGTACGTATGAGTTTACTTGTGTAAATACCGAGTATTTTCTAGCTCGGTGTAGTACCCACATTTTTTGCTGTATACATTCGCCAATAAGATCTGTGTACAGTGCGTCCAGGTCGGAAAAAATTTCAAATAGAAAGCATTCGGAAACAGGTATTGCATATCAAAGTTATATTCAAGTATACTAGATATTCTGTTTTCGCAGCGCACAATATAAATTTGATTTTTAAATAGAACAGCCTGTACATTCTTACGTTTTTGGATGCTCTTCAATTCGATTGAGATTTCTGCTACGCGTCGAAATCGTTATCATGCTATTTAAATTTTTTAAACGCAACTTCCTGCATATTTTACTGAAAACACAGAAAAACAACAGAAAAACTATTCTAGAATTTTGTTATAAATATTTCCCTAGTTGTCGGTTTTTAATAAATTAAATATGAATGTATAGAGATAAGTTTTTTGTGTTCGTCACAACATAGAGTGTTGCGACGAACCTTTGTTTTTCGGTAGAATTCCGGGAACCACTAGAAGTAATCCAGAAGGATGGTTACGTCCTACAAACTGTGCGTATTGATATAATATAAAATTAATTTACGCTTGCACAATTTAACTTGATAATCTTCAATAGAATTATTTTCCTGCAAGGAGTAATCGAGCAACACAATTTATAAGAAGTAAAGCATCGGTATTAATTTTCCTTGACTGGCTAAGATCAATAGCTACGTACCTGAAAAGGCGGAAGTAGACCACAAGATGGCCAATTCACTTAGTAAAATAGAAAATAATAAGCAAGATTTCGGATCCTGACAAGAACACTGCGCAAATGAACGGTCGTATCAAAGAGCGAACCCTAATCCTTTTTAAAACATTCATTTGCCAAATGGGCTCTGTCATTTAATTAAATCGTCCGGCTTAGAAAGTGAGAGACAGCGAGAAAGAAAGAATAGAGAACGCAGACGTGGAAAGAAGAGGAAAGGGAAAATCATATACCGACTAGCACTGTTTCCCTGGGTCAATCAGTACACGGGGAACCGTTGCTGTTTGTTGTATTTTTGCCGAAAAGCCTTAACGCCTTCAGGCTACGGGATTAGACTTGGTCAGAGGGAATCAGCGAACGAATAAAGTCTCTTCATTCTCCGACAGCACGGTTCACCAAATCTCCTTTTATCGTTTCATTATTCACGGCAGTCCATTATTGCGACCGCTATGATGTGAAAAATAATTAGCTACAGACGTCTTAATTTCCCTTCTTACTTCATTCGCAACACGAAGGATTCGTGAAGTGGAAACAGCCTCTGACCGCGATCCGTAGAAAGGAGATTTATTTTGCCGTCGACTGTTACTTTAATCCGCATTCCTACTATAGGAACAGGCTTAGGAGACGCGGGTTTAGAGTGAATCGTTTAACGTAGTTTCCACAACACGTAATTATTTCAACCGCAATTTTATATCATGTAATATAGAATTGACAAAAATTTAAGCATTCTGCGGTTGTGTTGCACGATATTAAAATTACTCAGCTGCAAATTAAAGAAGCATTTGAAAGATTTTAGCAAGTTATTATGCTACAATCTCCGTTATGAATTACATGGTTTTGTTTGGAACCACTCTAATTAGTGATGAAAAAACTATACTCTTTTCTTTTCTCTGAACATGCGGTAGATATTTCTCAATTCATTACCGATAATATGCTATCTTTTGCACTCTTTATTCAGAAAGCTATCTTGATACGAGAAACATAGGACAAAGTGAAGATTTAAAAAAATCGGATTATAAAAAAGACAGTGAGGTCCTAAAGTATTGCATCCCATGCAAACTTGTTAGCGTTTTTGGAAAGAGTCGGTCTATTTTCATTTTGTGCGAGTTAAATTTTAGAGTTATTGAAAGAAGTAACATCAACATTCTTTTTGGAAAAGTAATCGAGTAATCGCTTTGGCAATCATTTTTTTTTGCTATGCAAAGTTGGATAGGAAAGGGTGCCAAATTGTCTTCTATGACGTCAGGTTGATCTAATGAGCTTGTTGCTGTGGAACATAATCGTAAAAATTGCCAAACTATCAAGTTTCAGTTCTGAAAGCATTGATTACTTTTGTTAGCGTTTGATGGAAGTTACGCAACATTTTTTACTGCTTTCTTTTGAGACCATTTTTCTAGTTTCTTATATGCTTCTTCATACCTATTTCCTGATTTACTGAGTGTTATCGAATTTATTGCGAAGTTAGTTGATTCTTCTATATCATGATCAGAATCAGATTCATCCGGTTTAATTTGCAATAAAATATTCACCGCTGACAAATGTTCTTTATATAATATCAATGTCAATAAAGGCTTTTGACGAGCTATACGGCCACTAAAGCTCGCTTCTTTAAGGCGTTCTCTTACAGTTGTAATCGCAATTTTATAACGCACTCACAACTTACTAGATAAATCTTTACCAATGACAACATCTCTTGCTACATTAATACGTTTGCGTCCATTTTTTTTTTCAATTTCCTACGAATCAGTCAGGTGAAAACGATTCAACGTATTTTTTATATCACATCCTGAACGCTTAAATTTTTTTGCTATTGTCATTTTAATAATAATAACAATGATAGCAAAGTCTGTGGCGTAGTATTGTAGACATCACAAAAGTATCGGTAACGCAACGCACAAGTTTAATTAATTAATCCGGGACGGCTGTTTCGAGGATACGAATGATCCACATTCTCAACCGGTAACCGAATGATGTGAAAAACCTCCAAAACTAATATGGTTGTTCTATGCACACAAACGAAACCGGGCGTGGTATTAAATTAGAAAATTTGAACTTAATTAAGAATGTAACTTCGGACTCATGTGTAACTCAATGTAACTCACGTGATTGCAAGAATAGTTTTTTCGTCGGACGTTACAGACACATTGAAAAGGAAGTACATTTTTCATCTATAGGCTTATAATTACTATGTAAATTACACCAATAATATTCAGATATGAGTGGTTACTACTAGATGAAAATTCAAGCCCAAAGCGCTTGGCAAGGCATAGTTGGGGATTTCAAATATGGTCTGCCTAACATTTTCTTTTAAAAATCCGAATGGTACAGTAGCGCCATCTAGTTGGTTATTATTACATGTTGTATTTGTGTATAATTTTAATCCTGGGAATTTGTTGGTTTTTTAAATCTTAGGGGTGTCTAGTTAAATAATTCATCAACTTCTTGATCAATGTATGTTCTTTCTTTAACTATCGCACCGACATCTTCTATCAGTCACTCAACTTAATCGTCATCTAATTAATATTGCTCAGGATACCTCCACGTTCTCTTGCAATCTGCAGAAGACATCGATAAACACAGTTAACTTGGCCACCACCCGCAGCTGAGATAACTACCTCCATTTATCCCTATTAGATATTACATAGCATTTCAATTATAATCTGGAGGGTTTCAGAATAAACCGTGGGACGTCCTACCCATGTGACCTTATGTAGGATATACATGTGTTTGTTATGTGTTGTAGTAGAGCGCCGAAAACTATAGTCGATACCATTTCATCTTATTGCAGCAAAAGTTTTAAAAATAATAAGGCGCTAGGTATTGAAATGTATGTTAAATTTGAAATAATTGTGTATGCAGTAGATTTCTTTCCAATATAGCGACGACCGGATACAGCGATAAGGTTTTCACGGTTCCAGCCCTATCGTTGTATTATATTGAGAAGAAATGGGAGCCAAATATACAGTGTGACTTAAGTTTCGCGGCCTCGGAATATTATGTGTTTGTAAATAGTGACTTTCAGGAAGAACTTTTTTCTTATGTACACTGCCGTTCAGTGAAGTTCGGTCATACAATAAAAATCTATTATATCACACTGTATACAATTATTAATACATAAAATTAGAAAAATATTAAGCATACACTCTTTTCTAAGGGATTAAAGCCATAAATTATTATGT
>LR737384.1:16176310-16190787 GCA_902655005.2 Marronus borbonicus | reverse complement strand
AACGGCATTTTGTTACAATTGCTATTGAATAATATTCACTATAAATGATTTTTACTAATAATAAGGCAAAGAAAAGGGATATTTTAAAATTTGTTGGATACATATAATTCTAAATAATAAATAAAAAGATACTTTTGGAGATGAGTAATTTAATGGTTACTAATTAAATGGGTTTCAAGTGGTAACACATCTCAAGAATCCTGCAATTGGTGATAATCCGGCGATAACGCTCCCGATTCTAACCTATTAGCTGTGTTAGTAGCGTCTCCATATAGCCTTAATATTGCATTGATTGAAAGTATATTACCGGGGCGAACAGAAGGTATGTACACAGGGTAAAACCCCAATAGAAACTGTTTTAGTGTAGTTTTACTCTCACTTCCGAGAGGATAATTAATTCTTCTAAAAGAAAGTTTTTCGTTGTGGTGATAAAGGTGAGATTACTGAAGATGCGATTTATTGACATATCTGATTCGAGGTCATCGATATCACATACACATTTTAGTGTAACATGTGCCTACATCCAGCACCTTTGCTTCAAAAGCATACCTTTACTTCACGTGCTCAAGAAGAAAGTGGCTTGTCAAAAATCGCGAAAAACACCTGCCACCGTAAATATGCAACCGAAATTGCACCGATAGTAGGAGGTAAAATCCTTCGAAAAGACCAACAGAAGAAAATGTTGATAAACACAATAAAATGGCAAAGCCAAAACATTAATTGAAGAATGTCGGGGGAAAAAATAGGAAAGTCAAGGGTAATGCAAAATGGCAAGATAACTCAATGTCCTTGAAAACCATTACAAAGTTAATAGTTTATGCCTTATTTAATATACAACGAATACAATATTTATAGCCAAACACGTTTTTAATCAAATTGATATTTTATCGTTACAAGATCTATTAAGATTGCAGTGATCAAGAGCATCTGTGCCATGGGTCGATAATAGTAATAATAATAGTCGCTTTGCACCATTCCTCGTTGTCAGATTTCAATTGTTCAAGATCCTTTTCAAATGCATCTGAAAAAGATGCTTGAATAACTTGGTAAATCATTTCTATGAACGTTAAAACGCAATACTATTAAAATAGAATATAATATATATTTATTTAATAAACGCCTAAAGTGTATATAAATTGTCAAAAGGAAACAAAACACAAAATTCCAACGTAATTTAAACTTAGATCATATTAAGAAAGCAATTCCACTAAAAAAGATGCCTAAATTAAAACAATTCAAAAAATAAATACAACAGAAAAAATAAAGAACGTACAAAATAAAGAATTATTATATAAAATAAAATGCATGCCGAAGGTGGGAGGCTTTAAGTTTTTCCCAAAGGATCAGATATTTGGTTTTCATTTAACATTAACAGGCAGATTGTTAAACATGTTAATGCCAAGTTTATATACTTCAACGCTAGGTAACTACCGTCAGGATGTATACTGGCGTGCGAAGTTGGTCCTTTCTTCTAGTTTCGTGCTCCTGTGTGTCATAGCTGACAGGAATCAAATGTTTCTTAAAAAATACATATGTTGCTGCCCTGAAGATATGTAAGCATGGCAGCGGCGGTATATTCAGCAGTTTAAGTTGGGCCCTCACAATACTTCGGGCTACAGCGTTTTGCGCCGTGATCACTTGCCGAGCCTTGTGATGCGGGGCCCAAAAACAATATTCCAATACATGACTCTGTCTCGGCGTAATAAGGAGAGAGTAAAGAATTTCTAGATATTTGAGTTTGGAGGCATCGAAACATGTAAGCTGTTGTTGAAATCCACGATTTAGCCACGATTTCACACTTCGTTAATGAAAAAATGCATTTAAAATGCAATTAGAGCGCAACAAGTCGATTGCCTAGCAGTAGCGTCACTGCGCTGGGTTAACCGAAATAAACGTACGCGTTATTTAGAACAAAAAGCAATAAGAGAATTTGTGCAAAGGCAAACATGGCTGAAAAGAAATCCGGAAGTGAAGTCTTCAACACCTATATCATCGTACGTTTCTACAGTGGTCGCTTTGAGACCCGTCCGTTGCGGCGTATATATCTGCTTGTACGCAGAAAAAGATCGTTTTACATCTAGCGATGTAATATTCGCGTACTTAACGTGGTCTTTGAATTTGTATAACGGATCTTCCGCAACACTATTGTTAAAATGGTGACGTAATGTAGAAAAATCGAAATTTTTACGTAATGTAGTATGAAATTTTTCTCTGACTGAGACACCTTTTTTGTCATCCAAAATATGTAGCACTGTTTGTACGTGGTCGACAATTTCACACGAATTCCGTAAGGACAACGAAGTGTTTTGCAGTTTTTTTTATTGCGTCGGCTGGTGGAACGTAATTGTCGCTAATAGTTTTTAAATCTGCTGCACCTTGAGGATTTTGGAATTGCATTTGACTTAGCTTTATTGCAGCTGCTTCTTTAGCGTCCGGTTGTAAAATCAGTAATTTGATCTTTTCAAAATGTTTAACTGTGAACGAAATAGCCGAATACGTTTCGGCAATTTAAGAAAAACCGCTTTCGTTTGTGCTATTAGCTGATCCACATCGGGCTAACATTTTCGTATAGTGTCTGCTACAAGGTGTGAAGCATGAAGCAGACATGTTATGTGCAGCAAATTCAGTAGGCAGTACATCTTTGCCGTCTTTTACAGACTAACAAATAAGGGCGGTGACTGTCCTTTCAAGGTCATTGTCCGTGCTACAATCGATACTGCGGACTTAGTAGTTCCCACGTTGGATTGTATTTCTTCCAAAACTGACGAAACATTGTTTGTCCGATTTTTGCAAACGGTATATTGCACGCACTTAACATCATTGTGTTAAATCACATGGAAATTTTTTTTGTAAATTTGTGTGTCGCGCTATTTACATAGTTCCTGCACATATATGGTTGCATAATGCAAACTAAACACCTGATTTCTTTACCGTTATATATTAAGTCTGGAAATTGCCATAAATACGCGTTTACCCTGTTAGCAAACAGACATGTTGATGCATTACTAGACATTTTGAACATTTTTAATGTTTCCCGTTCAATTCCGGCCCTTATCAACTTTGCACTGCGATATGTATTACACAGCATACGGCATAGAAGGCTGAGAAGTGCTGATATGTAACGAAGCAGCTCTGTACCCCCCCAACCTCTCGCGGTTAAACACCACTGAGAGGCAAGCGTTGCTCTCTAATAATACAACTAGTATTATTGTAACGGGATCATCCTGTATATTTTTACATTTTTGGATTTCTGGAAACAATGTAAGAAAAATTAATTAAAACATCCTATCCTAAAACTAAACTAACTACTTTTACATAATTTTCTTAGAAAATCATTATTAGTAATTATTTTACAATCATTTTTGGGTATGGCTGGGATAGTATTCCGAATTGAATAATTTATATTTTTTAACAAATATTTTGTACAGTTTTTTCCTAATTGGTCCATTTTTTTCAGTCGTCAGTAGCACACCCTTTATATTACTAAAAGTTTATATTAGATAAATTGTCAGTGTCCATTTTTTGGTTCGTATTTTTATCTGTGTGTACTGTTGATATTTTTATTCTTAATGCTTTCTAAATTTCGAACTACTAGAAAGGATTAATGTAATTCAGAGGGAGGTTCCCATTCTGCACTTTGAATGTCACATAAAAGGAAAGAATAAAACTGAAACGCGAAGACTGTGTAGGTTTTGGATTAGAAAGTATAGTAGTAATGGATGGCAGAGATCGCTTACGGTTTGCAGTATATATGAAAACTGAATGGCGGTAGCGTCGCAGAAAAATATGAAATACGTCAAGACACCCATGATGTGCGGAAGAAATTAAACTGGCAAATAAATAACAGACTGTCGGAGACCGCTGACCGGGAATGGTCTCTCGGGACTTTCCGGTTCGGTAGTAATACTGTCTTACCAAATATTTCCTCGGCTAACAACAATGCGCGCAGTTCGCTGCTCGGTTTGTTTGATGAATGAGATACAAGAAAATCATGTGCTCGTAAATATTTGATGTCGCGGACTTTTCCTTTTCGACCTGTCCAAAAACCCTTTCTTGGGTGCGATTCGATTAGATACTTTAGGTACAACGTACTTATCAAGTACTCATCAAAGAGACACGAGGAACATGCCATCAGAAATACTGAATACAATAATTGCTTTAATTTTATTAAAATAAAAATATCTATTTCCATCTTGGTGTATTTCATTAAGAACTTAACTGATTTTCCAATAAAATATTTAATTAATTAGGAACATACATTTCGGAAATTCCCTTAGATTCTCAACTCGGTGATTCTTATTATCTCGATACTCGATTATATAGAGATTATTAAAAATACTTTTGAAAAAGCATTACTTCCGATTATGTCGAAAATGGTTGCAAGCTTTCTTATTTTAAATGAAATGCTTATTATTTTGCCACAAATTTGAATTTAGTTTTTAAAAGCTTTAAACCATCGGCGGGAAGGAGCATGAAACCATTGAAATGCTGCTTAAAAGATTTACCAATTCAAGAATCTTCTTCAAGTTCTTTCTGGCTCCTTCCATGGTCAGAATTGAGTCACAAAATTTGTGGCTCCTCCATCAATGGTACAACATACTAATTCTGTTGTGTACCATTTGGCCTATCAACGAGTTTCAGTGCCCTCACCTTCGTTATGAAGAATATTTTCGATCCATATATTGCTTTTTCTTTTCGTTATATCGCCGACGTCCGAATATTTCCTGAAGACGAACAATCCCATCACCGTCATCTCACAGGTGTTTCCAGCTTAGCAGACATGAAGTTAAACCTGAACAAATGTGAATTCTTTAAGTCAACTACCTTATATTTGGGCTACATCATCAACAAAGGAGATATTTTTGTTGAAGAAGAACGTTTAAAAGCCATGCAAACTCTCCCAGACCATGCAGCATCAAAATGCTGAGAAATTTTGTGGTCATGAAAAACATGAAGTTCATATAGGAAGAAAAACATAAATTCTGATTCTAAGACATCAGGGATTGTTTCTGCAAAAATTCATCTTGAGAACTGACGCAAACAACAGTACCATAGCAATTGTTTTATTCCGAATCACACAGTTGGAGAATACCCTATTGCTTTTTTGTCTAGAAAGTTTAACGATGCTGAGGCAAAGTATTCAATAGTTGAAACGAAAATTACAAATTATTTATTTAAATTATAATATTTACAAATATTGTGTATTCCTACAAGAGCATGATTTCGATATACAATACATTATATGTAGGTACGTTGACATATTAAGACGTTAAGATACTCATAGAAGCATGCATTTTGCTATTTTTGCCATTATACAGCTGTAAATATTACCACGGGTGAGTGGTATATTTGGTGGAGGTACCGGAGTTTTTATGAAAAAAAGTGCAGCGATGGATAAAAATCATAATGAAATATAAGAAGCATTTTTATAGAGAAAACTCCACGTAGTAAATTTCGTTTTCTAATTTCTTTGGAGTAACTATACAGTTTTAGGGTGACGATACACAGTTGCTCTTGTGATTGTGTAGGAGATTGAAAGCAATTACGCGGAAAATAATTTTCTCAGCAGCTAAAGGTAACATCTTACAAAGACTATGGGAAGGCAAGAGTTGTAACAGATGATTTTAGAATTATCGAATTTACACATGGGCGTCTTTTTATGTTTTCAGGAAGTTATTTCCTGTGTGTTTTCTTTGGGACAGTCAGCATTTTTTATGCGAAAACCTAAAGAATTCAAGTTTAGTGATTATTCAAAATATTTTCCGTTTTTTTTTGTTTAGCATTTAGATGAATGGAATTGGAATTCACTACACGGCATCATTAAACTAAAAGCAATTTACAGAAATGTCATTTTGAAACACTCTTCTAGACACATCCTTTTGATTTTTTTTAAATAAACAATTTGACCTCAATTTTAAGTTTGCATCACTTCTGGTGTTGAGGTATGATGATCGAGATTTTTCAAGCTCCCGATTTTTTTATTTTGATAAATCATTTAACTGTCAAAATGGTACAATCAAAATGTTAATACCTCATAGAACGAAATTTTCGTATAAGAGTAATTTAAAGAGTGAAAAACAAATGTTATTAATGACGAAAAGCAAAGTAAATGCTCTTGACAATAAGCAAATATATGGACGCATTCCTTTTGCGAATGGTGTCAGAACTAATTTGACTCATTTCAACCTGATTTTATTGATTCTATCCTAACAGGAGTAACTAATATTTATTTACTTTAGAAAATACGACAAAATAAGTTTAATGCATAAGGAAGGGAATTGGGTTGGAAATTAAGTACGTATATTTTCGATAACTCTCTTTTAGACAAAACACGATGAAAACTTTATCTTACAAACTTCTAAATCATCTTTAGTATTTTGTTTAATTGTAATAACTAGTTTCTGAGATATAGACGGTTGCCACACGGTACATTTCTTACTCAATAGGTTGTGTAACATCTGGAAGTAAAATGTTTAGTCCTGTTTGAACGACACATCAAGTTAACGCGACAACTCTGTCATTATGACATTGACAAACAAATAATTCATACTTCAAGTAATATATTATACGGCTTCGTATATCTGCCCTTAAAGAACCATTATTATGTATGAATGAGAAGCGTTAGTGTAAGTTTTATTTAATGGAAAATGTACTCGTTAGTTTGTTACTTTGAGCGGTGACCCTTCACTGTGGCATTGTTTGTGAAGATTTAAGTTTAACACGGAAATTATATCACGCAACGTTTGTGCAACGTTTACGCAATAATGCTGTTTGTCTTGTTTCAGCATTCTATGGTCTACTTCTTTCACCATTACGAGTTACCGGCCATTCTTCAACAGGCCCAGTTGCAGCAGTTGATTAGGCAGACGACCAATCGAGAAGCTAGACTTATCCCTTTGGGGTTATCTAATCCAGTAGCAGTACGTTTTACGCAGTTACTTTCAGCCGTGCGATCCTCAGCTACAACACAAACTTCAAATACTGTCAGCCAGGCCACCACATCCACTTCAACGACTGCTATGTCAACGGTGGGCACTTCTGCACAGCCTATCACTTCTAGCCAAACGAGCCAGACGACGCCGGCATCAGTTGAATCTTTCGGCGCGCAGACGTCGCCGATACCATCCACAACAGCCGTGGCTAGTCAGACTCCGGATCGGCCGTCAAGTAGACCTAGTGGCGGATCTGATGAACCTTAAACTATAACCTTAGTGTATGAGATAGTAGTAGATTACTTGATTATTAAAGTAACTTTATAATAATTATCGATACAATATAATAATAATAATAATGGTAATAATATTGTATATGGAGAAGTGTGCGCCATTGGTTTGTAAATAAGAGATAGAAATATTTAATTCACAATGCTTTTTAGAAGTGTATATAACTATATGTAAAGAAAAGTATATATTGAAACTTTTTAATGTCTTACTAGGTGGCTGTATATCTTAATTTTTAATTATGAAAATGTCAATATAAAAATTAATTGAACGTGGAAATGTTGTTTTAATGGCTTATTTCTCCTTTCCAATTCATGCTTTAAAAGTTTGCAAAAAGTTGTGTAAGTAAATACACGTAAGTATATGAAGGTCAATTAAAGTATTGATGTTTCCGCCAAATAAAAAGAAAGAGATTCCAAGGTGTCAATCATTGATCGGATTAAAACTTGACCGACTTGTAGGACTTCGAGTGGTGTAAGACACCGGTTTCCATTTCGGCTGAACTCCACGTTTAAGTGGTGAAATCTATCTCTGAAATTTTTCAAATTACTAAATGCTCCTATAATAGGTTTATCAAACTAGTGCAATTCTTCCCTCACCTTCTAACGGCATGGGGATTGACCGGAAAAAGACGAAATATACGCGCAAATGATTTCCTGGAAGTCCGCAATTCATCATTAGGTCATCAAAGAAACAATTGAAACAAAAATATTCATTGCATTGCGCACCTATTATAAAAGTTTGTTTGCCGCAAATCGAACGTAGAAATACGATGATCACGTAGAAAAATATTTTATTGGATAGGTGAAGCGATTTGGTTTAGTTTCCGTCACTATACCAGGAAAGTAAAAATAAATTACGATATTTTGGTGAGCAGAGTTGATTGTAAACTAAAGGTTGCAATTTTATTATTTATTTTACTGCTTTCTCGGAATGTAGAACCCTTCTTTTGGTTGCACGGGTATCGGGCTTACAATAAAAGAAAGAATCTTGGTGTGGTGCGGGTCTTCGAAACTTATTAGAAATGAAAGAGGTTCCATACGTTTAACTGCGTTTATTTTAATCATTTTAAATAAACAAAAAGAATTTAATTCACAAAAGAAAGAAAATCGGATATCGCAATACTTCGCTAAAAGAAAGTGTAATATACGGGGCAAGTAAATGAACATGGCATGTATGAGTAGGATAACTGCGTTTGCTTTACGGGGAAAAAGAAATGAAAACTATAAACAGGGGCTAGCAATGTTCTTTTTTCGCCGGATTAATTGGAAGATTAATTTATTGAACGGCTAGCGACACATCAACGGTAGTGACGACTATGCCAAAGCCGGTAATTAATCTCTCAATTAAGTAACGGGGTAAAGATAAATGTTGCCAGTTGATAGCCAATAGTAATGCTGGCATATCACGGAGATGACAATGTCGTAACGGATTGTAAAATTAATCGATAGATCAATCGAATAGTTAACGGTACGTCAACGGCAATGTCGGCCGTATCACTGCGGGCAATTAATCCCTCAATCAAGCGGGACAAGATGAAAGTAACGATTGATTAACGAAACCTAAGAGTGATGCCGGATTTAATAATTAACAGGTCCATTAATGTACGGTCAACTAACAGATCTATTAATTATGGTGGGCAATTAATCTCTCAATTAAGTAACGGGGTAAAGATAAATGTTGCCAGTTGATAGCCAATAGTAATGCTAGCATATCACGGAGATGACAATGTCGTAATGGATTGTGAAATTAATCGATAGATCAATCGAATAGTTAACGGTACGTCAACGGCAATATCGGCCATATCACTGCGGGCGATTAATCCCTCAATCAAGCGAGACAAGACGAAAGTAACGATTGATTAACGAAACCTAAGAGTGATGCCGGATTTAATAATTAACAGGTCCATTAATGTACGGTCAATTAACAGATCTATTAATTATGGTGGGCAATTAATCTGTCAATTAATTAGCGGGGCAATGTTACGTAATGTTAACTGCACGCGGTAAGAGCGAATAGCCAACTACAATGATGGCATATTCCAAGGGAAGACGATCAACGGTAATAACGACGCGTCTTATTAGGAAAGCAGCCAATTGTAATAACGCATCTACGGAAAGGCTGTTAGACTATGGTTTGTACACTTAATAGTTATGTTTACTTGATAGCAGTTGGCAACAAAATATATATATAACATATGAGAGTAAGTTGTGTATCATATTCGTGGCCATGTTGTAATATTAACGTGCAGAAGGAAATAAAGTAACAAGCAAAGAATCATATTATTCAACATTCAAAAAAGGCGGAGGAGTAAGTGAACAACGGTAAAAAAAAATCATCTGCAAACACACTTTAATGTAACAAATGAGTTTATTACACCATATTACCGTGTAAAAATTAATCTGAAAACCCGATATTTACAAATGCTTTATATACATCCAGCAGCTGAACCATACCAGTTGCTTTTTCGTCGAATCGTCAGAATATCCGTAGGTTTATCGGCAGGTGCTTGCAATCTGACAGCACACTGGCTACTACAAGAGTCGAGTAGCAGAATTGTTCGCCTCCAACTCGTTATTTGAGGCAAAAACACATCCGATGATGTGGAAGCCTAGACCTTAACATTTGGTGACACAAATATAAAATATGGTTTGAAAATTTGAAAGATATTAGTATCAACCTGGAATGAGTTTTCGCGAACGTGTGAGCCAAATGTGTCTCCAGTCTTCATAAATAAGTAAAGGTGATAGTTTTCCTGCAGTCAATATTACAGGCTTTACAGTATAACTATGTGTTGCAGATGCTACAGCTTTCACAGTACATGTATTCAGCAATTGCCAACAACTTTTCTTATTGTATTCTTCCTCTTTGTAAATATTTTCCCACGTACGTAATTGTCTAAATTCTTATTTTTTTTTCGATTGCACTGAAATTAGCGATCGTGGCGCTTGTTTGCACAGTCTCGACGCCCTCTTATAATCGAGATCTGTATTACTATATCTCAGTGCACATGTTTCTTAGTATTTTTCCTGAAGATTTTCTAAATAGTAGTGTGTAGATGATAGACTCACTTTCGTTTATAATGCAACATGTGGACGAAATTTTTTTCAAATTTTTCAAATTCTAATCCATTGCGGTTTTAAATACAAAGGAAGTTTCCGAAACGCTTGTTTAATTACACCATTACACCAAAAAATACACGCGCAAATATATAGTAAACATTTATTTTTACTCGGAATATTTTCGCACAACGGATTGCTACAACAAATCTAGATTTTAGGTGCTATCGTGTACAAAGAATTGTAGGTAGCAATTTTTGCGTTACAAACAGCATCTTATATTTAACTTTGCTATTTAGAAGAATTACAATAATTTGGGTTAGAACAGTTAAACCAATTCATTTTACAACACATTAATACCGTTTTTGTTTTTTAAATTAAATAAATAATTCTCTCTTCATTTTTTTGGGGGTAGATAAGGGGGAGGGAGAAGCAAGTATATATATACTCACGTGTACGTACGTTTTGCCCTTTTCTGTTTAGGTTAATTTCGCAAGGGAGTGAAGAGTAGTGGTTAGGCGTCCAAAAAATGCATACATATATAATTTTATTTTTTTTAACTTTATAATAACGGTGTAAGTCCTGAAAATTATCATAATTCGACGGATAGATTTCACCCTCTAAACGTAGGATTCTGCTAAAACAGAACGCTGTTTTATAATACTCAAATTAGGTAAGTTTATAGGTGATTGATACCTTGGAATCTTCCCTCAATAGAACATGGACAATATTTGAGCAGGAAAATATAATAATGCAAGAGGAAAAATATCTCTAAATTAGAAACATACCGTTCCAATTAGGGCAAATCTAATGTTTCGTCTATATTACTACAAAGCAACAGACATAAAATTTATTTACAATTAGGTTTCTTTTTAGTTCCATAAATATTTAGTTCTGATGAACTATAGGATTATTATAGGGACAAGTAAATTTGTATTTATTTTAGGACATTTTTTTCTTGATTCTAGCGGCTCTTCATTTACGTTAAATAGTGTTTTATTATAAAATCTTAAACAAACTCATTGATGCTAGGATCAAGAAAAAAATTCATAAAAAAATACCAAATTAAATAAATTTGTATATACACACTTTGTTTTATTCTCATACAGCATAATTTCTTTTTTCAGTGTATGATACTAGTTTTCCTATCTGAATCGATACAATCAAAATCCTTATCTCTGAAAGGTAAGTGGTCTTAGACACCACGATTTTTTTTAATTTTTCCAATCTCAAATTTTTGAATTAAGTCGGAAAAAAATATGTATCTGTTTCTGGAACTATATATTCCTCACTCATATGTAAAGTTCGCCATTTTCCGTGCGCTTCACAGGCATGGGAGTGGTTGTTAGGGTGTGTGATTTGTAATATATGCACAAGCGATTTTATTGCAGTAATAACGCATCTAGTACATGTTTGGCGACCGGTTGGAATGCACGCGAGCGTAGCGAAGTGCTGCATATAATAAGCTCATTCACTTTATCTGACAACGGTCGTTACCTTGATCCACTTATCGACGACATTTTATTACGTGTAATGTATATGCAGCACTTCGCACTTGGTCGCGAATGGATCTTTTACCTTTCCACAACTCCATTATTTCCAATTCAACGCATTGTTGCCACCACAAATGCTGTTGTTGATTTAATGGAATATTGTTATCTAAGAAGTTATACGCGTAGGTATCTGCAAAGAAGGTTTAGTACTACTCTTCCCATTTAGTACTTCTTCAGACGTAACTGTTTCTACGAGACGATTTCCCGCAATACCGTTCAAACATCTAATCTAAAACGATATTGTGGCATCCTTCACTTCTTTTGACTGGGATTCTGTACAGTCCAAATACCGTTTCGAATTTCTATTAAAGATTCCAAAATTGATACATTTTGATCCATATGACCAGATGATTTTCTTTAAACATTTTTGGTCATCTCCTAACCATCCTACGCGGTGTTCCGGTCGTCTTAAATTAACACATGGTGGTCAACTGTTGCTAACATAAATCTTTCATACTTTCAGTTTATTTCGATGCGTGAGTCTGGGCTAAATTTACAGAATGAAAATGACCCATTCTCGATCGTGTTTCTATCAAGAGATAGAAAAATTGTACGATGTGGCTGTTGTCGTTTTGGACGCAATTGTACCTACTGTTGCTGTACTTCGGTTTGATGAATAACATATCTCACTTCTCTTCGTTAGTGTACCACATTTTTCTGTTCATAATAGAGATATTTTAAATTTCATGGCTATCTTATAGAGTCTTAAAATGCATTCTTCGTCAATTAAAGCGCAATCTTAAGAACTTTTGGCGACCATAAGAAATAAGAAACTTGACGATAGCTAGGAAGAACTAGAACATCAACTGAAAGTTTCGGTAGCTTTTCTCTGCAAGGCCAAATAAAGATGCTAAAAGTAAAATAACAAATTGAGCATTTTTCGTCCTTTTTTTTTATCGAATATCATTTGTCATAGGTTTATTTTCGTTTCGGGTTCGTAACAAATACAAAAAAATACATCTTCCTGATTTTAATGCTGTCCTCTACTTCCAGTTATAAGGGAGATCACTGGAGTCAAAAGCGAATCAGTCTGTATACGTGAATACGCATATGAAGCAAATTAGATCGTATCAAATTGGTTTTTTTTTCTATATAATTCTACCTAGTTCCACATGACTGAATTCATATTTAATTTTTAATTCTACAATCTCAAATTTGTGTAGAATATCAGAATACGTTTAGTACCGTCTACGATCAAAAATAATTACCTACCATATTTCTATTTGCAAATAATATCCATATTGTAAACAGAACTTCTTGTTATCCGTTCGTTCGTATAGATACATCTACAAAAGGCGTACAAAGGCTGCTGAAGACTCAGGTAATGGCTGTTAGTTGCTATGGTAACGATCTCCTGCTGCCAAAAACATGAACCAAACAACAACATTTTTAGTATATATTAATTTTCGGCCCGGTTTTCCTTTAATGCTTTGCTTTCTTTTCCTCCCTTGTTTTAGTTACTTTATCACATCTTTTAGCTTACTATGTATATCTTACCTGGGGATTTCTATTAAAGCGTTTCTCTTGGAAAATTCATATTGCCTTTATTTTTTTTTATCTTGCTGAATGTTATGAGGATTTTCTTTTTGATAGTATACCTAGATGGTTTAAAAAGTTCAATATAGAGTAATATATTATGGAATAGTTGCATTTTAATATTTTAAAATTTGCTACTAACAGTAAAGGGAATAGATGACGGCAACTCTTTTATGAAAACTTGTTACGGAGTACTCGATCGAAGAAATTGGGGAATACAATCAGAATTGAATTGAAGGAGTAAATAAGTGCTCTAAGCTTTCGAATTTAATTTTAAATCTTTATCAGAGAGGAACAATGCTACAATATGAGGAAGGATGATAAAAATTGTCGCAGGAGAAAACCGATAGACCGTCAAACATCATTCGAAGGCACATGAACTACTCATAACAACATTAAAATATTGGTTAAAATTTGTTAAAAATATTTATTACATTTTGTAAAAAACAACAAATCATCCGAATATACCTTAGTTCTCAAACCCAAATTTTAATATCATATCATAATAAATGCAACCTAGGTACCTATCTGCTTTTGTCGTTGCCTAAAATAATATTTACATATCGCTTATTGAATTTGAAATAATGCTAACAATTAAGTTAATTGGATTCTGTAAAATTATTGGAGTCCGTGCTTTAGTTTATTACTAAGTACGATAATTCAAATACATTTTCTATTTTCGATGTACACTGCCGTTCAGAGAAGTTCGGTCGGTTGGTAAAAAACATGAAAAGGTTACAGAAACAAACGAAACTAAAAACAAAATGCAATTTTATTGTATGTACAGGTAAAAAAGACAAAAGTAAATAAATAAAAAGTTATTCTGGCCTAATATAACATACTAAACATTATTTTTTTTTTTCATCGAAAAAACCTCCTTTGCTGTTAATCACCGCTCGAACTATTCTTTCGATAAGTTTTGTTAAAATGGATTGTGGAATATTAATCCATTCATGTTGCAGAATATTTCGTAAATGTTCTTGTGAAGTTGGGCATATTTTTCGGATCCTCCTGTCCAGTTCATCCCACAACAACTCTATAGGGTTCAAATCTGTACTTTGCGGGGGCCATGTCATTACTTTCAGGGTGTGCTGTTCTTCTTGCTCCTT
>LR737384.1:16158905-16175910 GCA_902655005.2 Marronus borbonicus | reverse complement strand
TTATGTATTAATAATTGTATACAGTGTGATATAATAGATTTTTATTGTATGACCGAACTTCACTGAACGGCAGTGTATACCTCCACAAAGAAACGTTAGAGGAAACTATTAGAAGTAAGTTGATGGCTTGGTTAGCTACTTTTTATTGGAAATTTGGGGAATTTCTCTGAATAACTCAGAAACCGGTAAATTTAGGCATAAAATATATGTTTTACTTTTGTTTTTTTTGGAGCGGAATGTGTAGAAATGATAAAAAATAGGGATTACTATTTTTAAAATTAACATTAAAACATTTTTGATATTGATTGTTACTTATTGCTAATTATTGATAAATGGCCATTTATGTAACGCGCAAAAATTTCAAAACTGATTTGAAAACAATTTCTTAAAGTTGGTACGTCTTAGACCCATACATTGAGAGGATTCTGGAAAGTATCTATAATTTGGATGTTTTATTTGATGAAGATAGGCACGTATTTCTTATTGCGAGACAAAAAAGTGACAAAAAAACAAACAATACACATATAATTATATAAAAACCATTACAGACATACACAAACAACTTTAAAATAATTTTTTATGTGGTAACACTTGATGATTCAAAGTACTTGCATATCAATCATTACATCATTGAACTACATAAAATAGGTTTTGTTTAGAAAAGTTTCAATGGTCCCTTTGTACTTGAAATCATTAATTTTTTTTTAATTTGTTGAGAAGTATACTATGTAATGTTATTGACATATATCTGAAAGAGTTTATGTTTTCAGAGAGCCGATAATGAGGCTGCAGATACTGTTTATGTCTTGTACTGTCGATAGTGAGAAGTTAACTTTTCCCTTCTGAAAACGAGACATTCATAAATAAATTATTAACATATGTTCATATTTTGAGCAGTTTGAATAAAGATCTGCAGCAATCACAACGTTTGGATTTGGTAATTATTCTGATTGCTTTTCTTGAAGGATTAAGATCTCCGTTTAGTGTGCATGAGCGCCCCACAACAAAATTCCATAACTCATAACACCGTGAAACATGCCATGATATGCATTGAAATTCACCATTTAAGTTAAAATTTTTGATGCATATATTACAGATAAGTGACGTGCTGGTCTGTCAACATCAGCGCCCTACAACAGTTTGTTGTCTAGTGTTATACCTAGACATTCTATTGGTTCATTTCGCAGGAATTTTAAATGATTGTTTAATGTAAAAATTAACGTTCGAGTTTTCTCCGTATTGAAACATAGTGATATTATTAAGTGTCATCTGCATATTCGATGTTTTTACATTTGGTATGTTCACTTATGTTATTGACCTTAGAACTGGGCCTTGTGCAACTCCATGTAACACGCACGCCAAGAATGCAACATTATGACAAACGTTCACGCACTGATATAGGTAACATGATAATTTTATAAAATGTATATCCTGGAAGATGTAATCAAATGCCCTGATGAAATCTAGGTAGCTACCCAGCCGCGTTCCCATCGTAATATATGTGATAATACCAACCAAGACATCAACTATGGATTTACCTTGCCGAAATCCGTATTGATTTAAGATTAAGTATTTTTTGAGACAATGCTTGAATGCGGATTTTAAAGGTTTCAATAAAATAGGAACTAGCTCTCAGATTGGTGTTATTTCACTCATCCTTGGGCTATCGGAAAACCTACGTTGCCCAAAACACAAATTTATAAAACAAGTCAAATGTTTGATCAACTCGTCTCCACGAAGCTTTAGGGAATCGCTACTTAACCGTGAAAATTGAAAGAATTGGAATTGATTAAGCTGTTAATAAGAGTACGTAATTCAGTTTTATGTATTGGTTCCGGGGACAACGAAAACAGCAAATTACTCGTGCATAATTTCTCGAAATGAACTAGATTGGGACTATTGATTTTGTTTGTTAGTTGGTCTGTAATGCTGCAGAAAAAAGAGTTCCGCGGATACTGCGTCTTCACCTTTAGGATTGCTAATAGACCAAGCAGTTATGATTATGATTAACGGCTTCTGACTTTAGAAATCCTTTATATTTTGATGAAAGTTTATAAAAAATGTTTATAGGAATCATTGTTTTTAGTAAAATCATATAACATTAGGAGTTGGTACTTCGTATTTTTAAGTTTAATTGAGTTCAATTGAACACTTAATAAGAGCGTTGATATCCGGTTCTGATTTAATTAAGGATGCCATGAAATTGAAAAACTGTAGAAAAGTAGATCTTTTTCCATAATATTAAGATTTAATGTGTTCTATCAAATGTTGTTGTTTTGAAACTGGCTCTTAGAGATCGTATAGCGGCGAATCCGAATCTAATGGTCCTTTAGTATACTGGGAAAATAAGAATTCGGAGATAAGTGGAAAATGTCTGTATGCAACTGCTGTGTATGATATCTTTATATTAAAGAAATCTTATACCATAGGTAAAGGACATTTTATACAGTAGGTAACACGTAGCTTTCACATTCCACTATTTTATAAATCATTTTTTGTTCGTAGTTCTGATGAATTGCAGAGAAAAAATTCGTTATGTAGCAAATCGGTAGATTAATACCCTTACGTAGCTTTATTAGTATCGGTATCGATTTCGCTAAAGCGATCTCCAAATATAACGTTTTTAATAAATTCCTCTAGGGTTCGCCTTTTAAAAGGCCTCGTTTCCTGTTCTCTTCCTGCTTCTTTCATATCTTTTTCAACCGTTGGAAAACCTGCAAATTTTAATATTTCCTGAATCGAATTTGCAAATTTCCGGTTGGCAGTATTTCTAATAATTAAGGGCAGCTGAAGTAGCGCTCATCTTTTAGAAATTAAAGTAAGGTCCGTAGAGTATCGGAAATAACATGCAAACAAATAGTAACAAAAAATAATATGGATATATTTACGAATGTAATAATATGTAGGATGTTAAAATAATAAAGTTGACAGAAGTTTCCGGTATACCCGGAAGTGCCAGATTATTCAAAATATTTTAGTCTTATAGGACATGTCGGTGTTAGTGTACTGACAAGTTTTCAGAATTTTGCAATTATGTATCTATCGATGCATTTCTCGGCGAGACATCCTATATATAAAAGTCGAAAATTTCATGCGACTATGCATTACGATGCTTTACAATTTTTAATGTTTGTTGTAATTCCTTTGTGTGCAATATAATAGCAATGTTTTAGAACAGAAGTCAGATTGCTGTGAGGAGTGAACTTTTCCATTGTATGTAATGATGGTGCTGGATTAGTATATTAGATCGAAGCACGATTTCAATTGAAATTGTCCCAATTCTAGTTGTTTACGCCGTGAAAAAGTAGAAAAGTTTTGAATAAAAGATCCACTATTGTAAATGAAGCAAAATATATTTTAATGTGTAAAGGTTCTATGTTCACAATTTTTTAAATTATTGTGTAAGTAGTATGGGCTGTAAAAGGCATTCTACAGAAGAGCAACGAAAAAAACAATAGAAAATTTTATAAAATCACACAAAATTCTTTTGGTTATTTTGCCGAAATAATTACGAATGTTATGAACTGGATGAATAACACAGAAACTAGAAGAAAAATGGAAAAACGTCGATGCAAACAGGCAGTGGTACTAACTAGTAGAACAGTGAAATGTTCACAGGGGCTGGCTGAAGTTGAAAACTACAGGTTAATTACTGTGTAAAGTACATGTACACATTCTCATATTAGTTTGATAACAATTCTTTATTATTCGTCAACGAAAAACAATGTTTTGCTGCTAGCCCGCTACATTTCAATGAAGACCAACGCAATACTCATTCGTTCGTTTTTTAATCATTCATTCTGCACCGCTAACATGTTTGAATTTTTTTTGTCAAGAATGTCGCTTTATTAAGCGACATTTCAAATCACATTAAATCACATCAATCACACAAATCACATTCAATCACATCAAAAACTAAAATACTATACCGGAATGTTCCATTAAAAAAATTTTTTTACAAAAATATCTATACCAATATACAGAACCACATAAGTACGTGTGCTTAGGTACTTTTATCCATAATCCACCAAAAATCACATCTGCCTAATGCGTAGTAATTTTAAAACCCTTAGATTTAGGACAATATTACTTTATTACATTTTGCATAGGAATTTAATGACGATTACAACAATGCAACAATATGTAGTATGTTTTGCTTTAAAAAAATAGAACGTTGAGCAGTTATGAACTTATGAGACATGCTAGGCTTCAATTTAGTTTTAAAACATTTCCACAATTAGACTTCGTAACAAGAGAAAAATCGTTTTGAGAAATCTGCACTCCCAAGTTTGCTGAGATGACTTAGCTTGCCTATCTAATAAACATACAATTCAATGGCTACGTCTATTCCGCCACGAAATATAGGTGAATGATTAGATCTGAAACAAATGGCTCTCGTATCTAGAACATTACAGAATTAACATTTCAAAAGTTTACATATCTGGTGTACATTATTGGTGTCTTATTGAAAGAGACATTTTGTGAATCACGGACCATTTGCAGGGCGTGGCGCTTATATATGATTGTAATGTGAGACGTACAGAACTTTCTTTTCTTTTGTGAAATACCTAATATGAATACTATATCCGTTGGCATAGTTTTTCAAGTAGTGTTGGTGGATTTATGGAGCCGAGTAGAAATTTAAAAAGCACGATAGTGGAAAAGGGATCGATTTGTACATTATCAAGAAAATGCAGGCCTTCCGGTTCAGTGAGTGGGCCATAACGCACACAACCGACAGACCAGCAGAATTACTGATTGACGATACACCGCAAGCGTTTGTTCCTTTCTCTTTCCATCCCATATCACTTTGCTTGCTGGTTTTTCACTGCTTTTAACATTCTTCCGATAAATAAGTGAAGCTCGTTGTTGCACGGGTCCATTACCAGAGTGAATATGTTTCTGAAACAAAAAGAGGCGGTAAATAAATTAACGCATAACGTATAACTAATATCAGATACGAAACAATTATTGCTGATTTTCTATTCAATATCAATTTGGCAATTATGTTTTTATGCTAGATACGCAAATGATATTTTTATCATTTGGATCGATAGTACTTTGATGAGGGAATTCATTTTTCTGATAAGTTCATTTTGTCCCCACAAAAAAAAATTCATCACACTTTAATAAAATACCTTGCTTGATCACTTCCACAAAAAAAAAACAAGAAAAAGGCTTTCACGTAAAAGTTATTCGTCCCTAACTTGCCGTACGGTCATCATACTCTTTTTCTATCTTTATTTCCAACGAACAATGAATGAAGCGTTACAAAATACGATATGACTAATGTTATAATGTAAAACAGATATATCAGTACTAAAATTGAGGTTTAAGAAAAACTTTTGTGGGGAAAGTCTTTAAACTCACGTGGAATTTTATGATAAGCCCTTAAACCAAGGAAAAATAAACAATTGGCTGTTAGTGTTAGTCTGTGGTTAGACAAATGAATGTCAGAGCTTCTGAGAGCTTATGAGGGTGTTCTTATACATGAAAATTGAAACTTCACGAATATATGAATATATAACGGTCAATAGATTCAATTTTAAGAGAAGTTCGATGCGCGTCTCCTGCTATTATCCGAAGCACTTTTTTTCTATAAGGACGTTAGCAGTTATAGGACTAGGACCTCAAGCAACAATTCAATATCTCCTGCGAGATCCCACATCGCTGAAGTTGACTAATCTAAGCTAATAATTAAAGTTCGCCACTTTCCGTGCCCTTCACAAAATTAGCAAACACTAGACAGGCTCGTGTTTTGTCGATTCTCGAGGAAACCATTTAGCAACACGAACCCATTCTCATGAGTACAGTTATCCACTTTCTGTGTGCTTTACGAAACTAGCAGAGACTAGACAGTCCCGTGTTTTATCGACTCTCGGGAAAACCAGTATGCAACACGAACCCATTCTTATGAGACGAATAAGCACGGGTCTGTCTAGTCTCTGCCAATTTTGTGAAGCGTGAAAATGGCGAACTTTACTAATAATATCAGGTGTCGATGTTTATACGTTCTTTTACTTACTTTAGATTTGAAGAGAACAAAATGTTCAGTGTTTTCAGAGTGTCGCTTCGGTTTAATGATACCCCGGAGCTACGAGCTCAAATGCAGGTGGCGGTTGTACTAAATTTGATGTAAAAACAACATTGTTTTTGCCAAATTTAATAATCTTAGAGGAGATCTCGAAAAATATCCGTACATAATTTAACTTTTTTTTTTGTAATATGACATATTTGTTTCGGGTCTTCTTGTTTGCAAAAAAAAAATTACGCGAGGAATTCTGGCTTGGATACCAGATTTACAGGAAAGAATTTATTAATCCATTATTTTTTCATGAAACGGTAAACGTAGAAAGATCATAATAACATATGCTACCTCTTCTAAACCATGACGATGCGGGATGACTAGAGTTGGGACTCTCAGTTACACGACAGCTACTGTACAATTTTGAAATCGTAATTCAATGTTGAGGTTTCTTTGATAAAAAAAATATGTTGTCATCTCTAACCCTGCTTGAAATATTTTCGTAACTGTAAAAATATATAATCTGGGAGACTGAAATTTAGCAGAACAGTTGACTGCACAGAATGGAAATAGAAACCGGATTGGAAAACATTGTAAGGCCGGTTCGACAGAAATAAATATCGCCAATCTTCTAAGAGGAAGGCTGCTGACCCACGTTGCCGCATACAGCATGTTGCTACCGACCAATAGCGAGGAACTTTCTGCATGAGTCCGATACTTCAGTGGAAGAAGACCGGTTGATCTCCGGTGGGCCCTTTCCCTCCCCCATGCTTCCCATGTTAAAGAAGTTCCCTTCTCAACCTTTGATGGGTAACGGTCGGTACCGATATCTCTAAACCTACCTCATATTTTGTCCCCCGGAATCTAGACCGCGCGTGTCGACAACTAGCGGTCCGTCGGGACCTCGGTCGCCCAAATGTGACAACTATCGGTTCCTCGGGAACTAAGCCGCGGAGCACTGGCAACTATCGACCAGCGGCAGAAACGGAAGCGACCGTGAGGTACAATCAGCCCGCTCGTAATATAAGCCTAACAATAGGGATGGCCAGGCCATAAGCCTATCCAATTCACACCGACGGGATGTTTGTTACACAGAAACCTGCGATTTAGTCAAGCCACGACGGCTAGCTCTAGGTCTTAGGGTCCAGGTAAGGAGCTCCTGGCATTAGGATGAATACAAAGGATTCCTCAACCTGCCAGGACACCTCTTCCATGTGCAAATGATCCCGTGACGCCCGCAAATGACCCGACCTCGCTGAAACCAGAGATTGGGTAGCGCAACTGCAGGGCTTTATGGATAAACGCTTACCCAGGGTAAATGCCTATCCAGGCGATACCATCAGATGATTTCTATGCGAAATTGATAATTTTGGAATTTTTGGAAATTCGATTCGAGACGATTTGACGATTTCAGAAATGTTTTAAAATATTTATATTGATGATGGTTCGTTATGCAGTTTAACCTGCTGCGCGACCATTGCTTTTATAATACGGGCGGTATCGCTGGTAATATCACCACATGGTTCATATGTACATATATACCTACGAAAATGCTGGGGTCTTACTTGAAAGTGCCAACTCTAATGAGGACGAACTAAGGGATAGATACTTACAATAGGATAATACCACAGTTTATAAAAAACTACAGACAATGGACCTCTTACATCAAGAATTTGATAATTTGGTATAACTATTTTAGATTACTTTGTTTTTATACACCTAAAAAAATAGTGTTGAAAAATACACCACACACAATACAGGACGAAAATTCAAACAATTGAAAATGTTTGTGGTATAATAACGCCTCAGAATCTTAAACTCATTTAAACATGAAATGACGAGTAAGGATTTATATTGAGACGGAAGGGCGTCATTTTTAGCATTTACTATAATTGTTTGCTAAATCGTTCTTTTTTCTTCACTTGGGAATATATTTTTTTTCTGCTAGCTTTAATACTATTTAATACATTAGCCATTTACGCTTTAAACAGAAACTTATTTGCATCATTACTGTGAAATATACCAAAAATAATTGAAAGTGTTAATATTGATATAATTTAAGCAAGATTTATCTGCAAAGTGCAGCCATAACTGACATAAAAAATAATTCCAAAAAGTCTCGATTGCATATTGTATAATGTGTAACGTTTAATATTGATGACAATAAGTAACAGCTTATCAGATAATATTTGGAATTTGCTTTCTGCTCTGCTTCCTATATACAAGTATTACACAAGCGTTTTACTAATTCCATTTTGACGCCTTTCCAACTGCAAATGTTAATTAGTCATTTACGAGTTTTTGGTGAATTATCAGCTACCCTCTGTCGTCGTCGCGGGTCGATCGTCTCCGTAGCAATGTCGCCGTTTTGAGCACTTACAGTGGGAAGCGATAAGTTAATTATACATTAATTTTACTAGTGACTTACTTCGTGTTTTAGTTTCTATTGCTTATCCGGATATGTCGATTCGTATAGAGCGAGATAGAGGGTGGGTTCAAAGAACCTGGGCAATATCATTTGTAGAACTTCAACAAAGGCATCCCAAAACGATTTCTAATTACCGAGTTTGCCGACTGACGTCGCGATGTTCGCTTGTTTTCCTTTGTGCCATATAATTACCCACAACATCCTGCGGCCTCACCTCTCCCTTCATCTAGAACCATTCTGCCGACGGAATAGGTTCCTTTTCTGGGGAATATATGGTACCTAATATTATTTATGCTGGTTATGATATTTTTCCAAATAATAACCGTATTATGTTTTCTATGCTAAACATGATATATGTGAAATCATGTGGAAAAAGCTCTTATTTCTAATCTCAATGGGAGTAGTAAATATTTTATGTTAAAATAAATCCTACAGTATCAGATGATACAGATTAATATTAGAATATAACTTCAATAGCAACGTTACAATCTCAAATTCCCTTTATATCGATTAACAAATGCAGAAACTTAAAAAAAAATTGGAGACTAGATACATAAAATTATCCATTAGTCTAGACTATGAATTATTTGCCTATGTTTATATGTTAACAGATGATTCTTTGTTCCATGCTCTTGTGTGATTCTTTTAGCAAAAGTTCCATCACTTTAGCTAAAAGTTTGCGATGTGATTCGGCAAAACCAATTTGTTAATTTATTCGAAGGTTACACCAGGGTTATAACAGAGTGTTATCAAAACGTTTTAAAAATGTCGGTTTTCTTTCCAGAAAACGCTTAAATTTCGCTTGTAGGTTATATGAAACAGCAAGATTGGAGAGAGCGCAATTACAAATAAACAATTTTTTGAAAATATAGAATTTTATATAAAGAAGCTCAGTATAGAAAATGGTTTTAACGATTATCACCGGTCTATATTGAAATTGTATTCGCGATAAAAATAGCCAATTCTTATGGGGTTCGTTATTCGAATTGATAATCCGGTACGGAGAAATCCAAGTTGGCTCCAATTTTCTTGATGCAGATAGTGAGTGGTGCATGCTACATCGTTAATCTCACTACAACCGACTTAGCAATAAACGCAAGCAAAATTGTATTGATTATTCCAAGAAACATGTATATCTTTATATTTGTGTAGAAGAATTTAAGGATTAGATTTTTAACTCCGAATTAGACCTATTTCAACTCTTGAGTGGTTCGGAAGTATTCGTTGTTGTTACTTCATGATTCGAGTACAATATGCCTCGAAATGGGTGTAAACAAACCTGATAACTTTTGTTACATATGTGAGATTAGCCCCATAATACAAAAATTATATCGTTTGCATTTTGGGTGCAACATTGGCGATCAAGACAAGAAGTGGGTGCCTCAAGGATGTTGCTGTAATTATGCGAACAATTTTGGTAATTGGCTAACCGGGAGGGCGTTCAATGGCTTTTGGTGTTCCAGTGATTTGGCGAGTCTAAATGAACTGTTATTTCTATTTAGTACCTCCTATTCACAAAGGTATCAACAATAAGAAGATGGTCACAAAATATTCAAGTTTACCATCGGTTATTCGTCCGATCCCTTATAGTAATGAACTGCTTATTCCACCAGAAAATTTAGGTAATGATGTACTAGAAGATATAGTCAGCCATCGAGCCAACCAATGGATCCAGAGTTTCCACTTGAAGTATCTAGTGTAGAACTATGCAAAGTTAACAAAGGAGCGCTAAGTGATTTCATATGCGATTTGAATATATTCAAGCAAAAGGCGGAGCTGCTGTTTGCAGATACAGCTAAGGTTTCTATTTCTAAAAATCGTCAGAAAGATTTAACTCCATTTTCTAAAATGCAAGGGGAGACATTGGTGGTTTTATTGACTTAAACGTGTCATATTCCTCACGAATGGCGACTTTTTAACGATTCATCGAAATTAAGTGCTACTCCATAATGGAAACCAACTTCCATCAGTCTAAATCGGTCATGCCGTTCGCATAAAAGAAACTTACGGTATTACAAGAAACTATAGAAGATCAAATATACGAATGGTAGATTTCTGGAGAATTAAAAGTCGTTGCAATCTTGCTGTTTGCTTGCTTGTTTTCTGAGCAACTGGGACAGTCGAGCTCGAGCAGAACATTACAAAAGAAAAATATGACCGCTAAGATTATCTTTCGCACTAAAAACAAACATGTCACCAACATGCCTCAGATAAGATTATTTTGCCACCACTTCATACAAAACTGGCCCTTATGAAAAAGTTCGTGAAAGCCCAAAATACAGAAAGTTTTCTTCAAAGAAAAATTTTCCAGACTCAGTAATGCGAAAATGAAAGAGGATATGTCTGTAAGTCCCCAAATTACTAAGCTTTTTAAAGACACCAGACTTGATTCCATATTTCAAGGCGATGTAAAGCTGCTTGATGGGATTCCTTTAGAATGGTAGTAACAAATTTTTTGGGAACCAAAAGAACAGATAATTACAAAGACCTTGTTCCACATGTTCTTACTTCCTACCAAAGGTTGGGTTGTCCTATGTTACTGAAAATATATTTTCTACGATCACACGTGGATTACTTTCCGGACAATTCTGGTGCTGCTAATGACGAACTTGGAGCGATAATCTATTAAAAGGTTTTAAATATGGAAAAAGGATATCAGAGGGATGCTCTGAGATGTTGGCGGACAACTGGTGGAAGTGAGCTCTAAGAAACACGTTAAGAAATGTACATAAAGATCGAAATGTAACATAATATGCTTAACAAAGTTAATTTGAATAAATACAATTTTTTCATAAAAGCCTCTTTTATTTCTAATTAAGGTAGTAAGTAATAACTGCGAAAAAAAAATTTCAACGGATAGGTTTAGCGGCTTACATTTATTTGGATTCAGTAGTATGTAAACAAGCTATTTTAAGCAAGCATACAGGAAAAAAGTTGAAATTTGTTGACCAGTGAAAATACATAATGAATGCCATTGCTTTTCCATGCATTGTATTAAAGGGATATAAGTATTTAGTCCATTAAATTGGAAAAAAACAGCAGTTAACATAATATACAAAATGTTCTTCCGGGAAATATAATTATTGGAAAAATGTTATGGCACTCGGTTATATAAAGGACCGACCAATCAGCAGTGGCAGAATATATATACACGAGATTGGACATAAAATGGATTTCAACAACGTAAAAGTGATAGCTACCACCAAGAACTACGGAAAAAGACTCATCAGGGAAGCTATAAAAATAGAAAAGAACAATACCGTCAATAGAAGGGTACCACCTTAGCAACATGTGAAAGAGTCTACTACGCAGAACCAACAGCGTATATAAGAAGAATGTCGGACAACGGAGAATCAGTTCAGTTATCCTGAAGAAGCGGTCAGCATGAACGACGAAACGTCGAGCAAAAGTTTTGACACGCGGCGAAACCCGAAAGAAGTTAATAGCAGTAACAGTTGTACCGGCCGTGAAAGCCTACGCAGTGTTAATATTGTATATAATATTTAAGTACCCATTCCGTTAAGAAAAAAAGCAGTAGATATTATTACGGTATTTTGTGGTGCATTCTACGTAATCTCTCTCAGTAATACATACTTAATCCCACTAGTATCACCAAATCAGAATTATTTTAACATGAATGTCCATTCAGTAGTACTCGTAATCATATTATGTGTATATATGAATGTATTTCGCACTAGTGAGCCGTGTACATATGGGTAATGACTGTTATTGGATTTACTGATGCGGGGCAATTAATACTAGGATGTTTAGTTCAGAGCGTATAATTCCTGAGTACATTGTTTACGTACTGGGCGTAATTCCGTAAACTGTAATAAAATTTACGAACACTTTCATCACGTTTTATATAATAGTAATAATTAATGGCTCGACATTTATGTTTAATCTTTAGTACGGTTTAAATGTCCCTGTAATGTTCTGCGGCAATAAATTTATTTTTATTTTTAAAGTCTATTATTAACTTGTTGCTGACGTGATATTTGCCGGATGCTTCAATACTAAATAACTTTTTTCTTTTTGATTTATTTGATTATGAATAAAACTATAGGCTTAGCTTTAGGTGAATTAGTTTTTAACTATTTAGTAGAGCTCCCGAGGCGATGTTTTGGTATGTGTTTTTCGTAAACGCCATAAAGGCCTAATACCATTTTTTGACATGGAAAACAGTTGACAATTACCTTATTCTTATTGAAAATATGCTGTCATCGTATTAAAAGATGGGTTGCAATATGTCTCTAAAGATTCATTTCCTATACTCACACCTAGACTTTCTTTCTGGAAACTGTGGAGCTGTAAGTGATGAGCACGGCGAACGCCTTCATCAGGATATATCAACAATGGAGAAAAGGTACCAGGGAAACTGGAATGCTTCCATGGTTGCCGATTACTGTTGGACTCGTGTTAGAGATGCTCCAGAAACAATTCACAAAATAATAGCAAAAAGACGGCGCATTTAATGACTCTAAAAGTGTAAAATCTATTTTTTATTATTTTGTTAAACGTAAAATAAAAAAAAAACTTATTATTGAAAACTGCAAGTAAGTTTTTAATTTCATTGTCAATTTTGTATTCAGCGCCGCAAAATTAACAAAAGAAATCGCGTTTCGAACAAGGTACAACAAATATCTAAACACTAATATATTCTGTTCACCAATTGATTGATGTGAACATAATAATGTTCAGATTTCTATGAAATATTGATATAAAAAAAAATTAATCAAAAAATCAGTTGTTCAGTTTACTGTGACACCACTGATCTTCTCGTAGCAGCAAGCTCTATTCTTAATCACATCAATAATTGGATCAGTGTGAATAAATTGACTTTAAATACCAATAAAACTAGTTGTATGCTCTTCTTCAACGAGAGGAGCATAGAATCGAACAACTCAACTTGCCCGGCTCTAATTTTGAACTAGTCAATCTAGACTGCTTGGGCTCGCTGCAGTCGAGAATTTAAAGTGGTTTGAATTATGTTTGAGTGAAGAGCAGCTATATCCTAAACTGAAGAGGTCGTGTTATGCGCTTTACCATTTGAAAAAATCGTGTGAAAAACATTGAAAATACATTGAGGCTTTTGTAGAGTGAGTCGTGAGGAGTATATTATATACGTGAAAATAATGTAAAAAAAGTATATATTCTTATCCGATTTTTATTTGTTTTCAGGATATGGCGTAATTACAAATAAACAATTTTTTTAATCATACTGTTCTTTTAATAAATGTTCAAAAATACCGTAATTGACCTCTAAACATTTTATACTTCGTCTACGAAGGTCGCCTATTGCATATTCTAAATTTGAATAAATGTGGTGGCGGGGGGAGGCGGGGAATTCTAATAAAATAATCTACAAACTCGAAAATAAATGTTCAATCACTGTTAAAAAAACCTAACACTGATATATATCAAAACAACAAAATTGTTGAAACAATTAATTGTTTCGAAAGGATTGATTCAAATAGCCTGTACATTATATGTGTTAAGAAACTAGAAAAACTTTTACCTACTTTTTATAATACATAGGTAATCAATGCAAGGGCACTCTTATGTTATTTAAGACGTGTTCATTTGAAAACAAGCGAAAATTTGGACCATTTGCAAGAACGTTAATTAAAATCTTTAATTACGCAATAAAATAATGAATGAAAGTGAATAAAAACATATTACTTGAGTGTAGGCTTTCACGACCGTAATCCATTGTAGAAATGTCTTTCGGGTGATGTCGTGTAGTTGATATTTAACTTGACGTTTCGCTGACTATTCTGTCAGCTTCTTCAGAAGATTTCTAAAGACTGCTGTTGTTGTCTTTTGCTGCTCGTTATATATCCTATTTTTGTTCCGCTTTGCTGATCCATAACCGTTCTGCTTTGCTGATCCATAACCGTTCCGTTCCGCTGAATCGCGTCGTTCGTTCTTCTTCTCTTATTCTGTTCGTTCTTCTCTTCTTATTCTGACAGGATAGTCAGCGAAACGTCAAGTTAAATATCAACTACACGACATCACCCGAAAGACATTTCTACAACATATTACTTCTTTTACATTATTTTTAGGTGTACAATACAGTCCTGGAGTTCCCTGGAATTCCTTGGGACCGTTCCCCCAGAATCATCCTGTATATTATATATTTACAAAGGAGGACTGCTTGATTTGAGATACAGGGATTTTTGCAAAGAGGCTTTCAGAAATACTGTTTTTTTTTTTACTCTTGGAATTGTATATATTACAAAAAAGGTATGAAATGAAGGGTAGTCAAAACGTTAAGCTACACAAAATAGATGTACATATGTACATATTAATAACTTCATTTACAAAAGTAGCTATGCTGAGATGAACCAGCGAAATGCATTTTTCCTTACTCACAATATCTAATTCCGCTAGTGTGCGGCAAGCCCTTTCTTTCTTTAGGTGCATTCGCAAGATAACTAACATGTTGGATATTATAAAAATTATGTTAGTACGGAGGTCTAGAAGCACATTTTCGGGACATACCTGTAAATTTGTTTTTCAATAACTCAAGTAGCTGTAGCATGTGAGTGAATTATACAATAGGGAAGAATTAACCTTTAGTGTCAAAAGTGGTTGATTATTTTGGTCGGGTGAAGTCAGGAAAAGGTCAACTAAATGCGCACACGTTTTACATGCATTTGAAATGATAGAGTTGTTTTTCAGTCTTTGTGTTGGAAATATAGAAAGTTAATATCGGTTTATCATACATCAAAGTCCTTAATCTTTTATGTAGGTATTTTGACACTGCAAATTATCTGTTGCTATTGCTATTGCTATCTATTGCTTGGTTCCAAAATTTTCTGTTCTTTGTTTCAAACTTCCCGTTCAGATTTACTCCGAATTCTTCCCAGCTTCTTTTTCTAGCTTCTTTGACCACTTTCTTCGTTTCCTTTTATTACGTATTTTTTCTTTCTTTTTTTTTCTTTATTTCTAGCTTTGCTTTTTTTCATTAAATGCCCATTTAACCTCACCATTCCACCGATGTGTTCTTTTTAGATTATTATTGCATCTTCTTATTCCACATAGGTTAGCTACTTTGCTGCAAGTTGTTTCTTTTTAACATTGCTAATTTTTCTCCAAAATATTGTCTTTTTATTCTTAACTTTCACGTTTTTGGTTGTTGCTGTAATTAGCCTATGTAGTGTTCCCGATTCTGCCTCTACCTCTGTCTTAATTTCTTCCCCCGTTGTTGGATAATTTGGGTGTATGCCTTCAGCACAAGTCTCGTCAAACTTCAAAAAAGTTAGCCACCTACACTCGAATCTTAATTTCTCATATTCGAACGCTTTTGCTGTCTGGTAAGCTTTTTGGAAATTACCTGTAAAGTAAGTTGTGGCAAAGGTAATAACGTAATAATGGTATTCATTATTAGTTTGTTTCTTGTATTATTACAATAAACTTAATTTCTCTTGCAACAAATATTTACTTCAATTGAGTGCTTTATTACAGTTATTTTTATGTGAAAAGTATTTGTTACTGAAAAACACTTACTTCCAAAGCTTTCATTCGGCAGTAATCTAACGGAATATAACGAAAAACAAAAAAATTACAGCGATTGCAATGGGTTTCATAAGTTAGTGAGTAGTATGTATGTATGTTTCGGTTTTTCAGCGTGTGATAATGGAAAATAGGAGGTACTCGATTCCAGTAAATCGCCGCGTAGCATCGCGCGTGAACACGTTTAAATTAATACGCACGTAAATTGCCAATTGATGGAGTAGGTTGTTAGTTACCTAAGGGGGATGGTGTGCATGTCGGCACACAAATGGGCGACTGATATTTAGCACGGCGCAATGACGCCAAATACATTACATTACAAATACATACAGCATTGCACGCTCGAAAAGCATACTCTGACAATAGGAGGTAATTTTTCTACCTCTTATAATATCGGTGAAATAAAAATATTGGTAGTTAAGTAGTTGTTTTTATTTTCATCAACATATGTATCCAGTACTACAAGTTATATTCGAGCAAAAACTAGAATCAAATTAAACACAATTACAGCAAATTCTAGACTCCATTTAATGCTCAAAGAAACCAGATGCTACGTTCGTCTACTTGAAATTTCCACGTTGATTTAGTGCTACCTTGATTTTGTCTATTTAATGCTGTTATACAGTATTAGTTTTACTTAATCAACCGACTACAACCTAGATATACCGTTTCAATAACGGAATTGCGGTTATCCCCAGATTTTCTCGAATTTTACCAAATAATATTCCTACCACGAAGAATTTTTCTGAGCTACTGGTATTTTCCTGCACGCAGATTCTTCCCTAGTCACTAACTACTATCGACCAAAGATGACATCGTCCGGTACCAATTTCTTGAGATCTTCGCTGAGTATAACTCAATTTGAAGGTTAGTTCCCAGAGAAGGAAATATAAAAATACATAATCCAAAAAGACGAATTTTCTTACTTGTTTATGTGTTATTTATCATTACTTGCCTATACGTCCAATTTATCTGTTATTTCTCGGTTATACCAGGTGTGTCGGTAATTCTTTTCCGGTTTTTTCGCTAAAGAA
>LR737384.1:15818814-16158505 GCA_902655005.2 Marronus borbonicus | reverse complement strand
GACATCTGCCGGAAAAACCGGAAAGGAATTACCGACACACCTGGTATTTATCGACGAAATCGTCACTATTTATTAAAGCACCCCATAAACCATAGTTTGACCGAATACATATTTATAAATGGGAAATTTCAAAATATCCTTCATAAAATTAAGTCGGGCCGGAAAAAATGTAATAATTGTATTTATCTGTTTGTTATTAAAAAATTACTGTTTTGTTGACATTTTGTTTTAAAGAGCTAGTCATTACAATACATACGTAAGTAGTATGCATGTATTTAAGTGGGCAGCCCTGAAAAAGATATACATCACATTACTCCAAAATATTATCCATGTACGGAAACAAGACGAGGTAACTGCAAGTGAAGTTCAACAATAGTTAAATTTTAAATTCGTTGGCGATTCAGCGACGTGAAAAGTGGGCGATGTATATGTGTGGTGCAGCATTACGCGGCTACAGCCACTTTTGTAGGTATATGATGGTGTAGCAGTAGCTGAGGAAGCATCACACAATCCATCATCAGTTGGTTATCGCTCGGCGGCGAACCAGGCGATGGACAAGGTGCTACCACATCAATCATGCACATACTCTCTCTCTACTTTAATTCAACGCACACTAACTTTCCTCCCAACATAACAGCGTTCTCTCGCGAGTCATACTGCAATCGACCTGTCAGCCACCGCGGCCTATTCGGCCGTTAAGATTTTCGCTTCATTTGCGCTTTTCCCTACGCTTGTCTCTCATGTCGTAAAGTTATTCTTAAAGGAGCGGCAAACTGTTAGTTTTACTTTTGTATACAGTGTTTATGTTTCCATATTATAGTGCGTCTTATTCTTCGCTTCGAGGTATTGCGTTTGTCGAAACAGTAAGTAAGCATTGCCAGATTTAGGGTATTTTACAATTTGATATAGCAGGTGGGCATTGTGCATTCACGCTAATTTTATTGTTATTATTAAAAACTTAGAAATCACAGCTGTGAATCTTGATCCTAAATTTGCACGAGAAAGGTACATAGAAAGAAAACGACTTAGTTTATTCTTTATTCAAGTGCAAATATGCACGTACAACTTTATTAGATTATTTTATGATGGATAAACACCTGTAGGATGATGTTATACAAGACCAATATATCAAAACGATATTCATAAGACAATCACAAGTAGACTAGTTACATGTTATTTATTACTAATGATAGCAAGGACTGTGGGGTAGTATGGCAAATAACACGAAAGTATTGGCACACTCCGCACCGCGCAAGTTTAATTGATTAATACGGGACCGCTGTGTTGATCCTCATTTTCAATCGGAAACCGATTCGGTCTTCGGTTGGCCGAATGCATCAGATAACATGTAATAAACACATACCTTTCATGACATATCTAATACAATTTTGCCAGTTCCCGTTGAAGGGCAGGTTGCTCATTTTTTTCTCTTCTTTTAACCAAAGGAATACGTAATTTTTCTTTGTAGTTGTGACAGGAATTCGTTCTGTCTTGCTAGTAGGTCTGGTTGAGAAACCACTCTTTGTATACCTCAGCATAAACTTTATCGTGAGCATCTGCAGCATTTTTCATGCTCAGATAATGGTACTCAGACAAATCCTTTCTCGTTGCCAACACGAATAAGGGCATATCGTTCTCCACGGCCTTTTGGTACAGGTTTAGGTTGTTCGTTATTTATAATTTCTTCTACTTATAATAACCAATACCACTAAAAGATAGTAAGTAGACTTAGTAGAATTGATTTACTCAATAATAAATAAAAAGGAATGCAAATCGCGGGAATAAAACTCTGAAAACCACAACAAAGTGAAGGAAGAAGTCGGCAACCCACTCGTCTACCCGACAAATTTGCCGGTTGTCGACCCGTGAAGGTCATTTCGACCAATAAAGCCCTTTAGCCCGACAATAAGAAGATTGTGAAATGTGTTCGGTTCTATTTAGAAGAACTCATTCTTCAGGAAAATAAGTTTGGTTTCTATGCCACTGTTTTCTCTATTTAATAAATTAACAATAATTTAATTGACTCCTGATTTAGTTAACGTATGAAATTATTGATTTATAATTTATGATGGTTTTTAAAGCAGTGTTTTTATAGCAAAATCTGAAAACATTGCAGGAAATCTGCTGCTGCATTAAATAATATGAAATATCTTTTCTTCCAAGTGAATATATGAATTATATGTGTATACTGGATAATGTAGAGATAAAGTTTTGAAACAGAAATTTTTGGAGACTAGCATTGCTCAAAGTAAAATTATACTCAAGTATACAGGGTGTTGAATTTCCTCTGTGCATGATAGAAGTTTGGTTTCTTAAATGGAACACCTGTGCATGATTACGAATGTAGACGTCTCTCTTCAATTGACAATGATGGCAATTTTCAATACACCTCTATACCGTATTCCCGATAACCCCAAGAAGTACTGAATTGAATAAAATTTGGATCACACTCTAGCTTGCAAGGCGTTTAAGATATTGGCTGTTAAAGGAACAGGTATTTCGTAAAAATCTTAAATTACATCAATTATCTCAAAAACAAGGATAGATGGGTCTAGGGAATATTGAAAAAAGTTGATATGAATTTAAGAGATGCACCCAATAATATACCGCGTATTCCAAAGAAAAAGGATGTATCGGGCGTAGTAGAAACTAGAGAGTAGCATTTGTTCCCGAATATTTTTTATTTGAAAGCTTTTTCTCTAAATTGCTCAGGAAAGAAATTATCTACCGTCAACGCTCTAGCTGGATACGTTGAATACAATTTTACAAAAATGTGTTTTCAATATTTTCAGTGAACTTCCAATTGTTGTTCAAAATCCGCATTAACATTTTCGGGGCGGTTGCAGTAAACTCAAATCGCGTCATAAGAAAAAAAACCACAAGTTATGCAAAAGTATTAGTATTTATTATATCAACATCGAATTATACGGACAATTGTCTATATAAAATAGGTAGATATTCCTTTAATTAATGTGTATATCCTCATTTATCCTTATTGAATATGGTATATTATAACGCGCGCTGCATGGGGCCTTTCTATAGAGTTCTGAAGTTAATTCCATCCTCTAATTTATCCATTTCTTCTAGTTAAAGAACGCTTTGTACACGGTCTCCGTCGATGGGATCTCTGTATTTAAGTATTGTTGTATCCTCGACCACATGGCCACTACTCTGCGCCGCCTCATGTTCTCTCCAAGACCGAAACAGGCACGATCCGAAAAGATTCATTTCTGCATGAAATGCGTCTCCACGTTTTCCGGTAGTTTGGTAGTGGAGCAAGGGTCCTTGTTTTTCTCTGCAATATTGACGATGATTTCGCGTGGAGATTCCGTTTGTTCCTCCGTCAGAGGAGTCTGACCTGGCGCCTGGTAAACCGTTCTTCGCGGATCATCGATCATGTAGCTGACTCGTTGACTTTGCGATCCATCTTGTATTACGGTACCGTGGGTTTTTCTTCGCGCAGTTCGAACTTGCGAAGTTCTGGTGATTGTGGCGGCCATCCTACAGCTACCTCTGTAACTTATTATCTGTTAGTTCTTCAACTTAGGAAATAGAACCCTACAAAGGAAGAAAAAGAAACCGATAATATGTTCAGCACATGCATTTGTCCATGTCCACTCGTTTAGTTTTTGTGGCCTTTGGATATGATGCTGGATCATCCAACGAGGATTTTCTTGGGACCAGTATCGAAAATCACGCCTGTTAATGGTACTATTAAGAAAAAAATGGTCCTTCAGCGGAAGAAAAACAATATCATTGATTACATTTGCGTCGTTAATTTTGTCTACAATCAATTCGCAACAATCTTGAAGTGGAAGAGGTTTGTAAAAGTGAAACTTGGTATTGAACTATCATTAGAATTGTTATTCTCTTAGTTTCAGTTGAAATAAATATCTTATGTTACTGTAGGGCAGTCTCGGAATGATTTTTTGACACAATAAATAAATGACTAACGTTTATGGTAAATGAACAAATGCCTATCTGTTGTTGTCTTTTAAAGAATTTGGGTTTCCGGGTTGAAACCGCGTCGTAATTGCATGACAATGCCGACGTTTCACTCTCATTCTTCGTACAACAGCGACGCAACATGCAGCAGCCCAGAAGAAACTCCATACAATTGAGAGCGAAACGTCGTCAACCCGGAAACCCAAATTCTTAGAAGATTTGTAAACGCCTTTACGCCAACTGGCTTTCTTTCTTCATTTTGTAGTACGGACTAGAAGAATTTTTTATAAAATGAAAGATGGAAATCAAACAAGGCCCTACCTTTCATTAACTTAAATTCACGTAGACAAAAATAACATCATATCAAACAGGTAAAACATCATACGTCAAAACTGTCAAATAACATTTTTCCTACTTAACCGGAAACAATTGTAGAATTTCGCCAAACAACTTTTGCGCTATAGCAGCTAAGAAACGCATTTTTCCGGATTATCAACATGATTTTAGAGAGCAGAAGTGCACTAGGATGCTATGTATGAGATTGTTAATTACATTGTCGATTCATAGAGATCAATAAGAATTCTCCACGTCTGGCCATATTTGTAGATCTGGCAGAACCCATTGAGACAGGACACCACGGAAACACACATAACATTTTGGAAAGGACTAGACTTCGCGGACCAGTACACAATCGGTTAAAATCGTATGTTATACATCGTCGGAATAAATGGGATCCATAGTGATTTTCGCCAAACACAACGCAGTATTCTACAAGAAATAGTTTTGGGTCCACTTCTCCTCAAAGTATATATAAGCTAATTACATAAAGAACGTATAGTAAGGCCATAGTGTGACTTTTTTTAGATGACGCAGTTGTTTTGTACCAGGCTGATAAATGGGCAACTGAAACAGAAAGCAAAAAAAGATTTTAATGGTATAATTTAGTGGCTCAACGATCGTTTGTTGTAGATAAAGTTTAATTTTGGGCATAGTTCGTTAGTTTTAGAAGTTTTTCTTTTGGACTGAAATAATAATGCTGTTCTTTAATTTAATGGTATTTTAGATTCCTTGGGACTTGTACAAATTGTTAGCGAACCAACTAAATTGGGACGGAGTGTCTCTCTGTTAGATTTTATTATTACCAATTACATATGATTAATCTGGTATAGTTGATTTGGTAGTCTGCGACTACTTTCTGATTCGAGCTGCTCGTTTAATTGGCGAAGGCAAGGTAGCTAGTCATAGACGAAATATTCATACAAGTATTTTGGTAGAACTTTCTTTCAGGGTAACTGAGTTCCATAAATTGGTCAAAGATTATATGACCCAATAAGGAATTATTGTATAATTTCAGGATTTGTTAAAGACCAATGTGATATATTAAAAGTTAAACTTCAATCAACTTGTTTGTTTTCACATCGACATTGGCATAACGAATTTTCTTCGATCAAGGAAAAAAGTTAAGGGATGAATATTAATACTTGAGAAAATTAAAATTATCGACTACACGGAGACGATGTTGCTGCCTGTAAAAGGAGCTAAGGAGACCGAGTCATGTATCAATGGGGAAATTTAATATTTGACGCTTCGAAATTACATGAAAATTAATTCGGTTCGTCTTCTATCTTATTCTTTCCATCGAAATTCGTGTCGATATCGCCGCTTTCTTTATTCTACCGTTCATAGCGCGATTTTTCGGATTCATCAAACCAATCTGAAACTTTGCTAGAGATGCAGAGCCTAAGAATGTTCGGAAATCTTATTAATGTCATATAGTTGATCAAGTTGATTCCGGCGCTAGAGTCAAAGGTTCTAGCGAGTGTGAGCGGTTGGACTACTGGAAGTAAGAAGCAGGCCCTTTGACGGTATCTCGGCTCGACGCTCGGGGGACCGAGATTAAAGCAATATTGTGTGTGCAGTGTGTCCTTACTAATCCGTGAGGTGGCGGGCATTACTGCGAGGTTATTTTTACTCCCACCACTAATTTTCTTCGGAACTCATACGCACGGTATAAGGAACTGTTCTTGATGACTTCTTTCGTGCTCAACTAGCGTGAAAGGTATCTGACGCCTCTAATTACATACAACGCCTTTTAAAGTTCAAGAAAGTTGTTTATAAAACACTTTGATTAGATATAGCATGTTAGATTGCTGTATATACAGATTAATTACAAGTATATACTGTAACGTTACAATTTACATTTCATCGAAGACAGTCATTAACGCCACGTATTGTGTGTTCTGCCAACATTTATGTCAACATCTCTTTCTTAGTATCTCCAACTACTTTCTTCTCCTATTTTATCTAGGTAGAGGGGAATGTAGATTAGGAAAATGTTATAAGTCCAGCCAACGGCGGTCTTGGTGGAACGAGTGAATAACTGGTTTTCTGTTTAATTACTTCTCATCCTAAATCTTCCAATTTAATGTAATATGTTCCTACAACAATTTCAGTCGTAATTTCGTAAATTAAATATCGTTCTTAATAAATTTGTCGTGTTCGTTGGTAAGGTTTATGCAGTTGTTGGTGGTAGTAAGTGTTATTTTTTCTCTCAATTTTTCCTCATTAAAACCATTACAATACTTATAATTAGACTGTGGATCAGTGATTCGCTCCATTACTTAAGACCGCTATTTGCCAACATAAGAAAAGGGACCATCTCATAAATGTTCCCCGAACAATAAGATGTATTTTGGAAATCATGGGTATATATATAAGTCTCTAGGTAAATGTTACCACATTTCACAATTAAGCTAAGAAATACGTAACAACTTTATTATAATTAGATTTGGGGGACTTTTTCTGAAAAATTTAACAAACGTTTAACTTAAACATTTTTATCGTCTATTCCGTGTTACATAACTAAACCAGTTTTGAGATTTTAAATGGAGACATAAATTTTTCTTTATTGTCGTAAATATATATCAAAAATGTTATACAGAATGTTCCAAACACCTACTTCAAACACTAATATATTCAACTAATAGCAATCCTTGTTTTAATGTTCCACTCAACATACGTATTTACTTCTTATACCTAAATTCGCCCTTTTCCGTTATTTAAGATAGTTTCGAAATCGCTATTATTAATAAACAACCAGAATTAACAACGTGGGCTTTATTTGGGCTCAGCTAATGACAAACAAGCATTCCAATAACGATATTTCGTTTGTATTTACGTCAAAAACTATTAACCATGTCAGAGTACATCAGTAAAGATATATTAAATTTATTTTATGTAGATAGTAAATGTAATAAAATTAGCAGAACTTGCTCGTTGATTGGTACCCTCATGGCGAAAAAATTTAGAAAAACAGAGGCAAATTTTTTGAAATATGCTAAAGTAAAAGCTTTGGGCATTAAAAGAGTACCGGTTATCTTAGATGATGAGTAATCCTGCAGAAACAAATACACCTTCCGTGCGTTTCACAGAATTAGTAGAGACTAAACAGACTCGTGTTTTGTCGACTCTCGGGGAAACCCAGTAGGCAATACGAACGTATTCTCATGAGACGAATAAGCACGAGTCTGTCTAGTCTCTGCTAATTTCGTGAAGCGCAACTCGTTTCTGCAGGTTTATTGACGAAAACATCGTAAATGTTCTGGCATACTTTACTGCATAACCTGAAGCTTCAATCTCTAGTGCAGAGGGCTTTCATATTCATCAATACAGCGAATATTATGAAAGCAAAAAATTTGTTCGAACTCATGCGTTAACAATTGAGTCAGACAGATAACGAGAACTTTATGAACGGATTCTAGTCAAAATACAAGAAGATCTATCTTCTTCTGAAGTAATAAGTACCGATGAAGCGAAATTTTCGCGAGAAGAGATGTGCAATTCAAAAATAAATATTATTGAATCAGCGCTAATCCACATTTAACAAAACCACAAAATTTCCAACAAAAGCTTAGTTTTGATATTTAATAGTTTGTAGTAAATATTTAAATTTACTACAAACTATTGTCAGGGAATCTATTAATGGTCTAAAATGTGGATATGTTGGAACCAATTAGATGGAGCTCCTGCATATTATACACGGGTCAATTAATGTAAATATTTGATGATGATGACGACAGACAATCTTGGACATGGCCAATCACGTCTCCTGACCTTGATTGCTTTACTTTGGGTCGTTTAGAAACTATTCTTTATTAATATTTATTCTCGGGAAATCTCGGAGAAGCTATGAAGGAGAGCTTTTGCCAGTCCTAGCGGTGCAGGAATCCAAAGGGCAATAAATTCCATGCAGTGTCGGTTATTCTGTATATTATATTTTTAAGTTTTAATTAAATATTTATTTAACTTTAACAACAGAACTCAAATAAAATCTTTGTTGGGCATGCCATTTGCAAGCTCAGCTGTATTTTACTTCTTCAATACTGCGAAAAGCTCGTAGGTCAAGTAAGTACCTAGAAAATTTTGATGTGTTAACGTATAGTGTTTATTTGTCATTAGTTTAAGCAAAACAAAGCATATCTTGTCAATTTTGGTTGCTTTTAGCAATAAATAATCGGTGTCATGATTCTCGTAAATAACTCGGAAGCGAGCGAATTTAACTGTAGGAAGAATACATAGACATCCCCAAAAATAGGGGCTGCCATTTAAAAAGGTTTAAAACCGTTTTATATTTGTACCATTATATCTGAAAAGGGCATTGTGTGGCGAAACAATATAATACAGTAATTAAAGTGTAGTTCGTAAAACGTGTTTTATTCCATTAATGATCATGGAATTACATATATCAAGTAAAGGCTGAATCAATCTAATTTTTTTTTCGTTGAATATATTAGTGGTTAGAGTAGGTTTTTGGAACGCTCTGTACAATATTTTGTTGTGTATTTACGGCAATAAAGAGGAATTTGTGTTACTACCCGTTTCCGGTTTAATCAACAGCACCATGAAAAATTTATCGCAATATCGCCCACCAAAATTTTAAAACGATATTTTCATTATTTCCACAAACATTTAATGGGCCATTGCAACGCCGTGAACGGTCCTGATATTGATTGGTTCATTTCACAGACTACTTATGAGTTAATCTGTAGTTAGACGTGCCCAATTTGCCTCATGTAGCAAGGCGCGCGAAATGATTGTGATCTTCGACCATATTTTCCAGAGATTTGTTGTTATTTTCAATTTCCGATGCTAAAGTGCTTAAACTGCATTCTTAGGGACATTTTTGTAAAATAGATAAGTTGACATAGAAAACTTGTTGTTTTATTATATATAAATGTATAGCTTAACATTTCCGATGAATTCCCAAGAATTACAAAAGAAAGCGTAAATAAACAAAAAAACTTGAAGTAACAACTATACTAGTTGCCATATGTGGTACTGAAGCCAACATAGTTTCAATTTTGTACATAACTATGACTTTTTCTTCCCAGATTGGAAGCATATTGTTTTTGGTATAAAATTACAGAATATTTATTTGGCAGAGGAACGCGCCTAATAGATTTAGAACAAAACTTACACAATTTAATGAAAACAAACACAGTAAAATGAAAATCACCGTCTTTTTTTAATTATAGTTCTTTTATGTACTTTGCTTCACGTTTTTATGTTTTTCTACATAGAGAAATACCTTAAAATTAAAATAATTATCGAGGTCTCTTTATATTTAAGTTTTTCGTATAAAAAATTATAAAACTCATAAAATTCGGTCCAGGCGACCGATTTCGTGTTTTAAAACATCCTCAAGCTAGCTGCAAGGATGTAAAAAAGCAAATCATCAAGCAAATAATTTGTATTTAATCGAATATTTTGATCGTATAAATATTTATATAATATCAAATTAAGCGAAAGCTTTTATAAATATTGACCTGAAATGAAATGTTTGCAAATAAAAATCTGGGGAGAAACATGGAAGGATTTTACAACGACAATAAAATACTTTTTTAATTGCCTTAGAGGAATTTAAAATTTAAATCGAATGGTAGACCTGATTTTATGGATAAAAAACCACAGTTTATAAAATACCATATAAAATATCTTTTCACTTGAAAGACGTGCTATTATCTGATGGGTTACCCGACCTCTCTTCTCATTTGGAATATGGGCTAGGATATAGGAGATAACAACGTCAGGTCTAGTTTTTATGTTAAAAATTGTTTCCCGCCAGAAATAAAAATTGAGGTTTTTTTTTTCTGAAGATCTAACATTAAGTGTTCGTGTGTTGCAAGTCGTTTTATTTGAAATGCCGCGGTATCATTTCGAACATGATAACTACATATTAATTATTCGAATGAAGGTATCTGAAAACATATGTACAGCACATTTCTATTTATCATATTTTCCATATTTCAATTAAGCGGAGATAATCCTCAATGAACGGTCTACTGAATAACAACGCACAATAAGCTAACCACAGAATGTCCAATATTTAAAGTGGAAATTGCATTATTTCCAAGGAACTCTTTTATAATTCATGAGCCTTGTCCCTTTATTTGTCATTGATGTCTTTCGCCCTTCCCGACTTTACCCGACTTCTTATTCCATCTCGACCATTTTTAATCCAATCTTCTTTCTTCGTTTCTCCGGTCCTCCAGCAAGTTTAATCTCTCCATACTCCATTTGTCTCAATCTTAAGACAATATATTATTTAAAGAGGCTGCGCTATCGAGCATCTCTTGCTTATTTTACGGATGTAGACTTTCTGTTGAACGTTAAGTGCTTTCATCATTGTTGAGATGATATGCGAAAAATTGTTAAAATATAATTCACTCCCTCAATAATCTAGAGAAAAAGTATCCTAATAAAAATGTTGGGAGATTAGTACGGTAAAGCATAAACGACTCTTGAAAACTTCGATACATTGAATATGAAGCAATAACTTTATAAGATATTTTCTTTGCCAATTTGTTTTGAATTTGTAACCAAAATGCAAACAAAGCACTCTCCTTATTTTAAATTAAATATTTTAATACTTGCTGATGACAGGAACTCTATATTACTGGGTTTATGACATAGTTGCGCTTTTCCATCGATGGATACCGCTTCGAGTATCATGAATTTTACTTTGTCGGAATAAAACTTAGGTTTTGTGAAAATAAATGATCGCCATGTAATTGTTAAATAAACAAAAGATAATTGCTAACTCGGTGGTTAACAAAAAGTGAGTGACTTTTTAGCTAATAACTCTATCTGTGGTGACTTCTATGTAGAGATGGTGATTTTTGTTGGCACACAGCGGCGCACACCGTACAAGGTCTGCAGGCATTATGTGAATGTGAATGAATATGAATATATATATGTATATATTGTAATGTTTTTGATAGATTAATTTAAAGAAATTTTCGAAATTTTTACAAATGTCAGAAATTTACTAAACTGGGGGTCGTGAATCCGGGAATGTCCCTAGACACTCTTTCGGCAAATGAAAGTTTTGTTTGAAGATAGTTTCAAAACGAAATACGAGAAATAACCACTAACCTTAAATGTTGTAGCCTTCTTCTACATAAACACAATATTCTTCAAATACACTTTTGAATAACTTTTAAATATCGAAACTAGAAAAATTGGAGCAACTTCTCAATATATATGTCTGAATGATCGACATAAAGTTACAAATAGTAATTAATTTTTGTTAGTTTCATTGCCAACGGTTTTGTTTTCATAGATACCTATGATAATTCTTAACAATTTAAAATATACGATTATTGAATTGGATTCCGAAACGAACGATTTTGCTGTAGTGCGACACAAGGAGGCAACTGCTGCCGGGATTCTGTGTTCTAGGAAGATATATTTGAACACATGCAACACTACAACATTAAATTGTACTGAGAATTTAGACGATACGAACCGAAAGAAATTTAATGGACATTTATAACCTTTGTACCACTAACGTATGCCCTAGAACTTGCTGTAGGAATTTCTAATGTTAACTTTCGAAAAAGAGAATGATAGATATAAGTAGTTAATATACGTCTTCTACGGCATTTTTAACTTGTATTACGCGCGGAAAATGCAATCGCAGTTTCCCATATCGCATATTTTCCCAAAAATGAACGCATTGCCTCTTGCTCCACAATAGTTTGCATATTACAAACACTTAACATGAGTTTAAAATCTGTCACGAAAATCCGGTATGGCATATCATTTTTTTACAGTTTCCCTGTGTTTCGCCGATTCCATGTACCGTTTGCACTGTGTTCCTTGTAAACAATAACGATCACATTGCAAGCATCACATTTTACGGAACCGCTATAATATTTTAAAAACGAATACCGATGTATGTATTTTTTGATCTCGTGTCTTCCAAGGAATCTGTGTTGTCGTTTACGCAACATTTTTATAGTACACGGTTGGTTTCATCTACAAAGTAGAAGCTATGCGAACAAACTGATTTATGTACATATACATATAACATCAGCCGACCTTGTACCTGCGCCGCTGCGTGCCAATAAAAATCACCATTTATACTTCTATGTTCAGATGTTCAACAAAAGAAACAAAAAAAAAGAGGTAAGCAATTATAACCAATTCTATTTACAATAATAAACCAAAATAAAATTCTGTAAGCAATAAAGCAATACAACTACCAGTGTTTACACAAAATTAATAAAATTCTCAAATATTTACAAATGCTTTTACTCGGAAAAGAAACAAAGTCTGATTTCAGAATTTTCATACATTCTCAAATATTTCAGTTTTCGAAATTATTCCAAGTTCAGGTTCGGACATTATGCAAAATTTAAGGAATTTTCCCAAACAGCGCAATCATTAAAGAAATGTTTTTTTGGTAATAAAATATACGGATTTGAACGTCTACAGTTTTCGGTAAATAGATTTACGTTTTTCGGTTAACGGACCTCAACGTCTCAGAAAAATCAGTTTTAAGGCCGCCCATTTATGAAACAAACTACCATCTAACCATGCAAAAGTCAGCTTAAGATTGTCCAGTTGTGGAATATGGGTGAAATTTCGTCAGTTTTGCAAAGGTCAGAGTTAATACCGCTCAATTGCAAAGTGTTCCTGCGAAGCTTAAAGCCGCACCGCGGTAAAGAGAAAACCATGAAAATTTTCATGGTCTATATACCCGTGTTTAAGTGACGTGGCTCTTTTTGTTCATGATGCATCACGATCTTGTAAGTGACGCCTACAAGTAAAACAGATCGTTGTAACAATTGAGTTTATGTAACATATATATTAAAGCTTAATATAATACACCAGTGTACGCAAGATACACTCCTGCTCAAAATAATCTATTATTGAAAAGTTAATAAACAAAAATTAAAGCTTACAAAGTTGATATATGATTTAAATGCTGGTTACGAAAGATGAATGCATAATTTAAAGATTGCTTAATGTAGAAAAGAAATATTAAACAATCTTTAAATCGAACGGATTTCTACGGTTGTGATGTGAAACATACTGTGTATAGTTTTTCTAATAAGATCAAATATACTTTTTAATTAGTTACAAATATGTGTATCAGAAAAATGCAAGTCACGTAAGCGTGGTGTGTATAATGTAAGAGAAGAAAATGTTTATAAGAAAGCACTAAGGTTTAGAATAAACATAGGATTTCTAGTTCGCGTTGGAATCTTTTTTTAAATTTCTTTAAATGGTTTCATAAAGTATGAGCACAATTTTTGGTGTTTTCAGAACGATGTTGGACAACTATGACAATTACAGGCGCGGATTTTTAAAATGGTGAATCGAGATTTCTGAAGTAACTCTTACGTATCTCCACCACTTACGTAGATAAATGCTAATCAAATACGTATTTCCAGAAAAACAAAGTATCTTCAATTGGAAATATTATTTTCCTCTACATTTGTTTTCTGGACTTCCCTGTGATGTTAAGGGCAAATTTATAATTTCACCTTAATATTCACAAACTGCAACTCTAAAAATACTGCTTTTGTATTCTCTCTTTAAAATTTGAATGTAGATTGAAATGCATTAGTTATCGATATCGCTGCGAACAGAGAAATTGAATTTTATTCTAAAAAGCGCAAGTGCACAGATAAATAATTCATTTTAAGTTTTGTCAACGTCTATATGTTAATGCATATTGGACGGGGCGACTGCGAGAAAAGTGAACACGTAGAAGCGAATTTCGACTAGTGGAGCGGGGGAAACGGCCGGAAAAGGGGGAGGAGAAAGAAAAAGGGCCACGGTAAATCATGACGGGGGACGGAGTATTTCGGAATGCAAAGTCACCATGGAATTTAGGTTATAGATGTCCTTTTATACATTTTATATTCAAGAGTGTTGCCGAACGTTGACGTGAGACAAAGCCGGGAATATGCGGAATGTGCACTGTGTATAAATAAATTTATGCGCTTTTCGAGTTCGGCAGTACTTTTTCATCACTATAGATAGAGAAAATTCAACTTCTAAGAGCTCTTAAAGAAGTGGCGATGGAAATATACAGGATAAATTACAAATAAGTTTCATGTTAGAAAATAATAGTTGAGGGTTATGCTAAAGATTGTTTCATTATTACTACTATAATGAAAATGAATGGAAAAGGATTATTGTAAGTTGTAACGTACATACGCCATTTGTGTGGATGCTTCAGGACATGCATACCTATGGTCGAATGGATATAGTTCCAGCTATTTTACATATTTCTTTCATCCTAGCAGTAGATATTATCATCGATTTTTATGTTCTTATTTGATCTTATTACAGCTATTCTATAAGGAAAACAAAACCCAAATTCCATAACTGATTAAGGAACATATTTTTTGAGTACGAATTTCTAAAATGTTTCGGTTAAGAGCTTAAATTTTTAAAAAGAGGTGTGCATAATGTTCTTTGAAAAACATACCGTAGCGTAGGTCAGCTGTATGTACCATTTTCAGAATCTTCATGATGATGACATAATAATAATAATATATTTACAAACCTTTGAATTCAGTAGTGTAAATAACATACAAACAATATTAGCGAGGGAAGATCTATAAATTCTGATACAAGTAAAAATCATTGCTTACAAAGAATTCAGAGCGTTTTTTTTTTATCCAGTATCAGGAGGCAACTTATTAAAGCACAGAGAACCTAATAATCTATTCGACGTTGAGATATGCAAAGTTTTTGAAAATCTGATTTTAACAAATATTGTAGGAAGGATAATCATCGCTATTTTTTAATATCGCAGTTTATTCTATATATTATATCAAATTATTCATATATAAAGAGTAAGAGTGATTTTAAGCTTCCTTAAGGGTGCACAATGTGTCAGCGGATGAACACCTCGATGAATGACTCGCACGGTATAATAAACGGCACCAAACTATAGTAAACAGATTAAATTCTTATTTAGCTCAGGAAAACGTCACCTTGTGCCAAATTAAACTATTCTAATCGTATTGGATTATTTCCAAATTTAAACCTAAATTTTCCAAATAAGACCTAAAGAATATATCATGGCAACGAGTTATGTTCTCGTTTCGCTGGTATCCTTGTTGGTTGGAGATATATTTACTGAATAAAACCGCCGGGTTAGAGAAAGGGAAAGAAAAAGAAGGGATTCGGCTATATAAGCCATTGAAGTGCACATTCGGCATATGGAAAATACTACATCCAAGTCCAATCACCGGGCCTTCCATTACTTTCGACACGGCATAAGGCCTGGTATACTAGATATAGCCTTAACCAGGAATGTGACTAACATAATAACAGTAAAAATAATTGATGATGTGTACAGACCACAATCCTATCCTCGTGGAGGTAGAGGGATATATGCCAGAACGTATGTCCCTCGGCGTAACGGGGCATCAGGCTCGAGAGAATGATCGACTAGAGGGTATTTCACTCGGGAATATAAGCTGCCGTTTGTGGTCGCGCAGAACCAATACTGTGTAATGAAAAATATATAGATAAGGAAGTAGAACATAATCCAATGTTGCAATGACAATTCAGTAGTAAGGGTGAACCTCTGCCGAAGACGATGGTGGCCGAAGTCTCTGCTATCATCAAGAGTACTGAGAATGGAAAGGCAGAAGAAGAGACAGGATTACCTACATGATGTTTAAAAACACGCCAATACCAGCAGTTGAGATAATTGTCGATAAACGTAATTAACAAAATGCTTGAAGTGTTGTACTATTAAAACAGCTGGAAGCACACCGACGTGGTGGTCTTTCCTAAACTAGGGAAAGGCGGCCAATTTTAAGCCTACTAGTCTGCTCTTCTGCCTGTCAAAGGTTGCGGAGGCGGCGCTTTTCAGTCGTCTCCGAGAAGAACTGATGGAAATAAATTCTATCCTGCCCAAACAACAGATTACCAACTGTTCAGAATCACTGTGAAAATTAGAAACGCATTGGAAGTTCGTTGGACGGTGTTTATTTCATGTGTATTTCATGGACTTATTTCATGTGTATTTTATATTCACATTTTAGTAAGGGGGGATTTTACATCACTATGTAAACATAGATATAGGATTGGGATATAGTATGGAACCAAGCAAATATCTTTAAAACGGAAACGATGATTTGACTTTACCCTCAAATTTTTCAATTAAATGGGACACCTGCATATTTCTGCAAATTATAATAGACCTTGTTCTCCCGGATTCGTCCATACTGGTTTTAGTACCATTATCTGTAAAAAAAATTGGGAAATAAAACACTTCACATTTACTGAATAATTAATTTTGTGCGTTGTAAATTCAACCAATGTAAACAAAATCATTTCAAATGTTCATTCATCAATTTTAAACTGCTCGCCGTTTACGTCCTAATAATATGCAAGCCTGTTAGAAATTCCTGCGTTACCTTTTCCAAGGCTTCTCTAAGGATTAATAAATAATTAAAATAATGAGATGAACATCGAACGACTATTCTTTGTCTAAACTCCTGCAAAGTAATTGGTCGTCTTATGTAAACACGTGATTTGATATGACCCTAAAGGAAAAAAAATCTAATCGATTAAGGTCTCGACTGCCCAATGAATCGATTTATAAAAGTAGCATCGAACTCGTTTATCGTAGTGGGGAAGCGCTCCATCCTGTTAAAACCAAACATTTTGAGCTAACCGCTCATCGCGTTGAAGTGCACGTATCATTTGGTTATTCAATAGTTCCAAACACTTTTCCCGATTCAACTTTTGTGGATGTTGAGTATGGGCTTCATGCATCCAATGAGGATTCTCATTTGATTAATACCTTGAATTATGGTGATTAACTGTTCCATTTAAAGAAAAAGTTACCTTATCAGAAAATATCATAACTAGTGGCAAAATGTTCGTCTACATCACAAATTTCCATCATTCTTTGGCAAAATTCCAGTGGTCGGTCAAAATCATTATCTGACAATCCTCAAATCAAGTGTAGGTACTTTATATGAATGGTACTTTTCTCTTTTCAATATATTTGCTACAGAACAACGACTTACATCATGATTTAGTGCCAAAGTTGTGGTACAAGTTTGAGGTGATTCTTCTAATTCAATGGCAATGTTCTCTGTAATGCCTTAGTTAGTTGCGGTCTTCTACTGTGTGGAAAAATTTCAAGCGGCCCTGTCAAACTAACAGTAACAATTGAACCTGTTATACAATTTATTTCGGGAAGCAAGTCTTTTATTTAAATGCACTATTTCCAGCCGTCCAATTAATTGCCGTCAATACAATTTTTTTAATAAACAAACATTCTAATTCTTTATATGCTTATCTCCATTACTTTTACTTTAGTTTGTAAAAACTAAAGAGCAAATGTGAAATGCTTTATCTTTCCACGTACATAGTGGTATTAAAAAAAGTAAGAAATCCGCGGAAATATACAGTGACCCATTATAAAAAAAGTGAAGCTACTTCCGGTAAAACCGGTAAAGTAACAACAACAAATCCGAAATCAGATGCATTAAGCGTCATTGCATTTACCTCAAAAGTTTCATTAATACTATCTTTCCCCTTTTAAAGATATTTGCTTGGCGCCATGCTTTACCCCAACCCTGTATTCTTGTCGTAAATTTGTTTGTGGTAAATTATTTTACTTTGCAGAATGACATCTAGAATATCGTAATATCTGGAGATTTCATATTTTTGAATTATGAAACCAGAAACACTTGTCAAATATAATTTAATATCAAGTTACCTCTCAATAATTTAAACTTATTTGCGGAATATATGGAGGTAGGAATATTGCTACGGGAATGTCGAACAACAATTCAAGTTGCTCCCACCGTCTAGATTTATTGCTTATTGGTTTAAACCTACGTTGGGGATGTTTTAAATTTGTCGAGCAAGCGAGCGTTTAAGGTGCATGCAAGGTTGTCGTAAGTGCCTGTGTACGTGCGTGCGCGTGTATGTGTGTATGGTTGGCACATTCGACAATAAAAAGGTAGTAAGGCGGTAGTATACAGTGACGGTGGTAGCGGCGGTGTACAATGTGTAAGTGAACGCGTAATGAAATGCGAGTCGGATCAATATATCTCCGAGCGGGCTGATTAAATGGCAGCGTTAACCGGATATTGCTATCCGAATTGTCTCCGCTACCGTCTCTGCTACTGAAGTCCCTTCTACGACATACAGATGTTACCCGGCTTCTACCGAAATCCTGACAGTATACGACAAGCAACGGTTTAAGAGCTGAAAATTTTAATTTGCAACTGATGTCAATTAATTGCCTATGGATTGCGGATATATGTGTACGTGATATGGTCCTCTTCCGATTAACGTAAAATGTATGAAGTGCAACTGCACTACGTCGAGAAAGGATATTTTCACTTTATTACCAACTTTCTTATAGTACCTACATGCTTTTTTAAATTCGAATATGCTACATAGTTATACGGCCTGTCCACTGGAGTGCAACGATAAAGGTGGGCGATAACACAATAAAAAGTCTGAGTTGAGCTAAGCGAAACGGAAGTAAAACATCTAATTCCTTAATTAATGCTCAAAATTTTTACCATTTTCGTTAATACGCGTACATAATCTATGGTTGAAGTTTCTGGCAATAGAACTGAAATTATCCTCATTTATTTCTGTTATTCCGTCGTGAACTCAGGCAATAACTACTGGTCTACTCCGGTAGACAAAGTAAAATAAATCTTTTCTTTTACGTATCCCCACAGCCGAAAATCTATTGGAGTTAAATCGGGAGACTGGGCGGTCACGCTATTGGTTCAGCCCGACCAACCCATTTATCAGAAAAATGACAATTCAAAAGTTTTCGCATTTATTTAGTATTCTTCAAAGTTTTGTGAGCGAAACACTCTTTATTAATTGTGACATGTTTAATAAACGTAACGAACATTAATAGATGCAAGGAAAACCGCATCATTTTGCACACAGGAAATCCCAAGTTATGATGAATTTAATGTTTGATGAGACATTATAGGTTTAACAATTTTTGCTTCTTACATTTTTAATGGTACATTAACTGGTGATGGTTTCAATTTGGTGCGGCACCACATCATTAGATCAGGTCGAGGATAGGAAGAAACGCACGGATTGCATGGCCACCACGATCCCTTGATTTGTCTATTTCAGATTTCTATTTATGGGGAATGGCTAAAGATAGGTCGAGCCAAAAATCGTACGATACAGTAAAATATGCATATTGTATTAGAAAAGCAATAAAGCCAGTTTTAAAAAGAGGTTAATGATCGACTTTTTGAATTTATTTAGTCCTAAATGCTTTACACGATGTTCAAATGCTACTTTAGTTAGTTAGTAATTTCCCTTATCGCTATTATTTCGTAAAATTGTAATTATGACGGAATGAACATTTCAGATCAAGTTATTTATGATTGTAATTTCGAAATTAAAAGAAAGATTTTAGTAACTATCTTGAATTTTACCAAATGCAATATTCAACTATTAATTCTTTCCATAGCCTGTGGATTTATCATTTCTCCTCGAAACGACGAGTCAGGCATTTCTTGGCGCCCTCTAGTGCCAATAAATACATGCTTACTTTCGAAATGGCAGGCATGTATTTTTTGTATGCTTAGTACTTTTCGTTTGAACACATTTTCTCTAAATTGCTCAGGGAAAGAATTATCTCTCGCCCACATACTTGGTAGACAATACGTACCATGCAATATATTCCACGCAATCATGTATACTATAACATACGTTAATAGATTGCTAGATAGCTAGTCTCTGGTGTCTTCTTATATGAGAAGAAATTCAAGAAATTGGGAGATGAAACAATGCATGTAAATTAATATCAAGAACATGATGGATTCGCTATAAAAGATTAAAGTATTGAGTTCAGCATCAAACTAACACACGACGACAAGTATTCACACTGAGTGAGTTAATTTCAAATTATAAATTTCAGATTTGTCCCGTAAGAAGTTTTTTTCTCATTATTGGATGGGTATTGTAACGTAACCTATTAAGCTATCAGTAGAGATAACAAAGGGTAATGCGAATACTATAACAAGTTATCTAATTTAATTTATGGAAAGTTAAAAGACGTCCATAGCAGATACTTATAATGGTGCCTTTGGCTATAATATAAAACAAAGTTATCGCTTTGATAATGTTGCTCCTTTTAATGCTCGGTTTGAACGTATCGTAAGTAGGGCCAAACGAAAGGTAGAATTCTAACAGTTGCTACGAAACGTCAGATGCTTCGAATATTTTTTGAAAACAGGTTCCCTAAAATTTCATAGTATTAGCTATACAAAAGAGGAAAAAAGCATATGTCTAAAAAATATCGTCACGCCCTACTGTGATAGACGTAGTTTTTAACAGAAGGGCACGTATGCCAGTCACTTAAGCACATCTACCTCTTAAAGAGTGTGCTGCGGAGGTATCAATAAAGAAAACTTTGCATTCAACTTTACACCATATTTGTCACACAAAATTCTACTCCGTAACAAATTACCCATTACGGGTCCAAAAGAATTGCTTGAATCATTAGAAATTAGCTACATTTGTAAGATATCTACTCCTCTTATTAACTGACCTTCTAGTGCTTGATCGGTTACACCGAATTTCGACCGAAATTGAAATTTTCGACCGAAAATTGACCGAGAGATCATAATCTTATATAACAATTGTTTAGACGCTCAGTTCGGTAGCACCGGTTACCAATCGTAGAATGATTACACATTAAAAGAAATAGTTTTATCCTGGTATGAAAAATATAATATCTTTCAATATAATTTATTATACCTTTCACTATCTAGCCAGATTTTTTAATAAGAAGTATAACAATATTCCTGTACCGGGTGTTAAGAAATATATTCGAGGCCAAACACAAAGAATACCTCTCAATTGCTCAAGTACTTTATTAACTCTATAGACAAACAAGAAATTTGTTACTACAAAATAGTATATCTGTTGTTCTTTCTTTCTTCGTAGAATTTCTATTCTTCAATAATTACTGCATAACATTTCTGTAGCAAGAAAAGTCCACAATTATACACTCATTGAATAAATTTATAAATATTTCAATTTCCTTTTCTTTGATGTCAATTTAGAAGACCCGTACAGTCAGTAAGAGGAGGCAACAGAGAATTTGGAAAAGAAAATGAATTATGACGAACCTATATAGTTATAGTTTATTAAATATACGTAGGAACAATACAGAAACATCTTATGATGTCATGTAGAAATTTCATCAATTAGCAGTAGACTGTAATAAATTTTTCATACATTCTCGTCCGCCATTTTTTCTTCATAAATTTGGAGCTACATTCCTTGATACCATCATCCTTTAAACAACAATGGATCCTTTCGTGGCAACGATCATGCTTCATAACTATTTAACTTTGTTCCAAAAAATGTTTGGTACGGGGGATGTTTCCAAAGTCCTGGGAAATGTGCTCTAATTAAATTACGCAGAACTTGTAGGCAACGCTACTGGTGATAGACAAGTTTGACATGTTTATGCAGCTATCCAATCAAATCTCAAAGAACAATAAATTTATTTTTGTGGAAAGAAAGTGTGAAAACTTCAGAAATTATTCAACGTCTCTGGATCGATCGTTTTAAAACTGGTAAAACATCATTAGAAGACAATTCACGCAGTGATCGCCCGAGTACGTCGGTAAACGAAAGAAACATTACTACTGAAAGAGGACAAGCGAATGACTATTCGTCAGATTAGTGTACGCATAGGAATAGATACATGACATCTTACATGATTGTTTGGGCGAAAGCAAGGTTTCACTCCGCTGGGTGTTAAGACTGTTGGGAGCGAAGCAGAAACTCAATAGGTCTGATATTTGTTGTCAATTTCAAGAGCCGTTAGCCCGTTACGGTGATGAATTTTGGCAACGGATAATAACCACTGACGAAACATGGATTTCTTATTTCAATCCTCAGACCAAAAGTCAATCCAAAGAATGGCGTAAAACGGAAGAAGGGCCTCCATTTAAGGCGCGTGCAGTTCCGTCTGTTGGAAAGGTAATGCTTACTGTATTCTGGTATTACGAAGGGATTATTTTTATGGATTATCTGCCGAAAGATACTACAATTAACGTAGAATATTATTCGAATTTATTATCTGGACCACTGTGGCAGGCACTTGTCAGAAAACGGCCTAGAAAGTTGTATAATACTGAACCGAAGCAACAGTTCAGTATTGCTGCTGAAGATGATAGCTTAGCTATCGAAACGTGCGTCCAGTTTTAGTAAAGTGTTATGGTAAGAGGTAATAGTGAAGTGTTTCAGTATTCCAGTGCCACAGTGTTCGAGTACGTGATGTAGTACTGATTTTCGTTGTTTTCCAAAACTAAAACAAAGCCTTCGGGGAACCAAGTTTAACAGTGACCACAACGCTACCATAGCAATTTAAGAATTTTTTTCTAATCGAAACCGTGCGTTTTTTCAAAAAGGTGTCTGTATGTTTTAGAATGTAGGTGGAATAAGTGTCTTCAAGTGCATATTGATTATGTTGCAAAATAATATTGCTTAATATGTTAAAGACAATAAATACTGTACAAACCTCTTAACTGTAACGGGATACCTTTTCGCTACCGTTCTTGAGAAGAACCTATCCTCGTTTATCTTATTAGATGTAGTCTGTAATTTATCTAGAATTGGTAAGCACTATTCCTTTAAGTGGCTGCTGAATCTAATGTAATTATAATCACGCTCCTTATAATACTTATTTAATATAATTATTTGACCAGTTTATTATATAAACATTACACAGGAATTGTTATAGAATTTAGCGTAACATTTTGGGGAATATCTGACAAGCAATCATAAAAATTAATTTTAAGTGCTCCATCTAGTACGAATTAATAAAGACACAATTTTAATGACGCTATTCGCTTTGCTCTTTTCCCGTTTCCCGATTTTTCCTGAGTATCACTTGCGGTACGGAAATGCCGATTTCTTTATTAATCCGCCCCTTGCAGACACCGTTCGCTCTTTTTGTGTCACGGAATTCAGCCGCTGCACGGATGAATGGCTGAGATTTCCGGATAGCAGAATGAGTTACAATCAGTGCGCAGGGGGTCATGTAATGGATTCTTAGTGGGTTATGCGCGTATATTGCCAATTAACTAACCCTTCCAGTTAATGCCTTTCAATGAGTGTACCGGGTTATTGATTTGCTGTAACTACGCGGTTTGTCTTTGAACATTCAATAGAGTTGATGTTAATGCTCTTTTTTCCAATTCGTGCTTGGAATGTGTGTAGGCAAGGGAACATGTATTTGTTGTTTGAGAATTTACAATTATGTTTAAAACTTAAACATAATTGTAAATTCCATAATTTAAAAGTTATGGAAATATCGAAAATATAATTTTTGTAATTAATAATTACTTTTTCAAAAAGACTTTAAGAACATACAATTGGGTCCTAAAGTATACATCCTTCCCATATTAGCTATTGAACGACAGAAGTTAATGTTATTAGAAAAAAGTATGAGGATTCCTATTTTTTGCGAACTAATTTTTGATCTTATCGTCAGCTTAATTGCATTTCCGGTGTTAAGGGAAGTGACGCCAATTTCCTTATCTTAAATAAAATACACTGTACATCTGGACATTTTCGAAAATAAAATCGAAAGACTCATCTAAATGACTGTTGCCATGTTATACTTTAACTTATGAAATATCGATATATGCAGCAATAAAGGTTTTAGTAATATATTTTTGTTATTTTAAAAAGTTGGACAGGATACAGCGCAAAATTGTCTTGTATACCGCCAGGCTAATCGAAAGTGCTTGTTGCTAGAAAATGTGATCAAGGATAAATTTCGCATTTCATATTTCCATCCTCAAATCTCAATGTTATTTTCTCGTTGTTATTTCTGCACTCTACCGAACGAATTAATTAGTTATGATAGTTTTTTTTTTAATTTATTAGTTTTTGGTAGATAATATGCACGCTTTTAAGCATTTTATATCGTTACCTTGAGCTCGACTTTTGCACAAACCATGTAAGAATGCCGGATAAATTCTAATATTTGGTAAATCTGGTAACAATCATCACCTAGTTTGTCGTGGTTGCATAACAAATTGTCCAATAACCTAAATCTTTTATAATAATAATTATCTCCTATCAAAACACTTTCCAGTGTAGTTTTTATCCGATCTATTCCGCCTGGGTCTGAAGTTCAAATATTTTTGGTTCCGTTAGTGAGCATTCAGCATGTTCTACTTTATGATAATTTTTGTTAGATCCACTGAATTTAGGAATTATTTGAAATTTACTTGACATGTTCCCACGTTTGGTTTGACCTAATCTTATTTGTTCTTTGGATTACCATGAAGTAAACTTATTCGTTTAACACAATAATTTTTATAAGAAAGCGAACTTCTATTTTATTGTTTTAATTCATTCTTTATTGATTCTGCATGTTTATCATTGTATCTCCGCTTATCGACTAAAGCTTACTGACTATCGCAATATATTCTTCGATTTTTCTTCAACACCTTTTCTTAATACTATTAGAGCTTCGTAAGACATTAGAGGATATTACTCCATGTTGGTAATAAAAGCAATAGCGTCCGTCAATGCACTACGTCTTCCAATATCTGTTTAAATTAATGATAATTTCTCTTTCTAACATTCTTTTAGTCAATTTTTATGTACTTTCACAAGTCTGTTTTTTACATTGAACGAAAGAAGTATGTACAGAAATACAATAAAAAAGTACGTTGATCAAAAGTGGCTGTTTATTATATAAAATCAACACATACTTTCCTATATACAATATGTACAACAAATTGATTTATTGATATAAAGAATATATTTGTTAATGTGTAATAGAAAATTCCCGAAGTTTGTTCCGCTTCTCAAAAACCTTATCATTAAACCTGTGACCTACATCACTTTTCTTATGAAATTTATTTTTTCTTATGATTTTAGAATATACTAAATTACCTTTCACATCATTCCTTACAGTTCATAACCTAAAAGAAAGTTCGTTAACGTAATTGTCGACGAGTTATATATTAAGGGTACAAAGGTATGTACTAACAAGGAAAGGCACCCAAGTGTATCTCTCCGATTTTGATAAAATTTGGTAGGAACGTAGAACACCGAAAAATATTTGACACGTATTTTTTAGCGTTCCATTTTTGGTTTTAGGGGGCGAAATGGGGGCTCAAAGTTACCCCCAAGAGCACATTTTTCGCAATATTTCAGTAACTAGAAGAGATATCGAGATCGGATACAGACCAGAACGTTCCTTGTTAGCAGCCGTGCGTTTTAGGTTAAAAAAAGAACATTGGAACGTCCGCGGGCTCGTTATGGGGCCAAAAAATATCAATTCTTTTCATCCCTGCTCTTTTATATTATAAATTTATTTTTTTTTATCTTTAAATTACATGAAAAAATAAAAGTTAGGGGTTTTTGGATTTTTTTTCTAAATGTCCATTTTGGGAAGTTATTGTCATTTTAATGTACCCCTACAGAAGACTATATCTCTTGATACTTTTGGAATTAAATTTAATGTCGCACTGTATTTAAATTAAAAATTGTTTGTTATACTACAATATAAAAAGGTAATATGATACATAGAAACAGTAACAGCCAAGAAAGTTCGTGCGTAGTTGGTCATCTCGTAAATATAAATTACTTTTTGACGTCTTGGTACCACCAATGTGTTGAAGATTGTCAATGTACGCAAGTGATTGTAAATAAAACTTTAAAAATTAAATTACATTTGTATACTTATCACTGCCTCTATAGTGTATTATAATAAAATATTTGGTTCTGTTTCATAGTCAGTTATAATTAATATCAAACAGAAAATAACACCATCATTGTTTTCGTATTGCCAACAAGCATAACAAAAGCAAAAAGGAATTTCTTACAATTTGTAGAATTAAAAAAATAATTACGTATTGTCAAACAGTCAGTCTAATTGACAATGAGGTAAATAAGTAAATGTTCAAAAGTATAATATAATAAATATTGATATACATATAACAAATACAATAATTATTATCTACATTTACGATAGTCTGCACAGTTGTGATAATCATTAAAAAAATGTTTTATGCACAAGTATTGTTTGCACCATCCACATATTATTATGGCTGGTACCCCATAGATATTGTAACTTGGTAACTGCGAGTTGTGAAAGGAGGAATCCGCTGGCGTTGTAAAGCGTCCCGGACGTTCTTGAAGGTTTTTATACCAACCGTATTGGATGAACTTGGTATATGTTGGCGAAGAGAATTGCAAGTGTGTTAAGTCTTGTATACGTAGTATGTTGTCTCGTTGATCTAATTGAATAGCAAATGATGATAAAGCAATTATAACTGGTAACTGATAAACAAATTGCTTTCAGAAGCTGAAACCGTAAACATTCAAAGGTTGTGTGTCAGGGCTTTGACCTGACCATGATTCCATTAGTAAGAGGGTATTACGATCAACATGGGGAGCATATATAATAATAATAATAAGTTTATTCGTCCAACAGCGAAAGCCAATTACAGGACAGCTTAATAAAAAAGAAAAAATACATGTGCTACAATTGCTACAAAGAATAAATAAACGAGTAAAATAGCAATACAAGAATACAAAAACCTTAGTGCCAACAAACATAAATAATTTACAGTTCCAAGTAATTGGAATAGAAGACATTAAAGTTCTTTGACATAACGTAAATTGGACACTTCATCATAATGTTCGTCCTAGCCCTCGGTGTATTAATTATAGCACCATATCTAGTACTATGCGGTGGGACATTAAAATTAACCGCAGCAAGCAAGGATGGCGAATCAATTTTGTTTTGTAGCAATTTAAGCATGAATGTGGCACTACATCACTCACGCCGGTGAGATAAACTTTCAACATTATGATGATTTAACAAACTAATGTTATCTACATTTCTTTCAAGGTACACACCAGTGATTTTAAAAGACAAATATTTGAGAAATTTTCTCTGTATTCCTTCAACAGAAAGTTGTTGATTAATGTAGTAGGGAAACCATACCAAGGATGCATATTCCAGTTTACTACGTACAGTAGCACAATAAACAGTTTTAATTGCAGATATATTATGGAAAGACTTACATGTTCGTATAAGAAAACCTAAAGATCTGAAGACCTGAAAGATGCTGACAAGCAAAGCGTTGTTACATGTTGAGAAAAAGTAAGCTGTGAATCAAATAATACACCCAAGTCCGATACTTCAAATTTTCTGATAATAGATTCTGTGCTTAGAGAATAGTTAAAAAATACTGGAGAAATACATCTAGTGTAAGATACAACTGAACACTTGGCAATATTCAGGGAGATTCTGTTCTGTTTACACCATTCATCAATAAGGGAAAGATTGGCCTGCAGTTTTACGCAATCCATTTCTGTATTAATTACGCTATATATTTTTAAATCATCTGCATATGCCAGTGACTCACAGTTTAATTTCAGAAGCAGATCATTCAAAAAAATGTTAAATAATAAGGGACCAAGGTTTGATCCCTGCGGTACCCCAGAGGGTATAAGAAAATGCTCAGATGAAAACCCATTATAAAATACATAACCAGATCTGTTATTGAGGTAAGAAGACATTATATATATATATATTTATATATACATATATTCTTAACCCACTCTATTACTACCTGCTTTGTAAGCTTTGCGTGTTTTGTGGCTATAATGTACACACTTGGTGGACAGAACGTCACCACAACATCTTTTGGCCCCAAACTACCACTTACCTCTTTCAAACATACTAACAGTGAAAACAGCTACTTTCCCGACCCACATATTGCCAGTTGAATGGTATAGCTGTGTGTCGTCGCAGAAACTAATTGCACTACAACTTCCACCTTCTGGGATCCACGCTCAGCCAGTGTTCGGCCACTATGCATTTCCAAACTGAACCCGCTTTGTATTGTAAATACTATCTAATCCATATTAAGGCATTACATTGTGTAAACTTCTGACAAATAGAGTTGCCTCTGCAGCAATATTTGCGGCATTACTCATTTAGCTTCTTGTTCGCACTTTCGTAAATTCGCGGGAAACTATATTGTGGTTTCGTTTGAATTTCTGTATCGACCAATGTAATGCTCGAAAGTTTGCAATGTGCAACTATTCTTGAGCCTCTAAAGCCCATCTTTTTATATCCGAGTCGTGAACAATCATTTGATGGTTTATAGCACATTGGTGGTGCCAAGACGTCAAAAAGCAATTTATATTTACAAAATGACCAACTACGCACGAACTTTCTTGGCTGTTACTGTTTGTATGTATCATATTACTTTTTTTATATTGTAGTATAACGAACACTTTTAATTTAAATACAATGCGACATTAAATTTAATTCCAAAAATATGAAGAGGAGTTTTCTATAGGGATACATAAAAATGACGATGTTTTGGAGGGTTTCTCGGGCTTCAAAGTTAAAAAAAGGAATTTTCATTTTTCAACTTTGGGACACTGTAGCGTCCGAGTGGTTAGAGCTAGGGAGTTGAGATTTCCCGAACGAGCCCGAACCTATCCTCGTAGCTCGTCCGGTTGCCGAGATCTAGACAAGCCCTAAAAGTTTGAACCCAAAGTCATGGAATTTTTGAAAGGCAAAAAAAGTTCGGAGTTCCGCCGATGTAACAGCGCTAATCGATGGCCCTATGGCTGTACCATATATGTTCCGCTAAAAATTTCAGCCCGCTATCTCTAACGGCTTAGGAGATTTGGGCGTTTAAAGTTCACGGAAACTTCGCCGGAGACGATCGGAAACGAACGGAAAATCGACATTGCTTGAAGGTTGAAAAAAGGAATTTTCAAAAAAATGACTTCCCAAAATGGACATTAGAGAAAAATCCAAAATCCTCTAACATTTATTTTTTCATGCAGTTTAAAGATTAAAAAAAGAAAAATTAAATTTATAATATACAAGAGGGGTAGGGTAGGTAGGGGTGAGAAAAAAATATTTTTTAAGCCGCTAACGAGCCCGCGGGAGTGCCAGTGTTCTTTTTTTAACCTAAAATGTACGGCTGCTGACAAGCAACGATCTGGACTTCAACCGATTTCGATATCTCTTCTCGTTTCTGAACTCGTAACTTTGAGCCCCCATTACACCCCCTAACACCAAAAACGAGACGCTAAAAAAAAATATGTGTCAAATATTTTTCGCTGTTCTACATTCCTATCAAATTTTATCAAATTCGGAGAGATATACATGGGTGCCTTTCTCGGTAAGAGAAACAGGACTTTTCGCTCTCATATTATGCAGTAAAGCTACTAAAGATCTACTGGACTGTATTTGGTACCTTATTATTGATTTAATGCAGTAACTGGCAGAGTAGTGATGTTATTATTAACTGACACGTTTTGCTTAATTTCGTGATTGATAGCTTTCCACATCGCTTTTGCTTCAATAGCTGATTGTTTAATGTATGTACTCTTCGTTAGCTTCTTGCTTTAATTCAGTCGATATTCTAATGGATTTTTGTTTTAATTCCCATTACTTTAGCAACACATGCTCAAGCGTCCAAACTGTTTCGGAAGTTATAGAATGAATAACAGTAAATGAGAAGGTACACTGCAGTACGCAGTTTTTGACATAATTCAGAACGCTGTATTTATTTCTTTGAGTCCTGGTAAATTAAAGAAACCTCTACACCAGCATCTCACACAATGTAGTATAGCATTTGTAAAAATATATTTTACGTAAGACACGTGTAGTTAATCTATGCTGTTTGTAGCAAAACACACAATTCAAAAACTCCGTTTTGTAGTGCACCTCCACAAATGTAATGGATGAAGACCTAAACATATTTTATATTGCAGAAGAGAATCTTACTTAAAAGTTTGTATTAACTAAATATTCCACATAGTCAACTAAATTATAGAAACGTAAGAAGACGCGAAATATTAATGAAGGGCGTAAGCTTCATTAATATTTCGTGTCTTTTTAATATTATTATTGTCTGCAATATAGAGTTTCTTATTCATATTTTAAGCTTTTAAGATGTGTATTCCAAGTATGTATACCTTAGTAATTCGATTATTCTCTCAGTAGATGATTTGTGTCTTTGTTTGCTTGTGCGCTCTACGTAAATATTTGATAAATGTGTTTGGTAATTTCCTCCGGGTAAACATATTTGCTTCAAATAATATTAGGCCGTGTAGAGAAGTATGTTGTACACATATACATAAATGTGTGTATATATATATACATACGTAGTTGGAATTCTCTTCGATCGAATAAAATGTTTGTTTATATACCTGAATGTTTTTCTTTCTTGTTTACTCCCGTTATAAAGAACGATGAATAAAAACTAAACGTCTTTTAACGTCGACGTGAAGATATATGAGATGGATACTCGACAAGTATTTATCAAATAAACAGGAAAAAGCTCCCTATTAGCTGACGGTAAGAAGTATCTTGCAATATCTTAAATTACGTTATGGATATTTCGTAAGCTCCAATTAGAGTTCGAGTTCGTCATACGGTAATACGGTAGAAACCCTTGATGTTAGAATTGCTATTTTGCTTCCTGATTCTGCCTTGAAAGACTGCGTAATGTGTTATTATGCCTTTACATTCATCGATGGTACGTTATTTTTTAACTACCTCACTTTTGGAAGAAAGCGAATTTAAGCTGCCAATTAATTGGCACTATTAGGTTATTTTATGTGTAAGTAGATTCTACAAAATGGTCAAAGAAATTGATAAGTTCGATTCATGTTACTTGTTTGGAATGGAATGTTCTGTATATTATTCAAAAATTTTTATATATACATACATACACTACAAAAAAATGTTTGGGAAATTTTACACCAGAAATAGGAGGCAAATTTATTAACTCCTATTTTTTACACTTCAAAAATATTCACTTTTTTAAAATTCCGTTCTAGGAAGTCATTTTCTTTGGGGTTTTTACACTTCATGGGGAACTTCAACAGTATTTTTTTCCTTTCTCATTGAATATTATCGAAGTAGTGTTTAATATTATATTCTAATAGTTATTTTTTCATTTAAATTTTACAGTGCGAGGTAATCCTCCCCAGGATTTATAACTTTCAGTGTAACTTTGAAAGTGATTATATATCTTATGTGTGTTAGGTGTTATATTGTAAGGCAATTTTACCTACAAATTTTAACCTTGTATTTTTGTATGGGATATTTACATGTTGGGATAATTCTCAGGATAACCTATACCGTGGCTGTTTTGGGATTCCCTGGGTAACGATAAAATGTTCTCAACAAGACTAGTGTGTTATCTGCTACCATGACAAATCAAGAATGTTAGTGCTAAGACAGACATATTTATATGCGATATGTCGCTGGTGGTTCGACTTGCATATTCCAACAAAGATTAGAATTAATTGACCAGAAGTATAATTTTCTTTCGTCCATTTCAAATCTTTTTTAAGATTTTCTACTTTGATAAATCTTTTAGGAACCAATTTAAACATTGCTGAAAAACAAAATCCACAGTTAAACGAACAGAGTGAGACTATTTTCAATTTAAGCATCTACCTTTCATTCTTTATAAATTAATTGTTTTCTTCTTCATTCCGTTTGATTTGTTTAATGCAAAAGTGTAAATGAAATATAAAGTTCCTGTAAAAAAAACATTGCAGTTGATTTGTTACTTGAATTCTGCAATTGACTGACATTCTTTTATGGAGAACTCTAAGAACTAGTTCTTAAATTGTTCGTTTGTTAAAGAAGCGATTTTGGTTTCTCCAGTAATAAATAAAATATAATTACAAACACAATATTCCCGTGAAAAAAAAGTTGTTGATATGTTATTGCTTCTTCAATTTAGTTTGATAAATAAAAGGATTAGTCGTAATTGGAAAAATAATAAAAGATTGAACCTATTTTATTCGTACCTACATAGATATCGGATAAACATTCTAATCCACAACAGAAAGAATTTAAAATATGCTTATCTACATTTAATAAGAACAATAAACTTACATGCTAATATGTTCAAACTTCCAGACTCCTTTACCACTATTATCTAGCAAGAGAGAAATGTAGTAATACACGCAGTGTTGTATCAGAAATGGGAAAGCGTATAATGATCATCTTGTTGAATCTTCTCTTTTCTAATATACGCATACAGATTCAACAGAATTTCCGCACGTCTTGTGCACGTTCAAGAAAGAGATACATGATGCGATCGTTTGTATGGTTACCGTTCCACTTTTCCACTGTCTTGCACCTGACTGCATTTTATGTAAACACTCTTGCATCTTTTGAAATCTATTTCTTTCAAAGTTCTCCGATTATTTGAAAATAGTTAGCAGTTGTCACACCGCTAATTGCAACAACAAATAAGAAAACCATACATCAAAATATATCCGTTTGTCGGTAATCCTACGCCCCTTTATGGAGGTAAAGATCAATTTGTTATACCTTAACATTCTCCTACTTCGTAGATGAAAAATGTTAAAGAACACAAGAGCTGGTAATTAATACTATTAAAGTGTAAAATAATCCAACTCCTGGGTTTTTAATTTTATAAGGATAAATTTGTACCAATGACTACTTCTTAGAGAATTTTTAGGTTAAAATTTGATTTACCCAAAATTTCAGGTAACATTCGACTATTTTTGGATTATAATTACAGCTTGAAGTGGTAAAAATGTACATTTTACTTTGGGTAGGTTTTAGCAAATTGAATACGTTCATTATGTAGATTGCCGCGCTTATAATGCAAATATAATGCCGATATTATTATATTTTAAAATTCTACATTGAATTTTAAATGAACTATAAGTAAGTTTATATGTACCTAGAAACATTTAACTGTTTTTGAGATATTTAATATTCTGGAAAAAAAAAACATGTGAAGCCCAAATGAGAAATGCCCTTTTTTCAGGAACGCACCCATATTTCTAATGCATTTTTTGAATTTTGTAGTATAGACCATTCGATTACAGAAAAAATTACACAGGCAACATTCAAACTGAAACTACCGAGCGAGAAAGAAGAAATATTCTACGCGAGGCTTCTAATTCCTGTTGTACTGCCGGTTTGAGGACTCCACAAAAATCAATTAAAAAGATAAGGTTGGAAATAAAAAGAGTATTTTTTCTCACAAATCTATGGTATCGTGTAAGAAAAGTCAAAACTGTCATATATATTTTTTACAGTCTTTTACTTTTTATTTAATAGTTGTTCATTACCGGGTATTGAAATCGCAACTGTCCCAACCCGATAACAATAAGTGCAATCCACTCTAATATTTTTGAGGATCTAAAGTGTTTACAGTATTAGTTTTGTTAATTAATGTTTTCCATAAATTTTTGTGGAATAACATAGATAACCACAAAATGTTATTTTATTTTCAAATTGATTTCATATAAACTTATACTCATAAAACACTCACAATGAACCGGAAATAAAGCAGTTTTTAACGTACTTCGGCTATCTTACTGAATTTAACCGAACAATTTTTCGTGTAAAACAAGGTCGTTGCAAGTTAGATAATTTAACTTTCTTACTTACCGTGTTTTGCTCTACGGTGTACTTTAGTTTACTGGATCCTTATTTATTAGTTTCTATCTCGAAATTTGATAACAATAATTTGCCCATCTCAGTTTGTTTCAAATGTAATATGCTTGGAAGGGATTATATATATTTAACGTTTTGGAACGTTTTATTCTTCTTCGCATTGTTTTGTTTATATTTTTTCCCATTGTTTATTAAAGGTTATAATGTGACTTTAAAAATTTGGCAAGTTGTTTCCGAGAGTTTTGGTTTAATGTCGTTATTTGTAAACTTTGTTTATATCGCCAAAAAGTAACGATAATAATGTAATACATGTAATTGGACGATTTGGCAACCGTGATTCAAATTCCCATAGATGTATATTGCATACAATGGTCAGACACTCTGTAGTTGATAAAGCTGAATCGATCTCACTCTAGTTATTATCGAGCATTGGACGAGGTAGAAGAGACGTTATGACAAGCTGTAAACATCAAATACGTTTCCACAGTTCTCTCACCAAATAACGTTCGCCGTGATGTTAATTGTTTTTATATCTTGAAAAAGACCGTTCGACATCCACTGATGTCAGACACGCATAATTGAAATAATGTTTATAAAGGGATCTATAGGTGCTCCATCACAAATTTGTCTTAATCTAGTAAAATCAAAGTCTTTGTTTATAACATTTTCGAATTTTTCTATTTTAATTTTTATGGCAATTATAGCACATCGCAATTAGTGCACATCGTTCACTATTTGCACCGACTCCAAGACTTGTAATTGTTTTATTGCGTCATGTAATATGCATGCATAATTGTGAAACACTTCACTATTACCTCTTACCACAAGCACCTCATTGACACTGTACGCACGTTTCGATAGCTAAGCTATCATCTTCAGCAGCAGTACTGAACTGGAATTGTTTCAAACTTTTCTTATATCTGCTGCTTCATTAGTATTAAACTCGAGAATCACTGATTTGATTTCTTGATAATATTTTGAGTAATAAGAAACTGCCTTCAACCAAGTTCCTCAACGTGTAACAATCTGTAGTGGTTGGAGAATACCGGGACACTGTACGTTATATTGTCGAATACGTTTAGGAGATTTAAGAAACACCTTTTTCGGATTTGCTATTAGTGCATCTACTTTTGGATAAGAATCGCTAATAATATGTGTCACAATACGTAAACCATGAACTTTGCACGTTACATGTACAAACCTTCCACTATTTTCTTTAAAAAAACGGCTTACACTAAGCATTGTCCTGGTGCCACTGCTCATGAACATCAACACTTGAGGTAGTGAGACATCAAGTTGTTTTAAAGTATCGTGCACCAACCCTTGTATTTGTTTCAGCTGTAAAATTTTCTATACTTTTGCTTGCTAATAATATTGCAGATGTAGGTTTAGAAGGCTCTACGCACTATAACATGCATATCAGATTGCTTTTTATGATTGGTGGTTTCGTCGACATACCATATAACCAAAGCAGTTTATTTTTTAATGCTGTTTTGATTCTCTTTTCATAACCGACAAACCCCCTTCAATTTATGCCCGACAGCGCTGCTATAAGTAAGGGTAATGCCAGATCTAGTGATAAACCTTACTAAAGACTTAATAGAACATTAGAAATAAACCAGAAAAACAACTATTTCTTTTACCAAGCAAACGGGTAGCCAGATATTACAAAAATTGTTACATTAAATATTCAATATTGTATGTTAGTATACATATTAATAATTAAGATAATGCACACAATAACTAAGTAAATTTAAATATATTTTTTATATTTATAAAAAATTGTCAAAAATAAGATACATAATCAGGAGAAAAATTTTTCATTGAGAAACAAACATGGTTGGGAGGAAATGAACTTGAAGATGCTACGACACTTCCGAACCATTAGAATAACAAATAAATACACCGAACATATAAAAAACACAAAGTTACTACAATAAATTGTAATTGTTAATAAGTTAAAGTTAAATTTACGGGAAAATCCGTAAAACATGGTAACGTGTGTTTACAAATCTGTAGAATAACGCTGCGGAGATAAAATCTTGGCAGGATTTTCTGCTTTCATGTTGGAGTTCGAATTCAAGATTTACTTTATGTAGCTCATAACTGAAATCCTCTGTTATGTATATCTTACTCATTTTTGTATGTAATCGAACGTAATTAATAAAATTATTAATTACTTTATTAATAATTAATAAAAATTAGTTTAAATGTAATATTTGCTATATATTGTGAATAACAACATGCGTCCGTAATATTATTGGATGATAAACACCATACCGATGTAAAGAGATTAATTATTATTATACAGTTACACGTTTGGCAGCATTTTAGAAGTAATCCCAAAATAGCACGTGACATTGGTTACACGTATTCTGAGTTTGCTTCTATTATTAGACAATTTCACGGTAGATATCACTGGTAGTTTTCCTCCTGTCCTTTGGGTGGTCGCCACTTGTCAGCTACGTGTATTCTCAAGCAATAACATCCCTGAATATGTGTTAATTACCCAAGAATACACGTGACCAACCAAGTTACAAAATGGTAATCCTCTCCTTTCCTTGTTGATGGTATCTTCTACGGCGGCGGGTAGTATTGCAGAAAGCGCCTATAAAGGTAAACAATACATTTCCATAATAATGTGAGTAATAATAGCCGGGGGCTGTTCAGGTAAACAGTAAGAGTTTTGATAACCTAATAGTACGTAAGGGAAGTTTACATTCCATTTAAATAATTCTACAAAATGCCAATAACTTCCTTTACCCTACCATCCGAAATTCGTTAAAAAATGCCCTTCATATCCATATCTTAATAATTTATAGAAACAACTTCTTGATTTGCTCCAAATGTAAAGAATTTATAAGGCAGTAGACATTCTTTGACTCTTTGCTGTGTTATTTTCAATTACTTCATTTGTAACTTGGAAGGATGCACACTCATTCAGAAATTGTTTTACTAAGAAAATCCCTTTGGTATGTATGGTATGTTTTTGATGAAAACTATTTCTATTTGACGATCAGTAGTCTGTGAACAACATCCTGAAGAGTATTCTTCTTTTAAAATATTACTACCTGTTAGTGACTTAGAAAGGATAAAAAAATCAGATCTATGGCCCTCTGGCACTTGTGTTAACCGTTTTTTTTTATGGAGAGAATGCCCCCGAATCGGCTAAATACGTAGCGTTTAATATTGACATTAATATTAACCGAAGAAATGTGGGCAGATGTAATTAATGCTTGAGGATAATGATAAATTTGATTGTTTTCTACAAAAACATGTTTTCCTTTTAAACGTACTAATAACTGCATTAAGAAAGTTTTTTGGGTAACAACCACTGTTAGTAGGATGCACGAAAATCTTAAAGATATATTATAAAGGAAATATCCGGTTCTGAAACATATCTATGATATACAAAAAGAAGTTATGACACACATTGTAGCAATATCAGAAAACAATATTTCTCCAATAAAATAATAAAATCTGGCAACAAAAGCAAACCCTGCTGGAGTGTCATCAATAATCAATCAAATAAAAGTTAACGTGGCTGGCTCTGCAACTAATCCTGATATGGTATTCTCTATTTGCAACACCTTTTTGCGCGGGTACTTCATCAGACTGCAGCTCGTGTACCTAATATGTATTTTCTAAATCTTATCTCGAAGGAGGAATTTCTATTGATCTTCAATAGGTTGAAGAACAAGAGATCCTGTGGGCCTGATGGAATTCCTTCTTTTTTGGTGAAGTCTGTGGAACCTAATCTCTGTAGGCCATTGACTTACTTTACAAATCTGTCGTTTCAGTTGGGTATCTTTCCTAATGCCCTTAAAATAGCTTCTGTTAAACCTACATTCAAGAAAGGTGACAGACTATCTCCTGATAATTATCGTCCAGTTTCCGTTATTTCAGCATTAGTAAGGCCTTTCCAATACGGTATGTTGCAGAGACTTTCCTGGATCATTCTAATATTATTTCTTCCCTGCAACATGGATTTTTTCGCGTTGGAAAGTCGAATATTTCCGCCATACATCAATTTTATAATATGCTTCTTCAGTTCATTCAAGAAAAGCGCTTTCCTGCTGGTATCTTTTGCGATCTTAGTCCGAGCCTTCGATTGCGTACCTCGCGATCGCTTGTTAGAAAAGTTATCAGCTTATGGAATTTGAGGAAGAGCGTGACAGTGGTTTACATCCTACTTGGGTTACTGGGCGTTACTCATATATCTGGTATCTTGTCTGTTACTTTAGGTGCTCCGCAAGGGCCGGTTCTTGCTTCAATTTTATTTTCTCTGTATCTAAATGATATTGTTACCTTTTCATTAGACTTCTTTATAATTATGTATGCAGGCGATACCTCTGCTATGGATGTTGGTAATTCGGAAGAAGAAGTGATTTGTACCGGTAATTTATTCCTTCAAAAGTTATATATATGTCTCTCCGCTAACAAGCTCTACTTAAATCCCTCTAAAACATTAACTCTCCTATTCCACACAAGGCAAAGATTCATCACTTCAAATTTTCAACTAACTTGTCATGATTCCTGCCTCAACTTTCAGCAAAAAATGTATTTATTAGGACTGACTTTTATTAATACTTTGTCGTGGAAACCTCATTGTGAATCGCTATGGAGTAAGTTAAGTCAAACCACGTATTAAATTCGTTCCTTGCGCAATGTTGTTGACGTAGATGTACTGCGTGTTTCCAATAAACTCTTATTATTATAATAATTATTATTATTATCAACGGTAGTCTTAAAAGTTAATTTTTCTAGAGTAGTAAAGTGCGATGTATGTTAGTGTTTCTTTTGAAATTCCCCTCTTAAATCGTGTTTTCTTGCTTCCTTTTAAATTAGTATTCCAGGTAGTTTTCTTATAACTCCTCCAGTCGTTTTTCTTAGCCATTCTAGTACATTTTCGCTTATTTTCTTCAGAATAATTTTTGAATTATTTTTAACGGTTTTAAATAATTATGATATTTCGATTGTTGTTTAAATTTGAATTTCTAAGTACGTTTTTCGAAAAAATGTCTGTTGTCAAAAGTATGTTTTTATATCTGTCTACTTGTTTACTCTTTGTTGCAAGAGTGCTAATCCCATGACTTGATACCTTTGTGTTTGGCGCAACGGTGATCATTTTTGATTTTGTAGACTGCATTGTGAATTTCGACTACTACATTCCGTAATTCCATAATTTTGATATTGTTAAAATCAAAAGAATGACTAGTCTTACTGTATATGGTTAATGTTATTGGACTGATGACTTTACATTGCTTTTGTCGGCAGAAGTTTGCCCTATGTAGCACGCATTACATCCTTAACGTTGAATGTGATAGATAACATTGCTTTTTTCTACAGTGTTCGTCTTGTCTTCTTTATCTTCTAAAAATGATTGCGGAACTGAAATTGGGAGAAGGTCAGAATCTGTAGTTAAGTGACCGGTAACCGAAATAGGATTTCGTCAATTATGCTATTGAGGTGACAGTTCTTTCTCAGGGGTTTTCTTGAGTTTATTAAGATTAGCTTGCTAAAAGGGAAGACTACAGATCTTTAAAATCCTATACCTCAATGCTTGAACCAAAACGATCTTATATTTTAAGGAATGGTTATAGTATAGTCATCTTACTGAGTTAGTTGGGTTTCGATACCAATCAAGTTTGGTGGTATTGTTGGTATCTCTGAACAATTTATACGATTCTACTTCAACGGTGTATTTGAATTTGCTAATAAATCATCTACATATTGGTAATTAAATCCTTTTACCGCCTCATTCGATAGAACATATAATATTGGCCTTAAAATTTCTAATTTAATGACTTACATATTGCATAAGATGCATTGAAAACAGTATTGAATGGACGGCCGCGGACGTCTTCTTAAAAGAGAAACTTTGGTATGGCACACGGATGGTTTGAGAATACTGAAAGTACCTATGAGACTTCAAGCTAACATGTTCCAAGTAGAGAGAACTTGACGAGAATGAGAATGAGAATGAGACACGAGGTACAACCATACACATTTTCACATATAAATGTGAGACGGTTGGCGTAATCCCTACAGGTCTGCTAAAGAGTTACATAAAACAGGAAATCAAGAAATGGGAGGATAACCAAAAAGCCTCACACTGACGAAGAATACCAGGATAAAAACAGGTGAACGCGCTTGTATCAAATTCGCTAAAGACAGTGAAAACAGTATTATCATTCAGTAATGGGGATCTTAGACTACTGATAAGTTCTTTCCGTAGGTCATGCAACCTACTAATACTACTTATTTAAACCAAGAAAAGCTGAAATCTGTCGTTTATGCCGAGCAGATCATTAGTCGAGCCACGCCTAGCATTAGTCATACTTGACATCAACACTAGGACATCTCTCACACCTTCTCAATTGAAGGAAGAATATCCTGGAGTGATATTAAGATTCATCAAAAAGAACCAGAACCTGTCATTCCAAGAGAACCATATATTTTTTTATTTCTATTTCTTGTTGCTTTTTTTACCTAATTATTTACACTTACTTGTGCCAAATAATTCAATAAATTATTATTATTATTATTAAGGTTTTTAAACACTCGGTATTGTATTAGAAATGAAGTGACCCTTAAGGATCCTGAGTTACTATCATGAAAATAACAACGGTATAAACGGGCATTAGTCTAAACGTCCTCCCTATTGAAATTGTTGGTGTTCTTCATCGTTTTCAGCGAGACCCTTACAATTCGCTGGTTTTAGTAGTTCCCTGCAGCAAGTATCTCAACGTTGGCGTTGTTTAGACGGCGTCCATCTGTTTGCTAAAGTTGTTCGACCACTGCAGTGTTTTCGTGTGTCTCGTCAATGTTCCTTCACTCTGCACTGTATATTGTGTCTGGTACTGTAATTAGCAAGGATTTTTGGCTTGTAACTTCGCTAACTGAACCTTCTTTGCGGACAAAAGCTGTTCAATCTTCCTCACTGTGTTGTGTTTAATTTTCATATCTTTCTTCTTCACAACTTCCTTCAATCTGTCCTTCACTCCATCGACGTATGGTAGATACGCATAACCAACTTCGTCCACTTCTAGTTTGAGGAGCAATTGCCATGTTTTCGACATTGACATTGACTTTGAATGTACATAATCCGATGAAGATTTTCTAAAATAGTCGTGGGCCATTTCTAATAACGAGAAGTAGTATTCGCTTTTCAAATCAATGTATACTTATGTCCCTCTAAATACGTAGTTATAAGCAATAGAAGTGGTAGACATAGTAATCCGTAGATGGACAATGAAATATCAATTAGAGCTGTTGAAAGTAAGCAAGTTTAAGTATTTGTGGAATCATGGAAAAAGAATAATACTGGCCAGTGATTTTTTTTTTTATCGAGAACCGCTTGCAGAAATCAAAGGAAGTTGGATGCAGTTTTTAAGGAAATTAAGCGTGGCAGAACATCCGTCCTTGATGAGGAGCAGCCAGGTCATCCCCTTGAGGTGACGGACGATATGGTCAATAAAGTTCATGAAACCGTGTTAGCAGATCGCACGGTGAAGATTAGAGGGATTGCTAATATGGTAAAGATCTCAATTGAACGTATGCAAAATATCCTTCACGAAAAATTTAGTATGAGAAAGCTATCGGAGAGATAGATGTTGGGGAGCGCGCGGCATTATTTGGATACGCTTGAGGATTTGCGGCGTTATGTGACTATAGATGCTATATGGATACATCACTACATAGAATGCTAGAATAAAGAAAAAAAATTTTTTTTCGGCTAACGTGCACCGAAGAAGATTACATTACCCGGAAAAGTTATAGCAACGATTTTTTGCAAAACATATTCTTAATTGATTATTTGGAGAAGGGAAGGACAATCACGGATCAGTACTGTGTTGATGTATTAGACCGATTAGACGCTGAACCAAAGAGAAAAAGGCCTTACCTACAGGAAACTAAATTCTTTATCATTGTGATACGGCCTTGGCTCACTTATTGGCAATTGCGACAGCAGAACTATTTGGACCCCTGTTCTTTCTTTGTCCAAACTTGAAAAGATGGCTTGACAGAAAGCGCTTCATGCCAAATGAAGAAGTCATTGCAGAAACAGAGGCCCATTTTGCCCAAGTTCGACAGATCCCATGCTTTGGATGGCGTAAAAAGTTTGGAACATCATTGGACTGGGTGTATAGAGCCACAAAGAGATTATGTCGAGAAATACCTAATCTCAAAATGCATTGAAATATATAAGAAATAGAATAGGAGATGATTATCTTTGAAAATTTAGAATGCAGTTTCAAAAAATTGCAACTGGCAAACAGTTTGACGCTACAAAATTATTTTTAGTAAAATAATACGTTTTTGGAGATTTCGTGTAAATATGGATTCAACTCAACTATGGCATAGTTATGCCCTTAACTTTCTGTTGAAGACGCCGTACTGTATTATGAAAAACATACAGTAACGAGAAACAAATTTTTGATGCCTAAAATAAATTACTTGCTTGACGTCTGTTATAGAATAGCCTACGCTTTACAATTTTATTTTTTGGCAAAAAATGGCAATTTTTAATACTTACCTTTAAGGAAAGCAAATATTTAATAAAAAAAGACGATCCCGGACAGTAAACTTTGAACGATACTCTTACGTAAGGGACGGCGTAATTTGTATGTGATGTAAGTCATGGCATTGCAGGTATCGTAGTAAAGTCACGGTTGTATGAACGAGGTAATTTGTTAAATTCCCAAGTGTTACCGTTAGCAACGATGCCTGTAAAGGAGACTCGTCGCTTCCTCGTCCTTCGTTTTTACAGTTATTCCAGAGTCTGCTTTAGTATTCCAGTACGTAAAGGCTTGTTGGAAGGACACTTTTCTCACATCATACGCGCTCTGTCACTTTATAGTCTTGTTTATAGGCGTAAAAGGTTTATATTGTCCAATTTATTTTCCATTCAGTGTGAAATATAATCAATGGTAATGAACATAAAGCACAATTTCCGTGACGGTAATTGATTGAACTCAAAACTTAGAGTTTTTTTTAAACGAAAGAGAATTTGTTATTAACACGTAAATATATCGAGTATATACTTATATATAAATAGTGTTTGTACATGCTATTTATCTATCTAATGAAACTGTAACAGAATATACAAGCATTAATTATTTTCATTCATAGAAACAAAACAACATAAAGGTAACAGCTTTCGCGGTTTTTTAAGTACAATTTTAATAGTGCAGCAAAATCAAAATATTTATACTACTGACTGTAATTGTTTGGTTTTGACAGAAACCCTAATCTTATTCATCTTTAAAGATGAGAGACTTAAATATGAACATGATATTGTATATAAATTCATATAAATCTCCGTCTTTCTTTTATATATCTACATTTTTGAGTTGTTTGATTAATTCAAGTAAGATTTTGAGGAATATTTTTGCTTTTTACGTTTCTGTTGAAAGCAATCACATAAATGCAAAAATTAGCAAAAAAAATGAAAAAAAATATTATTTGGATTATCAAGTAGTGCCCCAAGCTTTCCATAAACGTAGTACTAAAGTACACAATACACCGTCATGAAAATACACGTAAGCATACATGTAAAGATTTAATTTAATTTAAAACAATGAATTTGTTAAAATACACGTTTATATTTCCCGTAATAAAATTTTTGGATAAAAAAGGGAATTAAAATTTAGTTGGTACACTTTAAACCTTTCAGAGTACTTTGAAAAGTTTCAAGCTTTAACACGAAGATGACATTAGTCGTTAAAAATATTCTGGTAAAATAATTACGCATGTGTTCAAAGATATTTCTGAAAATTTCAGCTATGATGGACGCTCCGTTATTGTTTAACAGTCGTTTGTATCAGTCGTTGTTAGTGTTTCTGTAAAAATGGAGAAACTTAAATATCGAGTCGTCATTAAATTCTTTGAAAGGCGCCTACGCAAATTAAAGCCGAGATGGATGCTGTTACGGTGACTCTGCACTGCATCATTCGCCACAGTGAAATTTTGGGTAACTAAATTTAAACGTGGTCGTACTAGCTTGGTTGACGATGAAGGTCGGGGACGGATGACATAGGAAAAGTTCACCAAATGCTGTTGGAAGACCGTTAAATTAAGATTAGACAGAGAGTGAAGGTTGTAGGTAAAAAACGTGATTGTCATATTGATTGGAGATGAAAAAGCTCATTCAAATTTTTCCAAAGCCCTGTTGAAGCAATTTCAGCGAAATAAGTTTTGGCATCGATTAATATCTATAGATGAAACTCGGATACACGAGTATACTCTTGAAGCCAGAACACAATTGAAACGGTGGATTGCGAAGGGTGAATTTGCTCCGAAAGAGGCGAAGATTGTTCCATCGGCCACAAAATTCAATAAAAAAAAATAAATCCAACAATTGAGTAATTACAAGAGCAGACAAGAGGAGGGGAGTGATTGTTTTGAATAGATATGATTGTAGCACCAAAAGATTAGATTTTATCAGAGATAATGATGTCAAGAACATTAATTTATCTATTAATACGTTTATCAGGAAAGTAGAAAACGTATTAAATTTTTGCCATGACTTGCTAGATGACAGAATTAGAAAAGAACTAACTCCAGATTATACCTTATCACCTTGACTGCATGGTTCACTTGAACTCCATAAATAAGAAATTTTTTTGGAAATGCCAAAAAGGTCCGTAGTTTCATGTACACATTCACCAATTTGCTCTCTCTCTAAATGGCTGAATGCTTATTTGAAACGAATATTTGCTATAATTTATAAAATAGACGATGTATGGATAAGAAGAACAAACCAAGAAATTAGAGATTTATATAAAGAACCTACAGACAGGAAAAATTAATACAAAAAATTATAATGGAAATAAATATCGACGAGAGAAAAAGAAAAGCGAGACCAAGAATCAGATGAAAGATCGAAGTGGAGAAGGATCTGAGATTGTTGCGAGTCGCCAAATAGAGGAAAAAGGCTAAAGACAAGAAGACCTGGAAAAAGATTGTAACCCAAGCCATGAGGCTTCTAGGCTCGGAGTGCTAACCTACATACAGTATGACCTCTGCAATATTTTAGCGCTCAAATGAAACAATTTTTTTTCTAATACAGAGTGGATAAAAGTCTACTTCACACAAAAGTTCATCTACATTTTTAAGGCGTACTATGAGTACGAAAATAACGAAAATTTATTAGCGATATTCATGATTACACCACTGAATTCTGGTCCCAAAGTGGTTTTATCTAAAATTTCAATGAAATACGTTTATTAATAAAAAAAGTTACGAAGTTGTCAGGATATATAAGTACAATCTTTTACACTTTACCACGAATTATTTCATAAATTCGCTTCTTATAACATCTACTGACCAAGGTAGGTCAAAATTTATAGAAAGAACAACTAAAAAGTAACAAAACTCTTTATCAAATACCATAAAATTGCAAACAATCATGTTTAAAAAATCTAACCAAAATTAAAGAAGTGATTATAAGAAAACAAATATTAAACAAATAAGCAGTACCTATTAGCAACATTGGTTTTTTAAATAATTTCGTTTTACCTTCATTTAGTGCATTTTTATATTGTAGTATTAAAAAGAATGAATTATTTATAGTAATTGTTGTTACATCCAAAGACTAACTGTAATTTAAGTTAAATCCAAAGTAAACTGTGACGTCGATCTTAATAATTTATAAACTAAGTCAAATGCAAGTTAAAGAATTGTTCAAACTTAATAGTTAAGTAATTGCAAACTAGTTTTGATAATTGTTGAAGTAAATATAAATAAGGAATTATATTTTTTTATTGCTAATTTTCCCGGAAAATGTTGATGATAGCTGTTCAATTACCACTACTAGAAAAAATTTAAATTGTACATCGTACTGGAGACAACGACCGCAGTGAATGAGCAGTAACTAGAATATTTACTTATTGTCATTTAAATCGTTCCACCATTAGTAATACCCCGGTTCATAAAATTAACAAACTATTTAATGAAGCTGAAGCACATATTTTAAGAAATACTGTACCAAGAAGAAATGGACAGGACCAGACTGACAAATGCTAATCTAAGAGTGGCTAGTTTAGATCTGAATATGCCAAGGGAGAATATTTGGCGATGTATTAAAAAGAACAAAATAAAACCATTTAAACCAACATTTCTTTATACTCTAGAACAAGGTGAGAATGAAAAACACCCTAAATTTTATTTATGGATGCAAAGCGAGTACCTAATGAAACATTTCTTAAATAATATTTTATTTTGTGACGACTCGGTATTGGGCCATGAAAACACAAAGTGGGTGATTAACTGCAAAAGATAGTATTCGAAAAAGTGAACTTTGGTGCGGGATATTGAACAAAACAGTAATAGATCGCTTGTTTTTCAATGCGGAAAAATCTTTACAATTTATAAGAAATGATTTATCGGACGCAATAGAAATACTTCCCATTCCAGAAGAAATTTATGTTAAATTAGACGGTTTTTCTGTTCATAACGCTAAAATTGTGAAACGATGGTTACAGGAATATTTTTAAAGTTGTTGAATAGGTCGAGGTAATGAATTAGTTAAATGGCCACTCATATCGCCTGATCGGATGATACTACATTTTTCGTATGGAGTCTTCTAGTTAAAAAAGTTTATAAAGTACGTGTAAGGAATCAAGCAGAACATTGTGCAATAATACAACAAGCTTGTGTGGAAGTTACACCTCGCCAAATGAGAAATGATTTAATACACATTCGAAAAGGATGCGATAAATGCATTGAGGTAAATGGAGGATTGGTAAAAACTACAAAATTTTAAGTACGTTTTATTTAAATACCATTAATCGTTTTTTTACGACAGTTCAGCAAATGATGTTCTTCTTTCTTGTTTTATGGTGTTTAATAAGAAGTTTAATTAATTTCTAGTTATGTATGTATAAATGTTATAAAAGCGAATTTATGAAATAATGAGCGGTAAAGGTTAAGGTAATGTCACAAGTGTAAAAAATTATTCTCCCATGAATAATACATATTTCAATAAAATTTTGGATAAAACCATTTTAGGGCCTTCCGAATTTAGTGATGTAGTCAAATTTTTAATAAAAAAAATCGCTAAAAAAATTTTGCTATTTTCGGACTCGAAGAATAATTATACCTATATATATATAGAAAATAAATATATAGAAAATTTGAGATCATTTACATTTTTAAAGCATAATTATATATATATTTATTCCTCCAATTTATTGATTATTTATTTATTGATTATTAACTCCAATTTAAAAAATAGTGAGGTTACTAAAGGAAATAAAATAATAACTAAAATGCTGTAGATAAATTTAGGATAATTTCTAGAGGACCAAAGAATAGATAAGGAAGTGCTTAAAGTACGCGGCAATTTATTGCAAGAAGCAGACTTTCAGCCCCGCATACTTTACAAATCTTTTTTTTAATGCAGTGGATCAAAATGTCTACTACATATGTTATATATATATATAATTATGCTTTAAAAATGTAAATGATCTGAAATTTTCTATGGCAGTAGACATTTTGATCCACTGCATTAAATTTATCTACAGCATTGTAGTTATTATTTTATTTCCTTTAGTAACCTCACTATTTTTTGTAAAAAATAACGATCGTTTTCCTGCTATCTCTAAGGCCAACATACAAACACATTTCCTTGGGCTAGTTAATTAGTGGTAGTTGTCTGGTCCGAACTTCCTTGTATCACTTGTTACTACGACAAATATATCTCTGGTAATGATATAGATGAAAGTCTTGCGCCTTCGAATGCAATTGCATGCTATACGCCGATGTTGATTTATAAAGGCGAAGTGATTTCGTTCAATTTTGCAATACAAAATGGTCCTCATGAAAACGAACTCATATAGGCTCATTCAGAACGATGGTATCGCTAGAAATAATTAAATTATCTTTTTGAAATTTGGCAAGTGATATTATGGATAATGAAGTATTTCCTAAAAATATTTTCCATTTCATGACACTTTTCATTAAACTGGAAAGGAATATTATGGATGTAGGATGTGCTACCTTTGAGATATTAATTTTTTTTTTTAATTTCACAAACCTGTTTAACTTAAACATCAATATCTTCTATTGCATATTACCCATGTAGAACAGTTTTGAGATTTTTATTGAGAACTTAAATTCCGGTTTTTTACTATAGATACGCATAAATATGTCATACAGAGTGTTCCAAAAATTTTGTCCAAACACTACAAAATATATTTTAATTCCTATATTTAAATTGGATCGTTTCCAGGTTATTTAAAAAAATATATGAAAACAATTATTTATTAACAATAACCAGAAATGACGAGGTAGTTTTTGTTTTGCTTAAGTTAATGGTAAATAAACACTGTAATAATCACATTTTGTTTGTATATTTATTTTTTGTACATGATGAATGTAATAAAGTAATTGATAGAATTTGTAATTCTATTATTCGATCATTATGCGAATTAGTAATTCGCTTAATGATCAGTACCCTTATTTAGCAAAATTGGCAGCAAAAAAATTTAAAAGAATAAAAGCAATTTTTTGAAATGTGCGAAAGTAAATTTATTTCAGTTATAAGAAACCCGGTTGCTTCATGTGATGTTCTAAATCTTCTATTTATGATTTAGAACATCATAAATATTATGACATACCTCATTGTACATCCTGAAGCTTCAATTTATATGCTTTCGCATTCGTCAATACAGCGAATACTACGAAACCAAGAAATGTACGATTTTAAAGTTGCTGCAATTAGATGAACATTCTAGTATATTTTTTTAACTTGTACGATAATTTATTCAATAGTTGAGTTAACACTGTCATATTTCTATTTTTGGTATCGGATTCCCAATTTATGTTACTGCTGTTAATTAAATATTTACTAGTAATGAATTAATATTCGATAATCGATATTTATTTTACTTAAATGACAGAACATAAATACAATTTTTATTGAATATATAACCTTCAAAGAAAAGCAGGTAGGTAGGTCAATACTCAATAAACTGGGACACGTTAAAGCGATGTCACAATGTTCACATGTCATTAGCTTAACCTAAACAAAGGTTACCTTGCCAATTCTGGTTCTAATAAACAATCAATTGCAATTTAGATGTAGGAAGTAAAATGTGTTTTACCTGTTTTTTTTTTTGGAGTAGAATATGAAGACATTCTCGAAAGTAGCCATTGATTGCCAAGATTGCTATTTAAAAAAATTGAAATTCCTTTACTTAAATGTGTTGCTGTTTGAATAAAGTTTTTGAGACTTTCTGTATATTTTTGATACATTCTATTTATAGCAATAAAGAGGAATTTATGTTCTCAATAAAAATCTCAAAATTGGTTTGGATGGATAATATCGAATAAACAATGTATAATATTTAAGTTAAACTCTGCGTTTGTCAAATTTTTGAGAAAAAAAATTAATACCTCAGAGACGGTCAACATCCATGTTGACACTGTGTGGCTCAATTCATAATGAGGTGATACAAAAAAGATGGTCCAATTTCACAAACCTTCAACGATGAACCTATGTAGTAAGCCATAAAGTTGGTTGTTAAACTGAAAAAGCTTTGCTTAAGACAAATTTTGAGTGAGTTAATTAATTCGTTGTGATTTTCTAATGGTTATCTGACGGAGTGAAGCCTCTCAATAAGAAGGTTGATAGCTTTTTGTTTAAGAACAGATTGGAGACGTCTAAAGAAATAGGAATATCGAAATTGTCAGTTTTTATTTTACAAAGTTCATTGCAATCATTTAATATCTCTTGCAAAATAACATTTAGCTCTCTCTAGAGAGTGAAAACTTATATAAAACGCCGCTGGTCTAATCGGTATCCCGATAATATCTGATTTGTGGATTTAGTCCGTATAATCTGGATGGCAAGATGTGATTAGGTGACAATTGTTCATTTAATTTTTTGCGATTTGTAGAATGTTGTTAACTCTTATAAAGTTCAATATTTTTGAATTGCAATCTTGCCTTTGAGAACAATTTTTTGAGTATTTTCCGATTTGGACCATTCTTTTTCTATTACTCCATCATATTGTATCTTGTTGAACTTGTATATCTAGGGATTCCTGCAGAACATATCACTTAAAATAAGAAAGTTGATATTTGTTTCTTCGGCTTTATTCGGCTTAATCAAAAGTGCCACAAAGTTGAAAATATTTAATTATCGATGTTTTCCCTCACTAAAATTTCAAAAAGATTCTTTAATTATTTTCAGAGATATTCTTAATAGACCATCTTCGTAAATAGTTCTGTATAAACGAAGGAAGACGTTCAGATTAGTTAGATCAAGCACTCAAGGAATGATGTTCAGATGTTAGGGATTATAATTACAGGAATATTAAACAAGTATATCTGCGAAGCAACAAGATAAAATTTTATGAAACAGTGATAAGGCCGCCAGTGACGCATGTGCCGGTATAAGTGAGACATGCATATTAAACTAACTATAAGAAATAAAATTGACGCTGTGGGATGGAAAAGCGGCAAGGAAAACATACAATGAAAGAAGATGGAGAAGAAAGAGAAAGAAGGGTAGAAGAATAAATAAGAAATTGATAAAGTTTTATAAAGAAAGAAATGCAATTAAAGCTCAATGACCGCAAGAAAGAAAGCAAGAATACCAGTCAAAATATGAAGGCAAATGCTAGAGTGCTAAGAGGAAATTGGAGACAGAAACCCTTTTCTGTTTCCCTAGATTCTCACTTCTTAAGATTATAGAGCTAAATTATACGCGAGATTATAAGCGTGCAAAGCATGGAGGTATGACGGCTTGAGTGATTTCAACAAAAAAAAATTGTTTTTGAAATACAATTACCAACTTTTTAATTTGAAACGAGACACTGTAAAATTCACGGAAAATTCTTCAGACAGTGTTGGACGTGCGAAGCGCATATGAAATAATTTAAATAATCTCAAAGGCGCTAAAGAATTGGTTCTTCTCTTGGATCTAAATTTCGGTTCTACATTTCGAATTGTATTGCGCGGCCACTTATTGTTGGTTGCGGAATTCATAACAATATCAAAGTATCTAACACACAAGTTCATGTCTAATACCTGTCTAGTCGTATATAGAATAGGCTTGTATTATGTGGGAGGATATACACAAGTTGGTGTACAGTGTATTACAACACAAAAGCGAATCGCGAGTCCGGATGCGTGTCGAGTATACGCCAAGCAAGCGAAACGCGTATTTGTTCGGAACCCAGTTGAAAGGCACCGCAAGTGTTGTGAGAACTATTTTGGAACTGGGATAACAGATTTTCGACGAGGGTTAACATCCCCTCTCTAACACGACGATGCCGATGGTGGGGGTACCTGCTGTTCCTTCATTTACTTTAGCTCATATTTTTTTGATTTGCTTGCTTTTCAATTTTGTTGCACTTGCGAATGATGACGCGAAATTTTTATGCATCTAAAATAAGATGAACGAATTTTAGCTTGTTATAGGAAGATAAATAAATGTACATGTTTTTATATTTTGTTTTTGAATACATATTACACGTTATAAGTCATCGTAGTAAGTCTAGCATAGTTGCAGGTTGGAATACTCGCAAAGGTAAGGCTTAAGTTCATATACGTAGCGTGCAGAGGGTGCACTTTATGAATGATGACTGTTTGTAAAACACAATAAATGGTGGAGGTGCCGGACGGTATTCCAGCAATTGAATATTTACAATGGATAATTTGTTTTCATCACCTTCAATGTACGCCAAATTTTAACTACAATTGAAAGTTTTCGGACTTACGTAAAGAAGTAAAAGTTTCAGTAGTCTAAATATTTGTGAAAAATTATTGCGCTAGTTTGAGGAGACAGTAAGCTGCTATTACACTTTTTCTAAGACAGAACTAATAATAAAGTAGCAAATAAATTCCCTTTAAATATGGTTATAAATTTTGACTATTAAAAAGCTCCAAGGTAAGTATTCGTTACCCATAATAATATCGATCACCTAATTGTAAATGTACCTTTAAAAAACTCAGAGATTTTCATTATTTTATTCTTTTAGCAACTGATTCGATTTATTCGATAGTCGCACTATAATTATTTCGTTGTTCGTAACGTCCAACTGTATGGTGTTTATTGCCCGTGTTGTTCGATGTACCTGCAACCTGCACCGATAGGTACATTACGTAGGATCTGCGATAGACAGGTATTATATATTGTAATGTTTTGACAATGTGGAAATTTGGAAAATTTTAGGAAATTTTAAATTTTTTAAAAGAGACGTGTTAAGACGTAGAAATGAAAATAACTACTAACCTTAAATCTTGTCACTTTCAAATACATGAACACCAGGTTTATGTCCTTCTTCGAACCTCTTTTCTTCACTAATGGACTACTCAACACACTTATTAAAAACTTTTAAATTGAAATATTTATTCAAGACTATTTAACTTGGAGGAAATGCTACGTACAACTTGCCTGGACGACAGCTAGACCTAAAGTCAGAAACAAAATTGGCGTTGTTTTTCACCATTGTTCAAATACGTTGGCAATTGTTTTATTCCCTAGACACCTATGATAAATTTTTTTTACCCATTGAAAATGTACTATTATTGAAATATATGCCGAAAGGAAAGATTTTTGTTGTAGCATGATGCAGGGATTCTGTGTTCTCTGATGACACTTTTGCCCACATGCAACACTAGAACGTTAAATTACACTGCGAAATTTAGATGAAACGGACCGAAAGACATTTAATTGACAAAGAAAACTTCTATCCGACTAACGTATGCTCTAGAACTTGGTGTAGAAATTTTAGACATTAACGTGATGAAAGTAGAATGACAGACAAAAGTAGTTAATATAAGTCTTCCCCACGATTGTCGTTGGCTTAACTGTTCTATATTAATTTTGTTATTTTTACGCCCCAGAAATATTCGGCTAAACACAGAGATCTTTTTCTAGGGATCGGGCCTCCTACCAACATATGGGCCCTCATACCCGATAGGTTGACATGCCAAAATGAGAAGTGAATCTGGCTCTGATGAGGCTAACCTCGTTGTTGCTATTTTGTAACATTACAGTTCATACAATATAATAAACATAGCAACATTCCCTTACTATAAAAATTTAGCTGAGTGACATTGCAAACGCGTTGCGTTGTAAGCACGAACATTTCTGTTATTTATTACTAGATTTTTTTAACAATACTATTTACCACTTTTCTCCAAGTAGATGGTGGGTTTTTGGTTTGTCTCGCGTAATTTGGACCAGATTGCCTCGCAATAAGGCAAGGTGAGCGATCATCTTGTCTCGCGATTCATTCGATAAAGGCTGAGATAAATTGTTATAACTGTTATTGTTTTTTTTATGTCCCTCCGTATAAACTCTAAATATGCAAATATGTCAAGCATGGTTAATGCGAATTGTAAGGCGTAAATAATAAATTCAAATGGACATCAATGAGATACTTCCTCAAACGAAACCAAAAGCATATGTGATTACGTTTCTGTATGGAGCCTTTTGATTTTCGAAATATTAAATAATATACGAAGAAGGTTAAACATAATTCTATCAAGGAAAATATTTCTATTCTATTCTATAAATACTTCTATTTCAATGTGTATTAATACACATTGGCAACAGAGAAAAACGAAGCCGTATTTCTTAACGGAGGTTAATTCGCTATGGCTTGATTACTTTTCAGGAATTCTTTGTATCCACAAAGAGGTTTTATTATCTCTACGAAGTATTTGATGTCAACTTTTAGTATAGTACACGTAATTCGTTCGTGAATCTAATTTCTGCGTTGCTTTTTTGTTGGGATTCCTACGTTTATGTAACATTTTATAACATAAAGGTTGTTTTGCGGTTTCATATATTCCAATCAAAATTATAATTTCCACAAAGAAAAGCAATTTCTTGGTAATTTGTGGAATGAAATTATCAATGGTTTTCGTTGTGAATATATTAGATGATTTAGTAATATTTAATATTTTATAAATTTATTTGCAACAGACTTTGAAATTTATCAGTTTTGTAAGTATGAAATGCGTCTGCAAAGACGGTTATCTGTTGTATGATATATGGGACGGCAAACAAAACTTTGTGTATCCCAAAATACAATATTAGATATTTTAGAAATCGAGGAATCTTCGAAATATCGTACAAATAGGTTAAGATATTAAGTAAGAAGTAGCAAGTAAAGGTTGATGAATTTAAAAACCATAAATTGATTAAACAAAAATGCTTTTGTTGTCTATCAAAAGTATAATGACAAAAAATAGTTCAGGATATTGAAATTATTGAAAGAGATTTATTCCATTTTATATTATTATTAACAGTTCAGTAAAATTAGTTGTTTGTTACTTGAAGGTGAACTTGTAAGTACGAAACTGGTAGTAGTTTCTTGATAGAGAATTACGAGAATCTAGACCTATTTTTTCTATTCCTTTGGATATTAGTCCACTACAGTACGTTATTCATATAATAATCATATAGTTGCAAATAAAATTGTACATGTCGTTGGCACGACGAGTAGTTAAAAGAAAATAAAGGAAAGTATAAAAGTGCATTTACTACAAGCTGTAGTTAATTTGACATCAAGTACACGTTCACGCCATGAATTTACAGAATGTCTTGCAAGGAACTAATCTATCGAGATGTGAAAAATTCTGTAAACTTCGCAATGTACTAAAGCCTATATGTACTGTTGACCGTATAGGGCGGGTTTAAAAACCGAACAACTTTTCTGAATACAATGTACCGCATGTCTGTTAATTACAATTAAACTTTCAGATGGAAACTTTATCTTCTTAAATATCTTAAGCATCGACAGCATGCTTTGTTATGTTCGACGAGTGTTAGTAGATTTCTTAGCCGATTTCCGACATTGCACTGGCACTATTATTAAATGTATTGTTTGCAATATCAACACTTTACGCTACAGTAATTTTGTTTGTAAGACATGTTAATAGCAAACAGCACCTGTTAAATGTGAAACGTGATATACCGTATTATAAATTTCTATATGACATCATTTTTATGTTAAGTGTGTGCAACATTCCACAAAATATTGTAAACAATGAAGAATTTCGAAAGTTTTGGGGGAAATATATTCCGGAATGGAGACTGCAACAAGCGGTCAATTATAGTTTTATTTACCGCGGGTGAAAAACACGATTACGGATCAAATCAAGGCAGAGTTAAAAAATAAAAAAAATATAGGGCTGACGGTGAATGAAACAAAGGATGCAAGAAAGAATTGTATTTTAAATGTGTTAGTGCACATTTTAAAAAGCGATGTGGGATCCGTGCTCTCCGTCCTCTTCTTTTACGTAGTATAATATTACAGAAGACAAACGCGGAAAAGATAGTGGAAACTATAATAAATGCATTTGGGAAGTTTAATATATCGGTAATCCAAGTTGTAATGTTGGTTGCAGATGGGGCTTTAAACATGGGTAAAATTGGAAAGCTACTAAAACAATCTCATAATCAATTGTAGCTGAACTTATTAGAAACAATTATCCAAAAGTAGATCAACTAATAGTTTTTACCAAAAAATAATATAATAAATAAATAGTTTCCACCAAAACGCATTCGTAAGCTTAAACAGGCTTGTCCGGACACTCCTCGCCCACTACAGCCGGTATTGACAAGATGGGGAACGTGGCGTAAAGCTGTTTTATATTATAAAAAATTTTTGCACACTACTAAACCTTCTATCTTAAATCTTAAATTTATCTTAAATTATCTTATCTTAATCTTATCTTATCGTATCTTAAATTTAAATTCGCAAGAAGCCCAAGCAATTTCAGTAAGTCAGTGACTAGTTTCAGATATCGAAATACATACTCAAATAGAGCAAATTTCCGAAAATTCTCTTAAATATTATTTCCAAATTAAAGAACACCAAGCTTTCATTACGTGAAGCGCTAAATATAGTAAATGATCTCAAAGCCTCGTTAGGAAATCTAACAGATAATGTAGGAAGATTAACACCGATAGATTATGTGCGGTTATAAATAAGACTCCCGATTTTCAAATTATAGACAAGAGTTCAAGTGAAAACCAAAAGTGCGAATGTAATGCGAACAACCTTTTTAAATTCGCGAACATTACATCATTAGACGCAGAACGCTCATTTTCCAAATACACAGACACATCTTCACCTTGCCGTAGGAGTATGACTGAGTTATGAATGGAAGTCATGCTAATGATGCAATACTACGGCGAATGTTTGCGCATAATCAAATTAAAATAGTAAGTAATTACATACATTATTTTTAATGTTGATAGTAACCGAGCCGTACGCGGCGAATGTAATGCGAACGACCTTTTTAAATTCGCGAACATCACATCATTAGACGCAGAACGCTCATTTTTCAAATACACCAACATATTGTCATCTTGCCGTAGGAGTATGGATAAGTCATCAATGGAAGTCATGCTAATGATACAATACTACAGCGAATTTTTGCGTCAGTCTACATCAACAACGCAATTAAATTAAAATATTAAGTAAATAGATACATTATTTTTAATATGGATAGTAACCGAGCGATACGCCACTCAGAAAGCACTCGTTTCTGGAGGCTAACATAGGACTGCATAAAGCCATCTGCACAGGTGTTGGCCTGTATAAACGAGTGCGCAGGTTTTCTGCAGGTTTACTAATGATCACACATTTCAAAAAGCTTTTTGATAAGATGAAAGCAAAACGAATTAATAATATAAATATTTTACATTTTAAATCTTTAGTGTTCCCAACATAAATCACGTGCTTCGTTACTGTATTCCGGAAGTGATCGATTACAATAACTGGGGTCAACCGCATCAAAGAAAAAGAAATGTCAACATTCTTTGAAAACCTATTCGAAATAAAAATGCGTACGGTTTTTGATTCGTTCGAAAATTAATACTAACCTTGCTGGTGCACGGCATCTAATGTTTCTCTGGCATTCTATTTTGATATCTGTTCTCGAATTTCTAAAACTTGCATGATGGTGTATACAAATAACACCAGAACAATTCGCTCGTGGGATTTTACGTATGAAAAAAAGATGAAAGAAAAATGAAACATGCGGCGTTTACTCTAATTTTATACAAGCGTTGCCAATGGCTCGATTTGCAATTCCTGTTGATAAATGAGAATTTTCTGTCTTGCTTGGTTCTTTTTCACGAAGGCCCTATTGAAAGTTCTATAATATATACCATAACAATTTTTATATGAGCTGTTAACAATATCTATACTATTCTGCAATAAATTTAATAGTAACTATACTCAAAATGTTTTATCCCCTTAAAAGGTTAGGTACATATTAAAAAGATTAATTTACAGTTCATTGCATTGTGCCATACATTTTTGCTTTGCGTCATGAAGAATTGGGTTACAAAGCAAAATGCAAACTATAAAAATCACATGAAAACAGTAAACCAATAAAATAAGCGCTAAAAATATTTAATTAAATATATACATAAAAACAATTGACAATTAGATTTTCATTTAAATCTTGCAATTACTTAGTAAATGTATGATTTAATGTAAAAAATAAAAGTAAAAAGTAGGAGGAATACATATAATACAATACATACAAAGGTATTCGTTCTCGCTATAGGAAGCAGGCAATGGCAAATAACCTCTTAGCTTAAACATGCATATATCTGAATATTGATAATTATTAGAGCGTCACAAGTCGATTGCTGAGCGGTAGCGTCACTGCGCTGGATTAACCGATATAAACGTGCGTGTTATTTAGAACAAAAAACAATAAGAGAATTTATGAAAGGGTAAACATAATATGGTAAACAACTTACCGAATATGCTTAGATGGCTGAAAAGATATCCGGAAGTGAGGCCTTCAACACCTGTATCATAGCGTACGTTTCTACAGTGGTATGTTTGAGACCCGTTCGTTGCGGCGCATGTATCTGCTTATACGCAGAAAAAGTTCGTTCTACATCTAGCGATGTAATATTCGCGTACTTAAAGTGGTCTACAATTTGTATAAAGGATCTTCCGTAACACTATTGTTAAAAAGATGGCGCAACCTAGAAAAGTCGACATTTTTACGTAATATAAGATATTAAATTTTTCTCTGACTGAAACACTTTCTGCATCATCTAAAATATGTTGCACTGCTTGTACGTGGTCAACAATTTCACACGAATCCCGTAATGACAACGAAGTGTTTTGCAATTTCTTTTTGCGTCGGCTATTGGAACATAGTTGTCGTTAATAGTTTTTAAATCTGCTGCAACTTGAGGATTTTGGAATTGCATTTGACTTAGGTTTATTGCAGTTGCTTCTTTAGCGTCCAGTTGTAAAATTACTAATTTGATCTTTTCAGAATGTTTAAAATAATAGAATGCTGCTTCTAACCATGTATCCCATCGTGTAAGAATTGGCTGCGGCGGTTCCGGTATGTCAGGACACTGCCCGAATACGTTTTGGTGATTTAGGAAAAACCGCTTTCCTCTGTGCTATTAGTTGATCCAAAGAAGGGTATGATGGTCCTTTCAAGGTCATTATCCGTGCTACAATCGACACTACGGATTTTTTTTAATGTCTGTAGTTTCATCTATAGTTATCTATTCGAAACAAGTATCGTAACTGGCCGTGAAGATTGACAAATGGTATCGCCAACAAAAGAGCGTATTTTGCTAAGTGTTTTCAAGCAAACTCAAGTGTTGTAGTGCTCTAATTTCACTTCAATTACACGTTTAATTCAAGCTTGATTGTTCAAAAGAATGCACAGTTTTTCTTACGTGACGTGTTACATGAGAGCGCAGTAACTGTCAAATTTCGAAGTTGAGGTTTTATTTTTATTTTTTGAATTGCTGAGAGTGTCTGGGGGACACTCCCGGATCTAACGACTGCAAAAAATTAATTTCTAATTTAAAAAAAATCAATGTCTGATATTTATAACATTATCGTATATGCGTAACTTTAATCGGACCTATTGATTGAACGATATGGCGTTCCTCGTCAATAAATGTATTTCGTATTTTGCTTTATATTACTTTTGAAGCGTACAAATTCTTATGTATGATACGCGGATATGCATACATCGAGTTGAATATAAACCTCATGCATTCATTACTTATCCGTTTAAAATATGGAAACTAGGATATCGCATGTGTATAGTTCAGTGGTCCTCTGCTTTCGTCTCTTTTGTGCCGATGCGATGTTGCGTTACCCGGTCTTTCGGACGCCCATTCTAGATGGAGCGCCGCGAGTAATGAAAGAAGCAGAACGGAGACGGTCGACATCGGTCGCATACTTCACATTCCTTACTGACTCGCCCTCAATTATTATATTCCGTGTTTATTCCGGCGACTCGGGGACCTTCCTGAAACCGGACAGATATTGTCGCTTAGACTGTGATAAAAGGCAGTCGGATGCTATGTGCTAAGAATTGAAATTGATCATTACTATTATATAATATCTTTATTGCCGCTGAAACTCACATTTAACTTATAACTCCACGAAAAGTGTAATAAAGCCTGAGGAGAGATTAAAAATAAATAGACGGCATTGGAATTTAAAAACCGCTGGCAATAAAAATTAGCTCAGAAAATTTGTAAAGAATAATGTGGCTAGGAGGAAAGAAAAAAAATCTATCATCCAATAGAAGTTTGGAACTGCAGCAAAAAGGAAAATGTTAAAGAGATATGTATAACTTAATTACTTCTTTTAGTATGGTTTTGTAAAGTAGTGAAAATTAGAAACAATTAACAAAATGATTCCAACTGAAAAAAGAGGAAGTAGAAGTATTCAACATAAATTTACACATCAAAGAAGTTAAATCAACGGAGGAAGTTGTTTACATTTTCCTGTATAACATACATAAGAACAAAATATCTATATCAAAGTCTCCTAGAGTTTGGATAAAAAACAATATTGAATATTGTCGATTCTAAATGTAACTTGTGTCTGTGTCTGACATTTCACATGTTTAAACTTCTAACCTCATCCGGGGCCCAAAATGTTAAATGGGAAAATTTTCGCCGAGCTATTATTGGCGATTACCATTACGTGGTGGATTTAGTACCGGGGTAAAAAATCTACAATTAGCTGCGTTTACTACAGCAAATTGTGACAAGTTATGATTATATTTGAAGACGAAAACGTCATTTTACATGTTTATCAGATTATTAGGGACGCAGGTGGTGTTCCTTGAAGACTACTTTAAGCTTCTGAATCAGAAATCTCCAAAACATGGTTTTTGAAAGCTTCCTTAGATGATAAAAATCGGTGTCCATGCACTTATCGTTTGACATTCGGGAAGAAAGGGAGTTATTAGGCGACAAATTAGGTGAATACGGGCAATGAAACATGAATTCCATACATATATACAGTTGTTGCCTAACTTCCGGCTCGTACGAATATATACAAGTTTCGTCACCTCTTACAATATTATATACGGATTTTGAAGCATTTTTTGGGCATTTTTTACACCAATTACCACGAGCCTTTTTGTGTTTGGGTAAAATTTTGCAGAGACTACCAAGAACACATCTAGCTGTTCATGCAAAATTGAATGCATTGCAGTCTTCGATATGCCTAAATATGTCCCTATTTCACAGTGAGCCACACGTCGATCATTTTCAATCAGCTTGCACACGGCATCGATGTTTTTTGGAACAACAACCGATTTTGGTAAATTACGAAATGAATCATTGACCGATGCACGACCACGACGAAATTCAGCAAACCAGTTGTAAAAAGTTTTTGCTAATTTTGTTTCATTAGTAAAATTTGAACGGAGCGATTCGTTAGTAAAGACGACAACATCGGTGTTGCCTTTACTAAAATCGCAAAAAATCCTTCAATGAAAGCCTTCACGTGAAATTTCCATTTTTTCGCAAAATTGTTTTTTTTTAATGTTCATTGTAAACTACTTGACCGATTTCTGTGTTGTCATTGCTTCAACAATAACAACATGGTAATTTCAATTCTCAATAGCGCCATCTAGTGGTCGTTTGTAAAAACCTGGGACGCTGTCCTCGTATGCAACGATTTTCCAAAATTCAGTTCCAGTAAATGTCCATAAAGATCACTGTAGAAAAGAACATTAGATAAATTGTCTTTCAACCAGGCTGGGGTAGTGAATGGTCTCTTTTAAAAAACGAGCAGTATCCTACTTAAAAATATCATGTCGTATATCTGAACACATTTTGCTTTGTTTCGTTCAATTGGCGTTGACAATGTGGCGAATTTAAAATAGATTTCGAACGAAGGCAGTTCTCGTTCGGATTAGACAAGCTGTGAGTGAGAATAAGCTTTTGTGTCGCCGGTTCATAGGATAATTGCATTGGAAACGTGTGCTGACACCAGGAGCTCCGCGACGGTCCCTCCGACGAACACAATATGGTCGTAATTGAGGTAGAACATGATCACGCAACGGGTACAGCACTTCATACCAGCTAGACACCTATCGGAGCAACTGCCGGTAGATTATGATGAAATGAATAATCAGCGGGCCTTAGTGAAAGCATCCCGAATGTAATCAAGTTACTTCCGCACGTTAAAATTTAAAAATGAAAATTTTAACGGCAATTCAGAATTTTTGGCTTTAACGCCACTAGGTAATTGGGCTCACATATGCTACGTATACTGGTTATAATTAACTTTCAGGTATAATTTGCGGAATAGAATGTATTACTGATCTAGCATGTGAAGTCTTACATTGGGTAATAGGATTTCGCTGGTACTATTACGGATTTACCTACAGCAATTTTAACAGAGATTCTATACTCTTCATTCGAAAAATATATATGTCTTACAAAGAAATTTCATTATTGGAAATGAGACAAACTAATCTAAACAGAGGGGAGAGAACTTTAAAATGTAAAATTGTAACTTGCGGTTGTTTAAGCTATAAAACACAGATTGCCACCTCATTGCAAATGTCGATATCGACAATGAGAGAAATGGATATATATATATATATATATATATATACAGTGTGTCTGTAAAAGTTGGCAACAAATTGGAAACTTTTTTATTATACGTTTCTCAAAAAATTTTATTCTTGATAAAAGTTGCTGCATGAACCCAAACATACGGTAAACATAGCAGATCCACTCTGAGGTTAACAATAACAGTGCTAACAGCGCTTCTTTGGAAACCCCTCAAGAGTAAACTACCCTTATTCTGAAAGATACGCAGAAATTTTATTAGGAAAATTTGTTTGTGATGTAGAGATATAGTCAAATACAAAATTTCGGTCAAGCACGCTCAATTATGATATTTCGTCATTTTTCGTTTTTTTTTTTTTAACTAGATGCAAATTGTTGATTAAATTGCTATATGATAACACTTGTACTGAATCAAGTAGGTATGGAAAATTTTCGAAACAAATACGTAACTAATGTCAGTAAGCGTCAAATCGTCAGTTGGAATTGTAATAAATAATAACAATGCCATTGAAATTGAGTGTTCAAGATAAAATTGAAATTGTTCTAATTGTTGGAGATAACTACAAAACTTTTAGGGAAGCTGCCGAAATCTTTAATTACAGACACCCAGATAAAAACATACATTTTGCAACAGTAAGTAAAATAATAAAAAAATTCAAGGCTTATGGAAATGTTGAGAATAGATTCAAAAAGAGATCAAGCATGGGTTGCTACTGACGAAATTCAAAACCAAGTAATGCTCTCAGCTGTAGAAAATCCTAAATATTCGTTAAGGAAAAGGTCAGCCTTGTTTGGTGTAAGTAAAGATGTTGTTGCAAAAATATTAAAATCAAACAAATTTAAACCTTACAAACCCCAGTTCAGTCATACTCTAAAAGCAGGAGATTTTGATAGAAGGTTTGAATTTTGTGCTTGGTTCCAAGGAGAATTAGAAGATAATCATGGTATGGCAAGATGTATACTTTTTACTGACGAGGCAACGTTTACTTCGAATGGGATAGTCAGCTCACAAAATAGTCGCTGGTGGAACGACGTTAATCCACAGTTTACTGTCCGAACTCGTGATCAATATTCCTTTACCACAAATGTATGGTGTGGCATCTTTAAAAATAGACTAGTTGGACCTTTCTTCTTTCGCCAAACTATGAACGCACAACGTTACTTAGAATTTCTAAACACTTCATTGGTTGGTTTTCTTAATGAGCTGCCCAGAAACGAAAGACAACAAATATGGTACCTACATGATGGAGCAACATGCCATAGTACGAGAAATGTTCGCGAGTTTCTCTTGCATATTTTTAATGGAAGAGTAATTGGAAGATTTTTGGATGCTGCTTGGCCCCCAAGGTCTCCGGACCTGACCCCATTAGATTTTTTTTTATGGGGATACTTGAAGCAAAAAGTGTACCTTAAAAGACCATTTGAAAATGTTGATCATTTAGAAAGAACTATTAGGGAAACATGTAATGGTATAACTCCGGCTGTTATTAGAAATGTAATAAAAGAATTTTCTCGAAGAACAATTACCTGCTTAGAAAGGAACGGTGGATATGTGGAAACACATGTGCAGTGAGGAAAAAGTGAATCTGCATTTTTCCTTCTCATGCTTTAATGTGTAATGTTGCATTTTGGAAATAAATGTTTCTATTATAATTAGATATTTATTATTGATATTTTATAGAATGTTAACATCGAAATGAAAAACAGTTAAAAACAATTAGTACAAGTGTTATCATATAGCAATTTAATCAACAATTTGCATCTAGTTAAAAAAAAAAAAACGAAAAATGACGAAATATCATAATTGAGCGTGCTTGACCGAAATTTTGTATTTGACTATATCTCTACATCACAAACAAATTTTCCTAATAAAATTTCTGCGTATCTTTCAGAATAAGGGTAGTTTACTCTTGAGGGGTTTCCAAAGAAGCGCTGTTAGCACTGTTATTGTTAACCTCAGAGTGGATCTGCTATGTTTACCGTATGTTTGGGTTCATGCAGGAACTTTTATCAAGAATAAAATTTTTTGAGAAACGTATAATAAAAAAGTTTCCAATTTGTTGCCAACTTTTACAGACACACAGTATATATATATATATATATATATATATATATATATAATATATATATATATGTATGTATGTATATATCTGTCGCAAGTAATGTAAAATTGTACTAGAATGGAGGAAGAGAATAAATCTGTAAATGGATGGTATCCAAGAATCTTTCGACGAACTATAAATTTGGAGAAAACTTGCAGCCAATTTTGAAGGACACATTTTTTTTATGTTGATTAAAGAAAGGGATAATAAGACACCGTTTATGTGAAGAAAACGAAACAACCACCTTGGAAAAGATGCTTTACTTTAGCAAAGGAAATCACCCTAATATTGGACAAGAAGGAAGTAAACAATAAAAAGACAAAAGGATTTCAATAGAAAATCTGAAGAGGTATGCCAGGATGCCAGATGCCAGGGCAGCGAAAGAGACATTACAATAGGACAAGTGGAAATATAAGTGTTGCAGAAATTTGCATACGGACCAGCAAATGCGTGAATATACTAAATACAAATGTAATATAGGTGGGGCATTTGCAAAAAGTTTGCCACTGTAATAAAAAGCAGCACTTATGGTGTAAAGAGAGGATAATGTATCGGAAGAAATGGTGCACTGCAGAAGATCTATAAAAAATATTTTTCAAATAAACAGAGAAATGGATTAAGATCATTTACAGACAACAAAATTCAATCATTAGATTGATAAATGAAAAAACACACAAAGTAAAAATATTATTATGTACATTGCAGAAAGTGAAAGTCAAAATTTACCAGGAAGAAACTTTTTATCAAAATCTAATTTTACGCCGATAAACTATATTAATATGTTATATAACACTTGTGTGTAATTCTGAAAGAATATGGTGATCAACAATAAATTAGGATCCTTTTAAAGAATTTATGTATTTGGGTTGAAACCGCGTTGTGATTGCATGAGTTTGCCGACGTTTCGCTCTCAGTCGCATGGAGCTTCTTCTGGCAAGCAACGACCGCGGAAATCTACATAACAATTTATGTCAACGGTAATTGTACCTCAATTAGACTAAAGCAGGCATGCAATCTTGTTGTGATAGATGTCGTACGTACTGACAAATTAAGTATGGATTTGTATATATCGAGTTCTCTTGGAATATTAACCCACTACAACTGCAAAATTAATTATCTGATATTAACATTCTGATTGATTTTAGAAGATCACAACCTAATCAGCTAAATTAACAATAAAAGCTTTAAAGGCGTACTAAACCGCCCTCCATTTATTCTTTCAAACGACCAGCGAATGAATTGACGCGCACTGACATATGTACATATTTACAATTCTGGAGTCTTTAGCAGGAAAACGAGGCATCGTTTTAGATTAAACGTTTGGATGGGCATTTTGGCAAATCGTTTCATAGGATTAGTTATTTATGAAGAAATAAAAACTAAATTAATTATAACACTTATGGTGCCAACAACACGGCGCACCGATTTACAACACATTGTAAAGGGTTTATAAATTTTAAAAATATTCCGTTGGAGTTTATTCAAATTCCTGTTAGAGTGGTTCTGTAGATGATTCATTCCCAACTAAGTTTTTATCAAGATATAGAAAAATTATACGATGTCGTTGTTGCTAATTCTAAATATGTTTTACTCGCTATTGTTGTATTTCGGTTCGATGAATGAAAAATATCTCGTTTTTCTTTGTTTGTGTATGACAATTGCAATGTTTGTGCTACCATATAACTCAATATGTATTTTCCATTAGAATATAATATATGAAAAATGTTGGTCAACACATTATACAGGTTCAAACCAAAAGAAGAAACTAGTTCTGATGGTGTCAAAATCCAATTTGGTAATTTTCTCGTCGGGTTCATAACGAACACAAAATTTAGCAACTTTGTTAAATTTAGAAAATACCTTTGAAAATAGTTCTGAGAGAGAACAATAAAGAAATAAAAACGACAACTATGTGTTTCGTTACCTGTTTATTTGTTTTATCCTCTTATTATCGTATTTACCACATTGATATGTTATTTCTACGTCGGTATTTATTAACGAAATTATTACGTAAGCACACCTTTCCTAAAATACCAAGTATTTTCCAATACCAAGTTCCACACAAATCTGGATAAATGTAACGCATAGGGTGGGAATTTCAAATTATTTCATTCACCATTTTTTTATGCAGCTGTAGTTATAAGTTCAGCCAAACTTGGCATTATAAAGTTTTTTTAAAAGTTCAAAGTTAATACTTAATACTATAACAATTTAGTTATGTATTGTTATTTGATATTATTTTTATTTGTTAATAAATTATTCTTCTATATTTTTGAAAAACGAGTTGTCGATTCATTTGATATGACCTGGTAAAAACCCAAGAAGACATGAGACCCAATAATTAAATAAATCTACTAAGCGTCCAACATATTTATGCTCATTAATTGTATCTTACAGTGTTATGTATCATTATATAAATTTGGTGACCAACGTGTCAGCCGTTACAGTATATATCTCTATTGCTCACCAATACTGTATCAGTATAACTTCTGCAATATTGACGGTGAAGTATAGTTCACCTTTTAGGAATATAGACTTACGTTTATTCCCATAACAGCATTTCATAGGGAGACATTGTCCCCTTGCTTTTTAATGTAACTATATTCAACTACTTGGCATTATTATATTTAAGAATCTCATTTATCGTTAGATATGGTTTTGCTAATAACGTTACTAACTACATGCCTGACTTATTCATTCACTGTTTCGTCTGTTTTGATTTGGAAATACTTCTTTCCTACACATTAAACTGAGTTCTGACGATGTCTGAATGGAAAGAAATCAATACCATGCTCACACTGAGCACGCTGCGTGAATTGTGCATGCTGGAGAAATCGCACACAAAAATGTGACAGCTTAAATTTATTTGTTATTTTAAGGTGCACATAAAGAAACAAAACGAATAAATAAGTTGTTAGTTGCGTAATTTGTTTGGAATTTTTAAGTTAAATTGCTACTAGAATTAGACGACTAACAACAAAAGCGGCAGCTTATCAACGTTAACCAGATTTTCCAATTCGTGCATAAGTTTGCTAACGATCAATTATTGAAACTAGAGGCAGATCCATGCTTTAGAGTTTTTAAATGAATTTAATGACGTTCTAAACGAAATTGATCTACTCGATGACTCAGAATTTAATTCAAACGAACGTGATATATCGTAGGTCAGTTTTATTCAACAGCTCAAAAAGCGCACATATTAGCAGCGCTCAGTCAAGCAAAATACCGGAAGCGTTATCGAACCGTGTTGAATCCCTAAATTCATTAAACACTACTAAATGCATCAAAGTCAAGTAATGCACAGTGCTTTTAATGTTTATAAAATGTTCATTGTATCCGTGATAGTGCTTTAGGATTAAAGCATTTCTATTTGGAAACGCTATCTGAGAAGCTAGGTGAAAGAATTCTAAATGCTATTTTACAGTCTTCTCTTGTTATCAGTTTGGAGAAAGAAAGGATGTTTTGTTTATTTTTTGTTTGTCTAATTTAGTTATTTGTTGTTGCTGCATGGATTCTGGTTCCATGATTTTTATAGACGAGTAAAAGTACAAAGCAGTAAGAAAAGAAAAGAGAATAACCACGACGATTCCAACATATCGTTAGTAAAGGAATTGTTTAGATTAAGCTTAAGTTGTGCATGTATACATCCAAAATTAACGATATACGATACCATTGAATTCACTTTTAGACTCCAGAGATGTATTGTACACGTGAAAATATGACAAGTGTCACAAAGTTCTTGTTGTTCTTATCCAATTTTCATTGGTTTTCAAACTATGGTGTAATTAAAAAACTTGAATCAGCATTCTTGTAAATGGCCTAAATTTTCGCTTGTTTTCAAGTTAATACGTCTTAAATAAAATAGAAACATCCTTGCATTGACTGTTCCTGTAAAGCAAAAAGTTATGTTCTACATTAAAAGTTTTCTTCGGTTTTTATCACATATGACACACCAGCTATCTGAATCAATCTTTTCGAAGCGCAAAATCATTTAATTAGATTTGTTGTTTAAATATGTGTTAGTGTCAGTGTATTGTGACAGTGATTTAACGTTTATTTTCAAGTTCGTACATCATTTTGTTAGAAAGTCCCACACACTTATTCAAATTTAGAATATGCAAGCATGATGTTTGTTTATGCTTTTGTAATGAGAATGTTACAGTTGTTGTTGAAGAATATCGACAGTTTCCGCATTAGAGAAATCCTGGTAAAAACATATTTATCACAGCTCCAACAAACTAACGGAATGTTTGACATTGTTAACTTGGTGCACTTACAATCGGAAGATTATGCTGTGGATAAATGATAATAGACGTACTGTATCGCGTATAATTTTTACGGGTGAAGCAAAATTCACCCGTGACAGCATTAGTAATACTCGAAGCTTCCATGTGTGGTTAGACGAAAATCCCCACGTAATAATCGAAAGTAATTTTTAGCATAAGTTTTCGGTAAACATGTGGCGTGGGATGGTCCATAGTTACTTAATTGGACCTTTTATTTTGGAGAATCGCCTCAAAAGAGAGCACTACTTAAATTCTTTACAAAATAAATTACAAGGACTACCAGAGGGTATTCTTCCAAATATCAGAATGCAAATGTAAACAATTATCCAAATTCAGTTTTTAGTAAGATACTGTATTCCTCTCCTAGACAAACAGTAATATCGTGAGTGACCCTGGTTCTGAAACTAAGTTACTTAATGTCAATTAAGATAATATCACAGATCAATTAGTTCGGAAAACTTCATATATCCCAAATCTTAGCGGCAAGATTTCTAACTTATTTATTTTAAGTTGATAAGTAGCAATTTAAAAATTGCTACTTATCAACTATAAAGAATGTTCAGGTTGTTATATCGGTCAAACGCCTCAAGAAAAATCGCACTTCAGGCCACAAAAGCGATGTCCGTAACAACTGACATCCTACTGCCTCATTCCTTGCAATATGTGTCAAAGAATTCTGATTCCATGAGTTATAGAAAGGACATCGAAAATTTTAGTTTTTTTGCAGATTTACTTCATTAACTTGAAATATGTGACTTGTTTATTCTTTTGGATAGCCTTGTATATCAGGCATATCATTCCTTCAATATTTTGGAACAGTATACATTTGTATTTTTACCTTAATGGCAATAGCCTTTTTTTTCAAACAGATACTATTTCAATAATATAATGTTAAGTAAAATTTAACATTTAAAAATTTCAAGTTCCAGTAAATTCTGTTGATGCACATGTACAAATTTTCTAAAATTATAGATGCCTGATTTTTAGCTTGAGTTTTACAATGCTAGAGATATTTAAAAAAATATTATACATGTAAATTAATTTTTAAAATAAAAAACTTTTTTCTAATTTGTGGAGTCAGTTGAAGGCGTTACTTTTTAATATAATGTCAAAATAAATTTAAACTGAATTTAGATGGCAGCACATTTGCTCAATTGAAAAAATACGATGATCACAAATTAGGACAATTGAAGACGCGGTGGCCGAAAGGGATAAATTGTGTACAGATATCGAGGTATTTGTTATTAACAGAACACTATGATTAAAAGATGTTAGTGCGTGGAATGTTATTTATTTGTAACTTGAAGACAAATGAAAGTCGGTTAAAAACGGTTTTTCTTACATTATTTTCACGTATACAATACACTTTTCCCAACTTACCCTGTATACAATGCTGTTTTACATCCCCGAAGATCCCGAACCCGGAAATTCAAAAAATTATGAAACTTTAGGAACATGTAGATCACATATAGGTATGTACTACGCAATTTTTATTTTTTGCGGAAAACAATCTGACTGGGTGAAATTAATTTTTGAAAATTGGATAATAACTCGTTAACGGTAAGAGACACCGATCAAAACAAAAAATGTTTGTTTGGATAAGATTTATCAAGTAGACAGAAAAAAAAACATTTACTATTAGATTAGATTGTCTAAAAGATGTAGCTTGTCGAAGGAAGCTACATTAGACTAGTAAATAGTAAACAGGTTTCTGTAAAGAAAATAGGTTGAATGAGATAAGCAAGTAGTATATATAACTCATTGGTTTAAAAAATTTTAAAGCATTACGACATTGGGTTTGGAATTTTAAGAGAGTTTACAAAATAGTTTGAAGAAAAATAAATAACTATATTACCCGATCATATGGTACGAACTTGTTGGAAAATATATAAAAAAATATTGATATATTTCACTTTTTTTCTTACATGCTTAATAAAACTCATTCAAAGAAACATGTTTTGTGTTAAAACTTTTTCTCTACCTCTTACCGTTAACGAGTTATGCGCAGAGGCGGAATGGAAAATTGCCAATTTTCAAAAATTCATTTCACCCAGTTAGAGTGTTTTTCCGCAGAAAAAAAGTTCCGTAGTACATACCATAATTACCGTAATACCAAATAAGTTTCATAATTTTTTGAATTTCCGGGTTCTGGATTTCCTTTGTTAGTTAAATTTTATTAATTGATGTTAATTAAGTGTATGCCAGGCTAACGGTTCCATTATGGGAGTTACAATTGAAATACAAGAATAAAGTTTAATTTATAGAGTGCTCTTCCTAGTCAGTCAATGTATGCTAGTAAGGTTATAGAGTGCTAAGCATGTTTACTCAACACTTCAATGTACACTCGTTCCACACGTAATATTTCACTATAATGAAATTTATTTTTTACTCGTTTCAGCTACTTTAAAGCTGTATAATACGCCGAGCAGAATGTTTTCCCTTTTGTTCATGAAGTTTACATTGCAAAGTTAATTTATTAAACAACATAAACAAGCCCTAACCTAAAGTAAACAGATGCCTTTTCAAATATGTAAATTGCCGCAACGAAGAACAATGATCTTAAAATAACGATAAAAACGGAATACACTACGTAATTATCTTCAAGAAAGCGCTTTTGAATATTTATGAAGCGACTAGTAAATATGAGGGCGTTTATTTGTTTATAATTTTGGAAATTAGTGTTCCGGCAATTTAGTAAATACTTTATTTTCATTTACCACCGTCTGAAATATTGTATTCATTCCTATGCTCAAGGACATAAGAGCTATAGTAACTATATTTATTCTAATGTAACTTCACGTTACATCCAGCTATATCGAGAAATAAATTGTAACCTACCGCCTACTAGGCGTATCTCTGAAAATTGCGAAAATATTTTTTTTCAATTTCATGGTTTGATTAAATCAGGAACAGATACCGTGTCACTACAGATCCAAATGCACCTATAATAATTTAGTAAGGAATGTATAAATATAAAAGAAAGCAGTTTTCGCAAAATTGTAGTTATTCAACCTAACTGCGTCATAAAAACAAATAATATAATATACAAACAGTGGTGAAAGCATATGCAAAATTGTATGTTGTAATAGGGCTCACTTTTTTAAATTAAAGAAAACTTGTATACTAAACTTTCCTTAAATCAATTCTGCAAATCAGAATAATAAAAATTATTACTAGCACCACAATTTCTGCTCTGATTTCAGCATATATTTACAGTATTATAACTGTTGCTTGGTCGAACTGCGAGCTTTTGATGGGAGAAAGACTTTCTTCAGACTCGTAGCTGAATGCAGAAACAGCAGAAGCAAGGGTTACTTTTGTTTGGACATCGGGACACACTGGCGACGATGGGGCCAATGCCCTTGACAGAGAGGGAACTGAGCATACTCTGCTGGATCCAGAACTTTTAGCTGACATATCTTTCCATACTGCCAAAACCTATGTTACCCACTGGACTGATCAAGAAGTTTTTCGAACCTTGGATGACTCCGCAAGTCTCTTTCATGCGAAGCCCTGTCGAAACAGAGAGCTTTAGCGGCAATCTTTACCGATCATGCTCAACTAAGGAAACACTTACACAGAATAGAACTCGTTGAAGTGGAGAAGCGTTGCTCGTATTTAGAAAAAAGGAAACAGTTAAGCGCATATTTTGCCTGTTTGATGAGGTTTTTGTAGCACTTGACGGTCTGAGAAAAACTGCTGTGTAAACTTGTGGAATTTGCCAAAAGGGCAGGCCAACTTATCAAAGTTTAGAGTTACATTGCTGGTACAATAGATCTTGTTCGTTTATGAAGATAGACGGACTAAAATTATATTGTAATGTTATTAAATAGGGTTTACAAAAGTAAATAATGTAATACACAAATATATGTGAGCTGAACATTTCAGTTTTTGAGCATTTTTTAATTTTTTACACTTTGTAACATTTGCCAGAATTATCTACCGACAGCATCTAAACATGCTTCAGTGCGGGTTGCTGTTGCTTGAACGGCGTTACGTAACATCTGCTGTATTATCTGTTGCATGGTTTTGAGTTTTGAAGTAACCTTACCAGTCGTTCATTCAGTTAACCACCTTAAATATTCAAACCAAAGCGACGAATACCTAGTGTAGATTCTCACAACTCCAGCAACGTTGATTCGAAAATATTGAAAATACCATCTTGAGTAAGTGAACATTTATCATCGTGATTTCAGGTCGTGATGTTAATATCATTCACAGAACGCTTTTCCAAATGATGGATTCTTGTGAAATGATATGAATGCTGTGATGTTATGCTACGGATGAGATGATACAGCCATATACGAACTAACAATTTGTTCTCAACTCTGATCTGAATTGTTTCTTATCAAATCAATGACTGTAACATCACGTAAACGACGATGGCGAGCATTTCTGTCTGGTTGCATTGTAACGCACCCGTTGAAAAGAATTCTGCCTTCTAGTCTTCTAAGACAAATGATGGCCAAGCAATCACATCACATACTGTCGCGCTGCTTTGCATGTACATCATTTGAAGCACCGAAAGCCATCACTCACAATTGGAGTAGTTTTGAGCCATTATTTCAAACGTTAAAATACACCTTTTTCTATAAATGGCAAGAGTAGTAATGTCAACTGGTTATTTACGCATCACATTCGCTTTGAATGTGGCTTCTCAATATTTAGCTGCTACCAGAAGATGCTTGTCCAAATGTTATAAAATGTTTTGTGTTATACAGTTTTACTTGCCTAATACTAAATGTATTTACATGCTTTATTATTTATTCTTAAAAAAAAAGTAAAAAAGCATTGGTTAGATTAAAAAATGGCAAAGGAACGTTCACGCCAGTTTTCCATACTTACTCTATATAGCAGAGGCATAGTTGGTTGGCTGACGGTTGGCCACAGGTAATTATGTGAATTATTGTTCGGCCATATGTGTGAAATGTTCACACTTTCACGTAATATATTTGTGATCGTTGCGCCAACTGTCTGTGCTACTAGGATAACGTCATCCTATAATCTGCGCTGGCGAATTTCGTAACGCCTTTTATACTATTGCAGTACTTCGCCATATTAATGACAAAAAAAATTGTCAAATCTATGAATTTTAAAGGATAAATAACTAAATGTGTTGCGGTTGTTCGTAACCTTTGTATACGTTCTAGGGCCAAGAGAAATTAAATTAATTATTATTGTTATTAAACATTTATTTCGAAACTGATTTGCATAGCAAAAACCAACAATACTTAAATACTGGATCCCTCAAAATTAAAAAGAATATATTTGAAAGTTAGTAGATCTTAGACCCAAACATGCTATTCTTTGATAACAAGTGTGTTCTATTTGAAATAAGAAAGTTGATATTCGTTTTCAGGTAATCTATCCTTCAAATATTTCACCAAAATTTTTAAATGTATTTTCATTGCTTGCGACAGACCGTCTTTGTGAATGGCTTTGTATATTCACATTAATATTTTAATAAATGCTATATTACCGGCGCATCCACCAATGTACTTAAGTAGGTTACTTTCAATTTTACAAAAAAGCAAACAAATTTTTCTCTTTTAGTGTACACTAGAACACACGCATTCAAGTGTGTGTTAACGAAATTAAATTTCTAACCATTTTCAGGAAGTAATTTAATATGCAACTTCAAATATCTTCGGAGAAAATAATTCGTCTGTTATGTAATTGTACGTCATGTATGTATATACTCCATCCAATTTCGTGACGAAATTTAAAATATTCATTATTGTGAAAATAGAAAATATTGATTCTTCACAAAAAGCTATAATGAGCCTTAGTTTTACAGTATTACGAATGAGCAATTAGATACATATAGTTAGTTTTAATGTTATTATCACGAATTTCATTTCATTTCACTAACATAACGTTTGACGTTGAATTTTGTGGAGTAGACGAAAATAAATTTTAATACTAGATTGATGAAATAGGAAACGGAAATGCATGCAAAGGATTGCAAATAACCTAACTTTTGAACTACAAATTCGTACAGTTTCAAATATCTTTCTGTGAGTTTAACGTTTTACTAGAGGGAGAATCGTGATTATTCAATAATTCCTAGTACTGGCAAGTTACGCGAATTATTCCTATAAGCTACACGAAATATTTTAAATAATAACGATGTTGGAAAAGCACAAGAATGTGAAAAATTCTTTTCATTTGCGAGTGTTCCCCTTCCTTCCTACTTCGAATAAATCAGACGTAGAAGGAGAAAACACAAACCGACAAGTAATAGGTTGCAATGATTCTATTACTAAAGTAGTATTACAACTTTCGAGTTGCTTTGTTATGCTTTATGGTAATTTATAAAATCGCCATGTCGAGAGATGTGTTAGGTTTATATTTCAGATAGCTTTCATAAACGAATTTTTCTTCAACTTCGTATATACAGCGCAATTTGGTCAAAATCGTTGCGGTTCAATTGTTCTATATGGTTTTTTGACTAGCAGCAATCGCCCAACGGGGTGTATATGCTACAAAGATATTGCCTTAAATTACAACAAACGACGAATAGATGACGCTATTGAGATTTGATAACTATTTTTATTAAATTTGACATCTGTTATTGTCGAAGCTGTGACAATATAGAAATTGGCCCAATAGTTTGTTCACAGTGATCGTTTAGAAATTGTGCGAAAAAGTGGAGGTTTCACGTGAAAGTTTTCGTTGAATGATTTTTTAGTAAAGCATAACACCACAACAATGCATTAAATCGTTTCGTTCAACTTTTGGTAATGAAGTACCATCAGTTTGTTTACAACTGGTTAGAATTTCGTCGTAGTCGGGTGTTGTTCCAAAAAACATCGATTTAAGAGGATCGGCATGTGACTTACGTATCCTTAGGGGTACAGAAGACTGCATAACATTCGATTTAAGTGTGAAATTGACTTGTTCCCTATGGATTCCGTGTAATTGGTCTAAGGAAATGCTCAAAAAATTCGACAGAGAAATTTCAAAATCCATATAAATCATTGTAACAGGTAACGAAACTTAAATATATTCGTACGAGCCGGAAATTAAGTAACAATCAACTGTTTGTTGTGTTTCCAGATGAACGGAATTCAACAATAGTTTACGAAGTATTTCCAAGAAAATGATTGTTTGTTTCATTCGTTTTATTATGTAAGACATGTAAGAGGCGAGCATTACTTGAAGGAGGATTGAAGAACAGTTAATGCTGAATCGTATACAATAATTTGTTTGCCAGAAGTTATCAATGAGATCAGGATAAATAATTGACAACGTCTCATCATCTTTCATTATGACAATGCTAGGTCTCACACAACACGTTAATCAATTGATTATATGAAAGAGGAAAACATTAAGTTTATATCTTGTTGTCCGTATTCACCTGATTTATCGCATAGCAACTTCTTTTTGTTCTGGAATCTCAAACAAAATATGATGTTGCCTGTGCTGATGAAGCCTTCATGTTTTGGAGATATCACCTCCAGAACAGGAAAAATGTTTTAAGAATTGGAGGTATGGCAATATTAAAAAAGCTTGTCCATAACCACAGAAGTGGTTAATGTGTACAAAATATTCCATGGCTTTGTTTCTATCAGGTCCTTCCTCTAAAGGCTGAAGCGGAGTTAATTACACCCCAATATACGAAATTTAGCGGATCCACCTGAGAAATCTGTTACTCGTTGGGGTAGAGGTCCACGCACTACGCCACATTCTGCTGCAGTCAGGTGCAAGCCTTCCCTTCAGTGATTACCGGGTCATTTTGAACTAGGTAATGTAAATTCTAGTCTTCGATTCTTCGAAAACCATTATTCAGTAAAAGCTGTTTGTTAGTATACTGGGTGTTGCATCTAATTTGCAACTTAGCCCAATTTGGAGAACTAACTATAATCAAAATTTCAAAATTCGTATGTAAGTCAATTGAGATTTTTACGTCGCCACTTTGCCTCTGATTCTATCATAAATGAAACATTTTACATATTTTACAATTTTTTCTAGAATTTATAGGCGTGACATTTATTGAGTGTTCATCCTACTATTCCCGTCCTTTCGTCGGTGTTTATTTCACATACTAGGTCGTGGTAAACATGTTTTAAAATATTACATCAATAAACATCAAATGTCCAAACTTGCCATTGTAATTTAACTATCGGAAGTAGTTGCAGCCAACATAATGAAGAAAAAGGACGTGGTCCTCTCGATTACTGTTTTTTTGTGATCATATTATATACGTTTTACACTAGACAAAATACTAAAATAGTGTTTAATTTTTAACATTGCTAATGTGGCTGACCTGAATAATTTTGATATTTAATACTGTTAAATATTTTTTACTGTGTCTGAGCTAATGTATTTCTGCGTCTTATCCAATATTGCAATTTTCCGTAAAACGGTGAACGCAATATTGCTCTCCTTTTCCGCCGTCCTCTTTCAATGAAACCAACGATGGCCTGTGATCTCTCCCGCTCATCCCCGTGACGCTACATTATATTAAAACAGCAATTAGCGGGGTTTGAAACACGCCCCAAAGAACGGTCGCCGCCACTTTATTATCGTTGCCCCGACTGATTGTCCCTTTACTTCGCTCAGCTCGCAACCCTTTACGATCTCCTTTCGACACAAAATTATAATTTCAAGTTATGCAGTGGCACCCGCTCGCTTCACTCTAATAAATATTCATATTCGCTTTAGTGGTGCGGTGTCGCTTTCGCCTCGTACTTAATTTGTTGTGATTAATTTCGGGCGATTTCTTTCGTTCCTTTTCTTTTTGGATGGACGAAGACGTCGACGCCGTAGTCGCGTCTAAGTGCCATTATTCAACCGTCTTGTTCCCGCAATTAGAACGGTGGTAATGACGACAATGTAAACAAATGATTAATTTCTTGTTAATGAAAGTTCTGTTTCAGTTACTGTTACTGCATGGACTTTGTTGCAGTGGCAAAAACTACACAAACTAAATAGCTGCATAATACATGGTTGAGTTTTTTTATTAATAAAAATAGAAACATGGAAAATTATGAAATTTTCTAAAAAAGGAAAAACAGGTCTAGGTTAGATTAATTAAATTAGATCCAATCCGACAAAATTTTTCTATTCAACATTAAAACGTTAAAGCTAACATATTAATTAAGGATCGAGAAAATGAGAATTCTTTTGTACTTTGCCAATATTTCATTTTATTGTTCAAACCTTCATCGGGGTCGCTGATGGTTTTAGTGATATAAGAGTTCCATCTAAGTCTTTGGTCGAATCATGCACCAAGTAGTTCGTTTCTTAAACCAATGAAATCTTAACTGTTGCTAGTATGGTAGGTTTTAAGAGGTCTTTTTATGCATTTCTTTGTGTTCTTTTGGCCATTGACTGTTAGCCGCATCTGTTAACGCCAGTTATCTGCAATGTTTATGGCAAATTTTACTCTTTCTTTTCAGAGAGAGTATAATTTTTCACTTAATACACCACAATGTTTTGGGTAATGCTAAATCGACGATTTTTATATTTTAAACAATTATAGGATGTTGTAGAATAAATGCCCACATTTGCCAGGGTCGTGAGAATAGAAATAGGTACCACGTATGTAGATACACGGTTGGTGTGTCAAGGAAGACAGCGCAATTATTTTGCATTTTGTAAATTCATTTCTCCGCATAATCTCCTTGAAGCTCTATACACCTAGTCCAGCGATGTTTCAACTTTTTGAAGTTATAATGCAGAAACTCTAAAATATACAATGTAACCGGAAGTTAATATATCAGATATGGACTGCTGCACTTTATTTTTTGTTACTACAATCGCTTTTTAATGAGATTCACTAATATAATAAAATTATAAAAGTTATTTATTGATAATACTATAAACTAACCCACTAATAACTATTTTACCTACACAGTCAAAAACTCATTTGATTTGACAAAAACTAAAGCTAAGTCCTTCAGATGTACTGATTTCACTTGACCTAACCAATCTCTTCACTAATGTAGCCAGAGAAGAGGTGATCCAGATATACATTAGATACCACTAGGTACGGCTAGAAAAATGGCAGATCTATTGAACATCAGTTTACAACAGAGTTTCTTTGCAATTATATAATTTACATCATGGCCTAGCTATGGGTTCTCTAATCTCACCTATTCTGGCTGAACTTTTTATGCACCACTTCCAGTCAACTTATGTTCTAGAAAGCAACCCTTATTCATGCTACATAAAATCCTATTCTAGATATGTAGACGACATTCTAATTGTATGGTCATCTAATAACGTTAACTTGATCGACTTTATCTATTATATTAACAATTTGCAGCATTTAATAAAATTTATCCTTAAAATAAGAACAAATAAACAAATAAATTTCTTAGATCTAACAATCTCAAACTCAGGTTTCAATCTAGAATTTCAAATTTACAAAAAATATATCCACAATGGTCTCATTATCATTGATAGGTACTTAAACCAGCCTTGTAATCCGAAACTATGTTCTCTTCACAGTTATTTATGTAGACTTGTCAACACACCGTTGTCACGTGATTCCTTCAATAAAGAACTTAGTGTCGTCAAGCATATAGCTCAGATTAACTATTTGTCTATGTAGATAGACTTTTAAATAAAATCTTGCACAAAAGGTCGAGAATTCAGTCTATCTTGATCGCAACAACCGATATTCAAAAATCTTACATTTCATAACTGTCCAACATTTGGATGAATCAATCATTTATCAAAATCTTCTTTTAGTTATAATTTTTTTTGCTGCTTAGTACTTACGATTTACATCTAATTTCTTTGTCTTTAAACAATCAAGTTAAAATAATTTTTTGACTAATTAATTACTAAGAGCGAAAAAGAAAAAAAATGTTTTATAAGTTAACTGCAATTTTTACACACACTCCAATGAATCTGTCCTAGTATTAGCTTTTAGCTTGACCTGATGATGTGTTTGTTAGACACGAAACCGGTCGCCTAATTTGCAATAAAAGAATTTGTGGGAAAAATTTTGGACTTTTCTTTAACTTTCTCAATTTGACGATTATTTGACACAGAGCCCCGTGGGTTATTTAATCCATTTCATTTGATTTTCCTGGACCGAATAGCCGTATAAAAAAAATACATTTAAAGAAATTGTGACGTCAACAGTCGTTTTGTTAATTAGTTCAGGAAGATGAAATACATTTATATCCTAATCTCATGAATTTTTAAAGTTCTCATATAATTTGTTTTACAGGATCCTTTCAGATGGGATTTTGTTGAGCTCTCATTTCCTTCTATAATATGAATTAATGTGATTCTTGTTTTGACAATCTCTAAACGAAAAAGTTTACAGCAATTTCTTCAAATTCTTGAACAATAATTCTGCCAGAGGTGACATGAAGAGTTGCGGATAATATTAAAGAAAGGCTTCAACGTTATAATTGAAATTGACACTAGAAACGGCTTATGTAAGAGCACACCATTTTAGGTAAATTTAACAGTGTAAATGTTGATAAGTTTACCAACGGAATAACGTACACTCTTGCATGTTATTTTCACACTTATCTTTTCGTGTATGCGTTTTGTGTAGCATAATAATTGTCGTTTTCTATGAAGCGATATTGGAGGATTAATCATTTTAGACTTGGATATGAAGACGGTAGAATTCGAGGGTTTATTATTAGAATCGCTTGGAGAAAGATTATCTTCTTTATCAGACTCTCCATTCTTCTACCATGTCTTCCTCGCCACTGTTTGCGTTTTATTCACTGTTATTATCAATAATTTCCTTGTTTTATCATCACTGTTTCTAAGAAGAAATTCGCGTTCAGCAAGAAAACAACGAGAGGACATGACGGTCAAAAGGCAAGACGAGGTAATTGGTAATTCTTCGAAAATCTGTCAATAGAAAGAATCACATAAACACCCAAGTGGGATTATCCTACATTAAAAAAATATATGTAAATGGGGATGAGATACGATAACTAAACAACATAGATAAAGTAGTTAATGGGCATCAAAAAAATTATGAATTTCGTGCCATTATTTTTCGGTTAATTTCAAACAAACTCAGAGACTGGTGATAATTAAATGAAGGGAATGAAATCATTACACAATAAAAGCAAGTTAGATGATTCATTATCGCTTATTACTATTAACTATTAACAAAGAGAAAATAGAGTAGGAAATTACGCGTCAAAAGAATATCGCCGCTGTATTCCTCTCAACGACAGCAAATCATCTCAGTTCACTCAAGGACTATCGGAATGATCAATACCAAGGTTACATTACCGATTGCGCTGCAAGTTCCAGTTGACTCGCAATTTAATTATGAAGATTACATTGGATTAATTTCTAAATATAAATGCAATGTAGCTAAAGTTGGTTCCGTACATCAGTGGATCGGGTACCGGCAGATATCCATGATAGATTGTACAGTATTTACTAGTTATTATAGTGTGAATAGTTGAATTTATTAGATTGTTGTCTAAGGAGATATTGCTCCCATTCGTAACTTTTCCATTTCTTTTAAGGCGAGTCCTTTTATCGTTCATAAACTTAATTTAATCTTCGCAATAAATCTTTGCGTAACGAACGTTTTTATGTAGAAAACATAAATTAAGACCAATCTTGGATGATTTGATAGAAAAAGCTCATTTTCTTCTTTTACCTCTAGCACCTCTACTTGGTCTTGTAGAAGGAAACTAAGACATTCTCAAGGTCGCTTTCGATCTACTCTCTAATGGCGTACATACTCGAAATTTTTATATGACGTTTCGGTTCTTGCTAGGCATCATTTCTTATCAGCGGGAGTATAAAATATTTATAATTGTAAACAGAACGATAGCAGCTACATTGTATCATTTTTATAGATAATAATGCAAAATAAAACAAAACAAATGATCATAAACCAACAATTACAGTAAACGTTAAAATAACTGACCATTTTCATTAATGCACAATCAAGGACACTTCTTGGCATTTTGAACTGCCTTTATATGGTTTTCCTGAAAATTACATCGGCATTCTAAAGTCTACCTCGAAGCTCTTCAATGTTTTGGGGAACATCAATACTATAAATATTATTTTTAACTGTCATTAAAAAATAATCCACAGAGGACTTACGTAAGTGAAAAGATCTCGCCAGCCAACAACGCCATTATTTCCAATTCAGCGGTTTGGAAACTCTCAATTTAAGTAATTCCCCACAAATGCGCATTATAAGGCAGTGTGCCACGGCGCGCCGTCCACCATAAACACTGTAATTGATTTAATGAAATATTGCTATCTAGCAATTACTTACTAATTAAAGAAGATACCTATTTTCGAAAGAAGTTTAAGAGTTTTTCCCTATTTAATGGTTCTTTATACATACATAAATATGCATGAAAAATTGAGAACTGCCAAATTTAAATTAATTTAATGGTCTCTCCAGGAATTTAATAGTAAAAGATTTCTTGGTCCAGAGTTCTAGTATTCTTGTAATTTTTATTTGAGTAGATATATAGCTACGTTAATACTGCGACTTCAAAATTATGCCTATTTTACGGTATCAATGAAGGCGCTAAAACAAGAAAGCATAGATCCGTTACATAACAGTGGAGGGGGAGGATTATGCTTATTAATCCCCTAAGCCTCAAGTTTAGTGTATTTCAACGGCTCTTTAAAATTGTTAAGGGCCTATATGTATCAATAATTTTTAAATAATTAATGAGAAATGCAGAAGCCTCCGATTTCATTCAATATTTGATAAGTTAACATGCCGGCGATAGTACTTTAGAACCTCATTGTATAATTTGTACCGATGAGAAACAAAAGCTGTTAAGGTTAAAAGTGCTGTGCGAGAACCATGACGCTGGGCGTTTATATAAGAGATTGCATTGAAATAATCTGTTCGCTCTAACTTTTCTCGCTTTGGATATTAACGAGCGGCCATTTTAAACGATTCATTTGTAGTGCGGCAAAGTGGTCTAGCGAAAGTTGATCCATTATTCGAGAACAATTGTAACCCGTTGACTTTAATCTCTCAAATGTTGTGGTTAATTTCATGTTGGTATCTGCTGAGTTCACTAAAGCTGATGATGCGAGATAAATATTGAACGCACTGCAGATACCAATCGAACGAGTCGAGATACTCACTTGCTCAGGTTTCGTGAATTCAGGTTATTTGTCCAAATTTAAGTATTTAAACCTACGGAAGGCTATCAAATAAAAGAAGTAATACGAAATTTCAGTACTTGGTACAATAAAGAAAGTGTACATGAGATTAAAATTGATAATTGGGCTTGATGCAACAGTTTGTTTGTATCTTAAAAGGAAGCAAAGAACTTTATGGAGCATTACGCTTTTTTAATTAGTGCAGATATTAGTGCAACCTTGAAGTTTCGAACGTTATTTGTTTTTTGTTGTTAGCAATATTTTAATTATTACATTCTATAAGAAACCCAAATGACAAATGACGATAAATGGAAATTAGCAAATTGTTAAACATTTAACATTAAACATCAAAATTGGGTTGTCATTACATATAAGAAATAAAGTTATTATTATTATTAACAAATAAGTCTTTTAGTATTAAACAAATAATAAATGCTACCCGGTGAGTTCCTCGTAAATATTTTTATGTTGATTATTACGTTACTTAGCTTTGTTTATGAATTGGAAAATATGCTAATATTTCAGCATTTAGCTGTGCGATTATACTGCAATAACCTGATATTACACGGTTATTATTGTAATGGCGAAGTAATAAGGTCGTTGGTTAAGTATCCGAAGGTAAAGTACAATAATCGATGCAAATTTGCATAAAATCCGACGGTATTTGTTGCTTTATAAATGGTGGAAGTTAAGTAATTACTCTATTGTATTTTCCAAAGTGTAGATTTGTTACTAACAATTTACGAGATCGGTATAATGCGACAATTTTAAGTAAACGTCAGTATAAAGCTGCGGGAAACGTAATATATTTCTTATATTACCTTATCGTGTTCGTTTACCGCCTAGATTGAAATCTTATTTTATGTTTGGATCTGAAAAAAAGGTAACGGAAGAAGTATAAAAACATCTCAATTATATTACAAGTAAACATTTAAGTATCAACGACATCTAAACTTATTTAATACATATTTACAAAAATAAAGTAGCATAAAACTTAAAATTGGGACTATTTTTCGTAGTGATTGTATTAACGATAGCATATAAAAAATGCTACAAACGTATCAATCAAGTATTCTTAATGGTCCATTTTCAGGGATTCCGTTTATTTTATTCCAAAAATTTTTGAATAGACGGCGATAGCGACTGGTCATCTTCAACAGATAAGCAGACCAGTAAGGATACTTGATTGATACGTTTGTAGCATTTTTTATATGCTATCGTTAATACAATCACTACGAAAAATAGTCCCAATTTTAAGTTTTATGCTACTTTATTTTTGCAAATATGTATTAAATAAGTTTAGATGTCGTTGATACTTAGATGTTTACCTGTAATATAATTGAGATGTTTTTATACTTCTTCCGTTACCTTTTTTTCAGATCCAAACATAAAATAAGATTTCAATCTGCTTATCTCTTGAAGATGACCAGTTGCCGGTATAAAATTTTTGTTTAAATTGATCGCAAAAACGGTTTATAGGGCGTATTTTTGGTAAATTGGGTGGATAATCATCTTTTGGTAGTTATTTTATGTTCAGCTCTTGGAGTTTATTCACTGTTAATTTAGCAAAATGGCAGCTTGCCCCATCAGGCCAGAAGATATATCGCTCAAGATCACAATTATCACGAATAAATTGTTTTAATTGATTTTCTATGCAATGATAAGTTTATACTTTAGCATTTAGTACGTAATTATCCTCAACAAAATAGGATTCCGAAACACCTGTTTGCGAAATAACAATCTAAACGTACAATTTATTATTAAATCTTCTTCGTTGTTTAAATTTAATACAGGGCGGTGCTGAGATCTTCTTATTTGCAGTAAAATAGTATTTTTTTATACATTAAATTTACTTCAAATTTTTATATCTGTGGCACCTTTCTTTTTGACTATTTTTACAATTCGGTTTATTCTGATTATCTAGCTTCCTTTTTTATTTTTCTAATACTTGGTTTCTCTTGAATACTAAATGTTTCCTGCTTAATGTTTCTCCATATTATATATACATACTGGCCGTTAAGTACTCTTTCTGTCAAATTCAGTTTCATTTTTAAACATATTCTTCCTGTACCATAAGTCTATGTATCTTTCCCAACGATAGTCATCTCTTCAATCCATCCAAATCGTAGGTAACTTGTTCTGCAAAATGTGGCGTTTTCGAATGTGATGGCCTCTTCATTCGATGAAAATCTCTGGCCCTCTGGGCGAAACAGAGTCAGAGATCTACGGAACAGAGAGGTGTATGAATTCGGCTCCAATTCGTGAATTTTTGCATGGCGATTACAATTTTTTTTCAAACAGAGTCGTTTTTCCGCAGTCTACTATTTCGACTGTGCCTCGGTATCAAGAGTGTACTGGTGTATCAAAGTTCCATTTGTAATTGTTAATCGACGCCAAAACTCCGACTTACTTCGCTTAAGCTTCTCCAACGGGGCTTTGGAAATGTTTATTCGAATGCGTTTTTGGTCCTGAGTGAGCAAGCGCGGCACCCAGCTTTTTCATGCCCAAATTTTCAAACAATACATGACTGCTGTCTCTCTAACCTTAATTCAATGGCCGCCTAGCACCATTTGGCGAACCTTTTCAGTGTTATCGGTAGTGGTTGCAGTTTTTTGCTGTCTCGAGCGCTAATCGTCTACCAAGATGGTACGACCACCTTTAAATTCAGCTGCCCAAAATTTTACTGTCGCAAATGCACAGTCCGCATAAACAGCGTCCATCTCGGCTTACATTTGCATAGGCGTATTGTCCTCCGAATATAAGGATTTAATCACGCCCCGACATTCGATTTTTTCCATTTTTACAGAAACACTGTACTGGCACAAACACATCAATTTCACAGTTATGACCTAGCGCATTCCAAGTATTTTTTTCAGAGCTGAAGAGCTTTAAATTGTGGAAATTTTGAGTTCATGTAGGTTATAAAAGTTTTGTTATACAGTAACACAGTAAAAAAAAAACAGATATTATTTGACAACTACGAATATAAACCTTAAACGAAAAATAAGGTACTATTAGTAAGATTGCATGGTATTCAGAATGTTTTCTATAAACGCCGCAAGCAATAACAGTTTTATTTATTGCCCGATTTTTATAAATAAGGCAAACGAAGCGTTACAAGAACTAACAGCAGTGCTTTGTGGTCGATACCGATATCTATTTTAAAGCCACACGAGTTACTATAAGAAAGTTTTTAACTATAATCATTAAATCTTTTGAAAAACAAGAATTTCCCGAGAGATGGAAAATGTCAGTCGTTACACCACACCAAAAGTAGATAAATCTCGTCTCATGAATATGTTCTTGTTAATGAGAAGATTTAGTTCATATGAAACAATAATTATTCTTCTATTATTCTAAACGACAGGCGCGTGTATCTCTCAGTACTACATATCCGTTGGTTATCTCACAGTGCTTTTGCCGTGAGTAATTCCACTAATTATCATAAGTAGATGTATTAGCAATATTTTTTTTGGTTATTATTTCTAAGAATTTTTTGGTATGTTTAAAACCCTATATATTTTATGTACTTTTCTTGGTATCCTCTAGTATAACTATCACCCAATACAGTAATTCTGTGATTTATTTTTTCGTATTGTATATTATCTGTCTTAAATATGAAGCTGCTACATTCTTCTGTATGCCAGTTTATACCTACATTTATATTGCATTATGTCCCTGTGGAGCTTTTTAAGCTTTCGTTTCTCTATAACGCTCGAGCTCAAGGCATCTGTTAGTCTGTGCAACAGTTCAGTTTTATAGACGTTTTTTGCTAGGCCACTTTTTTCTAGTTCTCGTATTAGAATTTCTTTTTTTAGAGAAATGATTTTAATTTTATTAATTTTGGAGAAGACTGTACCCTGTACCCTAAAATCGAGAGATTCACTCCCTAAAAGATTGTATTGTTCTTGTACCAAAGTACTTAGTACTTTGTAAAAAAAAAAAATAAGTACCAATCAATAAGTAGCAAATAAAAATAAAGGTTCTAAGATGAAAATAATAACAACATTCTATTATAAAATGCAAAGCAATAACGTAACTGTAAATAAAAATAAATTCTTAAATAATTACGGTAAAGCTAACAAAACAATGGTGCCGGCTGTTACATTATATTATTAATATTGGGTGTAACATGCCCTGTTCTCTATAACTTGTCGAAGCCTACGACGCATGGAATTAACCAAGTTTTGGCAATACTGCGCTGGTATTTGGCGCCATATTTCTTCACAGAGTTCGCGCAGCGCATTCTGCAAGTTCCTATTTTGCAAAATAGTGTCCCAACATTGAACCATGTAACCCCAAAGATTTTCAATTGAGTTTAGGTCCGGTGATCTTGAGAGCCAGTCGACTGTGGTGACTTCAGGATGTTCGCGAAACCACTCTTGCACTACTGCCCCGATGTGAATTGGACTATTGTCTTGTACTAAGATTATCCCCCTACCCTACCATTGGCATAAGTGATTGGTAAAATTCATTCGTTCAAAATGTTTATATATCCGAGTGGGTTTAACCTTCCATTAATGGGAATAAAATCTCTAGGACCATGACTTGATATCCACGCCCAATAACCAGCTGTTACCCTACCACTAGACTTCTTTTGAACGACGTAAGGTCTGTTATATGTGTTATGTTTTATATGTGGAGGTCGATATACTTTTAGTTTACTATTCTGGTCACTGCGAAATGTAGAAATATCTGACTAACAGTCTTTAGAAATTTTCTGAAGAAGCTGACAACATAGTCAGCGAAACGTCAAGTAAAATATTAACTACACGACATCACCCGAAAGACATTTCTACTATGGATTACGGTCATAAAAGCCTACACTCAACTGCGAAATGATTTTCATCCATGAACACTATGTCTATCCAATCGAAATTTAAATGTCGTATGGCAGATTCCATGCGTCTTGCAGCATGCTGTTCATCAAAGGGCACAACATGAGCAGGTCTTCTACATGTTATTTGTGCTTCTGCTAACCGTTTACGCACAGTGACACTGCTTACTTCTATATTCGTTTGGCGTAAAATATTTGCGCTGCTTCAGAAGTGATTGGCTTCTATGCAGGTTTTTAATGGAATATCTTCTTCCGAATATTAAATATTTAGTGCGTTAAGAATAATTTTATCTTAATAGGGTCCTCCATGGATTAGTTGGACTGTTTACGAGTACCATTTCAATATGTCTTATAATCGAATTAAATTTAATTGGTAAAATATTCTTATATGGTTGCGACGACCTATATCCAAATATTTCGATCCAAAACCTTTCATTTACGAGCGAAGGTTCTACCTAATAAACAAAGATAGTAGAACATCTTTTACTCCTTATCTTATCAACTGTTGCCCAGTATATTTTTCCCCTATTTCACATTTATACCTGTTAGTTCGAGATTCACTAGGTTTTATTGCTTTCCGATTCATTACATTATTTCTTGATAGTACATAATTATGATTATAATAGAATTGAACTTTCCTAGTTTTTTTTATGGAAAGGCTAATTCCAAACTTTTGGATGAGTGAAATTAAATATTGAGTTATCTCCTCAAGAAAATCGGTATTTTTTGGGCGAACCAAAAATAGAATATTCTGTGTAATCATATAACAAATACAAAATACGCCTTGAAAGCAAAAAGCCCCAAAATGTCCACAAATTTTAATAAAATTTGCGTATATCTCTCGTAATAAACTAATGCAGATGTACGTTATCCTGGGAGACTTTTTATATTATTCTGTTTGTAGGACAGTGAGTAATGTGGAATAAGTACACGGTTAAGTGAAACACATGTTTCGAGTAATAATCACCATACTAACTTATTCAAGTCGTAATGCAATCTATCAGTGTCGGATAAGTCGGTGGCGGGTCCTGCAGTGCGCCCCGTGTAATGACATTTCTCGGCGGGATAGCGGATAATTGAGTTAGGTAACGGGAACAAGTTCCGGCTTGAACACCAGGTGGTTCGAGGCGGCCCACGATACAACACGCCAATGACATCCCTACGCCACAGTCTCCGAGACCGTCTTCTTTATTGCGTTGATACCGGAGACACATTGCAGGAACCGTAGGGAACTTTCACCATTTTATAGAACTGGTTATTACACGTACTTCAACACCGTAGTATAGTTACATGTTATTACTTCCTTTGTTTTGTTACTAGTAGTAGATAATCATATAGGGTAATTCCACGAATAAAGCCCTTTTGTAGTGTGGCATATCCCGCTTAATACACTATGGATTAACTACGTTATAGGAATTACCTAGTGCTAGAGTACGTATTATGTTTGTGCGTCATTGTATGTAAATTAATGGAAAATTTTAGACAATTAAACTATTATGAATTTTATTTTGATCTAAATTCTAAGAGAGCCGCTAGGTAATACAATTTGTAGAGGACATTTATATTATTTTTTAATTCTCTCAAAGGCGGAGAAAGATAAGGATCAATATATCAAATTTTACCGAAAGATTTCTACGAGGATATTTCGAAAACTTTCCAGCCACACAAATTCAGTTTTATTTCTGTAGTGCCTCTGTAAGCCGATACACTTTTTCTAGCGATTTTACTATTTTTAATCCGTCCAAATAGGTGATGACATCACCAATTCGATGAAAATCTTTGTTCTCCAAGCGAAATATCCAGGAAATAAAAAAGTCGCGGGAGCCAGATCTGCTGAATAGGGTGGATAGTCTACCAATTCGAACTTCGATTCCTAAATTTTTACCAAGACGACCACTGAAGTGTGCTGTCCTGGTAAATCAAAACTTTCTTTCTCGTCAGATGTAGCTGTTTTTCCGTAATTTCTGCCTTCAACATAACCCCATGGCTATCCCAAAAACCAGTCGCCATCACTTTGCCGGGTGATTCACCTTTTTCGGAACCGATTCACTCTTCGCAGTCTATTATGTCGACTGTGTCTTAGCTTCAGGAGTGCACTGGTATATCCAAGTTTTATCTGCAATTAGTAATAGACGCCAAAATTCTAACTGATTTCGATTAAAATGTTTCAACAGGGCTTTGGAAATGTTCATTCGAATGCGCTTTTGGTCCTGAATGAGTAAGCATGGCATCTATCGCGGTTAGCTGTTTCAATCAGTATATGATAAACATGTCCTTTCGAGATGTCTACAGCCTCTGCTATCTCTGTAGCCGTAATTGGACTGTTGTTTTGCACTATTTGGCGAACTTTTCAGGTTTTGAAGTAACACTAGTAAATACCCTATAATAGATATTTTGGAACAGCTAAATTTAAAATCTCCAATTAATTTTCTCAATACGTAAAAGAACTACAAAATACAACTAGTAATATATTCATTTTAAAGGATTGTGATAACGAATGGAAACATAAGCATGTACATCGTTTTGCCCAGGACTAAAAACGGCTTAAAGAAAATTGTAACCTTTAACAAACATTTAGAAGATGTCGTTTTAGACTTCCGCGGTCGTTGTTTTCTTTGCACACTATAAAGTAGTGGTTAACTACTCTTTTATCCAATTTACAAGAAAGACTTTTAAAAATGTTTTTTTTTAAGTTGACTCTAAAACAGTTTCCTCATGAAGTACCATCAAATGGGCTGAAACAGATGAGGTGAAGCGGATCAAGGTTAGTATCTTGAGTGTCTATTCCGATTGCTCAGCACGGTGAACAAGTATTTTGTAAACTAATTAATAAAACTTGGAAACTTGGAAATATCAAGTATTAAAACAAACCGTTTCACAGAAGAATTGAAAGTATTTAAATGTTTCATTAAAAGGTATATTAATGGTAAGATGGTATTGATGGAATAATTCACGGCAAACGCAACAAAAGGAGAGAAAAAAATACACTAACACACGGACATGTTTCTGCCTACCTGGCGTCATCAGCGTGGTTTCGAGAGTATTTTTTATCTCTACCTTCTATCGCTGTTGCCTCACAGTTAATGCCACAACTCTCAAAACGACAAACTCGACATTTCTTGGTGCCCTCTAGTGCCAAAGAAACGCATGCCTGCCGTTCAGGATGTATGCGTTGGGCACCTACACAACATTAGGTCAATTAACGGGGCCAAATCAGCAAGGGCGAAAACATCAACTGAAGTTACATCGATGGTGTCGATAAAGGCTGAGAGAGCACCTTCATCATCAGACTGGCCAACCAAACCAAATCTCCTATCACTCCTATACATCATAAATGAAGAGTCAAAGAGTTCACTACTGCTAACATCCCCACTAAGCCAAGCTTCTCTAAACAGCACGATATCCGCGTCAATATTACACTGTGTAGAATAAATGTTATCAACTTTAGAGCGTAAACCACGCACGTTTTGATGGCGGATATGCAAAACATCACTACTCTTGGACGCAATCAGTTTAAAGGATTCCTCAGCTGTACGATTTTCGGGACATCATCTACATATTTAGTAATAATATTTTTTTCGCCAGCATCTCTACGTCTATGAAATTCCTGTCTCACGTTACGATAGAAATTCATCTGATAGGGCGTCTTAGCCTTAGACACACCCACCATTTTAAATTCATTAGAAGATGATTGCAGAAACCAAAAAGACTATGCTAGATTGTAAGGCTGTCATGAGCGACAGTTTAAGATATAGACCAACGGTATCAAACCCTGTGTTACCTAGGATGTACTGTCTACCTATGATACACAAGTCAGGAAAGAGCATGAGACCCATTGTTTCCAACATCAAGAGTCCTACTTATTTGCTCTTCAGGTCTTCAGGAGCTTAGTGAGAACGAAGTTTTAATTTCTTTTGATGTAAGTTCCCTGTTTCCTAGCGTTCCGGTCAATTTAGCTTTGGGATATTTAGAGGAACTTTTGTTTGATAACAGGTGGATTGTGAAGAGATAATTAGTTTAACTTCTTTGACCAGACTTTGTATGAGACGAAATCTTTTCCAGATCAACAATACATTTTATCAACAAACTGAAGGAACGGTAATGGGTAATAGCCTATCTCCTTTTATGGCCAACCTCTTTATGGGTAAATTCGAACCTAAACTTATAAACACTTTGGACTATTTTCCCCGGGTTTGGATCAGATACGTCGATGATATTTTTTGCATTTTTGACACCAGCAAATGTTCAATAACCTTCTTGGAACAACTAAATTCTAAATTTTCCCCTATTACATTTACCCACGAAGAGGAAAAAGACAATAGAATTCCTTTCCTTGACGTGTTAATAATAAGAAATAGAAATAAGTTAGAAATAGACGTGTAATAGAAAACCTACTAGTAACAATAGATTCATCCTACAAGATTTCAATCATTCATGGGAACACAAACTTTCGGCTATTAACTTTTTGGTGTATAGTTTGCTTAATTTTTCTTTAACTAAATACCGGTACCAAAACGAAGAGGTTATCAAAATTGCCAACTTTAACGGATTTTCTGATGAGGTAGTCTATAATACTATTAGGAAACATAAGAATAGGATAAGAATTAGAAATTTAACCACTTTAGAAGGTAATAACAATAGTAATAAAAAATTTGGTAAACTACCTTTTTTTGCAAGTTATACGAAAGGTCTTCAAAAAAATCTTTTCTAAAATTGATCGCAAAATTGTTTATTCTTCAAATAACAACCTCAAAAACCTTTTAGGAAACCCGAAACACCAAGTAGATAACATGGAAAAATCAGGAATTTATAAAATATCATGAAAAGATTGTGATCAAGTATATATTGGGCAAACAAAAATATTAATCAGAATTAGATACAAAGAGCACTTGGCTCGTCTTAAATTCAGAAGATTTGACAAATCTAGTGTTGCCCTGCATATGCTTCAAAACAGACATAATATTGACAATGTATGTTTAATTAAGAACGTAAACAGCAATGTACAGTTAAATTGTTAGGAAGGCATGAAAATTTACAAAAACAAAAACATTTTAATGAATTCAGATTCCGGACCGTTGAGTTCCAGCCCTTTCTCTTTGTTATCGGTAGCGTGACCGCAGTTAGTCAACCGTAACGTTAATTTTGTATAAATAGGTTAGTTCATGGCTTAGTTAGTTAACAAATGCTGCTGAAGATGATAGCTTAGCTATCGAAACGTGCGTACAGTTTCAGTGAAGTTTTGTGGTAAGGGCTAAGAGTGAAGTGTTTCAATGCAAGGAAGAACAACAACAAAAAGTTATACTAAAAAGCAGTTCAGTGTTTCCTAGAATGATTATTATAACTAAAGCTATTGATTTTAAACAAATATGGGTCAAACCTACCCAGGGATGACACTTACGGGGAAGAAAAGGGATGTATAAGCTACAAAACGATATAAATATCAATCAAAACGATTAGGAAGATTCCATATGATTCACGAAAAGCGATAGAGAATATTCACCACGAAGTGCACCGTACGTACGATACAAACCTCACATTGAAAGTAAAAAAGATGTTTACAGTTAAGTGGAAGTTCTGCATTTTAATGTTGCATCTAAGTGATTCCGGCTGTTAGTATTGTTGGGTTGCTATAGCAGCAGTAAATAAAAGATACTGACATGTACGTTTTTAAACTATTGATTCCAAATTTTGACTCTGGTAACTTGCATTTGGAAATAACATCCAAATTATGAATGACGAATATATCTACGTCATTATCCAAAAACTTTACAAGTTTTGGTTTTTTTGAAGGGAATAGGTGTTTCTTAATTTATGCTATTGAGGAGTAAATCACAACTAGCTGTTTGTTAGAAAGTGACATATAAAATCCATATTATGTTTGCAAACATGTTGAAATACATAAGTATTAATTATTACGGCTGCGAATTCTTATTTCTTTAACATATAAACGTTTCATATCTTTGGTGTTTCCTTTATGAATTGGTTAGCAATGCATTGACGTTGACAGTCGCAAATGTACACACCGAGAAATACGTGAGAAACGAAGAATATTACCTGTTTATTTTCTGACATATCGTACGGAAATACAAGACAAAAGGAAAAGAAATGATCTTCGATATGGGCATACGTAGATAGACTTTTTCGTGCGATACGCTCCTGCCAGGCACCCGACTGGCGGGGCAGCACCCATGCATATCCTTTAAATTGATATGCGTCTCTCACTGTCCCGTTCAATCCTCATTACTACGCTGAAGGAGGGGAACACTACGGGGCATCCGAGGCGATGCTGATGAAATGGCACCTACAGTCGGGGTGGGAGGTTGACGGCATGATGAACACCGTAGTAAATCCGCGATGTTTAGTTTTCGTTACGGAGCTTAGCTTTCGTCCGTTGCGTTACATACGCTGCATAAAGTAAAATTGATACTGCTTTGAATTACTTCGCCACACCTTGCCCAGTAGGATTTATTGCCGTTGGTATTACAAACAAATGCATGTTATACAGTCGCTTTCTTTTGCTTTTCTGCTTTTATTGATTGCATTTCACTAATTGTCATATGACTTTTTTTTTATGTTAGATGGATCAACCAATCAATCAATTGGACTTCCTACGTATACTTATGCATATTTCTAACCTTTTATAAACATTAAAAAGCAACCTACGCACTATAGTGAGAAATTTTTGTATTTATTTGCGTACATAAATACGGAATAACACCTACATACAGTAATATATTTTTATTCTATTTCGCACGTGCGCTGAACTAAAAAGGTCAGCGCTCTATTCTTATGTGCATCTGTAGCTCAAATTGATATCTTTCGTGTATTCAATATATTTCCGTTTCTAGAAATGCATGCAAGAATGCCGACTTCTCCACGCCACTTTATTACATAACCAACCTGCTCAACCATTATGAAATAATAGCAGAATTAGAAGCTTTGGATAGTGAAAATGATAATGATGTTAGTACAGTTGTTGTTGTAGTAACAAACGGATGCTGAAAAAATTAAGGATGATTTGATGGCGTATCACGAAGAGGCAGAGGTTGATGATTGAGATTGCTGAGGCAAACGTTGAAATTGAGGTATTTGAAGATAAAAGTAGCAAGATGAAAGTGAATCACGTACTCGAATACTGTGGCACTGGAACACTAAACGACGTTTCGATAGCTAAGCTATCATTTTCTGAGTTCAGTATTGCTGCTGAAGATGATAGCTTAGCTATCGAAACGTACGTTCAATGTCAGTGAAGTGTTTGTGGTAGAGGGTATAGTGAAGTGTTCCAAGATGAAAGTGGCAATAATCTTAATTCAAACCAGGAGTTGAAAACAAACAAAAAAACCTAAGCTGCTGTAGTTCCAGGCACTCCCCAGAAACACCAGCGATATTTACTGTATCCCCAGCTGCTGCTTGACATATAGAAAAATATGTGCGAACAGCTAAAGGGTTGTAATGCGATCCATTTATTCTCGCTCTTCTTCGAAGATGTGCTTCGGTTAATTTTTTTACAGCAGTATGAAATGTGCACGATCTAAAAATAACGCAGATTTTCACTTGGATTTATTTGCGCTGAAGCATTTTCTCCTTTTGATTGGCTATAATACGCTACTGTGATATTAACTGTGTTTTTAAGTTCGGCTTCCCAATCTTGAAGGTTCATGGATGTTGAGAACAGGCAAGCAGTTGTTTAAAGGTAAGTTTTTCTGTATCTCTTCAGGACAACTAAGACGAATTTGATGCGGATTTGATGCAGAGTATTGGACTTTGTCAATTGTCTCGGCAGTGCTTCCGTAAAGGTTATTTAAGGAAAACATGAACATGAAAAGTTGTAACGGTTGAAATTTGAACTAATGGAAATTTATAAATATTTCACTCAAATTTAATACTGGTTGCGCCAACTGTGTTCAGTCGGTTTAAGTTCTTATCAATATATTTGTTAATTAATTTATTATTGTTATTTATCATCTGTTTCCATCACCAGGGTCATCGTATATTTCTTTTTTTAGAATAATTATGCTCCATTATTAGGTTTTGTTTGAGTCATTCCTTATACTTTGGGTATTATTTTGACTTTAGTTACAGTTTCTGGCATTTTTGTCTTGAGTATTAAGTATATTTGGTTACTGCTAGTGCAGGATTTATAGCTTTTACAAAGTTTTAATTGTGTATACCACGAATTACCTGGACTTTACCACTAAGTATTCGTTTAAATACAGCACGCCCACGCTTCATTTTCTTTCTTTTTTTAAATCTTAGGTATAACACTTGAAGCTCGTTTCTTTTATTAGGTTCTTATTTTTTTTTGTTCTTCGTTTTTAGGCAATCTATATTGGATGACTTTATAGTTTATATTAAGTCAATTTATTCTGGATTAATTTATGCTGGGCAACTTTGCAATTTATTTTGGATCAATTTAAAAGTTGTATTTGACAACTTGTAATTGGTATCCGATCAATTTGTATTTGGTGCTGGATCAATTCGTACAAGAACTACATTAGGTTCTCAACCAATACTAGATGTGATTACCTTCCAAACACAGGTAATCAAGCAATTACCACCAAAACCACCTCTGTTTTCTTCAACATTATTTGGAACATCTGCCCGTTCTGAGTATTTCACGATAAGAACAATCTTTATACAAGCTAAGTACCTTCCAATCAACCGTATTTCAATCTCTAATAGATCCAGTTTTTTGGTTTATTTCATAAAGTATAGTTTTATAATTTAATTGCTGGCAGAATTATACTAACATCTCTTCTGCCTTTTAAACCACTTGAAGTGCATTTACGTATTTGCTACGTTAATATTTTTGTTTCTTTTTTTTGTATATTCGAATTTAATAACTCCGGCGCATAAATATTATTATTATTAAGAGGCAGATTTAAGGAATCGACACCATATGATGTAGTAAGGCTATGTGTGCCTATTTCCAAAGAATGTTGCTTATAAAAAGGAGACCAAACCACAGAAACGTATTCCAATTTGAGGCGAATAAAAACAAAGTAAAGAAACGATATCAGTTTATTGGGTGTAAAGGTCCTGGTTATGCGGATTATAAATCTCATTGTTCTCGGTGTGGAGCTGGTTACGGAAGAAATGTGATCACCGAAGGATACTATTGAGTCAAAGATAACGTCAAGATCTTCACGGGACGATTGCCCCCCAGCTAACCTATCTCCATTTACATGCTGTGGGTAGCAAAATTGTGGAATAAATTCATTCAAGTTGAAGCAATGTGTTCTTCGAAGGAATGCTTAGACAAGTTAATTTTATATTTTTTTAATAAACGTTTTTGCATCAATTTTAAGTTTTCCCATTTCCAGTTTTCAAGTAATCACATCAGCAATTTTTTAAATGACGACTCGCGATTTTTTTATGTCAATAGATCACTTAATTGTTTAAATTCTAGCATCCAAATTTTAATAGCTCACTCCACAAAATATTCGAATAAATGTCATTCAAAAAGTGGAAAACATAATTTTGTGGTCTATCGTGATGGACCTTTGATTTTAGGAAAGAACAATCCTTACCAATTTTCTCTTCATATCAGTAATGTGCCATAGGTGTTACAATTCACTGACTGTCAGATGTATTGAATCCTATTAAATGCCTAGTCACGCATTAGCAGCCGTTGAAAACGGTTTTGCTGTTTTGTTAAATTAGGCGAAGGCTAGCCATAGTGTTCTTGTGACAATTTGGTTCAATTGTCACAAGAACACTATTCTTTTACTTAAACCGAAAGCGGCTTCAGATTGATAACAATTCAAAATGCTGACGAGGAAGTAATAGAATATGTCAGACAGCATCATTTCACCAGGTCAATTAAGACAGTAGAAGAAACTAATTTTCCTGTAATTGTAAAAACAGTGAGATGAAGGTTAAGGGTGAAGAATTTTTTTCATGATGTAGCAACTAAGAAATCACTATTAAATCAAAATAATGGAGAGGCGAGGATTGCATTTCTAAATCAATATTTAGATGCCGAGCAACATCTTTCAAACCGGGTTGTCTTCCAGTCATCTTATTACGATCAACTTCGATTATATCGTCTAAAAGATCAGAAGTTTAACGAACAATATTAGCATAAAGATTTTCAGTACATACATATGTACATAGGCTGGATATCTGATGAAGGGTCAGGTCAGATATACGTTACCGACAAGAGATTAAATGATCAAAGGTATATAGTGATTACAAACGATATAGCGTTTGAAACCAATTTAATAATAAATTTATATTTCAACATATAAGTGAAGTAAATTAATTAATTATTTCACATTATTAAAAGGTTTATTTGGTTATGACAATTCGCCAATGCTATAAGTTGTTCGAAATTGGTCTACTGAACATGGCAACATTTAGTAGTGCGAATTTGTAAAAATCCTTGAAAATAATAGCAAAATATCTCTTTAAAATTTATACTGCCATATTTTTTGTGCAATAAAAAACATAAATTTTTGTTTCTTTTTATAAGTTACTGAAAATTGGGAGGCATTCAGCCATATGCTCGTTTTAAATTGTATATTTATTATTAAACAGTAAACAGAAATGCTAAGATAACGAATTCACTGTTAAAGATAAAAAGAAAAAAATTGAAGAGATATCTACAAACAAAGGAGCAAGCAGATTATTATGAATATAAAAATCAAAGGATCTATGTTAAACGAATAATAAATGAGGAAAAAGAGTAATCCTGGCAAAAATTTGATGAAAAATGAAAAATGCCTATACAAATCAGAAACTATTCTTTGGAACGATGAAGAACATGAGACAAAAAGGACTGAGACAATAACAAATATCAAAAGTAAAGAAGGAAATGTTATAGCAAAGGAAGCGAAAATCATGGAAAGATGGAGAAAATACTTTAAAGAGCTATTGATAACTCTTAACAAACTTAGATCAGACACTAGAAGAAATACAATTTGAATTTCGCCAGAATAGAGGAATAAATGATGAAATTTTCATAATGAAACAAATATAGTCTGACAAAACCTGCAGGAAGCATTCGATAAGATTAAAAGGGAAGACATATGGAAGACAGAGAGGAGCATCAGAAACATCAATAAGAGGTACACAGAGTTTATATAAAGATCAAAACAAGAATAATGGAAGTTGCTTGGGTCTTAAGCTGGGGTGTATCCTAACTTCTTTACTATTTATATTGGACGAGGCAATAAAGGAGGTAAAAATGGAAATTAAACCATTTGAATTAGGCTATTGGAAAATGGGAAAAGTATTGGTACTTATGTCACTTAAGTTAAGTTAAGTTAAGTTAAGTTAAGTTAAGTTAAGTTAACTAGCTATAGCGAAGGACGACAAAACATTTAACAGAAATATGGAAGTGTGTAAGTGCTGAAGATAAATATAAAAATCAGCGAAGAAAACACGAGAAAACGATAGTCGTAACAACAACATCTAATAAAGGTAGGGAATTAAACACTGGAACAAGTACACAAACTCGGGGATCGATATTAGCAGGAGGTGGAAGAATATCTGTTCTTCCATCTCCTGCTAATTGTGCATTTCTTCACTTGAAGGAATAAAAGAAAGAATAACCGTTGCAGGAAAGTTATTTAACAGTATTAAGAACTTATTTTTGGGTAAAAAAGAATTACTTAAAGATATCAGAATTGAAATATTCAAAAAAGTAGAAACATCTATACTGATATATGAAGCGGAGATACGGACGATATCAGAAGGATCAGAAAAGAATCGGAAATAAAACATAGATAGACAAGATCAGAAACACAACGCTTAGACAACATTTGAAAATAAGACCCACAGTGGAAAAAATAGAAGAAGCGCAATGTGCTTAAGTGATGTGGTATGGATGCGTAAGAAGAATACTAGAAGCCAGAGTAGCTAAACGGGCGTTCGAAACTAAAACAACTAAAAAGAAGTCAAGAAGTCGACCAAAAAGAATGATTAGAAGAAGTAAGGGCATCAGCGGTTATGAGAGAAATCAAATGTGAGAAAATGACGATGAAACCAGTTCTAGGCGACTCAACTCCACAAACACGATACGTATGATGTATTTATTGAACATTTTTGACATTTAAATACAAAGGAAAAAAAATGTCCCTCAGCATGTAGGCGTGGCGAGCAATTTCTTTTGGGCGGATACTAACAGTTGCCATATTTGTATAGCACTACCCAAATAGAACGTGGCTATATGTTTTAATCATTGCTAGAGACAATCATGAATAATTTCCGAAAAACTTGAAACACTTTGATTCTCAAAGCTATACTTTTGCCCTTTAAGTCCGCTTTTAGTTACAATAGTAAACGGATATTTTATAATCCTATATATCCAGCAAATCTTATTAAAATGGGGAGTTCGGTTTGGGAATGCTTTTCTGGAAGATTGTAATCATTACAGAAATTAATTTAAACAAGGACAAATTAAATTGTATCAGGTTTTAAATTTAACTAATAGTTAAACCACATTGGTTATTTCAATTTTTCTGCATTCAACTTTGCTTTAATAACACTTATTTACATTTTTACTATTATTTACTATATTACGTATACCTGTAATAATTTTTAAGTACACCTAGAGTAAGATTTCATATGTGAAGGGAGCCCATTCATATAAAGGACAAAGCCAGACGGTGTGACATCGAGGAGAAAAAGAGCATAGGGCAAGAGCATCGTATAACAGAGTTAGGGGGAGATATAAAGTGCTTTCAGATGTATGGCAGTAATCTGTGGAACGTGAGTTACACAATACGCGAAACTTTCTATCTCACTTCGGCTGCTCAATATTTCGCTATGAAAAATTACTGTGAAGTGTGCGGAAAGTGAAAAAGAGGCGCCAGTTTATGAGCTTGACAATGCTATTCGTATAACTTACTCGCTTAAAAAAGGAGTGATGATAGTGACGAATCATATTAGCAAAAATACGTATATTGTATTAAACGAAGTCAACGAAACGCAACGAAGGAAGTAATATGAAAATTTAATATCTTACCTTTCATCAGTACCTCCTTGTGTCGTGGGTGTGCTGCTAAAATAAAAAAATAGATTATGTTAGAAAGTATCTTCATAAATTTCTATTTAATCAAACAATATTTTATTAAACCATTCGTTCATATACGTTTCTCTTGAGTGCAATAAATAGTCTTTTTAGCTACTTTCGCAATAGAAAACGTTAGGCAAATATCATGATCCATTCGAAAATTCTTCTTCCATTACTTAACAGATGAAACTATTTTTACAAACTACTATTGTTTTTACCGTTGATTTCTCAGCTGCACTTAATAATAATAATAAAAAAAAAACAATCGAATAACGCACTTTTGCAAAAAATCAATATTTATCACCCTGCATATTTTTCAAAATTATAGTTCAACTTTTGGTATTAAAGCTTCATAGTATAACTTTCTTATTATTTATTCCAGAACAACAATCTACAATCCAATATACAGGGTTGTGATAATGAAACGCACTAGCCTTTTTTTTTTACTTGATAAACAGTTGCTCAAATTCGTCAATTTGATTTTCTTGAAATTCATTTTAAAAAAAAAAGAATATACAGAGTTGACTAGGAAATTGGTACCTGCATCAATTTATTTTTTTTTTATGAAATACTTAATATTTCTACATTTTTAGATTCATAAAACATGTCCTTTACCTATCTTCAATGGTTTTCGAATTATTAACATATAACTTTTTAAAATATTGCAACCGATTTATTGCTGTTTAAAGTATTTCCAATTTTGAATTTATCAGCCAGTTAATGTCTAATAAATGGCAATGAACTAATAATCAAATTTGAATTTTGTTGTATTATCACATCCAAAATGCTGAACTCTGAAGGTGAACACATAAATTTTGTGCTGGCTTACGAAGATGAAAGTAGAAATCATAGAGAAGTCTACAATATGTTCAATGATAAAAATATAAAAAGTAGAATCAAAAGTGGTCGTTATGGTATCCGTGAAGAGATAAAATTAAATAATATATTATCTAGCACTCAATTTGGACGTGGTAGCGATATTCTCAAAACTAACAAAACTAAATACATTGCATTACATCCTTGTACATCTTCGTTGCAATCGTGTACATTGTACGATGCACGAAAATATACGAGAAAACTGAAGCGTTGTAATTGATCTTCCATTTACGACATTACCAGCCGCCATTGCTGATAAGTGAGATCAATTTTGTGAAATAGTGACTAAGATAAGAGATAATAATGCAAGATTTCCTCAATTAATTAATTTTTTTGATGAAGTTACTTTTTCTTTAAATGGTCAGGTACTGGGCGGAGGAAAATCCTCACTGGCTAGAACAAATATAATGAAAAGATTAATGTTTGGACGGACACTGTTGAAATAGACTGATCAAACTTTTTTTTGTTGAAAGTCTCACTGGAGAAAGATATCTAAATTTTCGTCAAAATGATCTAGTTCCAGCTTTAACCACTCTCATTCCAGATGATAACGTTCCTGATTGACCAAGTTCAACTCTATGGTTTTGATAGGATAGTGCTCCTCCGCAGTATGCAGATCATGTAATGGAGCACTTCAGTACAGGTGGAGGCTAGATATAAGGAATAATAGAGTGACTACCCAGATCGCCCAATAACAACCATCTAGACTCTTTTTGTGGGGCCGCGTTAAACATGTAGCTGATAAATCTGAATCCAACTTAGTAGATACGTTTAGAGTCCATTTGATAAGTAATACGTGAACTTTTTCCACAAGTAGTACAAAATGTACAACAAATTAATCGTGAAAAGTACAGCTTGGGAAGCTTACATTCGAGGATATTTGCTGCTTATTTAAAATAAATGCTTGAATAATCTTCGGATAACATTTAGATCGAATACTTATGTGGATCACATAGTCATTATATAGTCCGAACAATTACACTATTTATTTCATACGTTCTTAATTAGCTTTCATTTCAGCAAAGTTAGTTGCATCCCTGCCAAGAGGACACTCTGCTATCGATTTTAGTGCCCATAAAGGCCTATAATCTATTCGTCAAATTTCAAATAAAACACGTTGAATAGGATTTTTAGAAAGTATTTCGTCACCTGTGGGAGGTTCTTACGTGCACCAGTACGTAAGAACCTCCTATTACGGTGGTAATATTAGACAAACATAGGGGATGTCTGTCAAGCGAAATGATGGATATCGCCTTGATGAAGTTTACCTTGCACTTTTGAACTAAAAAAAGATTTTTAGAAAGTAGTTTGTTTCTTGGGACGATAATAATGATAATGTTTATATAATATTACATATATTTCAATGTAACAAATATATTATGTGTATCTTGTACGATACCATACAATACAAACAGTCGTAACAACATCATTTGCTTCAGTACAAATTTTCAATGTTGTAGGTCCATAGCTTCTTGAACTTCATGATCTCCCCAATATCGATCTCTGTATTTATTCTTACGGATACTTTGTTCTTTCAAAAATGTGCGAGACTTCCTACTTTAAAACGTCGATTACTAAATCATTTTGTTCTACAAAATTACCGCATCACATAAAATAGTAGAAATACAAGAAGCTTACTACGATTTTCGTGAATTTTTGAAGTACACATAACTTTTCTATTATTCATTTAAGTTCGTACTTTATTAAAACTTGTATATATTACAACTCAAGTCGTTCTTCAAATACTACTAAAAACCATGTAGCTTCAATTTTGTTAGTTTTTATATAGGCTCATACTTTAATTAAATGTTGTCTTATAAAGCACGGTAATATTCTTTTAACACGCAGCGGTAATCAATAAATTAAGCAAAACTAAGTAGGAAAAACAGTAGCAGTCTGCTATGAATAATTGATATCTACGTCATAATTTATACAGTTACCATATAATTAATTGTCGAATGTATGGATTGTCTTCGTTCGATATTCACATATGACGATTCAACCGTGCTGCCTCTAATTCCATTATGTCACACCATTATTGTGTGCCCTGCTTTAACGTAATAATTGTTTTCGCGTTAATGTAATGTAGCTTTAGAAGTTCAAATTCGCGCTATGCTTTTTTTCTAACCTTTCCCTTTATTCTTTAGATCTTTCTCAACAAAGAGAAGGATTGGGTAATGAGAAACTGAAAGGTAATAAGATGCCTAAAATATTTGTATGTAGCAGTTTTTTTTAGTCTGAATACTATGACTTTTTTTATATCATGATCCCTATATGTTTTTTGGATAAAACGATGAGGGGGGAATTTTTATTATCATCCCCTACAAAGTATCTTAATTATCCAATTGGAGATAAGAACAGGAAACAAACTTTCCAATTCTGTCTTGCTACCAGTTAATTTACCAGAAGTAACAGGAAACATCAGATGATTAATCACTTACTTAATGAGATGATTAATCACTTACAATAACGTATTACGATGCAGAGTATATAAGAATGAACATCGATGAACGGCACCGTTACAGCATTAGTTATTGCTGCGAGGCACGTTTAAGCAGTTAAGTTAACCTGGATTAAACAACGACGTTAATCAAATAATAAAAAAATACATTGACATTTTTTATTACATTTACTTAAATTGGGATTTCCTAGAACGACGAATACTATTCAACCACGAACGCTATGGTAATATCTGTCAGAGTGGCGATTTTTTTGACTCTGAAGCGGCTTATATAGCCGAGACCGAGGGGTCTTGGCTATATAAGCCGCAAGAGGTTGTGGCGTTTTGTTCGGTAAATATTTGATTCGATTGATACGAGAACATAGATCATCTTCACCATATTCTTCACGTGCTTAGTTCTCGTATCTAAATTCTAATTTATTTTCTTTCGCTACAACCTAGAAAATAAGTCAAAAACAAAGTGCAGTACATACGCTGTAATTGCGGAGGTTTAACTCGTTTTCATATTAATATGTATATATTGAAATTAGCACCGAGTAATGATTTGATTAGCTTTGTACGGCCAGAGAATTAATTTCCGAACGAAACGAGGTGAGGGAAGCAATAGGGAAGATATTTCCACTACGCACCGATATCTTCTCCCTTGTTCGCCTCACCTCGTTTCATTCGGAAATTAAACTCCCTGACCCTGTACGACGGTGAATAAAATATAAATCGGTTTTTTCTTCCTGTGACTAGCAAAGGTTACCAACACGACACCATCCCAGTACAGCTTCATGCGTGCAGTTAATCTCTTTCATGTTGAGTAAAAAGGAGGTACCATGTTTGGCTACACAACACTATTATTATTAAGTCTATCGTAAACAAAAATATTCCATTAGTTGAGTGTAGGCTTTCACGACCGTAATCCATAGTAGAAATGTCTTTCGGGTGATGTCGTGTAGTTAATATTTTACTTGACGTTTCGCTGATCATTCTGTCAGCTTCTTCAGAAGATTTCTAAAGACTGCTGTTGTTGTCTTTTGCTGCTCGTTATATATCCTGTTTCTGTTCCTGTCCCTCATCAACACTTTATTAAGAAGAGCGGAAAAAATCAGCGACAAACATCACAGGAATAGCGAAATACAACACGTCAAAAACGCCCTGCAGAAAAAACGGCTACAGTACAAAAGATATAAGGAAGCCACGAGAGCAGAGAAAAGACGAAGACCAACAACAACCAGCAGGATACGCGTACCTTCCATACATAGCCGGAGTCACCGAGAGGCTAAAAAAGACCCTAGGGGAGAAAAACATCACCACACGTTTCAACACGGTGACCAAAATCGACCAGCTACTCCCTCCTAACAAGGACGTGTTACCAAAACTGCGAGCAAAAGGCATATACGAACTGAAATGCCAACGTGGAAAAAGCTACATCGGTCAAACAGGACGGAGTATTCAGTGCAGAGTGAAAGAGCACGAGAGAGACGCACGCCTTAGGCATATTGAAAAATCTGCAGTAGCAGAACACCTGCACCAACAAGGAGACCACCGCATAAGCTACAGCGACGTTAAGGTATTACCCAGGACCAGCCACTACTACCCGAGGATAATACGCGAATCCATCGAAATAATGAAGAACACCAACAACTTCAATCGCGAAGATGGATACAAGATCAGCAACACGTGGAGATTAGCACTACGGAGTTGTCATACAACGAACGACGCGATTTAGCGGAACGGAACGGTTATGGATCAGCAAAGCAGAACGGTTATGGATCAGCAAAGCGGAACAGAAATAGGATATATAACGAGCAGCAAAAGGCAACAACAGCAGTCTTTAGAAATCTTCTGAAGAAGCTGACAGAATGGTCAGCGAACGTCAAGTAAAATATTAACTACACGACATCACCCGAAAGACAAAAATATTCCATCCCAATGAAATATAAGTTTCATAGTGGGAAACCAATATTATCAAAGCTGATGCGGTCGTCTGGTTTGGAGAACAGTGCCGTTAGCCATCTGCTTGGATGTATCGTCGTTGTGAAGAGCACCAGTTGCTTTCGTTTAGATGTAAATAATGCCTCTACGCTATAAATTAAACACAGTTACGTAACACTAAAAAAACCTAAATGCATAAATGTTCTATACATTCAGTACATAGTTCGATATTCTTAATTCTGTACATATTTCGTATATATATTTACACTACTTGTCGTTATTTCGTGTATTTACTTGATATTCCACCTCTAGTATATATTGCTCCATGCTGTCGTCTGTTACAGAAGCGACAAAAACAAAAACCAAAAATTGTGCGATGCTTAAACTGTGAATTACGCATAGGCGAAGGAGCGACGGATGGCATCTATCTGCTATGCTTTCTTTTATTGAGGATGTAGTAAGAGGTATTAACGCCATTTTGGGACATGTTTCAAACTGTTCTCCAACTTCGTATAATCCGGTTCTCTCAGCATGTAACTCTTAGCGTAACTCGGTCCACTTAAGAACACCCTAAAAGAAGCCAACGCTGCATCAACAATAAGCGGTGGAGCAGCTAGTACGCAATTAGTTAGAGACATGTCCAAGTTTTTTTTATGAAAAGGGAATTAAACCACTCGTTGGAAAAAATGTATGGAAAGGAAAGAAAACTATGTAACAATTACCAGGTATATGATTAGTTTTGTGTAGGATGCTTGTCGAGATACTAGCTTTACAAATATGAAATCCTACATGGTGTCATTTAGTTACCATATCGCAGTTAACTAAATAAAAAAAAAGTTAATTTCTACTAATTGAAATCAATTAAACATTTTTGAAAAGTGCTGGTAATTGTAATGTTCGACTTTCAATAGTTTGATTTGGACATCTATTAGGTACACTTCTGTAAATGTGAAATAGATAAAATATATTGACGTATGCAATTAATTACACAAATACTAAATTGAGGTAAAGCAGTGCAATGTGCGAGCCCGCGTACGTATTAGGTACTTATATAACTGTGATTATTTTATAAAATGTTTTTCGAAACGTTTAATATTTGGTGTTAGTTAAAATCAGAATTCGGTTATTCGCGCTTATAAATTATAATAAATAATGTTATGTGATATAATTAGAGATGACAAAGGCAGGTGAAATCATTACTTTTTTGCAGCGACTAGATAGACTCGTATTTTATCGATTCGCGGGGAAACCAGTAGGCAACACGAACCCTTTCTTATGAGACGAATAGACACGAGTCTGCCTAGTCCCTACAAAAAAGTAATGATTTCACCTGCCTTGGCCATCTCTAGATATAATGATTCGATTATGTCATAATAGCTGCTTTTAACTGAATTGGCTTGTTAACATTCTGTACATTATAACTGTACATAAATAATATTTGCATATATACTCTTATATATTATATTGTAATGTTATAAATATCAGAAATGTATTTTCTAAATAAATAAATTGATTTTCACGGTAAGCCCGGAGCGTGGACGATGTAATATATGTTAAGGTGTTGCAATACATGTTAAAAATGGAAAACATTCGTAACTTCGATCCCTTATGGTAGAACAAGGTTACTATTATGTACGGATGTATTTCCTTGGCATCTGTCAAACAATTGTAATTTAGGAGTGGAAGTATCAAAGGCAAAAAGTACCATAAATTCAAATATACAAACGTTTTAAAATAAAATTTAACCAAGTTTTGGATGGAATGTTGAATTAATTAGAATAGCTCTGTGAAGATCTAAGTTATATTATATTGCGCCAACGCACCGACTCTTCTTACTACAACGCTTATAAGCGGGAAACATTTTTATATCACTTATTCACATGTAAATGAAAGATAACTCAAAAAAGCGCGTCTACCCTTAGATGGTAAATGTAATTGCAAGAAAGGCCGGTAGCTACGGAACCTCATACGTACCATTTGTCTAAACTGTCTGCAAAGATGTTCTACAACCGATACCGTTCCAGCGCTACTGTATTAAAAATGTTACCGACTGAAACCGGTGTTGTACGACCAACCGCTTCAAAAGAAAATCGTCTCGGGAGATGGTCTTTCTGGATGCGCCTGAAGCTGCTCATGTGCTTCACCTTGATTTGCAATTCATAGGTTCCAACATCGTAATACAGTCGAATGATTACGATTAAGTCTACGTGCAATATACCGGAAACTAACACTGCCTTCGATAATCTGGCCACGATCGAATGGAGTTAATTGTTTATAATGTGCACGTTCTCGTCTGCGAGGCATCACTCACGATCGCTCGAAGCATAGTCATTTTTGTATTTTTGGATTACTACTATCGGTTTGTAACAGGTGTTTCTGTAAGAACATGTACGAAACATCAAACTCTTGTTAATGCTGCGAAACAAACTAGACCAATGCAATATGATAAACAATCGTTTAAGTTGACCCAGCCAGTACAGAAATGAAATCTGAGCAGTTTATGAAGACATTTACCTAGCAGCCAATGTCCTCTCAATGAGCCTGATAACAACTCCTAAAAAGGTCTATAGATGTCGTTAGGATTAAATGCAACACATGCAACAAACACGCCAAGTACCAGCTGTCGTTAATCTTACACGTTGGTGAGGGTTCGTATATCGAAATAGTGGTTATTCGTTTACTCGTTACTTTTACCACGGAAAACACTATAAAAAGTCGATGCAAAGAAGTCTTTATAAACCTCTTACAAATTGCCTTAGTTGCATGTTTTTTTCCCAGGTGAAATGCAAGTGTTATATTAATTGCAAAACAATCGAAAGGAAGTTTGAACTTTTTAACATTTTCCCACACAAGGAACTTGATGAATTTTGTTCTAATAAGAAAACAACCTCACAGCAACTATGGATACTGAAGATAGCTCACGGAAAAAAATTATCTTCTATCTGGTTCCTGGTAAAGATGGTACTTACATTTGTGTACTTGCAAAGCATTCATGGATATATTTAAAGTTACCCAAAAGCGCTACCCTATCCTTTACTAAAAGAAGAAATTGGATGATACAGATTACCGAGATAACAGGATCAATCATAGACCACCAAATCTACCGAAAGAGATCGGCAACTTTGACGTCAAGATATTTTATCCATACCACGAGAAATATCCGATTTTTTTTAGAAATAAGTCGAGCAAGGAATACGTTACGTCCAACTCAAATCGATTATATAAGACTTTCAAAACGAAATTCCCCGAGTCTGGAGCAGCTCTCTTATTATAATCTTGGCATTAATTTGGCTGATACGTGCGTTTGTGTGTATGCACGAAGCTATGCCTAGCGAAAGCGGTTATGAAGTATGCTCGTTATTTTCTATTTTACAACCGCGGCTCTATTCGCAAAGTGCATTTATTACTTAAAATGACAATTGCGCCAGGTCGTATAGTGTTATTTGTTCTTCAAGAAAATGAAAGCTATGAAGGCAATGTTGCTCAGTGATTTGCAAGAAGCTTCGCAAAATTTCGCGACCTTCCATTTTCTATTGACGAGACGGTGATAACTGATTTTTGGGATATTGAATCTGCAACGGACTCTGACTACAAAAAAATCTAAATATCAACAAGGTGGTGAAAATAAAATTTTGAAAGCGAAAACCCACCTCTGTGGTGAGCAGGGAAACCATTCCGAAAATAGAGGGCTGGAAGACCATAAAGCTACCGCCGAAAAATAAAGGTAATAAAAGAATCTCTGAAATCTATGTTACCCTATCTGCACAATGGAGATCATAACGTTCTCTTTCGTGAAATTTAAGGGATGAATAGTGATGATTACGTAAGCTCAAAAGCTCCAATGACACTTATTTAATAATAGGTGTAATAAAATAATACAATAATAATTTATTATTTTTATTTTTAAAAACGAATTTGGAACTGTTGCTTTCGTTTCTTCTTACTCAGTAGTTAGCTGCAGAATCTTAGAGTTTAAACTGAAAGCAAAATTTATATTTTGGAAACAAATGTTTTCTTTCAATAATAAACGTTTTGATACTTAGCGTCTTTGATATAGATTTACACTCATCAATTGTCTATCAGTTGTGAGGAATGACATCCTAGACCACCTACATTAAATGTTTAATGATTTAAAATTTCGAAAAAATATAATTAATAATGAGTATTTACAGTATTTTGAAATTATCTGGCAAGTGGTTATACGCAGTAATTTGCCGAATATCGAGCTCTGTCTATCCACTGATAGGGTATTACGTAGTGCCGTAGCTATGGAGATGGGGATTATATTTATCCTTGTTATGACCGTATTCAACACTCCAAACTGATAGTAAGGTGAGTATTTGTTCTTGTACAAATAGTGTTAGTTAACTGCTTGTTTCTGTTGTCGCCTTACGTGTGTGCGCCCACAGAAGAATACCGTGAGTGAAACAGTGAAAAGTATGTGAGCGCTTTGCTGCTTCATGAGTTGATATTTCGTTAGTTCTTCTTATTGCATATAGATGCTTATTACATAGCAGGTGCTAATCTTTTCTTCTTTTTTCCAAATGATGTCTGTAGTTTAAATCACTGGAACATGTTTAGTTGTAACTATCAATTTTGTGTTTTTAATTAATTTAAACGTAGATTGTTGCTTGCGAACCATTCGTTTGCTTTCGCTAGTACGATTTCTGATTTATTTAGAGCGGTTTCTTACGTTGGACTTAAAGTCGAGGTGTCATCTACAAACAGAACATATTTTGTCGCAACTTATAGTCTGCTATATCATCGATACAAACGAAAAACAAGAGCGGACACAGTACAGCACGTACTGGGCAGTACACTAGCACGCCTCTGTTTATTCTTGCACGCTTTGATGTACTGTTTTCACAGGCAGGTCTTTGTTCTCTATCTGTTAAGTTAAACTTTTATTAATCTGCGAGTTTGTCCTGATATCCCACCAAAAATGCAACTTTTTCATCAGTAGCTGATGATTTACATAATCAAAAAAAATCGTTACGTCGCGACATGTCAAAACCAGATCATCTTTGTCACTTAATGCTGTTGTTACATTCTCTAATAGATCGACTATTGCTGACGTCGTTTCTGTATCCATACTGGCTGTTAGTTAACACATCTTACATTCGAAGGAGCTTAATAGCTTTCTTTTATGTGCTACCTCAAAGATTTTAGAGAAGATACGGCAATGGGTCTAGAGTTGTTTGGCTATTTCTTATGTCTAGCTAAGGATCCATCACATCATCAGTTGAAATGATATCCAAAAAGGAAAGATAATAAAGATAATAATAATTGCAATAAATACAGACCCAAAATGTTTAAGTAAATACTTTACAAAAATAAACATAAATAAGATAAATAAAAGCGGATAGCACCTCTACAGATAAATGTTCCAACAATGTTGGCATTTAAATAGCGTTTAACGTTCAAGTTATCGTCTTAACAGATCGATATCAAACATTCAACGAACTGAGAAAGCCCTCATGAATATAGTGCGCGCGAGTAGAATAATAGCTCGTCGGAAGACTCAAAACCTAGAGGCCACCTGAGACCCACTTCCGTTACCGTTACCAAACAAGAATGACATATTCCCTTTTCCGTCGCTGGCGTTCTCTCCATTAGCATCTTTGTTTATTTCCTGTTATAGGGATTATTTTATTTCTTACAAGAGTACTGGAATGACGCTTTTTTAGCCGTGGTGGTTATTTCTCGGATTCCAGACGGGTCCCAGGAAAGTTTTTATGCCGTCATAAACACGCGTGAAGGCGTACTTTAACTTGTTCCTTAAATCGTTTTATATTCTAAGACGTTTAGTTTTTATTCTTTTAAATAGGAACGTAATTTATTACTTGTGTTAGAAATTTCTTCTTAATAAGTTCGTTGTAATTCCAAGTAATGTAAGTACCTTTCTCGCCGTATATTCTAGAAACTAAAATTCTGTAATTTGTATAGATAAATAGTATATCGATTAGTGCCCAAGCAATAGTTAATGCAGAGGTTTCGAATTCAAATAGCAGTTTATGACTATAGCTAAGATCAAAGATCATACTACATGGTAGTGTGTTAGAATTTGTTTTACTTGTTCGTCATTTCTAGTATATTGTTGTGGGATCTACTTCCTTTTTATGCGTTGAAAATTGAATTAAACAATTTTTATGTGTGGGAGTTACTGTTTTATTTTAAATGAAGCTTTAAATTATATTTCCTTTACAGATTTTCAAAATGTCTTTTAAATTATTTAAATACAAATTGCCATTATAATCTCTAACGAAACAATTAAATTTTGACTGGAATATTAATTTGAAATTTAGAAATTGTATTAACTTGAATTGCTCGCGATGAAGGTCTCTCGAGAAATTTTGGAAAAGTTGTCTTTGTCGAAAGGTTTATTTATTTTCTGAATTATTTTTCTAATCTCCATTCATAGATTACTAAATCGACCAAGTCAAATGATACCCCTGATGTAATAAAAGCCATTTGAAATGCCTTGGCTACCATAAGGAGAATACGAATTTTATCTGAAATTGAAATGATAAATAAATATAATTATGGTTTAAGTTAATAATTTTGATTCCTCGCAGCACAAGTTGTTTAATGGATTCTTCTTCTTTTTCTTTCGTGAAACCTATCTTTCTAAAGATGTAAAACGAGGGTGAAAACTTAATCTGGAGGAAATTGGAGGGAAAAGGTCATCAACACATCGACATCTTTACGAAATTTCCTTAAGAAAAGGGTATATTAAGATGCTTTGATGGGATCTTCATCTTCAAAATTTTGTAAGGGAAATATAATATCAAAATTTCATAAAATAAAATAAATGAATTTGCAAAGAAACAAATTAGATATCACGACTTAGATAATAATAATAATATTTTGGCGCCTGCATTTTCATTTGAAGCAGCCCAATTTATTTTAAAAAAGGTATTGTAATGAGCCTCTTATTAAAAAGGAATGGTAGGGAACAGTTATAGAGTTGTATACACAAAGAAGTACCAAATGTAGTTTGCCCAACCCAGCACATTTCCTTTGAAAATCTGATATATATGCTATAATAGCGCCATCTAGCGGTTAAATCACTCAATTTATTTTTTCTGTTGGCAACACCGCACTTGAGTAACCGGTAAATATCCTAGAATAACAATTAATATTTAACATATGTTAAACGTCCTTCGCATTGTCAAAACTTTTGGTGGTATTCAGCGCGAGTTATACCATGGTCTGCAAATGAATTTAAAAATTACATTTCTTAATATCGACAATTTCAGCACTTGATGACCATTATCATTCATTTCATGTGAAGCAAATTATTTTTCTAACAGATTATATAGAAAAATTTTCATTTTTTATTACATGAAACGAACACAAACAAATATTTGTATTATATGATCTGCATTAATCTCTTGGAATCAACAAATTAATTCATAAAGTTTTTTTTTTGTAATTATAAGTAAATAATAGACAATAACCGGATAACAGAAAGGCCACTGTACCTTCGCTAAAACCGAACATATATACTTGTAGGTACCTATCTATCTGTGACTAATCCTTCATGTTCAAATTTGGAATAAAAACACGTCGAATACGGCGATGTCCGCGTTGTAGGTTCGAAAAAACACGTTCGTATCGACCGGAAAGCTGCTCTTCGTCGCGGGAAAGCGAAAAAATTTGTAATTCTCGAGCCGATTTTACCGTTTGGCCTAAGTTTTGCCTGACGACGCCCACGCGTCCGGCATAGTTCTTCCACTGACGCGTCAAATTACCAAACGCTCGTTAATATACTTGCGCCCGCTCCAAGCGAACGGAATTATGCCTTTTAGTTGAAAAAAGTAGCCAATTTTCAATCTCGTCCCATGTTTTTCAGAAATCCCCTCTCGTTTGGCTGATTTCAGGTGCTTTCTTATATCTCTCGCTCAAGGATGGGAAAGCGCTTACGTAAAGGTAACGATCAACTATTATTAACATACTGTGCATATATGCTATATAAGCCCAATATCTCTCTCGCTACATGCGACGGTATAAAATATTTTGTGCACGGTTGCTAGGTAAACTACCCCCGGGAGTCTTTATATTTCGGTGGTAAAACCGGCGTTGTGTGTGTCGAATCTGTATGTAATTGATCTTGGACGATTGATGATATGAATTATTTTCTGTGTAAGAGTAGTAAGTGAACCACCCCTGGCAAGTTAATAGTATCTCAGTGGCAGGGCAACATATAAATCTGTATTTTATGTATCCTTCTAATTTGTTTCTATAGTACGGCCGCCACTGGACATTCGAGTGTCACTTTTTTCTCACTGTTAATGTTTATAAAAAAAATCCAAAACAGTTTCTTTATCAGTGTGCATGAGATAATGGTTAAATTGGTTAAATTCAAAAAAGCGTCCAAAATTTTTCCCAGATATATTGTTTTGTTCCAAATTAGGCGACCGGTTTCGTGCCTAACAAGTACATCATCAGGCTAAGAATTATATTTTTGACTTAATCTAGTTACTTTAATAATTCTTGACTGGATAATGTGTTTGTGAGACACGAAAACGGTCGTCTAATTTGGAACAAAAGAAATGGTGGGAAACTTTTTGACCTTTTCTTCAGCTTTCCTAACATATATAGGATATTCTGTTTAAAGAAATCGTAACAGAATATATCAACCATGGCAACTATTTCGATAGACACTAGTTAAAACAAAAAGTATTTCTATGTCCGCCGCCGCCATCTATACCAACAACATCAAGGCACGGTATAACATAGGCCATAGGCCATAAGGCCAAGTACTTACAATTACCTAACCAGTATTTATTTTATGTATAAAAGCAAAGCAAAAGGTAAAGTACACGTAATTATTATTTTTCCCAGAAAACGTTGTCTATTCAGAAGGATTTTTGAAATGTTTCAATTACTAAAGTCCGACATTTTGCATTGTGTAATCTGTACTATTTCAATGTGGTGAGATTCTGCTTTCACGGTCTGTTGTATAGATTTTCCTCCATTAATATTGCTTATTATTATTCTAGGCATTATTTCATAATGAATTTGAATTCAGCGAAAATGAATTAAATTCCTTCTTGCTTAATTTGTTACTAGGTATATCCACGGAGTGATTGCAAATCATGATGTTGGAATAAGTTTGCTAACTGGATTCTCGATCGCGTTTACACGAAACGCATACCTATGATGTATTTCATATATTTGTTGCCCACGTAATAACATTATGGCGTATCGAAGTATAATTTTGCTTTGCTGTTAGTAATGTAAATACATACCTATGTACATGACGAATTTTCTTAATTTATCGGGATTGTAATATTTCTTGAATGTAATTTGATAGCTTCTGTCTGTGCCAGTCTTACTTCTCTTAATTTAGTTTTGAAACTAAATTTCCCAAAGTTTGCACACCTTAGATTTATCATATGTGAATTCATTCATGATCCTGCAATTAAAAAGGCTATTTGAAGAATTCACAACACACAGAAAGTTCATATCTGCTTTTGCTTTAATGATAGAAAAAAAAATTGTTATTGGCCTTTTGGTGCTGTGTCATTAGCCATTTATAAACATTAGCCATATATATAAATATTTGGAAATATACACATATAAAAGACATGATACCAACAACCCAAAGACCGTGGGGCTAACATGAGGCACGCTTCACTCCCGGAGCCGATCGGATGACAGAAAAATATTACAATAACTTCTACAACTGTAGGAAACGCTACTATAAATGGTTATAGAGTCAGTAACGCGAGAAATTTGTCAAAATTAGTGAAACAATATTCAAGAATGGATCAAGAATGGGGCAATGCTTGCAACGTTTGCTACAATCAACAACAAACAGATATTTCATCAATTGTTTAACCGATATATCGTACTTATTACAGTACTAATGTAACTAATGTAACTAATTTTATTACTATGAATAAATAAAATAATATTTGTTAATGGTTACGGCAAACTATACAGTGTCCTTATAATTATAATGGTTGAAAGAACAACTAAGCGAAATGATGTTTTCGCATTTACAACAGCTTTCACCATTTACCTTCTACATAATAATGGCTGACAGAACTCGTACACGAAGTAACAGCATTCGTTATTATATTTTGGCTTCCGTTGGTGATTTATAAAACTTCGTAATTAAATAAAAAATCTCGTTCCGGTAATAACAGATGCTGGGCGTGCGTGAAGACCTTGTGTCGGGATCGTACACTTTTTAATAGCTAGTTGTTATTTATCTGCGAATGTATAGTAATATTTCGACATGTCGTCTTTACCAGGACGAGATTTTTTCAGATGTCTAATTACAAAGGAAATTAGAAATTTTCATAATTTACCGACGGAAGCTAACGTATATTAATTAATTAATTAGCGTACTTGGCATGTGGAACAAATACTTAACTTAGAGGTTAACAATAATAAGACAGAGCTTTTACCACTCCTCAACTGGTTTGAAGATAATTATTTAGGATGTACGAACAGGTATACATATTTTTTTTATAATTTCCATATGTACACTGGCCGCAATTAAAAATGCACCATCAACAAATTTCTGTAAATTAATGTTTATTACTATCAAACATGCTTGTACTATTCAACAACGTCTGCGAGGCATAACTCACGATTGTATGAAACACTGCACGCTTTTCACTCATTTTTATACATTTGAATTACAACTATCGGATTGTAACAGCTGTTGCTGTAGAAACATGTACGGAATATGCGGCTTTTGTAAACGCTGGAAAACAAACTAGACTCATAGAACATGATAAACAATCGCTTATGGCGCATTTCTAATTGCAGCTGGTGTATATTATGTTTGTATGAATCTTTTACAGGTAAACGTCCGCGTGTTGACACTTAAACAGACTCTTAAATTCTCGCATTTGAAAGGCAATATGCCTGCGCAAATTAAGATGAACGTTGTTTACTGGAACTTTGCACCACCTCTTGTGAACCACAGTGAAATTCTGGGCAGCTGAATTTAAATGCGCCCGTACCAGCTTGATTGACGATAAACTTTCGGTACATCAAAAACTACAACTATTGCCGATAACATCGGAAAAGTTGTGGTAAGCGATCATTGAATATTGAATTTGACAAAAAGACTCTTGTTTCTATGTAAGGCTGGAAATTTTTCAAACTACCCTCGTATTTTTGAAAACAGGAGAAATACGTCAGTTTAAAAAATCCAAGACAAACTATGACTTACACTTAAAAAAAAAATTTACTTTATCTTACAATTCGAAATTTGATTGATTTATTTAAAAAATGTGTAAGCTGCATTCTACTCAAAAATTCCCTTAAGAATGTCAAAGTTACTTTTCTTCTTACTTCACCACTAAATGAGATACCGACGTGCATTGTAAACTTACAAAATCGATGTTCTGTTATATGTACATCAAAAACAAAGAACGACAACTAGTTTCTCTTTGTGCCTATGAATTTTTAAAAGAGACATCGAGAATATATTATCTCTTTTCTTTTATAATTAATAATTATTAAGTTACCGCAATAAAGGCTCTAACTTTGCTCTACCTTTATAAATGCAGCACTCTAGACTATAAAATATATGGATTTAAAGCCTTTAGCTGAAAGATGTATCTACTGGCAAATGATGATCGAACGTATGTTTACTCAACATGACGTACAGGTATCGTTTAAATTTTATTATACACATCCCTACGCCGATGAAGTTTCGTTGGGAAACAAATTTTGCCGCCGCTAATAAACTTTTTGACTTAAGTTATTGTCATCGTCAAGTCGGAACGCGCTCACACGAACTCATCTCAATTTCAGTTAAACGACTTGAGCAATTGTTGTGCGGTAAATTTTGGGAAATAAAAGTTACTAACACGTTGACGAAACTTTCTCGAGCTATAAATTCACGAGGCGTGACTAGGGTTCCATCTATGTAAGGCCTGCTCGGTTTCTTCGCCCCCAGTCAAGTCGACAAATGAAGATATGTTGTGGTCAGATTAGATTGCGGGAAATGTCCCAACACGAATCTAGGTTAAAAGAAAATCAAACAAATAAAGTACCCACGCCACGAACCGTGCATCCACAAATACACAAACACGCTTTTCTTGGGAGATAGCGGAGGACGCAAATGGACTGCCGCCTTATTTAATTCGGCGCCGATATTGTTCCGTTTGTCTGTCGCAATTGATGAAAGAAATGTAATTTTGCATTTGTAACTTTAAATTAAGGTATTAAACTTAAGCTTCTCAATCTTACAGTTTTGTTTATTGCAAAACACGAGTGTATTTGCTCCCCTATTTAATATCAATTATGAATAAATCGTAGTGTAGGCAGTACTTAGCAATGTTCTTCGCTATAGATTGAAGTCAAGTCGAAATACAGAGAGTAACAAGTTTACAATTTACTTAGTAGAGAAAATCACAGTGTACAGGTAGCGTCAATGTTGGGATGGTCGTTAATTAACAAAAACAATATTTCCCAGCTTAATTGTGCTTTCCGATATTAAAGCCGAAATTGGATCATATCAAGTGGACTGAAAAACAAAAGAATTAACAGAAAAGAAAAAATTGAAGTGAAAGAATCAAGTTAATAAATAAGTTAAATATGAACTCACTGAAGAATTTGAAGTCAAGAACGTGCTCCAATAGGGTGAATCTCTGTCGACACTACCTTTCAACTTAATCTTGGAAAAAATTGCTAGAGATAATCACTTGAACAGGAAGGGGACATTATGAGTAGAAGTCGTTTATTAATAGGTTATGCTAATCATATTGTACTAGTAATGAGGGATAGGAAAGAGCAAATAGAAATCAGAAGAAGGTTAACGATGGGAGCAGAATGAATGGGACTGAAAGTAAACGAAGAAAAAACCAAATAATGACCCTGGGAACAACTGGAGAGAAACTCAAAGTGAGGCACATTAACATGAGGGAAATGTGAGGAGGAGAATCAAGTTAATCTGAGAGTAGTGATGATCAATAGGAGCGCAGGAGCGATGAACCATCTGCTAAAGTCCAAGTGCCTATCTGTGAATTCGATATTCAGAATATATAAGACCAACAATATTTTAACGATGTGATAAAAATACTGAAGAAAGTTTAATGCCATAGAAGAGAAAGACTTTTCGAAGAATACTTGGTAGAATGAAGATTGAGGAGGTTTATTTAAGAAACACCAACGAGAATTTACAAGAACTATAAAATAAATGAGGTAATACAATCAAGAAGATTACAGAAGATTAAGCTGGGGCATATAAGAATCGTAGTATGGAAAGAATCTATGTACAGAAAGAAGAGAGTGACGCTTATGAACAGATAAATAGTGGCAGCAGACTTAAGGGGGGCAAATATTCGAAACTGAACGGTTACGACGGAAATCACTAAATTTTGGTACTGATGGGTATGTATAGTGTTCTTATTCGCAGTATCTAGGTTAGCTATCATTGGCGCGATACATTCATCACGCATAGTGACTTCAGCATGTCCACTCGCTCCAGTATATCCACTTGCTTAATGATAAAGTACCTCCAGTGATTGCGAGCTTGCTTTTAGAAACTGCAACTCTTTGTCTCGCCCAATATCTAGGTTGCGAGGGAGTTAGAAGAATACTAAATCCAGGCAACGTGGTAGCGGTGGAACGGAACAATAACTCCTCTGTCCATTTTCTTCACCTTCTAAGTGTAAAGTCAGCCTACAACAATCTTCAGTAAAATTTTAGGAGTATCTAGGTGTGATTCTTTAGATAGTCGTCTAAATTGTCAGAAAAACATAATTTGATACAGTTTATGGCATAAAACGTACAGAATCAGTGCTTTAGTTGCGTCCCTACATCACTTGCATTATACTACTTCTAAAATTAAGAGTTTCCGTTTGTGTTTCGTCATCAAAGTATTTGTGGATAGGTAGAATTATCAAAATTTGCTGTGGTCAAAAACAATCGCTGTTGCGATTAAATAAAGGAATAGAGTGACGGTAATTGAATTTCTGACTTTGAGTCTAATTGTCGTCGAACTAAGTCATGTTGGTTTTGTATCCAATTCCAATGTGTTTATCACTAAAATTCAACGTGTACTTCGAAGTATGAGTTCCGGAATAATATTCATAGACGTGGTGTTTACGTGTTGGAATATCGCCATTACAAGGTTAGTTCTCGTTTAAATTTCTGATGCCCGATTACAAATTTAGTTATCTGTCCATTTGAGTTTATATTTCTGAGAGAATGTTTTTGAAACATTCCTGAATTTACAAACCCTAAATTTATTCTGTTAATTTGGAAAAATCATCAATTTCTAAATTTTTTCTCGCAAATAATATTGCAATATATATCATATTAAAGATTATTAGATACTTAATACATTGGTTGACTTCCACAGATTGTCAATCAAATTAATTTGCATTCTTCCATTAGCGATTTTTTGTGCGAATTAACATAAAATATTCTCATAAAATCATAAGTGCCTGGCGCCTCCGCCAAATATGTTACGGGGTATTCTTCTAACACTAAGACACTACTACTACTTCTTACAAATATATTTTCTTTCAACCATATCCTGCTATGTAGTTCTCTTTCTTACGAACTACAACCAATTAACTTCCTATCTACCTATCTTGACCTCGATTTTCTCGTTTTTTCCGCAGTTCCGCAGCTTGTAAACATGTCAATAAATTGTGTAAGGAAGATCGGCTTCGATCTACATTTACATTACAAAACCTTATACCCTAAATCTTATAAGTAGATATTCATATAAATTCATGTTATTATTTGAAAATTGAAGATATCTATGGTCGTATACTTAACTCTTGTGCTGTAGATACACAAATTCTGTCAAATTTTTACACTAGTTTTGCACTACGCACGTTAGTTATTTTTATGTACATACGCACCTTTTTCGTTGATGAAAATAATAGATTTTTGATAAGAAATGCTGCAGAAATTGTTGAAGTACGAAGTACGCAACACACCTCGCGCACTGGCGATTCCTATGATCATTGAAATCGCGGAATTTGTAACGTATCATTGTCATCGCATTGACACGAGGCTGAGTTTTATTTCTTTATCCCGTAATTAAGAACTAATCGTTGCAGCAGAAGTTTGAACACACGTCGCTTGGATCGAAAAACAAGTCAGACGAACCAAATTTCAAGAATATGATGCGTTGTATAAATATATTTCCTTTTTCTTTATTATTTATATTTTCTTGTGACTTGTCCTGTGATACATATACCTGCTTGGATAAAGTAAATAAACTAAACCATCTTCCTCCATCTAGGCAAAGTATTAGAACGCCTTCGAAGTATAATGTGTTCGGCATTGAACATCAAATTTTATCAAATTTAAACATCAGACACGTATTTTTCTTAATAACACTATATCTCTCTCTTTTCTGTATCCAGCGTATGGAAAATGTATGTCTCCAACATATACATGTTTTGTATGTAACGTTTTTAAACAATTAATTCTAAATATTGAGTCTAAGTAACCACTTGCAATTAAAGACTAGTTCTTCATTCGAAAATTGTACTCAAATGGTTTTAATATAGTGTTGATATAGTTTGGTTACAGTGATAACAGTATACAAAATATACTGACATTGACGACCTTAGACTGTTGAACCAAAATTTCGCCTAAGGAAAAAGGAGAGTTTAGCAAGATGTTACAAGCTACGCTATTCCTACCGACAATGTCTACAACAAAAAACATTTATGAAATTAATGCTTACATTTTGTACTATTACATTCATTCTACTAATGTAGAATTAAAAAAGAAATGTAACGCTAAGATTATTGTAATAATTTATCTACGCCCGAATTTCCTTCCTTTCATCCCGATACATTTGCGCAATCACTAGTAATAAAACTTGTTCTCCATTTTTCTTAGCACAATAAGCGTTGCACTCCTAAATACTTGCGTTATATGTAACTTCATGCATAAATCATATGCATGAACTGTATCTAGTAGTTAAAATTTTCAATCAATAGTTGAGAACAGCATGTTTTGTTTACTGCTGTTGTGGTAACCAAATAATACTAATACCGGAAACTATTTGGGTACAATATCCAAATGCAGGACTCGCGATTCAGCATAAATTTCTGTTTTACTCTTAGTGTTAGACGTACACATCATTATGCAAAAACGTTAGAGCTAGAATTTTATCTGTAGCTTTAATTATATCTATAAATATAGAAAAATGGCGCTTCAAAAAGAAAACGTATTTCTGGCGTTTGAATTTGGCAAAACTTAGTGTCCAATCCTGAACCCTTCTATAATTCAAAGCTTTTCGAATGCAATGTCTAGGTGGAGCCGCGAATTTAGGCGATTGAGTACAAAATGGTGGAAGTACTCGGTTTTCTAGCTGTTGACCCCCTCTAGACGGAAATACCTTTGAAAGATGCCGTATGGTGTGTATTACATATTCGGAAAATTTTGACCTACCATACACGTAATAGACACAATTTTGCTTACTGAGTTACTTGTATTTAAAGTTAAGTGTTATTGCAAAGAGTAATAAACAATTTCAACATTGATGATTATAGAACGGCGATTAACAGTGTTATATTTCATGTATTTAGCAAACATTGAGAGCAGATCAGAGTTCATTCAAGAGGAAGCACTAACCGCCCTATGGTTAGTATAACATTTTCTTTTCTGTACGCGATAAGTGATATAGCGGCGATACTCGGATTTCGAATCCGATACCATCAAAACCTTTTTGCGCTAGAGCGCGGTTTCCGTAGAAAATCAGTTCTGAAGTATGTGCACACGGTAGAAACATATCGATTCTGAGTTGACACAAGCAAGAGCTTAACAATAATAAGTGGAGAAAAGGGAAGGTAGAGTTGTTGTTGTTTCGGTTTGATGGACATGTCGGACCTATCAGCTCTGCTCTTTCTCCGCACTATATTACACACTTCCAGTTTTACCCCATACTTCAATCAAAACTGACTCGATTACGTTTATTGGAAATATTGATTGGGAAAGATTGTCTTTCAGACCTCATTGACGTCCCAGGCGGCTATATATTTTCCATCATCGATAATATACCGAAGCAATTCCATAAATAAATATTGATTTAGATATTTTTTCGGAAGCTATTATTAGGTTCAAATAATTTCGTGGTGTCGGATTGTAATAAATATCTACTGTAAAACAAATTATGTTGGCTTTACAAAATTACGTTTCCTTTAGCGACAATAGCAATAGTTTTTTCTCCAATTTTTTCGAAAAATACTTTCGACGGTGTATTTAACCAGATTTCCATTTACTTTTCAGGTAAATATGAAATCGAGTTTTCTGTGTAAATTGTAGAAAAAGAATTTATATTTACTCAAGAAATACATAACATACAAATGATCTTTGATAGTATATTTTACGTGTTTTTATTTCACATAACCAGAAACAGTAAAAGATAAAAAATAAAAAGAACCACCCCGAGATCACCTATAGTTACAGTATTTTTACACACACATTGTAGTGCGTTCGTTTGTAAAGTTACTTTTATGTTACAATTATCAACTTACAAATGCGCGTAAATTTATGTAGTACCTTAACCTAATAAATGTAAAATTTTGCTCTGAGTTGCTTTGATCTTGTTTACTTAGGCAAATATAAGTATTTGTAAGTTACTTTCAGAGTATATTTATTCGTGGGGATGTGTGCAGGTGTTACATTGTATATACTAAATCTTACCACCTTATCTTACTTTATTACCAACCTTACACGTAAATACATACTACACCAGTTGCACGTAGATAATTTTATTGAATTGACGAACAAAGATATCTGGTTATACGAAACAGGTTTAAACCGTAGTTAGACTTACAAACTCGTATTTCGACAGTAGCACTGTAATAACGAGTTTCTCAAAAGCAAAACACCTCTGATTATTGTAACAAGAATACACATCTAACGATATTCAAAGCTGAGTGATCTGTTTAGACGTAAGCTCCTTTTAACATAAAAATTATGCGGCTTGGTGAACGATTCGTTCTCGTTTCTATCAAGATCTAGAAAAATGGTACGATATGGCTGTTGACAACTGCAAATGTATTGCACAAGCTATTGTTGTATTTCGGTTCGATGAATAACAAATACTCTAACATATCTCGTTGCTCTTCGTTGGTATAGGATGAATGGTAATCGAATATGTATTTTTCGTAAAATAAATAATAATAACTTATATCGTATACCTATAACCTGAGTACAGGAAATGTATAGACTAAATATTACACATTGCATATATACTGTAATGTTTTTAAAACTGTATTTTACTGTAAAATTTTCGAAATTTTTACAAATGTTAGAAATTTACTAAAATTGGGGGTCGTGAATCCGGGAATGTCCCTAGACACTCTTTCGGCAAATGAAAGTTTTGTTTGAGGATAGTTTCAAAACGGAAAACGAGAAATGAAATAACCACTAACCTTAAATGTTGTAGCCTTCTTCTACATAAACACAATATTCTTCAAATGCACTTTTGAATAACTTTTAACTTTAAATAGTGAATCGAAACTAGGAAAATTGGAGCAACTTCTCAATATACTATGTCTGAATGATATATCTCGACATAAAGTTACAAATAATAATTAATTATTGTTAGTTTCATTGCCAACGGTTGTGTTTTCATAGACACCTATGATAATTCTTAACAATTTAAAATATACGATTATTGAATTGGATTCCGAAACAAACGATTTTGCTGTAGTGTGACGCAAGGACGCAACTGCTGCCGGAATTCTGTGTTCTAGGAAGACATATTTGAACACATGCAACACTACAACGTTAAATTGTGCTGAGAACTTAGATGATACGAACCGAAAGACATTTAATTGACATTTATAACTTTTGTACCACTAACGTATGCCCTAGAACTTGCTGTAGAAATTTCTAATGTTAACTTTCAAAAAAGAGAATGATAGATATAAGTAGTTAATATACGTCTTCCCCACGCTTGTCGTTGGCTGGACTTCTATTAATTTTGTATATTAACTTTATTATTTTTACGCCCCAAAGATATTCGGCACAAAAAACAGGATTCTTTCTCTAGGGATCGAGCTTCCTATCAACAGATGGACCCTCATACCCGATAGGTGTACAATGTGAACTTAGTAAAGAAGAAGTGTCTACGGCGCTGATGACAGCTAACTCGTCGTTTTTAATAACATTACAATATATATAAGAAAGGTGCAATAAACTAAATGAATTTCAAATGCGCTGAAATAAAAAATAAATAATGCAAACAATCTATAACTTCAGCTATTGCTTTAAAAGAATTGCAATGCACAGCACACGATTCAGAAATGTTGTAATTGTTATGGGTCATAATCATAGGCGATTTAACTAAAACGTTTGCTCTTCTTCTTGCAAAATTAAACATACATTCGTTACGTGTTTCTAATCTAGGTACGTTGAAATTAATTTTATTCAATAACCACGGACAGTCAATATAGTTATTTAACAATACAAATAAGAACTTTGCACTTAATCTATTACGCTTTTCACATAATGAAACAAAATCTGGCCTAGAAAACATAATATATGATATGTATAAGCATGTCCTTTTTCTAGGTAAATTGCATAAATTTTAAACCGTGAGTACTTTAAATAGCGCCTTTGAGTGGATTCAATATTATTTATGTGAGTTTCGCATCTTAGTAATCTGATGTCATTGAATTACAGCAACTTCTACAGATGAAACAGTGTCGTCGCAATTGCTGGATTTATATGATTAACAAAAGTAAGTTCACTGTCGAAGGTGACGCCCAAATCTTTAGTAGTTTGAAATTGTTGGAGATCTTCACCATTTAACTTACATTAAATCCATTAACTACATAAAATCTCTGAGGTTGTAGCTTCTGGTATATGATATAGTTTTACACTTCTTAATATTGAGTTGCAAATGATTATACCCCCACCGATCGTTAATTGCTGATATATCTTTTTGCAGATTAATGCAGTCTTGAGTAGATCTTACTCTAAATATTTTTAGATCATCGGCAAATATTAAGTGATCGCTATTAATAACGTTGATAATGAAATTTATAAACAGTAAAAATAAATTGCACTAAGATCGGATCCTTGTTGCTATCCAGAAGACGAACACAAAGTGTGTCTCTCTGTAAAGGGCTTCCAATACAAACTGAATAAAGCAAGTTCGTAACTCTTGATCATAAGTCTGCGTTGGTTGGGTAACATTTTATTTGCATTATAAATATGATCGCATAGTATAAGATTTTTGCAAAATTGTGTGGAATAGATGTACAGCTGTAGTTGCGCATGGTATCTGAGTTTCCAATTAAGGCACACTTTACGTATTTTTCATATATCAAAAGAGGGTGTCAAAATCTAGCATAGTACTGGTAAGAAATAAAAAATTGATGACGGCCAAGAAGAACCAAGACGTCATACAAAAATGTCGATTACACTATTAAATAGAAGATCGAAATTCTTCCTCATGTCTTGCTTTGCTAGCTACTAATCTGCTGTACTGGCTGCACATATGTCATTAAAAATAAGCTTCTTTAGTTAGTTCAAGTATTAGTAATAGTTGGACAATAGGAAAGCTCTTCAAGAATAATGAAACTATCTTTACGGATGCCAACTACTTTTTGTGCGTGGATCACCCCAAAAGTGTATGTGAACAATTGAACTTGTCATATGTTGACGACTCGATAGTAAGAGGGTCTGCATTTGGCTGTGTCAGAGTTAAGGCCGGTTTCCATCTAAATGACGCGGTGCATCATTTTTAAAGCTGGTCCCCCACCTAAGTAGAACATCCTGACGTGTAGCAATATATTTAGATGACTATTCCCACCTTCAACGAGCACAGCGGGGTACAAATGTGGCAACGGTCTCGAAGGGTACAAAGTTTTGGCAGGACGCCTAGATGGAAACGCTATAATTTAAATATACGCAAACAATTGTATGCAGAATTTTGATGTGTCGCGCCGCTAAGCTGGGAATCGGCCTTTAGATGTTGGGTGTTTGAGTTCCACCATGGTCAAGTGGTTACGTCGTGAGACGTTACATATACCACTTACGCTTATGACAAGCTTAAATGTTTATATATCTCTCATGGCTGTCCCCACATTGCCAGCGCTTTGTTGCTATCATATCCACGTTGTAAAGTGTGGAGTACAACTAATTATTGTCCAACATGGGAATATTGTAAATAAATTGTCACAGTTTTTGGTGGAACTCTGACCTACGTCTCCCAATATTGTTGGGAGCAGGACCTCTTAGCAGTGAACCACCAACACGTTGACAGCATTTCTGCGATTAAGTGATGTTATCCTAGATTTTATTTTCGTCTATGATATTCGTAAAATTTTCAATAAATGTTTAAAGATCGTGAAATTCGAATCTAAAGCTTCCACCAAATTTGTCGAAAACCTGGACTTGATATATAGTGTTACAAAATTACATTCTGTTTATTGAGTTTATTGAGATGCTAATAAAATTAGAATATTCTATTATAATTATGCTTATAATTATGAAACCTTGTCAAGACTAACATGTAGAAAGATAATGTTTTCAGCTGCAAATGAAAAAAAGAATGCTTAAGGATGCAGGTTGTTCCGCAACATTTGATTCATGTTTTTATGTATGTACAAGGTGGGCCAAATTCGATACTTTTATGGAACTTATATTTCTCAAGGAATTTGACAAAAAGTTACCTAAGCTTCTGGAGCTCGATTTTAAAGAGAAATCGACTGGTGAAATCCCTATTTTTATATCTTCCTTAATATAAGAGATACAGAGCGTTTTCATAAACGCAATCCTATGCTCTAATTTTTTCTTTTTTTTTAACTCCTTTTTGTTGAAATATTATCAAGACTTGCATTTATATGTGTATATGGAACACCCTATATATTTTTACACTATTGAAAAGCATAAGCATATAAAATTACCTTTAAAATGATATAACACACTTGATATTTTATTTAAACAATTTTTGAATTATATGTTTTTCTTCATTTCACATTATTTTAAGATTCATTCTAAAGGTAATTTTATATGCTTTTCAATAGTGTAAAAATATATAGGGTGTTCCATATACATATATAAATGCAAGTCTTGATATTATTTCAACAAAAAGGAGTTAAAAAAAAAAGAAAAAATTAGAGCATAGGATTCTGCGTCAAAAAGCGCCCTAATATAGTTTTTATATAAATTAAGCATTTTCACAAATAAAAAAGTTACAAGGGTTTTTAAAAATTGCACATTCTAAGAAAACACTCTGTATCTCTTATGGAAGATATAAAAATAGGGATTTCACCAATCGATTTCTCTTTAAAATCGAGCTCCAGAAGCTTAGGTCAGTTTTTGTCTAATTTTCAAGTATCATTCAACACTTAGTTGTATGTATTTTTCTATTTTTATTTCATTGTATTATATATTGTTAGTAAATACGTTTTCGATTAGAGTTTTGTGAGAATAGACCATTATTACTACCTACCTTAAAAATTATGTTAGCAGAGAAATAATAAGGGTTTGGAATATCTGTATTTCCAAAGGAGCTGCTTTGCCCCTACTTTAAAGACTCTGTATGTTGTCTTCGAGTGGCCATAATCTAATAGGCCTATTGTTATTTTCAAAACCCCGGAGTATTCCTATTTATAATTTTGATGTGGGCTTTGCTTTTAGAAATACCCTTAAAAAATAAAAAACCTGTACAATGGATCCTGACAGTGATCATATAAGCTTTGATATGTACTTACATAAACCTTTTAGATTTAGGAACTATAAACAAAATTTAAGATTTGTTATTATAATAACTTATATAAATTATAAATTAGTGAATAATCGTTGGACAGTTTGTTCCTTCTTCCGTCAAAATCAAGCGGTAATTACCAGAGTCTCTTTAATTTCTTGAAGAAAACGTGATTGAATATGTTGGTAAAGATGTTTTGACTTTAACTAAAATTTCTAAAGAAAGTTTACTCTTACACCATTTTATGGAGTGATACGTAGCTACCTCGTAGATTTATTAGTTTATACCAGGGTGTATAATATGCTTAGTTTTTATAATACCAAGTTTTTTTAGCTATGTTATTTTATAATTCGCTAACGAAATCAGTGGCAATGTATTTGCCTTTATTTATTATTTTATTTTCAAATGCTTTTCGTACCTTAGATAGGAAGCATTGTTAATAATTCACATCTCTTTGTAACCTGCGCTTATATTATTATTTTGTTTCCCGTTTAAAGGGAGAGGAGTCGGTTGTTATCCTACAGTTATTCACTTTGTTCTTTTTCACAGCTGTTATTATTTTCATATTAAGCAGAAAACGAGCTTCTGCTTACGCGGGATTACGGTACTTTTCTCATTATACAAAATATATTCATTCAAACAGAGTAAAAACTAAACATCTCCTGTATACGAGATTAACTTGGTGTACTCTACAATAAAAGAACGTCATAGGGATAGAAAATGTTTCTATAAATTACCTTTAGAACATGGCAAGTAATACACATTTTCAATTTTATTTTATTATGAAAGCGTAGGTAAATTGACAGACATATTAAACAGAATAAGTCATTGTAGTCATACTTAACCAATAAAGAAAATGCGATAGTAATAGTTTAATTGCTTCAAACTGTCCATTAAAATAGTGGGTAAACCAATGTAATGATGTCTTGGACATGAAGTAGGTTAGCTATTCGAAGACATGTAGCGGAAGTCAACTATTTATCTTGGTAAAAGCATTTCGTTTCTCTACTAATATATGCTTACCAAGTATGTTGAAAGATACAGTTCTATAACTTTTTTTCTTAAAATCCAATGTCGTAACGTTTCGTTTGGTTAAGCTCCAGTTTCTGAATAAAACTGTGATCGGTTTTAAAAATCAATATCATTTCGAATTACTCACATATTTTTCTTCCTTACATATATACAAACTTTATTGGTTGTCATAACCTCAGGAGTCTTTTAAGGTGCAAATTGTGCGTGTAAAGTATTCCATGGCTTTGTTACGACCCACCATAAAGGATGAAGCACATTTAGTTCTTTCCCAACGTGAGAATGCTGACTCGGCCTCACCCGAAAAACTTGAAGATAGACCAAGTTGGTAATGGTGAGAACCAAACCCTGCTATACTCAGGAGTAGACCTTCTTACCTCTGGACCAACGAGGCGTTAATGAGCAGGTGGTATTGAGAAGCATTATTTGCCTACGAGAGTAGTTTGAAAAGTTTCCAGCTAAACGAAGAAGCCAGTATTTTTTCGCTAAGTTCAATTTTATTTTTGAATAAAGTCTTTAAGCCTTGTAAGTTTATACATTAAGACCAATTAACCAAAACACAGTCGCCCTTTCTGGCACCGATTCACCCTTTGCAGTCCACTGTTTCACCTGTATCTTGGCTTCAAGGGTGTATCCAAATTTCATCAATAATTATTAATTGACGCCTAAACTGCTTCAACAGGGCAAGCATGGCACTCTACGCGTGGTTAGCTTTTTCATCTCCAAATCATCAGTCAATGTATAACTAAATGAACGCTGACGGATTATTCAGAGAAAAGTTGAAAAAGAAATGAAACCAAAGGGCAGATAAGCATTTTAAGTACTTTTCAATGTAGATCCAGATCTTGCAAAGAAAAACGAGGAACCATAAAAACCAGAATACTTGTCTTATCTCTGACCTGACCATAGTAGCCTCCGTTATCATTTGAGATATTTTCTTTGGATTTGAATTAGATACGTTGACGACAGGTTTTGCAATAATACTAGCAAATGCTCAATAACAGATATTTTGGAGCAGCTAAATTCAAAATCTCTTTTTAAATACTGTTTTCTACTGCTGTATAACTTGTGTTTTGCTTAAAATCAATAATAATAGCTTCGCAGAAATAAGCAATATTGCTATGTAACCGTTGATATTCGGGCATATGGTTATTAAATCCTTTTGATTATTTATGTTCCCACCATAACTTCTCTGTATAATAATAATAATAATAATACTAATTCATGCCTTCACATCTTTCAACAGCTTTCACCAATTATAGGGGGCATCACCTGGCCATGAGTTATTACGCCTGCGCAGCATTTCCCAAATTTGGAGTAAGGAAAACTACAGAAAACCTTACTTCGAGACTTGCGGACTTAGTGTTCGAACCCGGTAGTGCTAGACTGATAGGCCAGCGCGTCAAACACTGCGCCACCAGTCTCAAAATACGTATCACAATCCAAATTAAATAAATACAAGTTTGGATAGTTACGATTTTAAACCATGCCCACAGTCATATTTCATAACCAGAAAAAAGCCTTTTTTAAAAATCTCCATTCACAAAGGCACAATCTCCTCATTGGGCGTGAATATTTGAGTATTTTTTGACAATATATTTGAAATTTAAATATTTACAATATAATTTTAAAATTTGCTATTACGGCATTTATTGTAAAAAAAATTCTTGTTCTGTGTATTCCCCGATATTGAGTGAATAGTTTTTAACGTCCACACAATAATCCGTTTTTATTTTTACAAATTTATTTGTTATTTGGTCTCCTGAAAAAGTGTAATATCGCCTTTGCATTTGATCTTGTAATCTCGTTCCAAAATGGTAAGTAAAACAAAGGCTATACTTTTTTTTTAACTTATTATATTCTAACATGTTTTATTATATTGTTTTATAATTTTAATTATCTATTTGTCTTAGCTTGATGATCTGCATATGATTTAAATACACGCAACTGCTCGCTCACTTATATTAAAGATATTTGCGAGAATGAGATTTTTTTTGATCACTTATAATGTTTATATTTTATTAAAATAAGCGCCCTCCAAAGTTAATTATAGGTGGCAACTGGTGCTAATAGTTCAGAAAGTGAATCGAATGTGCAAGTTGACTGGCTAATGGTGTATATTACTCAAAGGGACTCGAATTACGTGGTGGATTGCTTTGCAGAACCCTTGCGTACGTGATTTCTCGCATCAAACAAACCTCTCTGTTACACATACTCGCGTAAATATAAATTTTCAGTTTTATGTTATTTTCTACACTTTTGCATCTAAAATAGCATATTCATAGGTCAGCTTTGCTTTGCAGCAATTAGTTTATCTTATAACATTACTCTGTGCGGGTTTGATATTAATAGAGACGATTATCGATGTAGATTGGGTATAAAATATTTTTTCTTTAAGGCATGTACTCCATTTGGAGTGGGGCAATAAAAGTATCTTTTTATCAAGTATAGAAATTTGTTTAAATTTGCAAAGTTGTGGTATTTTGCTAACTAAGCTTCTGTTGAGAAGAAGTTTAAGTTGCAACACTTTTTTTTTAATAAAAAAAAAAGATATATCCATATAATTAAATCAAACAGCTTTTCTATGAATGCGTATCCTGAAGTTCGATTTACTATTTGCTGTACAGATACGGCTGAGTGTAAATGGAGCTTCAAGATGGCGTTTTCCGATGCACACTCACAGACAAAAATATCGATTTTTTAAATTTTTTCTTTAAAACTCTTGTGATTTCTATTGCTAAGTCTTGTACACTGGAGTGTTTTACGTTATCGATAAACAAAATAAATTTCATACTGAAGATTTATAGCAAATTCGCGGAGAAGTAATTAAAACAACTTGCTTTTGACTAAAACGTTTAATTGGAAAATGCAACATTAATTACTCTTAAACGTAATAACACCTTAATACTCGGTATTTCCTTCTCTTGCTATAACATTAGCCTAGATTCTTTTGCTGCGCAGCAATTCTTCCGCAATTAAGTTTGGAACTTGATTTCGTGCTCGTATATGTCCCACAGATGTTCTATGGAATTTGCGTCAGGGCTATTTACTGGCCACTGAAGCGCCGCAATCTCGACATTCTCAAGGTACTGGATTATTGCAATTGCGGCAGGAAGTTGTGGATTTAAGCCGTCCTCCTTTAATCTCTTTATTACTGCTTTGACAGATATATTGACTTGTCTTGTATTCAATAATTCATTTCTAAGATGCAATGCTGCAAGTGCGCGATTTGGTGAAGATCGAAGTTTCAAATGTTGGTCATCTCTTAGCGTTGTATATCTTTTACGTCGTTGACCAGGGCGCCTTTTGTATTCTCCAGTCTCATTCTGTCGTCGAGAAGATATCGATTGATGGATATTTGATCTCCATGCAATATCCTCCTGTCTGTAGCACTCATTGGCTAAACGAACATTTTATAACATATAATGAGGTATCTCGCTAACCGAAACTACATACTCGGCGTGATAAAGCTCTGGAACTGTTATTCTGGCAACAACAAATAAGGATCACTCATTGTTTTGGTCATGGTCGCCAAAACGCACTATGTTAATTTATAGCTTTTTATCATTATCGTTTATTTACTTATAAACATTTCTTTATCTGTAATAAATTGGGAAATATGTAACACTCAACACTCAAGTGTAAAAGATTTAACAATAGAAATCACAGGAGTTTTAAAGAAAAAAATAATAACTGCGTGTGTAATTTTGATTTTGAATAGACGCCATATTGGATAGTTAAATACTATCTTTGTTTCTCCTTTCAAAGATATATCACAACCTGCTTCCGACTAAAATAGTTGGCTAGAGAGAGCGCCAAAATGATTCTTGTGATGCCAGGTTGATGCAAAGTGTTTGTTGCTAGGTTATGTAACCATAACAATTATCAAATTTTAAACCTAAAAGCTTAAATTATTCCTGTTATTTATTTATATTACTTTATATCGTTTTCCTTCTTGTTCATTGCTCTCATTATATTCTTTTTCTTTGTAATTGTTATTTCTTTACTTCATAGAAGTTTATTGCAATTAATTATGGTAGGCTTGTTTAAATTTAGCAGGAACTATTTGAACTCTGTACTAATTGTAAGTAAGGCAGAAAAGATAGGATAAAATCTACAGAGCGAAATTGCTAACAAAAGATAATAAAATTTAGGTTATTGGATAATTTGTTGTGCAATAATGGCAAATGAAGTGATAATTGTTGCCAGATGATATTAAAGTTTCCCCAGCAACTTTGCATGGTTCATGCCAAAGCCATCGTTTGCTATTGGCTTTGTAGCAATACAGAAAGTGTAATTGAACTGCCGATAAGGCCAAAAGTTACTGCGCTAGTTTCTCTCGTTCGAAAGCTAGAATGTGGAAGACGGATATTTTAAGACCTCACTATATAATCAGCATTGCTTTGGCTGCACTAATTGATTACTACTTGTTGTTTATTTATACACGCCATAATCTTTGTATGGTGTTATCTTGGTTATAGCTTGTATGGAGAGAACGTATCTTAATATATCTGGATATATCAACATTACAGACGAACTATAGATCTGGACATGAGAAAGCTAACTGCAAAAAACGCATTGGAATAAACATTTCCAAAGGCTTATTGCAGCAGTTTAAGCGAAGTAAGAGTTTTGGCGTCAACTAATAACCTTAGGTACCCACGTGCACTCCCATAGACAAGGCACAGTCGGAACAGTGGATTGCGAAGAACGAAGGGAGAATCAGTACCGGAAGAGGCGAAGACTATCGGCTGAGAAAGTGAAACCGACTGTTTTTTTTTTATATAGTCATGGCGTTATGTTAATCTAATATTTAAAAAAAGGAAAAAACAATAAGCGGGGCACACTACGCATCATTGCTTGACAAGCTGAAGGCGGAAAACCCGTCGCATTTGAACAAAAAATTGATGTTGTTTTATAGAGACAACGCACCGTCCCAAACTCCAGTGGCTGCCATGGCAGAAGTCCACGAATTGGGGTTCACATGGATAGACCACCTACCTTATTCATGAGATTCGGGGCCCTTGCGAGTTTTTCTGTTGGCTAGGCTCAAAAATTCGTTTGGAGGACAGATCTTCACCGAATGAGGAGGCGAAACGCTTGTTTTGCAGAACAAAATGCCAACTACTATTTCGGCCAACTAGAGGGTTGGGAACATCGCTGGTGAAAGTGTGTGGCTACAGGATTCCACAGCAACATATTAAAAACAGATATTTCTGATTTACGAGATGCAACTGTAGCGCGACAGTTAGGCAGTTCTAGAGGCTATTAGGGCCTACACATACCAATCTAGTCTGAGACATGAATATGTACAGAACGCCAAAGCAATTCGGACGCAATAACCAGGTTACTTTACGGTGAGTCCCAAGGCATCAAGGAATCGAAGAAAATGAATGGGGCTGATAAGCTAACCAAAGAAGCAGTGAACGTGCCTTTTATTGGTATTAACCCTTTTTGTGGTCTCTAAAAGAGTCACATTAAACAAACGATGAAGGCATGAGAGGGCTTCGTATAGAGAAAGTGTTTCAGAACAAAAGCAGGTGAAACCATTCGTGTCAGGTTTCTGGCAGAAATAGCTCTATCGGTAAGCAAACGGGACTCTAGGTTGCTGATAGGATTTTATGCAAATCTGTTGCCATCAGTTACACACGACATCAACATTTCAGTAGGCAGTTTCTTGCATGTACTGAACTGAAGGAAGAAGAGAATTTTTGTATAATTACGAAGGTGTTACTTTAAAGAAATTTTGCAATCTAAAATTCTACTTAACAGAATCCTGGTCAGCACGCAAAACCGTACAACTTTACCAATTTAACCAAATTTCTGTAGTCCGCACATTTATTTTTTGTTTTCATTCTTACACATATCGGAGTGTATTTTCGGGATATTAAAATGTAGAAATTTATAATTTCATTGAATTTCAAATCGTTAGAAAATTGGTGGCTTGACAAAATGTAATACATAATATATCTTCCTCTCTATATTAATAAATATCTGGAAAGAATGCAGATACTGTCTGATATGGAAATAATATTTTAATATATCCAACTTTTGGATTTTAAGTCATATTTCCTATTAAATTGTAATTAAGTATAAAGTTTCTGTTTAATTTCAATCTGGACGCATTGACTAACTTGGCGTTGAAAATTACACCAAGGATCGCTTAATACCTATAATTGTAAATCTACTCAAATGGAAAGCAGTCAAACAGTGTGTCCTTTGATACGTAATTTGGACGGTTTCAACTTTAATGTAGTTTCAGTCATTAAGCGGTCGGTATATGGAATGATGGGCAGCAGTGAGTTAATACATAAATTAAAAGCAACCCGAAATGAGGCTGGTAGTACGTTGTCGTTAGGCTTTTTGCAAATCGATCCATTGACGGTGAATCATTTGCATACAACGATGGAATAAGGAAAAAACACGAAATACTCTTGGGATGTTTTAATTAGAGTAATAGCATTAGAATTGCACGCATCAGGTTCTTCCTCTTTTGCTGTTACTTATTTTTTTGTCTCATTTGCTTAGGTCTGCATGACATTCATTTATCTCTATTTATCATATGTGTTAATTCAGCTTTGCAATTAATTTAATTAGTGTCAAATCGTTTTAATTGCTAGCGGTACTATTGGCATAACATGATGTAGGTGACCATTCACGCAGAGCAACGTAGAAAGTAAATCAAGCACTGTAATGTTAAAATTATATCATGAAAAATCACTATTACTAGCGTCATGTGAATAGCGTACTTTCTATTCTTTAGCGACTTCTATAGACGTGAGGCGCCCCTCTCTCTGGTTTTAAGATTTTATTAGGTAAGTGTATATCCGGCCAACAATAATTCTGGGAACACGACAATGTTACTCACCTTCGCCCTATTTTCTTTAGGTCCCAAATATTTGTTTTTACGGTGTGTTTTTCCTATAAATAAGTAAAAAATATTTTTTTTGGGCTTTTGTAATAATTTTTCAAATTAAATATCACTTGGTAATAAATCGTCAAGACCGGTAGAAAATGTTCACATTTTATGGTTGCCGATATTCGTTAATGTCAAGTTAAACGTTAGATCGCGAACTCCAAAATAAAATACATTTTAATTGATTGGAAAATTAATTCTGAGAATATTAAATATGACCTATTTAAAGTGTATACCGCAACTAGCCGTGTTTTGTTTTTGCCACGCCAATACAAATATTGAAGTGTAAGAATTTTATTTAAAGATCAAAGATAATTGAAGTTTTTGTTATTCAAGGAAAGCAAGGCTTTTTATTACATGACGCACTAACATAGAGCGGGCGCGTAAACATCTACTGTTGTGGTGTATTCCATTAATTTATTTCCGTAAATAATATTATTTTCTAACTTATTCTTTTAAACTGTTCCCGAATCTACAGACGGGAAATAATCTTTTAACAAGAAAACAGTTTTTCAATTTCGTAGCATTACGTAAGTCATATTACAAGTAAATATTAACCCTCAAGTGCTATCGTGGGGTGTTTCGGAACCCCAGAGGTCATTTTTTTTTAATTTTTTCTAAAACTATTTTTGTCACATTTCTAAGGTTCCAGGTATTCGCCTATGCAAATGAGATATGTAATATAGTGTAATTTATTATTTACCATATTCTACAGTTTTAGCAAAAAATAGCTTTTGGGGTGTCTCAACACCCCACGATAGCAATTACGTTTGTTTTTTTCAAAAATAGCGTAGTGTATTCTAACCAATGATTTAGAATTTTATAGTGATAATAGCCCTCGTCCTCTTTTGGGGAAATCACAGATGTTGTTGTGCATGTAAGTATAGGGGATTCACTTATATACGTTCCAATTCGGCGATTTTTATTATAGTACCTACATGTACAGGGGATTCACTCATTTATGTTCGACTTCGGTGATTTTTTACAAATCAAATAGTGGCATTTCCCCTGATTTCTGTACGGCGTATAAATATTCGACTCAAACAAATTTCTTACTCAGTTCCTCACAAACCAGAGCGTCGTCAACTTGTTCCTTATTTCCCTTCTATAATACGTGTATTGAATAGTAAAAACAGTTCGTCTAGGAAGAGAACTCGTCAATGACCACGTAAAAAGACGATACCAAACAAAAGAATTGTCAACTAAGCTAAACTCAATTATCAAAAATTTACTAGGCTTAGAAACACCACAACAACAGCCACAAGAAGCAGAACCTTCAAGAACCTACAAAAGGTGTCACATCTGCGGGCGAAATAGAGACAAGAAAATAAAAACCACGTGTCATAGATGTCATCAGCATGTCTGCAAGGAACATTCTGAGCAACTTGTAAAATGCGCAGAATGCTTACAAAGGTAAATTGTAAGAAATTTATAAAAATCTGATTACATGAAATAACACATTACATGTTTTTTGTCAAATAAAATGTACGCCTCACAACGTCATTGTCAGAATTTTTATGTGAAATGCTAATGGCATTTTCTTTTACAGGGAGTAAGACCATAGTTTCCAGTAACAGAAAAAACCAAGACATCTTAACAATACAGAACACAATTTTGTAAAAAGAAAAAATTGTACGAAGAAATACTTTTTACATAATTTTTATGAATGTAACATTTCCTCCTAATTTTCTGTTTTGCTTTAAATAAAGTTTTGTTTTTCCTTACAACAATCGCAAGATAAAGGTCTAGTTATTACACTGTGGGTTTAAAAGTGAAAAAAAAAAGATAACTAACAAAAAAAAGCTAAATTTAAAGAGTGGGGTGTAAAACACCCCACGATAGCAGTTGTGTTACCTGAACACACGATAGTACTTGAGGGTTAAATGGTAATCATTAATTAAGTTATGCTGCTACAAGCAAGGTTTGAAACATTCTAGTCGTTAATAACTATTGTTTTTTAAATACTTAAAATATTCGATAAGCTTGTTTGACAACGCTAAGTTAATGAAGCTGCATACTATGTTTAATAAATTTGATTAATAATAATAAGGTCACGTGTGTAACTCAGGTCAGTTACACAAATAAACAGTGAGTACAACCTTGTACTGTAGTTCTAATATATTGAGGAGTATTTGTTAAGTTTTGTTACGTTCAGTATTGCATCATAATCAATTTGCCATAATCTGGCATTTTCAATGATGATGAACCAATTGTAAGTGCATAACTTTTAATTTAAAAGCTAAGTAAAGAAGTCGTGACTTATCAATAATCAATCATCACACCAATAGGCAAGTGAATGATCGATAGTGATAAGATTTCCATAATAAGCAACCAAACCTAACGGATGGCATTCAAATTCAATTTCTCACTTGGACCTCACGTTCACATCCTACGATGTATAAGAGGTTAATTTCTTCTTTATTTAGTTTGAGAAATTTTATAGGAAAAGATGTATATTACTTTAACTGCAACTTTTTACTTAAGCCATCCAAATGATAGGATTTGTTTAACTCTGCAAAATAGGTCTGTTTCGGCAACGACTTCTTCATTTGACGTGTACGGTTTTCTGCTAAGCCATTTTTTTATATTTGGAAAAAGAAAGAAATTACAGAGGGCCAAATTTGGCGAATATGGTGGATGGGATACCAATTCGCAGTGTAATTGGAGTGGTTTCGCTGTCGCAAATGTCGATGAGTAGGCTAGAGCGTTATTATGATGATAGAGATTTTTTTTCGCTAGGTGAGATCCCTTTCTCCTTAATTCAGCATCGAATCGGTCAAATAAATACCCAATTTTTCATGAAGGATTATTTCTTATTGTGAGTCCTAGTCTAGAGACAACAATTTAATATTTCTCGCTACATATTCTTTGTTTTGTTTGAAACCTAACCTTTTTTTCCTTTGAACAATTCTTTCAGATGAATTCAGAGTGCATTGTGTCCAGGTTGAAATTGAAGAAGTACAACTATCTTAGTCTATCAAATCAACTACTGAGTAAATATCTGCTTTATTCTGAACTCTATCTCGGATAGATATATATATATTCTCGGATATCTAAAGTCGTCCTCAAATAACTACGTAATTAAACTCCCTTCGAAAATTTACAGCGATACTTTTGGAAAATGTACCTCAAAAAATAACTTTGATATTCTTGAAATGATTCTTAAGTATTACATATATACACCTGTAGATAAAAATAAAAACAACTACTTGACTATAAATATTTTTTTTGAGCAAAATTACCCATAATTTTCGGGTATTTTTTGGGACGTAGTTGTTTTTGGATAATACTAGTCTTTTTGTTATACTTAACTGCAATTAATGAGGATATATAAAACAATATCGAATTTTGAAAAGTATCAACATAGTTGAAATAAGCCAAATTACAAAATCAACTAATGTAAAGAGTGATCGATCGAAATCATGAATTTAGAGTATTATTGAGTGTAGAAAGCTCCTTCCTTTGAAAATTTAGACTTAAACTAATTGAATCATGGCTAACTCTTGGTCATTATTGTCCAAACATTATATGATTCCTGAGTGAAGGTTCTATTGTGAAAGTCTTTTGAACTTATAAAAGGCTTACCTGGTGAAATGCCAATCTAACCTTTCTCTCCTATTCTTCTATTCAATGTATTGGATTGAAAAAAAAACATACATGATTACCCTTTTATTACAATACTTCTTGGGCATGATGTTAGAAACATCCAAATGTGTGAACATGTTGACCAGAAATCAGAAAAACCATTGTTCCTCAAAAGGATCATTTGGATGTACACGCGACAAAATTTAATAGGGAAGATATATAAATAGATGAAATTGGCATGACTGAGAGAAGCAAATTTTAAAATAATTTTAATTTTAATATATTTTGGCTTGTTATGTTTGACTGAGTTTCGTTCAGAATTTATGTTGAAAATAGTCACTGTTGAGATGGGGGGAACTCCAAGATATTCGGCCACTGACAATGGACCCGAACTCACCAATAGAATCGAAGACCTTTGGTTTGGCTGCGGTAGACCATGGCCATGGCAACCTAATTTTTAACAATACCAATACAAATACATTCAATGGAAGAATGGAATGGAACGAAAGGTTAGATTGGCATTACACCAGATAAGCATTTTATAACTTCAAAAGTCCTTCACAACAGAACTTCATTCAAGGATCATACAATGAAGATAACGGTGGTCACATTAAATTTGAATTTTTGGGATACATTAAAGTATTTTTATCTATTAGTTATTTGTATGTAGATTTTTGTGAATTAAAAATGTTATGTGTTTGAATGATAACGATTGAGAAATCCACAAAAATTTTAATTAAACATAGCGAATGTTAAAATAGATGAAATAAAAAATGAGTTTCTGTATTTAAGAGATTCAACTTTAGATGCTTTAAATTTACGCTAAATTGAAGTTTTATTTAAACCACTTTAGATAATAAATACATCGTTGCAATTTGCAAGGTTTTCCTAAATACCGATTGCCGATGATTTTAAAAGTTGTGCTAATGGAAAAAAGAACTTCAAAATTCTCAAAATAACCAAAATAAGGCAAAAGGCAGCTATAGGAACGCCTGATGAAATGCTATTTTAAATAACATGTAGAATCGAAATAAGAAATAAAATAAGGAAGTTGATGGTGACGTTTTATTAGTTTAATTTCAAATTTTCAGACATAAGGCTTTCTATAACCCATAATAATAGCGAATAGTTTCAATCAGTCCACTCTGTATAAAAGTTAGAATCAACAAGTTAAATGTCTAATAGTAACTACATACTATAACAAAACAGTTGTATCGCAACAGGCAGTTATCATCTGTGAGTAATGTGCGCGAGCTTTCGAAAGTGGCTGCCCTAATGAAGGAAAACAAACGAGATTAAAATGCGTTGCTGTACTTGATCGATCAGCTTGGTTACTCACATATTCACACCGCACCTTCTTGTCTGGAAAGCGCATCCTAAAGCAATTAGTTAAGTAGGTACTCAAAGAGTGTTTCCCAAGTACGAACATATGGTAAACGTCCATGGCAATTCTCCATTACGGCCATTACTTTTTCATTTATTTTGTCCGAGCTACAGGAAAAGCATAACGTGATCTTGTTGCTATATAGATTTTAGTTTATTACGTTGAAGAAATTATTTTTACATTTCTTTTTGTTTGTTTTTTTTTTAATTTAGTGCATTGTTAATAGGTAATTAGCTAGGCACGAAATCCCTAGTTTCCGAACGAAACCTAGGTCTTACTATTACAATAACAGAGCCTGATATTCCGTTATTATTTACATCACAAAAGTTTCAGAAAACAAATCTATCGTTTCAAGAGTAAGTGGGTCAGCCTTGCTGTGATATCGTCTGGATGATAATTCTAAAATATATTTTAGGAAAATTGTGATTTCCGATGTATTAAATACTTTTATAGTACTTTTATTTGCCACCAAATTGGATTTAAACACCGTCAGAAAGAGTCTTTTTTCCATTTTCGACAATTATTACTACAAGGATGTCATATATGAACGGCAACAGCCACATTATATGATTTTTCTAGATTTTGATAGGAACTTGGTCGAGAATGGATTGCTTACTGAGCTGCGTAATGCTTATGTTAAGAATTTAAAACCAATTAAGTTTGAGTTGGGTATCGTCCTTTTGAACTGCTCACTGCATGGTCATTCTAGGAATTACATCTTACATATATTCTTCAATCTTTTGTGGGACATCAACTTGAATATTATTTTTAACAATTCCCCGCAAAAAAATGAATCCAGGGAACTTAAATCAGGAGATCTTGCCGGCTACACAACAGCTCCGCTATTTCCAATTCAACTTAATGTTTCTGTACACATAATACATAACTGGTCTTGTGAGACGATTTCCCAAAGTGCTTTAATCCAAAACGATGTTGTCGTATCCTTAGCCTATTTTTTCTGGGATTCCGTACTGCCCAATAACGCTCTGCTTTTCTGTTAAAGATTCCGGAATTGGTAAATTTAATAATAATCGTCTTTATTTTAGTAGAACAAACAAAAAATACAATTGATTAATTAACTATATATTTTCAAATTATAAGGGGCGAACGTAGTGACATTGAATAAATACCCTGTATTTTTATTCCATTAATTTTTTTAGCTAAACTATAATGTTTGGCATAAAAATGGTACATTTTATTAATAGTTAGATGATAAGCAGGCAGCTGTAAAAATTTACCGGCAATATATTTTGTATTAAACAGCAATAAGACATATATTGTCGCGGTTGCCTGCGTTTTTATAATCCTTTACGTTTAATTTAATTTAAAGAATAAATAGAACACATTAGCTAACATTAACTGCAATTGAGCACGCAAGGTTTCTGAAGGATATTATGTTTTACTGCTGAACGGTAGACATTTCGTTTCTCGTGACTCAAGCTTATTTTCTCAGTGAAATATATTAAAACATTACATGAATGACTTTCATTTGTTTAAGTGAGATTATTTTATTTAATAGTATCAAACATTCACGTAAATTGGGGGACATTCTGTTAAGCAATACTCATTTATTCACGCGTGGTAATACGCGATATTGTAGTCTTATCGATTTTATAACAGGATCGCTGAAAAGATGGTTGATGATAGGTTTTGCGTTTCTGCTATGTCATGTAACGTAAGGGTCATATAAAACTTCGCGGTACATATGAAAGGTAGTTCCAAGTAAAGCTTGGCATTAGGTCAACAAGTAAACAAACTTATTTGTTTTCCTTTTGCCTCTTCCTGTAATTTCTAAGCGCATTAGTAAGTAGTAGATTTTCCACAGATAAATACGTCAATGCACTTTTTAGCCAATTCCGTAGCCTAGGCAAGCGGAGCATGTCCAGAGTGTCTATTAACGTGTTATTCAGTTTATTGTGTGATTTCGTCGTTTTTTGTTCGCATGGTGTTACGAATTCGCTTTATCTTTTGACTGCTAAAAAAGTACAAAATTAGTTATGAATATATGCTACTGTTTGTATTGCACAAATTAAAGAATAGCAAAGCGCGCTCCGAAAATCATAGAAACCTTCACTTTCTAGTGTCTTAGTCTTAGCACTAAGTTGTAGTAACTAAATTATTTTCAATACAAAACGTCTTTTTTAACAAAACGTGATTCATCATTCTACACTGCAAAAATAACGAAAACCGGAGCTTCTTTGCTTTTATGGCAAAATAACTTTTCGAAACAAAACGGCATATCCGCAGTGTAAATTTTATAAATTATACAGAGAAAAATCGATTTATTTGCGAAAACAAAACATTTTGTCAAGAAAACTTTGGTTAATTCAACAAAGCATTTCGTTATTTCAAATAAAATAAGGTTAAACGCAATGTTGCAGCAACAAAAATATTTTGTCAAAAAGTTTAATCATACCAATCGAATTATTTAGGAAAGAACTGTAACTACAATGTCACTTTGTTGTTTTAAAGAAATATTTTACACATTCAACGTTCTCTACTTAATTACCGAGAACAATTTTATTGAATCGATACAACACATATCTTTGCTTAAAGTAACAAAATATTTTTTAAAAGAAAAGTACTTGATCCTGTACGACTTGTGATCTTCGAAGGGTCAAATAGGAACCTTCCCGCCATAAAGAAACTCGCATTTTTTTAGAGTTTGCATCATGCTTGCAGATGAAGCGTCAGGTTATGCGTTAATAGTCGTTAGCAAGTGATGCATTTGTGATAAGGGGTGCTTCCCGAATTCTTGCTAAGATGAGTTTTGTTTGCATTATGACAAGTATTTGTGATTTACTGAATGATTGGGGATTTCACGATTTGATTACCGTCTTTGAAGGTAACTGCCCATACAAATACAATGCATGTTATAAATGTTGCTACATAACTTTGGTATTTTATTCCGCTATTTTTAACCAAAACTTGCACAAATTACAAATTCACTCTTCTGCGTACAAATGAAAAATGTTTCTTTCCCTATACCTATGTTTATTGTAATGACATTTTTGTTAGTAGTTCAACATATTGAATCATTTGTTTTGTAAATATAAAAAATAAAATTGACACCGAGTGTTTAAGAAATATGCGTGAAAATCATATTCTGAAGGTATTTCCCCAAATTGAGAAAAGAATAAAATTTATTAAGAAACTAGGGGAGTATAAAGCAAGATATAGCCCATCTAGTTCCTTAACGTGTACTGCGATATACATACGATAAAATATCTCTCGTCCTCGTCTCTCGTTACTGAAGAGTTATTTTACAGATTAAGATACTATGCAAGTATGAGGACAGTACTTCACATCACTTTCAAAGTAGTCAAATAAGAACAAAAACAATTTTCTTTAGATGAGTGTAAAATATCACTATTCATGACTAGGATTACCATAAATACAATAACATATCAGGATAACGTAGAACAGCGGCGTAGAAAAAGGAGTGCATCTATCTAAATTTTCTCAAAAGTAATTATTAACATGTTTCTATGTAAATACATGTTTTGAAGGTATTTGAGGAGGAGGCAACTCCAGCATCAGCACTAAGAAAAATTAAACGGGTCACTAGCAGTTTCGGGGCACACGTATGCTGGAATCCATTTTTGATCCTGTTGATACATTGGATTTAGGTATATCTAATTCTAATAGAAATAGCAGTCTATTTGTGTTTTTCTTATATTCACGCATATATATTCTTTAAATAAATTATATCACTTCAATGTTTTTGTTTATTTCCATTCCTAGTTAACTCTAGTCAAATATAATTGGATATTAACAGCCTAACTTAACGTGAATAATGAAAATCACGTTAATATGCAACAATTATATTTTGTGAGTAAATCAAGGTATTGCAAACTTACAAATGAATACTCGAAGCTGAAAGTAATACATCAATGTAGGAAGTAACCCCGCCTTCGTAAGGTGAGTTCAAATAGAGAAATTGACGTAGCGTCCAAAAGGAAATTTTTCGTCTCTGTTTTGATTGCTTAATGTTCGTTATTTACGTGTGGGACAAGATAAAGCTCACAAACTATGTGGGCTGGAAGTTATTTTATACGTAAATAGCGAACATTATATTCCAAAACCCAGATGAATAATTAACGTTGGATGTTTCGTCAATTAATCTATGCTTATTAAAGTAAAATAACATATTAGGCTGGCATAAATAAAACAGACTGTTTCTCTAAGTATATAATTTAATTTATTTAAATTAACCAAATGATTATTGTAACTCATTTATATAGTTAAGTTTGCAATTAAATAAAAGTCACCTGCATCAATGTCGTTAATTTAATGAGACCAATTGTTATGTGAAATAAGAGATTGACGCCAGATAAACAAATAATATGGTATCTACGACTATATGATTTGTATAATTGAAATATTTAATTTAGTTATGTTAACAATATATATCATTGATTTAACTAAAATCTGATGAACAAATAATTTAGTTTAGTTAATGAAATATTTGTTTGCCTATATTTAACAGGTAACCTTAAGCAAATTTTGGTACTGTCAAACAAATCGGTTTTTCAGTGTAGAAGCGGACCTGCGGGAACTAAATGTTGGAGTTTTATTAACATTACTTTTTTTTACTGTGCAATTATAGATATTCATTTTGCAATAAGAATATCTAACAAATTCAACAGATGGAGTAGAAGTTATATTCAAGTCAGCAATTCACTTCCAATAAGCTGAATTATAAACTACTTAGAGCGACAATGGGTAGAGTGTAGAAAATAGAATGCCAGTGCTGGAAATATTATATAAGACAGGCAGAATAGTTTATTAGAATAGAAGTTTCGTAAGATGGCTCTTTAATGCACGCGTTAGAAACTTGAAAAATGAGCCGAAGACGAGTTTTTCAAACGGTCAAGTGTGACAACATACCTGGATGGAGTCACGATTCCATCAATACCACGAGGAAGTTATTTTAGCATTGCATTCTATAAAAAAACGCAGCACTTCTATGCGCCAATACTATAAATAAATAAATAACGTTTGCCGATCTGGTGGATGTGCACTAGAGATTCTGATTGATAAAAGTTTCCTCATTTTCAGTTTATAGAATTAATTTAGGAAAAACATATGTTTTTTAATTAAAGTTAACAAACACGTGACAAACATTTCAGGCGGTAATGCACGTCTCTCAATATTCAAAGTACGAAGACAGTCTATAAAAAATAAAGTGCAAACACAAATTAAAAAAGATATGAATCCTTTTTTGTAACCCTTGAGAAATTGGAATGAATTTAGAGAAGATAATTCCAAGATAGGCCGCTTTTATTAAGAAAACATCACTCTCCTTTGACTTTACGTTTCCGGTCACACCGGAAATAAAATCGGCATGTTTCTTTTCTGAAAACGTTAGCTCCCGTCATTCAAAAGTTACTATGTACGGGGGAAATATCTTGGGAGCTCACAAAATTTCGCTATAAGCGAAAGTATTATACTGACGAAAATGTTTTACTTTAATAGATCATGGGCAACTATGTTTAACAAAAAGTCCGGAACCACATATTCATACACTCTTCATGAACCAGATAATTAGCCTGTATATTTCAAAACAAAAACCGACCGAGTCCTACTTATTTACAAAACGTACGATTTCTTTGGCGCGTCCTGTATACTAATGTAACAAACATCTAAGCATGACTGCTGTATAATATACGTGTCAGCCTTCATTCTGCGAGAATAAATGCACTGCTTTAGTAAATTGAATATATTTAATAATTAATAAAAAAATAAATAAATTTGTAATTATAGCATACATAAAGGCTTCTATTGACAAATTACGTATAGTCCGTCTGATCCTTCCTGGCGGCTGATGATTAGATTAGCCGTAACTAAACTAGTTGGCAGTAGTAGGGACGTCAGTATGCAAGACATCGTGGCAATCGGTTTAAGGGTATCCTGATTTTTCTAAATGCATATTTGCTATCTCTTGCACTCCGAATGGCACTCTGCACAATAACGTCCCCCACCCGGCAAGAAGAATTGAACGGACTCGATTATATATTATGATTTTTTAATCCAACACATGATTGTATTTCTTTGTTATAACATACATTGATTATATTTAAAAAAATTAAGGTATTGTTAATGTCTCTATCACCCAGAGCACTTGTATAAGTGACTATTGTTCAGTGCGGATTCATGTTGTTCTAGATTTTAACATGCATAACTGTTTGATTGAATTGTACGCCAGTCTCGCAAGGTAGGATGAGAACATCTTGTATATAGTATGTAGCGTGAAGTTTCGAAATCCTTAAGTTCTATGTTGCAGCACGCTTTATCAATAAAAGCAATCCTTTATAGCGGTCCCCATAAAAAAAGAGCAAATGCTTCCGTTATCTTGTTTTGAAACGTAAAAAAGAAGGCGTTAATATACTTGTTGCACAGAAAATGATTTCATTAGGTACTTTACAATATTTATGATGCTTTAATAATTTACAGTTACATTGTAGCTATTCTAGATTTGGTAGTGCTATAGTTTCCTTAGCGGAATAGGTGCGCAGATTATCCAGAGAAAATCCCTTCAATATTTCAGTAGATTTTCTTTGGTGTAGTCTTCTCTACATTGATTAACTCGGCACTGCAAACGTATTTTACGATTTGTGCACCATACAAGGTTATTAAGAAGTAAGGGATATGTCTGAATTTACTACACAATTTCAGCAAAAGTCAACTGAAACTAAATTCTTAAGTTATAGAATTTCTTTAGCCCAATACTGTTAACCGCAACTGTGCAATGACCTTCATTTTAGTGATATAAAAGGGCAACTTTTCTTTCAGGTTATACAATACATTGTATAATAATTCCGGGTTGAATTGTAGTAATTTGATTCCTAATGCTGCCTTTTAATTTCTACAGCGTATTTTAAACACAAAATTTCTCAAAAAACCCCAAACCAAAAATTCTCCGTGTTCAGATCAGGCGACTTTTGATCGCCATGAATTTTCAAAATATTCGCTTGTAACAAGCCCTTAACTTGTTGGTAAATTGCGGGAGTGCTCCATCCTGCATAAAAATTGCTTTCAATTGTCTGCTCGCTTTGTAACTGTGGAATCGTCTAATCTTTTAACATTTGCAGGTATCATTCACTAGTAAAGTGGACTCTCGCTCGTAAGTAGAACGTTGTTTACGCAGAAGCACTTAAAAGTGCATGTCACTAGTCGCATATATTAGTGCATTTTCAATGACGGTTTTAGTGATGCGCATCTGAACATTGATTTAAGTAAATTTTGTAAACCTGGTACCAGCACTTATACAGCAAATAGCGTATTGTTCTTTCAGGTATCAGATTAGAAATGAGCAAGGTAGGGGAATTTTGCAGCGATTAGAAAGACTCGTGTTTTGTCGACTCTCGGGGAAACCAGTAGGCAAGACGAACTCCCTCTCATCAACCGAATAAACACGAGTCTGTCTAATTGTTGCAAAGAAGTAATAATTTTCCCTACCTTGGCCATCTCACTTATTACTGCTAAAAATTAAAACTACGAAAACGTCCATTACGGCCACTAAAGAAGGGTTGGTATCTTCCTACATTTCTTAACTCTGTTGACCCTAAACAGGACACTATTTGTGTTCCATAATTATCTTAATTGACTTATTAATTGAACTCATCTGTGACCTCGTCCATTTTAGAATTCTGTAAATTAAGCTTTTTCTCATCCCTACTGCCGCGTAAATAAACTTACCAAAATAAGAAATTTTTAAGGTTATTTTCACTTGACGCATAGACATGTTGAACTTCCGCGCACTTCTGCGTCCAAAGTTGAACTTAATCGAATTGCTACGCACGCGCTTACTTACGAATTTTTACCGGTTAATAACGCGAACTGCATCACGAAGTTTAACTTGCAAACTAAAACTGACACATTTCTCTATAGTTTAACTGTTTACGGCATCGACATTCTGTTTACGAACGAGAATCTTGTATCATTTGTTGAAAAAAAAATAATTTTCATCAAAGTAAGAAAAATGTGGTTTATTGATGATATATTTCACAAAATCTAAATCAAGAAATTGTTTATCAAGATTTTAAAAATATTTCATAGTTATCTATGTTTACAGTTTTTAGAAATCCGATACTTTACACTAACGATCCGTAGCCGCTCTTTCTGAATTTAGGAGACAGATAAATTGGGTTGTGCTAAAACTTTTTCCGGCGAATAAACCGGCAAGATCATTAATATACGTTTATAAATAAGTGATTCTCGCCGGCGAAAATTTCGAAAATGGCAAAATGTAACAAGACGGGTAACTGTAAGACAAAAAGAATGACTGCTAAGTTTCAAGACATCAGTTTTCATGTTCGTATATAAGCGGATTGGAAAGGCAGAATACAATAAAGAAAATAAAAGAAACATGCCTCGGAGGTATATCAGGAGGGCGTACGAGCAAGGTGCACATTAATTTTAATTTTAGAACAGCAACGCATTCTTCGGTAGGCAAAACAAGAATGTAGGGGGAGGAATTTAATATTTACGACGAAAACATTATTTTTTTTAATTTTCTTTTAATAGAGCTAAAGATGAAATTGCACTAAATTAGATCTTCATATTTGTTTAGTAGAGAGCGATGGCAGATTTAAAACTAAACGTATTCCCGGTTTGGACCGCGTCTATCCGCGGTAATCGAAAACTGGACGTTTCGTCCATAATCGATTACCTAGTGTGGCACGGTCGAAACCCGGAACACGTTTAGTTTTAACTGATCTGGGCGTGGAAGCTTACGGTATGATGGCACATTTCTTTGCATATCTACGAATTGCTAAGTAAGTAAGGTCTGGTATTATTATTTATGAATTTTCAACAATTTGAACAATAAATATAGTTTTTCATAATTAAGCCTTTGTAATTATATAATATTACATGGATGATGGCGATAATTTAATATTTTATATTCTTTCTTTGTCCTTTATTGCTCAGCAGAATTTACATTCCACTTCCAGGACAAAATTAATAATAATATGTAATAATAATTAACAAGAAAAAGAAAACTCAAAGTATTATTAAGCGTCAGCGCCAAACTGTTAGTGCTATTAACCACAAGAATTATTAATGTGGAATTTATTATCGAATATGGAAATTATTTCCTGACTTCCAAAAACAAGAATATTTGACGATGAACCCTAAAGCTAGTCCACCTTCGGAGTTAAAAATTAAATGAAATATTGTTGGTATGTACTATGCGATTGATGGTAACTAAGCCTGTAGAAACGAGTACCTACACTTTCCGTGCGCTTCACGAAATTAGCGGAGACTGGACAGACTCGTGTTTTGTCGACTCTCGGGCAAACCAGTAGGCAACATGAACCCATTCTCATGAGACGAATAAACACGATCCGTGTAGTCTCTGCTAATTTCGTGGGGCGCAACTTATTTCTGCAGGCTTAATGGTAAGAGATTTGTATAGTATGTGCTCCGCCGGTTCCAAATGCGCTCCTTAAGAGATTTCATACAATGACGTTCCAAGAGTGTAACTAATAGGATGAAGCTTCAACTGAAAATGCTGACGGAGATAATAGACCACATAATGGAGCAGTATTTCAAACAACTCTTTACAAAAGCAATCGGCAGTATAGTTCTACACTATAGGGTTACATTCACGTGTGTAAGTAACGCTACTGATATTTAGTTTTAATTTACCAAGCTGTAATATAATCGAGATTTTTCTGTATAGAGAAACATCATTGTGGGTAGGAATGGAGTTGGACGAGCATATTTTTAAATCACTAGCGCATAGCTAATGCAGGAGGTCATTAATATACAATATGAACGACAAAGGGCCCAAATTAGTCCCTAGAGGAACTCATCTGAAGAGAACCCATTCTAAAATACATAATTCGTCTGACGAGTTAAGTACCATTGCAGCAATGTAATAATAATAATAATAATAAGTTTATTCGTCTAACAGCGAAAGCCAATTACAGGACAACTTAATACAAAAGAAAAAAAATACATGTGCAGTATCCTAATAGCTACAAAGTATAAATAAGCGAACAAAATAGCGATACAAAAATACAAAAACCTTAGTACTAAGAAACATAAATAACTTACAGTTCCAAGTAATTGGAATAGAAGACATTAAAGTTCTTTGTCATAACATAAATTGGAGACTTCATCATAATGTTCGTCCTAGCCCTTGGTGTATTAATTATAGCACCATATCTAGTACTATGCGTTGGGACATTAAAATTAACCGCAGCAAGCAAGGATGGAGAATCAATTTTGTTTTGTAGCAATTTAAGCATGAATGTGGCACTACATCGCTCACGGCGGTGAGATAAACTTTCAACATTATGATGATTTAACAAACTAATGTAATCTACATTTCTTTCAGGGTACACACCAGTGATCTTAAAAGACAAATATTTGGGAAATTTTCTCTGTATTCCTTCAACAGAAAGTTGTTGATTAATGTAGTAGGGAAACCATACCAGGGATGCATATTCCAGTTTACTACGTACAGTAGCATAATAAACAGTTTTAATTGCAGATATATTATGGAAAGACTTACATGATCTTATAAGAAAACCTAAAGATCTGGACGCTGACAAGCAAAGCGTTATTACATGTTGAGAAAAAGTAAGCTGTGAATCAAATAATACACCCAAGTCCGATACTTCAAATTTTCCGATAATAGATTCTGTGCTTAGAGAATAGTTAAAAAATACTGGAGAAATACATCTAGTGTAAGATACAACTGAACACTTGGCAATATTTAGGGAGATTCTGTTCTGTTTACACCATTCATCAATAAGGGAAAGATTGGCCTGCAGTTTTACGCAATCCATTTCTGTATTAATTACGCTATATATTTTTAAATCATCTGCATATGCCAGTGACTCACAGTTTAATTTCAGAAGCAGATCATTCAAAAAAATGTTAACTAATAAGGGACCAAGGTTTGATCCCTGCGGTACCCCAGAGGGTATAAGAAAGTGCTCAGATGAAAACCCATTATAAAATACATAACCAGATCTGTTGTTAATAAATGCATCTACGTGAAAGAACGTTATTATAACAGGCGCCATAATTATTACTAATTATTGTAGGTAAGCCGGAATGCCTTTGTAACAAGGAAATAATTTCTAAGCTGTTTGCTGAATGCGCAAACTTTAAACAAGACATTATGTAAGAACTTTTAATTCAAAACCAAAATTCGGCTTAGGACGTGTTTACAAACGGATAAATTTTGGAACTTAAAGTATTCCACTTGAACTAGGTATTTACATAGATTTTTGATGTAACACATGCACGAAGAGATATGGAAAGTTAATAAACACAAATAGAACTCTCGACCTCAAATACACGGTAAACATGACATTAAAGTTGATCCTCTGGTTGGAGCTTTATTTGTCCTAAACCCCAAACATGGAGAAAGAGAGGAAGGACGATCTTGGCCGATTAATTAAAATTAAATATTTGTTGCTCCAAGAAAACAGTTAATTAGTGTAAATTCGGGGGAAATGGAAATTGCCGTCGTTCTCTAGCATCCAGTTGGCCGGGATAAAGCACGGGAAGTAGGAGAATGCTCGTGACGGGACAACATCCGGTTCTATAGGAGACTTCCGCAATCTACCGATATTCATTATTTACCCACTTAACTTCGGGTAGAGCGGCAAACGATCGACCGAAATCAGCGGATTCGAATGAATCATTAAAACTTAACGCCGTCGACGTTTCGGTTCGAAACTCGTTTCGATTTTGTTATTTTTATTGTTATCTGATCGGTACGATGCACTACCACAGCAGTATATCATTTCCTTTTACTTATTTACGAACGTGCTTTTCAGTTAGTTCCGAGCTTACTTGCGATGTAATACTAAATCGAATATTTATTTGTGAATAAAAGTTGTAGTGACTGGCGCTGTTTGCCGGAGGATTATTTAAAAATACATGGCGAAAGAATTCGGTGTTGGTAAATAGTGCAACCTTGCGAGAGTGCAACGATTTTCCGAGCGACCTGAATAGATGATCTTAAAATGTACAAGTCAGGGGGAGATGTTCTCAATACTTGTTTTTATATCATAGACTGTAGTCTCCACGAAGTTCTTCTTTTTATTTAACATTAGACATACTATTAATAAGCTTCGCAAATCGCGGTTGCCCGACTGAGAAATGTGTAATTTTAAGTAAAAATTTATAAGTTATAAATTATAGCTACATGTACTGTATAATACACAACATCGAGATTAGCTGTAGTTAGCAGAAATGCGGCGTTTGGAGGGCGGCGCGCTTAGTCGGTGAAGTATATGCAAATTTAAGGTATAATTTTTTGGATGCTTTGATACACAACGTCATGTTGAGTGTAACATATTAGGAAAACGTTTCTTAAGCTTGTTGCCTATTTAAGCATGATGTTGCTTGCAAAATGCGGAAGAAATAAGAGAAGTTTTAAAAAATCACCGGTTACATTTTTTACACAGTTAATAATAATGTATGTAACATGCAATCTAATTATTGTGGTGTTTACATATCATTTGTAAAAGGAGGGTTTTCTGGGTGTAACATACCAACTATTACATTAACAACATACATTTCTTTGATGTCATTTCATCTGCGCTTATCTAAAGATGATTTTCTCCTAATTTTATTTATTGTCCATCAAATTACATAGGTACGTAATACCTTCTAATTATCGAAAGATGGACCGTATCCTGTTTAGCATATTTCTTTAGGAACCTATGGACAACTGGATCCCGTAATTTATTTAACGGGATATTGGTACCAAGAAAACTCGGGATGTCTTGTTCCTTCTAGATGCCGGTCAAGACTATATTTGACCCTAACACCTCATTTCAGAGAACAGATGGTGTATGGCAATAGCAAAGTACTTACAGCCTTGAAAATGTTGACATTGGTTGAGAATGATTGACACTCCCGGTTTTATTGGAAAATAATTAATTAAAAATTATTAGAATAACAATTAATACCTTTTTGTACTTATTCTACACATAGATAACGATGCTAAAATTATTTTTTTTTATAGTTAAATATCCATGTCCCCTTAAAATTATACGGATAACTATTAATATAAAAATATTACAAAAACTGAGAAAGAATGCAAAAACAAAAGTAAAGCCTCTGGTTCTCAAGTTCATTTTGATTACTACAAACAATTAAGAAATTAGACAATGTCTGCCATTGCCATATGCATACTTTGATCATCTTTTTGCTTGATGTGATAATAGACGAGTATGGTTTGAGATTAAGAACTTGTAGATTTCAAATAAAAAGTACACTATTCTTACAGATCTAATGGATGCTGCAAAACGAGGTAAGGAAGTTCATATACGACATGCAGTTGGACATGATGGTATTAACAGTGTAATGCTAAGGCTCCTAGTTCCTCACGCGTTGCCGTTTATCACACATCGTGTACTTCTACTTTGTAGAAAATAGATTTCAGACGTTTGGAAAACTTCTCTGCTCATCTCTTTCCTTTAAAAAATCTAAAATTGTATCATTTGCTGATCTACGCCCTATTAGTTTATTGCTTACTTTAAGTAAAGTCTTTCAAAAACGTATGTGTCAGTCTGGATTTAGGCATAATTATAGTTGCACAACTGTTTTTCTGAAAGTCGCTGATGATATTTTTAGAGCTAGAGACCGAAGCGCATTAACTTTACTACAAAGTAATACCTATCGTATCTGAAGAGATCTTGGTCTCTTAATTGACAATACATTTAGGTGCAAAAGATACATCTCCAAAACCTTGTATCCTTATCGTTTTGTTTTCAATACAAAAACTTTCTTCCAAGATTTTGTCTGTGAAAGTATTTGGACGTGTCCTCCGCAAGCACATTGGTTAGCAGTAATACTGAAAGCGCATATTAAGCATTTTTTTAAGTGCATATTACGGAATAATAAATTTGGTTAGGGTGGAAGTCTAGGTACCGGTCCTGTTGAACTGCTCTCCTGATACCAGTCCCGCAGGATTTTGATTACACGTGGTCTATGTTTAATTTTTGCCTTGTATACTTATAGCACATTATTTTATATACTTATTGTACATTATTCACACTATTATTGAAATAAAGGGTTTATTATTATTATTATTATAAAACAACAGAAAGCTTAACCGAAATATGTTATAGAAATACACATACAAAATACATTAAATTTAAAAAAATTACGAAAAATAACTCAAAAAGGACATTTCTGAACAAAATATTTATGTACTTTGATGCAAAGCTGAACGTTACAAAACGATATTCACTACTTTCTACCCGCTATTAGTGTACTGGGCGTTCTGCCTATCGCCAAATGCGGTGACACACACATGCGATGCGTGCCTTTCACCAAACGACAAATTGTGCTCAACGTTGTCCTCTAATTACTAAGGCCACGTATAGTAAGTTCAGTATGTTCACTCATTTAACGTAAAAATCCCTCTGGCCTTTATGAGCTCCTTTTCAGTAACTTCAACTCCTTTCATCTCTTAGGATCCACGTAGCAGGGAAATTAGGAGAATATATTAAGTCGAGTCAATGACCGTAATGGTGGATTGGATAAATAACTTGTCTTCCGTTCAATTTGCTCATGTTATAAATCTTCAAATTTAATGTAATCTTTTCTTACACTCTCTAGAATAGCTTTACCCATATCTCGGTTGCAATATTGTAAATTTAATAACGCTCGTCAAATAATCATCTTGTTAATAATGTATAGTTGCTAGTGTGGTTAAATGTATAGAATTAGGTTTTCACTTGTGTTCCTACATCGCTTGCATTATACTATTTTCATAAATAAGAGTATCCCATTGAGTTTAGTTATCAGAGTATTTTTCAGAAGGCACTAAGAACCGTTTGAATTGTATCAGTAATTCGAAGTGATAGTCAAGTGTGCTGGTTTTTCCAATACGAAATATATAAACATGTGTTTCTATGCGTTAGAATGTCACAATATCAGATTAATTTGTCGAATCAAATTCTAATATTCGTTAAAGTTCATTTGTTCATTGTTCTCTATTTGAACTTAAATTGTCTAAAAGTATTCTAGAAACACTCCCGAATTCCACAAACCACAAATTTAATTAATTAATTTCGAAAAATCATCCGTTTCCAAATTTTTACCTCGTATAAAGCATTACGATACATAATACATACCGAGAAACACTTAGCATTCCGAATGTATTCGGCTAAAGATCCGAATCATCCATTGCAGTTTCAACAAGTCTTGTTCTCAAAGATGAAGTGACGTAATGTTTGTATAGCTGCAATGGCCTTTGAAACAAGTAAATGTATCTGTAGGAACACTATTTTTATAGTACACTAATAAATTTTACTCTAACACGGACACTTTAAGGTTTCTGGCCTTCTCTGTACGTTACCTATTGCTTGCAAGGCTTCGATCAATAATAATGAAGACCTTGGTAATTCTGTAATGGCATTCAATATCACTGGGTACTTATTGAAAATAGTGTGTAAATCAACTTCAATCACTCGTGAAATTTTAGTTGACTTGTTATGAAGGCAGCGACTTGTTGAAATGCTGAAAATGAAAGAACACAGCTTCCTTCGTTGTTCTTCATCAGGTCGAATTGGCTGTGAAGGTTCTGAGATATTAGGACACCGTTCATGAAATTATCGAAGTCATTTGAGAGATCTGACAAATACTACTTTACTCTGTGCTACTAGAACGTTACAAACACACAACATGAATATTAAATCCGTTACAAATCGACATAAAGTTTTTGATTGCGCTTTGTTTGGGCTATTAATCGCATCGTGATCATTTCCAAACATGAACTTCCTTACCTCGTTTTGTAGCATCCATTAGATATGTATAGAAGAATAGTATACTTTTTATTTGAAATCTACAACTTCCTAATCTCGAACCATACTTGTCTGTCATCACATGAAGCGAAAAGATGATCAAAGTATGCATATGGCAATGGCAGACGTTGTGTAATTTCTTAATTATTTGTAATAATCAAAATGAACTTGAGAACCAGAGGCTTTACTTTTGTTTTTGCATTCTTTCTCAGTTTTTGTAATATTTTTATATTAATAGTTATCCGTATAATTTTAAGGGGACATGGAAATTCCTATTGTACACTAAAGACCTCACACGGGATCCATTGTATTTGAAGTCCAATAAAATTTAGAACATCGATCACCAAGCACCAATTTATTTCTTCACTGATATTTGCTACTAAAGCTCGATAACGTCGAACGAATCGAAATGATATCGTGAGATATACTTTAGGTGATTGTTTACTTTCTTGTCTTTTAGGTATGTGCGTAATAAATGCTTTTTTCGTACGGCAGGTGGTATTACCGGAATATTACCCGCCTTTAGGTATGAAAGTGGAACAACCACATGGATTTTGTATGTTATAGAACGTTCAATTAGAGACTGCTACTAAAAATAGTGTTTAATAAAATTAAATTTAATTAACAATTACAATTACTTTAATTATAGTAATTAATTGTTAATAATAAAAATAATGATAGCATTACTATTTATTATCCAACGGTTTAACCAGTATATCATATGAAAAGCAAGGACTAGATTAAATAAAGGAAAAACGTAAGAGAAGAAAAATTTACACTAAGTTATTAATGGATTCAAAAATATATTATTATAAATGCTATCTGCTGCATTAACATCTATGTATCTGCTTTACGATACATAGATGTTAATTGGAAGCACTGGAGTAGGTTGGTACAACGAAAAGGCAGAAGGATAGCGCGAGGAAATACAAGATATAAGGAAATTAAGAGGAAAGTAAACAACATAACCATTAACGATTTTCCAAAAAAACTTCGCTCCCGCAACATCACGACGATGTTTGAGCGAATTGTAATTTGTACCACGTTCCGGATATGTACCATCAATTTTCATGAACAAATATTTCAAGAAGCGCCGTTGTTACTTTCAACGAATACGATGACTGAAGATAAACATAATGCAGTGACCAGGCAGTAAATGCGTAAGGTATAAAGTTTTAAACAAACACATGCGATTGAATAATTTATATACACGCAGAGTGTAACCCAACTTTAGAAGCAGAAACACATAATTGCCTAATATGGGGAGCAAAACTCAGCCGAGAATCAAACAGAACACCAAGTTTCTCACGGTATTAGTCTTTGTAAGAACACAGTCGCGTATCGAACAATTAGAACAAGGTGCTTAACTTCTCTTGTGTAAAAAACGAGCGCTTACTAACACATTTAATTTTAGTTCAAAGATCGAATGCCATGTCGTAATTATATGCAGATTATGTTGGAAATGTAGGATACCATACTAAGGTCTAATAGACAGTGTAATGTTATATACAGGAGAGAAATTGTTTTTTCTAAATTAATTAATTCAATTTTGCGGTCATAAAGTACTTAATTAAAAATAATGTAATAATAAAGAAAAACTTTAAGGAAATTTCTATTCTAAATAAAAAAATAGCAACAAATCCCTTTGTTAATTAATTTGTTCTTCTATACTTTTTTTGCCTTTAAATCAATGTTTTTTTTTTGGGTTTTTAGATTTTTAAATACGGAAAACAAAAAGTTGATTTTTGTGTGTAATATGCATTTCATAGTTTTAGTAATTGACCTTACGTTTCCAAGACCACAATATTTATTGTAGGGTAGCGCAACATTTCGAAAACAAAGCTGGCTTTTTTGTAATCTTTTTTCCATCGGCCAGCCATGCGCTATTAAAGTTAGTAGAATGTAATTGCAATGTATGTTTGGCGTAGATTTTTAAGGCCGAGTTGATTATTTTACAGATGTACGTGTTCATCGATGGAAATGTTGTTTGAGATTATGCCAATATGTATAATTAATGGATTAACTTCACCACTTTTCTTATTAACGCCCTTCACTTGCTAGATGTTTAGTAAAAATGTTGTGCAACAGCCATAAACAAGCATGCTGCGAATAAAATGGTAATAGTCTAAAAATGTCTGTGCATTAAGCGAGAATACAATTGGAAACGTGTTTACTTCCCTTAATAAAATAGTTTAGGAGTTTATAAGCTGATTTGCGACAAGAGCTCAGAAGCTACAAAAGAAATATCTACGAACGGTTCTTTAACTAGATATATTAGGAGAAATTAAAGTTAATTAACACATTTTTAGAGGAATTTAATCCGAATTTTAAAACCTCCAAATAATTGAGAAAGTGTCACGCAATGAAAAGAAGCAATCCACCTTCTTCATTATTACGATTATCACAAGTTTAAATATATCGATTCAAATTTGTAAAAAAACTCAAAAAAGAGTTTCTAAATATAACAGATCAGTCACTTAAAAATGTTGTCGTTAATTTACAGTTATAACTAAAATGTTATAATTTTATATCTCCCTAGGCACACCTCATTTTAATTTTGTGTAGAAAAATTAATTACTTATGCGTAAAGTATACATTGATTAAACACTTATATTTAAAAGGCTTAACACCGAAAGAGATCAGAGCTGAGTTGGATGAAGTTCATGGCACATCTGCTCCTGTGTTAGCAACTGTTTACAACTGGGTAAATGAGTTTAAACGTGGACGTACAATAGCTGTACTAAAGATGAACATCATTCTGGATATCCAGTGGAAGTGACTACCCCCGAAATGGTAAAATCCACGACATAGCTTTGAACGATCGACGAATCAAAGTGTGCGAAATAGTTGAGACCAGAGGGACAAGGTACAGTGCTTTTGTTTTTGCACGAAAAATTGGGTTTGAAAGGAATCTCGGCAAGATTGATTGCTCTCAGTGGAGAATAAACGCAATCGTTTGGTCGATCTGAGGCTGCTTTGACGCTTTCCTGATGAATTTCTCCATCGATAGATAAGATATCACGTACAGTGTCTTAAAAATTCAGTTACTGAATTTAGTTATAAGGTAGTGTATGTGGGACATTAGTGTTTATACCTAGCTGCACTTTTGTTGGATCCATAATATGTTTTGAAAAGAAAATATATCATTCGTGTTAAACAAATGGTCTCTTGTGCAATACGTAAAAGGAAGTATACAATTAATAAAAGTAAGATCAGTTCCAATCTGTAATTTGCACTGTAAAGCTGGGAATAAATTCGTGCTGAATGTAAAGTTGTGTTGTATTTTCTAAGTGCTTCTTTTTGACCCGCCTTTGTGGATTCACTTACTGCAACTGCATAGGATTCTGAAATGTGAGAGCTTTGGTTCAATTTTCTTTTCACTAGTTCGATTGCGCTTAGAATACGTTATATTAATTTCGTTTCCTATTTAAAGTACTTATGTACGGTTGATCGTGTCTGTACAAAGAAAGTTTCTTAAATTTTTATACTTTCTCATTGACAGTTCTTGCCATAATAGCAGTATCGAATACCGTGCTCTCTTAGACCCTACCTCGCGAGGTTGGCTAATGTTATTAAAAGTTTCAGATTATATAGCGGTATAACATATCATGATCGCGTGCTAAGGATTAAATAAATTCAATTTCACTTCTCTGTACATTGGGAGAATTGTCTCACTACTTGAATTTCTGTTCTTTCTGTTACATAATAGAATCAATTGTTTTTGGTTGTTGAACAAACGTCCCTAGAACTAGTTCTGGATTACTTTTTATTTTCTATTGTGATCCCAGCAGGACGAACCTACTTGTGAGATCTCCAGCTTCATTAATGTTTGCCAACTTCAATAAAATCTCCGACGTTTGCGATATTAATATGGATCCGTTTACTATCATTATTGATACTGTTTTTAAGCGTTTCAAAACTTTATTTCACTTCATGTCTTCAATCATGTATACCTATCTCCTGGTACCTAGTATATAAGTGTAGTTGTAATTTTTGTTGTTATGTAACATCTAAAGCGTTTCTGTAACTAACTAATTAGTTAAATACCTGTTGGAAAATAAATGATATTATTATTTGTAGCGATTTTTGACGCCCTTCTTGTTCGGTTACCTTTATTTTCTGCAATGCAAAAAGCTTCGTCTGATCTTGTTTCTGATTTTGAACTAGTGATCTTGTTCACGATCCTTCCATCACTATATCACTTCCTATTTTATGTAACCACGTTAATAGTACTTCAAAGCCGAATTACCAAATTTGAAGGCCTTACTAGTAGATGCCATTATTGCATTACCGGTGTCGCATCATGGTGCTATCTACATCCTAAATAACATATATTTTAGTAATTGTCAAGTAGAACATGCGCAAAGAAATTAAATATGCGTGATAGATGGAGCTGTAAGCTAATACATATTCGCATAATTTAAGAAATTACATAATTTCAAATATTCATTGACCCCACAACACCAGTTAAAGGTTTAAACGTTTTTAATATTTTTTAGTCACTACGCAATTGACTGAAATGTCCATTTTTCTGTTTACTTTGCCGATGACACTCATTTTTTGGGTTTTCTCCGAAGAAGCAATAAACTAATTGCGAAAACTCAAGAAACTCTGAAGAATTGAGTGATTGTTTTATTTTTGACCCGTCCCTGTGGACCTAACGAGTATAACCGTACTTCTGTTCAACCCAGCAATATAATACCTTCATGGATAGAAGTACGGAGGGTAGTCGTCAATATATTCCGAACGTGTATTACTCAACATTTACATTTGCAGACAAGTTTGATCTGTATATACCCACAGCAAAGCATTTGATAAGGAAAGATCGTGATATTCTTCGGTGGCGTGTAGCTGTGCAGATGGGTTTCTTGTTTACAAGTCTTCGTTACAATAAGAACATGTTCTGTGACGATAACGGCCGATATCTTACATATTAGAGAGGTGCTTTAAATTTTATTCGATAAAGTATTTCGTGAAATGTTCGCCAATATATTAAGCTTTTATTACCACTACATTCCAGAAGATGTAATCGAAATCGATACCATGTTTGATCCATGTTATTTAAGATTCCTTTTTAAATTTCATTATACATTTGATTTACTTGGCCAAACATTACCAATATGATATATGGAACAAAACTATAAAAGAAATTTCTAGTGTGCCACCAAATGCTTCCTTAAAAAGTTACGTGCAAATTTCAAAATTGCAAATAATCAGTAACAATCTTTACTAAAACAGCAAAAACACATAACATTGTTAGCAATACAATTAAAAAAATGTGAAACTTAGTTTATGTCTGTCGCTTAATTGAAAATGTGAAAAGTTTGTTTATGTCTGTCACTTAATTGCTAAAAAACAAAAAGATTATATCTAATTCGACTTCAACATACTTGAAAAACACAGAAATAAGTAGTGGTCAAGATAAAATCAAAAGCCCGGTACATGAAATATCGATAACAATTCACAAACGCTCCTAGTCTTCATTTGTTGAATATACGCTCATAACGAAACAGTTGATAACGATAATGCTTTATAAAAAAATTAGACATTACAGAAGAAATAACGACAATAACATCTCTAATCATAACACGAGTTATCTCTAAACCGATATAAAATCACAATAATCGTAAAACAGAATCTTTGAAACGGGAGTATAATTAAACCATAAACGTTACGAATAAAATACAATAAACGTCGAACTTCGACTGCCCCTGATTTCGAGCCTGAAAAAGGGATCCCTTTGTGCTGGCGTGCGAAAACCTGACACACAATATATACCGAACAAAAAATTGACATAAAACGCCACCGCGACACCAATTTAAACCGGAGATAAAATTTATTCGGACAAAATGAGGGTTGCAGTGTGTCGAAAGTTACCCTGAAATATGTGCGACGTTCATGCATAATGCATCAGCGGCGCCATCTTCTATAATAACCACATTCTTCCGAGTTACGTGTACTGAATTACTCCCTCATGCTTCATTACTTATATTCCATTTTAATAATTAGGTTTTAACTTGCTTCGGTCTGTTAAAGGAAGCTAAAGGGGATGAAATCGAATTATTTGTTCTGCGTAATATCCTTGTATGTGTTCAATCTGAGTTTTGAATTTATTGTGACTAACTTTTCTTATTCACTGCGCCTGCGGTTGGAAAATGAGTATAATGAACCAAAGTTTTCGATTTTCTTAGGGTGTCTCTTGCTCCAAGTTTTCGATTTGATGCAACTATGATCCAAGAATCGTGCGCAAATGGATTTTAAGCAAAGAATGTATTTCTTAATATAAATCCAATATTTGGAATATGTCTAAAATACAGTGAAATAGCGAGAGTAACAGTATAGAAAGATACATATCTAGGGGAATACATTGTTTTCTAAAACGAACTTCGACGAAATGTATGTGTGATAACCGTTGAATTGACTAATTAATTATTCATTTCACGAAATAAAAGAATGGTATGATAAATAGCTTGTCTTAAGGAAGACAACTCAATTGTTCCGTATTTTGTTAATTTCTTTATCGATAAATCCCTTTGTAGTTCTATACATTTAGTCCAGCGATATTTCAATTATTTTAAACTATCCAAACAATAGAATTTGGCTTCTGTTTTTGGAATGACCTCCTCACTTGACGTGAACCGCTTTTCCCTAAGCAATTTTTTAAGGTCGAATGGGTACATTAAATTACCATCGTTTTTCCCTCTGCCAAATAATCAGTTAAGATTATAACGTCTTAACATTTCCGGTTGGTGGAACCGATTTCGCTTTCTTCGTTGCACGTTCGCCGGGAAAAACCCTTTTCCCGACTAACTTTTGGTATTTGGCGTGTTGATATAACGGCGCCATACCATGATCTTTACTGATCACATCATCCGTAGTCACCTTAATGGGACGTTCGGCCACGTTTAAATTCATTAAACCAGTATGTGATGGTAGTCATCGAACTTTCCATTAAAAAATGGAACCACTGACTGGCACTGTTTTTTTTCCGTTTCCACAAATGAAACTTGCTCACTTTCAACAATTCTCAAAACAACACTACTTGATGAATCTCTGCGAGATTTTGACATACGTCGATTAAAGAATAGTACTCACAGTCGTTAACGCAGATTTTGATACAAAGTGCCATTTGTCTTCAAACACGGATACTTTTCGGGCGGTAGGAATTAAGAAGTGTGTAGTTTACGAGCATTGGATTCTTGGAAATGACGCGTTTTAATAATTTTTCACATAAGCGACGGTTATAGTTAATGTTTGTAGCTGATTGTGAGCTATACTCAAAACATTGAATAATATTCTACTCTTTAATAGAATTTATTACTCCTTTCATTATCTAGGGACGGCCAGATTAAAGGGTATAACGATATCTTAATCGGCTGTATTAGCAACGGGGCAAGGGATAATTGCAATTCGCTCATTACTCACGCTGCTGCCACTACTGTCAGTTGCTCGTAGTTCACGCTCGAGATTTGACGAATTGACTTTTACTTTGTATCGATTTTTCCTTTCGAATTACACAATTTATAAGTTTCGGGATGATACTGCCGTTAAGCTGCCGTAGAGCTACGATTGTTGGTTACGTAATACACTTTCCACCGAGAACACTATCAAATATATCAAATTTGGGTTTTGCCCATTTCAATTAGAAGTTTGTTTTCAATCAATTTAATAAATATATTGAGTTGACTGAATTTTTTGAATAAACTTTAATTATTTCATTTATAAACAATTCGATTTTTACGTTTTAGTTCCAAATTTCATTCTTACCAACAAACAACCAAAGACTATTCTCACTAAAGATACACCTAATTCTTTGATTAAATACTTTTTATTAAAAAAATCCCTATTACACTTTGAGTATTTATTGCTTCAATTCAAAAATAGAAGAAGTAAAGGTGATACAACAGTAAGAGGTTAACAATAATATGTGCAATTCCAGGACGAGGTCCAGTAACAGAAGAAGCTATGTAGCTATTCTCTCTAATCCTGTATTGTTAGTGTGACAATTCTAACTTGCTTAAAATATCTACAATTAATTAATACTATGTGTGCCCTGAACCCATGAAAATAAAGAGAACAATAAACAGATTGAGAATCGGCCCTATAGTCGCACCTACCTTGATCAGATATATTTGGAGTGGAAGAGAAGATATTCGTTACCTACTCAAATATGTATTATGTCTAGAGATCACCAAGGTAGGGAAAATTATTACTTTTTTTGCAGCGACTAGACAGGCTCGTCTTTATTCATCTCACGAGAATGGGTTCGTGTTTTCTACTGGTTGCCTCGAGAGTTGACAAAACACGAGTCTGTCTAGTCGCTGCAAAATTCACCTACCTTGCTCATCTCTAATGTCACGCCTGTTAACTGTTAGTTAGTTACAGTTACCTAGCAACAAAGGTAATATGTCCAAATTAAAACGGCAACTGTAACCAACTAACTGACAGCCTAAACGAATATCTCCTCTACCCTTCCGAATATATTCGATCATAGTAGGTTTCACCATAGGACCAACTCTCGATATGTATGCTGTTCTTATGTAATATATACAGAATCTAGTTACAGGCTTTTTCTACATGCGGAAAAGCAAAAAAAATATGTCCAATTCATTATCTAGAGACAAGCATATACCTTAATTTAGCTTTGAATTGTTTAATATTAGTGCATTCTCTTAACTGCGGTGAAAGACTGTTATATTTGGTATATGTACAAAAAGAAAATGATCTTTCAAAGAGAGCTTTTCTGAGCGGGTCGGGATATCAAAGCTCGGTACGTACATTGTTGTAATATTATGAATGTCTCTTTTAACTGTTATTTTGCTATATAAATATGGAGGATTTTTGGTTGTTAACATTTTGTGATGCAAAGTAAGCATTTACAGTTCATATTCAACCATTCAATTTTTATTAAGGGCCAGAATACACAAACAGCTTGAAGCGGCCGGTACCGCCAGCGGCGAGCTACTCATTGCAACCTTCAAGTTGCCTATTTTGTAGTATTTCCGCTGCCACCAAAAGCTGCTATTTTGAAAAAGTCTTAATGTGATATACAATGTATAAATAAACAAGTAACAAAAGCGACAAGAGCAATGTTACATACATAAATAGAGTTATTGGGTACAGAGTAAGAATTATTAACATGCAATTTATGTTTATATTAGAAAGTTCGTGTGCCATCATGACATTGAATTGGAGGTCTCAATATGCAAAGAAAGTAAAATAAGCAACGCAGACTGTAATTAGTTATTATCATTAGCTTTCTACGGATAGATATATGAATGTAATTGATGGAATTTTTATATCGATAAGCGCACTTCGCATATACATACATACGCCGAAAAAGGCGATCTTCTCATTTTAGATTCCACTGTATACGAGGATATTTATTTTTAATGTGTCTAAGCTCCGCCCATTTTTACTTCGTTTAGATCCCCAAAAAATGCTCACAAATTAAAGATATATGTAAATACAATTACTATTTGACACCAATTTGTTACATCTGCGATTTCGTCACACAATAAATCGGAATTTTTAATTAAACTTGAAATTTCTATTCTGCAAACAGTTAACGTAGAATTTAAAATTTTATTTCACATTGAATTTAAAGTTCTTTTAAAAATTTTATATAATTGGATAATTTAATTCAAATTAACTCAAAATCGATTATTTTTCTAAATGCACCATGAAATTCGGATTTCTCGGTGCCATCATGATCTCTAAGAGCCAATTCAAAAGCACGACCAAATTTAATATAACGTTCTAATATATCGGCTGGTCGGAACAACCGGAACGCTGAGGTTGAATGCTACACTGGGAAAATGCAACATGTATCTTTTTTTTTTTATTTAGGTGTGAGAGATTAACAGGAAAAATAATTATTTGAGCTAATGATTGATTGCATTTGAGTTTTTACTAGTTACTAAAAGGCGAAGTTACTTATTCATTGAATTTGAGAATTATGATTGCCATATTACTGCTAATGTTATTTTTTGATATTTCGGGGGCGACTAGTAATACGAAACAAATGACAATATAGTCGCAATATCGAGTCGTCTATTTCCACATAGTAGAATAATCTTTTCCTAACATTCTCGAAAATATGTTGTTGATAAGGAGAACTGAGCTCTATCAAGCGCTAACACGATCACATGATTCCTCGTATTTATTTTGGCGGATAGATGGTGCAATTTTTCGCACTAGTTTTTATGTAGAGACATGTAATTCTGTTTATAATAACCTTAAACATGAACAGTAGTAATAACAAGTGACTTTAATGGACTTCTGGAAGAGAAAATTAAAATAAAATTTAGGCAGACCCTTTTACTTTAACTAAAATTAGAAGAAAGGCGTCGGTCATACCATTGCCGTAGAAATCAGGGCCGCGATTTCATCCAATATTTCATTCCAATCTATTGTACGTGGTAAGTATGAGGTATATGATTCATTTCACAATATTGCCCACGTAATAAATAGGAAGCCGTGGGAGGTGGCAACTGTAAAATGATATATCGGGATGGACGCGCCGCTTTGAGGCCTTATCGACATATTAATCCTGTTACGTAAGCAAACATTTTATCATTAAATCTGATTAATAATACTTAAGATTTAAATTGCGACCATATGGCTGCATTAAAATGCAGTAGCAATCACATCAATCAGTGTTCAAAGAACATTTTCGACATACTGACTAACGTCATATAATTACGCCTGAAAATCTTGAAAAACATTTAATTGTTAATTGGTATATGTTATATCTGGTGATGAAAATGGACGGTCCTTTTGTAACGTAGAAGTTAATTTTATTAATTATGTTGTGTTATTAATATGTATTGAGTAGTTATTATTTTAGCGTATTCTCTTGGCTATAACTTTCCTTTGATATTCCTCAATAATTTGAAAGTTAAGCGGCATATTTTGTAGTTTTCTGAAAAAAATGTGAAATTTAGCAGTTAAGAAAGTCACGTGATTTTTTGTGTGCATATAATTGGATATCATTTTTTAGCACAAACAAACGGCGCAGTTAAAAATTATTCATTTAGCTTGTAGTTTGAAATTGAAGTGAAAACAATTATTCGATCGGTTTTGGAGACACCTGCGTATATACATGTATAGGTTATATGTTCGCCCTTCAATGCATGTTAATTCTAGCTGATAATCGATGTGATTCCTGGCTTGTCAAGGACAGGCCATTCCAAATAGGTTGACTACCTAGCCGCCACCCACGTGTTCTGGTCGCACAACTAATTACCCAAAAGCAAAGCAACTATCAAACGACCATATATCTAATATGACAAATTATTAACTATAGACTCTAACAATATGGTTAATTAACTGTCGTTGGAATGAATATCGCTTGAATGAATCTATTTATTAGCTATACAGAAATATATAAGTTTTCTATTCAATAGCAATATGTTGTTTATTAAAAAGTGATATATCATTAATAACGCATCAAAAAGAAATAATAAGTTTCTTGGTGGTGCTTAATTAGTAATGTTTTCAAATTCCTTTGTTGTTGCATAGTTAATACAGTGCAATAATAATCCATCGAATACCAATACTTGTATATTTCGTTAATTAACGGGATTCTTTAAACGGAGAATTGCTGTACTTGGAAAAATTAGAGTATGCGTAAGAAAACCAGCAAGCAGGATTAGTCCGGATTAGCTACAGATTTGCCAGCACCAGAAGAGTATCTGGCGCCTAGTATGATACTGTAGGTAGACTAATTTTTATACCAGCCGTGTATTGCATAATTAGATTATTAGTGTTATCTCTAATAACTAAACATCGTCGAGGTGGTCGAAGAGATCTATGATACCTTGTTACATGCGATGTTACTCGTACCGTAGAACTCATGTACCCTCCATATCTTTCCATATCTACGGTGTACACCGAATACGTATGATTACTTTCATAGCCTCTATAAGCTCCTGGTCTATCGGCAATCAAACATGTCTGAACTATCATGGGTCGAAAACAGGTTTATTCGACAGACGTTGGTTGCCATAACATAGGACCTAAGTCGGAGGAAGCTGATAATCGTAGGTGCACATATATTTAGACTCTCCAAAATCGTGCTCGCGGTGGTCCTGTACATTATTAGATATAATCAAGAAAACAACCAATTTATTTCTTTGAAATTTTACTGATATACACTGGAGGTGGGCATTTTGAGGCCGTCACTTTTTCTCGGTCTATTGTCGGCTCGTCAAGTCTGTTCGGCCTGATAAGTTCGTTTTGTCTGACAAGAAGATGGTCAAATACGTTCGATTCTACTTGAAAGAATGCAAAAAAAAAAGTCATTTATAGTGTATATGTTCAGTATTAACAAAATAATATTAATGATGATTTACATGTTAACGCAATTTTTTTGTTCTTATAATTGATCTGCCAGCACGAAAAATTTTATTCGGTGAAAGCACCATCGATCCATCGATATAAACAAAAACAATAACTGATGCATCCATACCAAATCCAACTATCAACTATAAACGTGTTGGTCGATAACTGAAGCTAGCTCTACCTCCATCTAATCCACCGATGTTAACGTGCAGTGTAAGCTGTTGTTACTGCTAAATTTGAAAACATTACAATATTATTCCGTCAACTTTTATGACTGATATCAGTACTGATACTATCACCTTTTGTAGGCAACTAATACTAGCGTATAATGAAACAGAGAAAATGGCTTAAATATGAAACATTTATTGTTCTAAGTGAGCAAATGAATTATATCTCATCTTTTTTTATATTTCTTTGATAATATGAAGTTCACACCTGTGCCAACTTTGTTTGAGATGATTTTCAATTTCATGATTTTCTGGTAGCGCCACGCTGATGACGCCAGGTAGGCAGAAACATGTCCGTGTGTTAGTGTATTTTTCTCTCTCTCCTTTTATTGCGTTTCCCGTGAATTATTCCATCAATACCATGAGGAAGCTAAGCTATCTTAGCATTATTTTTTGGTCAGTAATTATTGTACATCTGATAGATTCGAGTGCTTAAAGCTTAGTTTTAGTACTACTACGGTCTCTTTTACGTTTAAAGGAAAATCGCAAAGAATCAGAAACAGTATTATTTAACAATTGACAAAATGTTTCTTAACTGTTTTTTGAGAATATGAAATTTGATTCTTGCCTTCAGGGATTATTCACGTAATCTTTTTCAATAAATAACTATAACATAGCGTTATTAAATTATGTTGAAATTTGAAATTACCCCTCCTTGATACAGATTTCAGTCCACTTTGAGCATTTGATGGTGTGCAGTGGCGTGATTTAGATATGGTGTTCCCGAAAGTTAATCGATAGTATATAAGTAAACGTTCTGTTATTATTATTTACATATTTATTCTTATTAGTAGAGCAGGCAAATTCGGATGCACACCATTAGCGCAGCTAACGAATGGACTCTCGCATGCGAAACACTAGTCGGTATCTAGTTCGCTGCCGCCTGGAGCGTACGTAATAGTAGCAGCTCTCTGTTCTCTCTCTCAGAACTCAGTGTTCTGTTTTTAATAATGTCAAAGGTATGTACGTAGATTGAGAAAACAGCTATCATTAAAGACAGTGCGTAGGTTCATTAAAGGATTATTCGGATTTGACTTACGACGGCGTAAAAATTAAATGTTTAGTGTGCGATATATATCTAACGTGTTGATCACAAACACATTGTAAACGGCATGTGCAAAGCGCAAACCATAATAATATTAAAGCCGGTGTTGCCGCAAAATACGAATAATTCTTATTTGGTTTATGTACAATGATGATTCAGTGTAATCTGGCGTTTACTTTGTTAAACAACGATTCATTTATTTCATTTTGGAACAAATACGCCAATATTACATTACCGAGCAGGTCCACGTTACGAAATTATTTATCATCTGTGCGTGTACACTTAAAAATAAAATTAAGGCTGAACTGAAAAATAAAAAAGTGTGCTTGTGTGTGGATGAAACAACTGATTGCAAAAAAAGATCTGTACTTAATGTTATGGAGCGCAAAATGGAACCACATCAATCGTCATCTTCAATTTTATTAGCTTCTAGACGAATATAAGAATGTACTGCCCAAGTAATTTCAAAAGTGGTGTTAAGCACATTGGAAAAATTTGAAATATCCAGAGATCAAGTATTAATGTTTGTGACAGATGGTGCCGCAACCAAGCTTTCTGTAGGGCGATCTCTTAAGGAACAGTGTGGTAACTTTTTACATGCTACACGTAAAATTCATGCTCTACATCTTGTAGCAGAGACAATTCGTAGATATTATCCATAGGTGGATGCGCTAATTGCGAGTACAAAAGCAGTGTTTCTGAAATTCCCAAAACGTATTCGCGAATTTCACAGACTATGTTCTCATACCTCTAAACCACTACAGCCGATCCTTACATGTTGTGGAACATGGTTACCAGCGGCATTTTACAATCGTAAATATTTCGAGAGTATAAAGAAGGTGGTTCTATTATTCAACCTGAAAGAATGTGCAGCTATTCAAGTCAGAAAAAATTTGAAGAGAGTCAGGATAAATGTGATTTACAAACTATTCACAGCAATTACATTGGAGTAGTGTAAGCAATAGAAAAATTAGAAAATTCTTCACTGTCGTTAGATGTACACGCACAGCTTTGATGGATGCGCTAATTGCGAGTACCAAAGCAGTGTTTCTGGAATCCCAAAAACGTATTCGCGAATTTCACAGACTGAGAATGTGGGAATTGATTCTTGGCTTCAGGGATTAAATTATTTTGGAACGTGAAATTAACCCTTTTTGTTATAGATTCCAGTCCACTTTGAGCATTTGATAGTGAGCAGTGGTGTTGTTTAGATGTGGGGTTCCCGAGAGCTAATCGATTAAGTAAGTAAACGTTCTATTATTATTTTTCATATTTCTATAGATGCATGCTATTCTTATTAGCATGGACGGTTTCGTTAAAGAAAAATTAATATCTCTCGGTTTCTAAGCTGAGCTTAATACATGCAGTAACAATTATTTCTTTATTATTCATATCAGTAATTACCGAATATACTGTAACCACACTTCATCCAACAGTTTGCATAAAACCTATTTCTTATAGCTGTCATCCTATAATGCTAACTAATATACATTTTCTAGTACACAACTATACTCTGGCATAGAAAAAATTTAAAACTATACTTATGTATTACATAGTACATGCATTTTTTTAAACTACTAACTTTTGTGATAGACGGATAGATAGGAGATCCGTGAATCGTTTATGCCAAAATTTCGTTATATCATAATGCAGACAAATTTTGAATTAAATGTTACTCACCAAATACTTCTGTTGATGTATAAATGATGCTAAATTTGACACGTGCGAATTTTAGAAGAAACATAAGAGGAACTTGAATTCCTTTACATTGTAATATAATTTTGTGCTGTGCAGTGCTGTGAATATTTTTTATTTGAAAACTTTTTATCTAAATTAGTCAAGAAAGCAATTATGTGTAATTAATTACATTAACATGCTTGTTTTCCTTTCCTTCAACTCACTGTTGCAATAAACCAACAAGCGCAATTTTAATTATACTCGGACACAGCCATGAGGATATATTAACTAAACATTCTAGTTTGAATATAACTTTAGTAAACTTATTATAGTTTCCTCTTACAAAAAAATTATGACGTGCTACCTAAAATTTGGAGAAAGTATTATGTTGTAATTCATAACAAAGTTCTACGCAAAGAACTGGTTTTAAGTTATGTTGCATAATATATATTGTCGAAAAATCAACTTCTGTGAAAATCTGGAAAATGCCAAGATCTATCCCAAAAAATACTTACTGTTTAGATCGCATTTGGAACATATGACATATGATAATTTTATATGACTACGTGACTCAGAACATGTTATGTAGTAGATTGTAAGTTTGTGAGTATTAAATGTGATTATTCCAAGCAAATTGGCACATTGATTTTTGAAGTAACAAAATTGTAGTCCCGTTTAATATTTGTAACAAATCGCGTTGTAAGTAACCATTGTATTACGTTAAGCTAGCGACGTTTCACCATACAAGATGGTGGATGCGCTGGTGAAAAAGACGTATATATATTTTTAATTAATTCGCAGCATGGTAGTACCAAACAAAATTGAATATAAGTTGACACCGTAGTAACTACTTTCACCAAAATATCTTTTCGTACGAACGTTGATCTGATTTGAAAGCAACTGACACAGCCTATCTCTCGTACAGCTTTGTCTGAGCGATTTTTTTCATTCCAAATTGCTAGTGTGTGGAATTCCGTATCAAGTGTAACGCTCTTGCTAACTCGGAAACTCGTAAATCGGTTCTGGTGAATTTTAGATTTTTAAAAATATGGAAAATTAATGTTAATTAATTTAAGCAAATTTGTAACTTGTTTACAAATAAAATAATTCTTTTTACAAATAGCTTCGGAAAATAAAATCAAACAAAATTTGGACATCAAGCTCGAATATAATGTTATGTACAAACGATATATCCAAATTATAAACGATTTTTAGTAATCAAAATGATCAAAATTCGGTAATCAACCTATATGCAGTAAACATAACAAACGGAAAATGCGGCAAAGTATAGATTGAGAATAGAGCAGTAAATAAACTTACGGTTTTTATCGCGAATTAAATGAAAATAAAATTTAACTTTACAAGTAAGAATATCACGGTTACGCGGGTGCTTTCAGTTGAGACTAGTGTTAAACACCGACAGCGATACGGGTGAATTCCGCCTAGGCTAGTGGTGAACATCGACTGCGATGCGAGCAGGAGAAGACTCCTCTCAAATGAGATTTTTGAGCGGTTTGAATACCTTTGTGGGTGATGACGTGGAGATTTCTTTTGATTGACGTACAAAAAACAAATCGAGAATGAGAATCGAAAAATTATGCAAATATGCACTGCCATCTAGAAGAAGTCTATAGGGTTTTCCAAAACATTGTTCACATAAAGATACAACTAGATATTCGTAAAAATGATTCAAAGAATGAATACGTCGTAAAAATGAGTCAAAGAACGAATAAGTAGTAAGTAAATATTATCTTAATAATAAATTGTCTCTTTCTTTCAGTAAAAGTTCTTTGAATCTGTAACGATCAGTGGTTTGTAATAATGTATAGGCATTATCTGATCTCTATCGGTTGCTAAGGCATTTATTTTTTTTGGCAGATTCTTTGTTTTCTTTTTCAATACTGTATAGCCGTACACACAGAATTAGTGTTAAGTAAGTTTAGGCAATTGTTTCTTTTCACATTGTATTCAATTCTGTTTATTCTAAGGTGTGTATAAATAGCAAGCACTTGATAGCCATGCTTTATTTTTGAAATATCCTTATTGCTGTAAACACGCTACCAAAGGGAATATGATCACATCAGATACACAAATTTTTGTACATAAGATTGGAGGCCTTCATTAAGGTCCTGTTACATCGTTTGCTGTATTTCGATAACCATTTAAAAATCCTAACGCCTATCCATCCAGAACTTTTATGAATATTTAATAAGAAATAATTAACGAGAAATGTAGAAGCCGCCGTTTTTCAAAAACCGATTTCATCCTTCGAAACCGTCTCTCAGCCGAAGCGAAAATAGGTATTTTACATAGTCCTATAAGGTCATATAGGACCTATAAGGTCACCATAGGTCTCTAAGGTCGATTAAAATTTTGCGCGGAATTTTTAAGAAAATATTGTTTTCTGATGAAGCTACCTTTTTGCCTAAGAGGTATAAAAATCGTTGTAACTGACGATATTGATCCTAAGAGAATTCTGACTCGATTCCAAAATCACAAAAGAAAAGTCATCCAGGAGGAATTGTTTTATTACCGCAGCTTTGCACTCACTAGATTTGACGGTATATCGTAATAGTCTATATAGATAATGCCCCAATTCCTATTTAACTAGCTAATTTATGGTGCCAATGTATACTTCCTTAATAACGACATTAACATTAGCTTCCGAGAGCGGTTTTATTAAATAAACAACCCAGTCCTTCTATACGGTCATTATTTACAGTTTAACTGCAACGTATACCGATTCAAAGTAACACGGTAAGATATTGACGCGTTTGAAAGCTGTTACAGTGGTTCATCGCTAGCCGTTTACTCTCATATAACTGACAGAGTCGAAAGTTCCACTGGCTCAACGGAAAACCAACATCACACCCAAAAAAGCATTCAATATGGCGTCGATTGATCGGAACACTCCTATCATTTTTATGAGCATTTTGACGCGTAAATAGAGCGCCACCTATTTTGTTATGGCGAGTTATCTTCGCATTATTTTTTATATCCATGAGGAGAGATTGTTTTGATTGTTTTCTCGTTAGGGTGTTACGGTAGATTAGATAAAAAAATAATATTGCAGGAACTATTTATTATACGGCTGTGGATTGTAATAAGCATATGATCAATTATTTCAGTTAGACGATGCTTGCGGAGTTAGATTATGTTGTGCATTGATGATTGATGTCTATAGTTAAACCATATTTGCGTAATATATGATGAATTAGTTCTGCGAAACCAAGCACATAATGCTATTATTAATGGCGAAGTTATTCCAACTTATGTCTACTACAGTGAATATATTAATAAAAATAGAATTTAGTTGCCAGACCGCAACAACAAATATTTCTCTTAGTATGTACATATTTAATTGGCCACAAATTTATTATTCGATTTAACATACGAGGGATGTTTCCAAAGTTCTGGGAATTGTGCTCTAATTAAATTACGCAGAACTTATAGGCTATTGTTGATATATAGGCGTTTTTGTAGCACTGTTTTTGCAACCAGTTTTCCTTTTGTGGAAAGAGGGTGTGAAAACTTCAGAAATTATTCAGTGACTGCAGTGAGTATTTGGTGAGTCGGCAGTGCAGTGGTCGCTCGATTACGTCGGTAAACGAAAGAAACTTTACTGCCGTGAAAGACCTACTGAAAGGGAACAGGCGAATGACTATTCGTCAAATTAGTGTACGCTTAGGAGCAGGTACATGATTGTTTACACGTAAGCAAGGTTTCAGCCCGCTGGGTGCCAAGACTGTTGGGACTGGAACAGAAACTCAATAGGTCTGACACTTGTCGTCAACTTCAAGAGCTGTTACCCCGTTATGGTGATGAATTTTGGCAACGGATAATAACTACTGACGAAGCGTGGATTCCTTATTTCAATCGTAAGACCAAAAGTCAATTCAAAGAATGACGTAAACCGGAAAAGGGCCTCCACTTAAGGCGCGTGCAGTTCCGTCTGTTGGAAAGGTAATGCTTACTGTATTCTGGAATTGCGAAGGGATTATTTTTATCGATTATCTGCTGAAAGCTACTGCAATTAACGCAGAATATTATTCGAATTTATTATTCCGACCACTTTTCAGAAAACGGCCTGGAAACTTGCATAAGCGTTCGTTATTGCAACAGGATAATGCAAGACCCCATACCGCAAGAAAGAGAAAGGATGTTTTGAACGATTTACGATGGGGATTGCTTCCGTATCCACCTTTTACTCACCAGATCTCGCACCCAGTGATTTTCATCTGTTCCCAGTTTTAAAAAAACTTTTACGGCGTGTTCGATTTGAGTGATTAGCTGACGTAAAACGTGTGGCTAATGTTGCGTTAAGAAAGTGCAAAGAAAATGTGAATTGTAAAGTATGTAGAGAACTCTAGAGAGGTTTTAGAGATACTGATGAATACTCGCTTTCCAGCCTGCATCACATCCACCAGCAAAGACTATCACCTAGAATCACTAGAAACGAACTCAAGTCGTCTAAGAAGGAGGTACGAAGTCTAGCAAGTAAAATCTTTACAACAAATAGGATAAGATGGGCTTTAATGACAGCATCATTAGTGTGCCGCACGCTACCAAGTAAGAATTGGGATCTCAAGCCTCGAATGATCTTTTGGTCATACACGGCAATAATTAGACCCATAATCACTGATGTCCCTTTGGTTTGGTGACCAAATACAACTCAGAAGACTGTGCAACAACAGCTTCAACAAATTCAGAGGCTTGCTTGTCTCAACATCCCAGGTGTGATATGTACGTGTCCCACAGCAGCCCTGAAAGTCCTGCTGGAACTCCACATTCAGAAGCAGGCTATATTGAGTGCCCTCACGCTAAGCAGAATGAAAGGATTGCAGCCAGGGGATCTTATGGTAAAGGACATCTCAGAATCCTTGAAGATCCCAACATAAATTACCTGATGCATATTTCAAGAGACAAGATCTCTATGCAATATAATTTTGATCAGCTTTATAAGGTGCCGGGAATGTGCATCCGGGCAGCGTTAAAGTAAACCTCATACTGGGGCAATGTTTCAGGGTAAACGTAAAAGAGGCAAAAGTAGTGCTATCGTTCAGCAAAAGGGACCTTCGGTTACTGGCGGGATTTCTGACAAGTCATGCAGTCCTAAAATATCACCTATTCAATCTAAGAAAACGTAAATGTACATTGTATGTTAGAGGGAAAGGTTGTTGAAAACGCACTAGTTGTAGAGGGTTCTGTGGCGCACACATTCATCGGTGGAGGAAATGCCTTGCAAACATTTTTAGACCATCAATAGACGATGAAATGAAATGCCGTTAGTAAGCCCCAAGCAATTTTCCAAGTTGCAGTGTCGAGTTGGTTCAGAAACCACATTTAAGTGTCTAATAAAACTGATCTGTCACATTTTTACCGTCGAGCAGCTTTTTCAGTTTTCCCATTGCGTAGCGAGTTAGGAATATGACTTTCTCGAAAGGCGCATACCGGAGTTACTTACGGTCGAGTTGACTCAAGAACCACCTTTAGGTAGTTCGCGTAGTGTGCTCAGCGTGAGCTGGAAAAACAACAATACGGAGTTCGGGAACCATCTCTACGGAGTTAGCTACGGTCGAGTTGGGTCAGGAACCACCTTTAAGTGATCAGTAACATTTTTGCCGTCGAACAGCTTTTTCACTTCACTCGCTTCGCATAGTGAGCTGGAATGCGACTTTTTCGGAAGGCGCATATGGGAGTTAACTATGGTCGAATTGTAATTACTGGATCTATAGCCATTAAAAAGCAAATACGTTTTCCAATAATACTGCAATATAAAAACAAAATAAGACATTGCCGGAACAGTATTGCACGTACGGATTGATTCAGAAGGCAGGGAAAGCGCTTCAAAAATATGCTTAGAAGATAAAAACAAGAAATAAATAGCAGATACTTTACAAGAAATGGTAATTTGCTAATTCCCCTTCGGTTCAATTTCAAGGTCAAGCACAATGTTTAGTACAAGGAACAAACAAATAACAATTTGAAAGGGTATCTTTGGAAAAGGTCTATTGCATCACATTTTGGTGCCGTAACCACTAATCGCCGTTTAACTTAGTACATTGAATTAAACTAAACAGTGATTGTTTACCCTAGCAATTTATAAATCAGCTCAATCGAAGCCGACCATAATATTTTCGAAAATATTCGTTAAATTGATTTATTTAGGAAAGAATATCGTTCGTTGGTATGGTATGAAGGCCTGACGGGATGTGTAAGCTTTTTCAAGATTGTCATGACCTCAAGAGCCTTCGTGTGTGTGAATTGTTCCATGGCATTGCTACTACCGGGGTAAAGGATGAATCGTAGTTAATTATTCCGAACGGCGATTGGTGACTTAGGAGTGTACCAGAACCTCTAAAAGAAATTGACCGAACACGCCTATTCCTCTAGAAATGTTTTATTTATTTATGGAACTATACACAGACACAGCAAGATAAAATATACAGGCTAGGTTGATTTCCCAAAGTTGTATTTTTTTTAAATGAAACGTGCTATATATTATTGTATTCTTGGAAACTCCGTTAAATTCGAAAGCAAAATAAGGTACTAGTGCTCCAAAATTAAGCACTTTACAAGTTAGTAGGTTTCTTTGAAGACGTCGCTATTTCGTCGGAAGTGCGCATTAGACTGATGTGGTTTTTAGTATCTCGTTTAGCCATAGGGCGACCTAAGTCATGATTCTGAATTGCTAATGAGATGCGCGAGATACTGCATTAAATCAGTATGATGTATTTTTGTTAAAAAGATATTTTTCTAAACAGTACAGACTACAGTTTCGAGTTTTTGTAAAAATTCTATTCAAAAACTCATTAACATGTAATAGTCTACAGTCAGCAATTTTTTCGTTATAACAATTTTTGAAAACGAAGTACTATCAAGATTTACTTTGTTAGTGTACCATGGTAGAAACGTTGAAGCAATTGAGGACATTTGGTAATAGGTGCACTCATAACAAAATTATACAGTATTTTCTTCGAATTGAGAACTGTTTAGAAGTAAAAGGTAGAGCATTTGAATATATCTTAAAATAGCTTTTATGTTCTGTTTGTCGGGTAATTCTTAATTTCGAACTAGTAAATTGCCATGACCCGATTAGCTAGTCTATTATTTTGCTATAAGTAACGAAATTCGAAGAGATTTCACCATAATACAATAATTTTACAGGATTAGATGTCATCGTTTTCAATGTTCGTTCCAATGGTTTGCTAAATTGTGTCATAGTATACCAAGAAAATTGTTGGTTCATTCAAAATATTCTACTGACATGTCAGTAATTTTTTTGTTCAAAAGATATTGTCTAGAACTATGTTAAAAAGCTGAAATAATATACAAAATAACCTGTTGAAAAGAATGGCTTTTTAACAAAAACATGACATACCAACTTAACGCAATATTACATGCCTCTCATTAGCAATAGAAACGTATAACGCGTGTGTTAATTAGGGCCTATTATCCTTAACCTAGGTACCAAAGACCATATCTGTCTAATGCGCACTTCCGAAGAAAAAACTATTTCTGTAAATGTCGACAAAAAGGTTTTAATAACTCCGAAACCTTTAATGTGTCATAAAATTTAGCGGTGTAGTTGGTTTTCGCCTCTGGCATGGTTCACATGCTGAGTTATCGTGATCAACTGCTTTCCGCTCAGTTAGCTTTGCCTCTGGCGTGGTTCACACGTTGAGTTACCGTGCTAACTGTTGCCATCACTCTCCTGAAGATCCCCATACGATTGTGGGCGAAACGTCGCAAGTTTTACGAGTTTTATTTTAACCAAGGACATGACACGGTTCAAACTCGGAACACGTTTAGTTTCAAGTGACTCTGGCCGTGGAAGCCTACGTTTTTAAATTTAGTGGTGTTGCAAAAATGCAATAATTTACATAATAAAGAAATTAATTCAATAAATTGTATCCGTTGACTTCATTCTGTAAAAGCGACAAAAAAACTATGATACTAAGTAATAAATTTATAAGTTTATCAAATTGAAACCAGTTTATTAATTTAATAAAGACCCGTTTATTAACTTACTTTTCGAGAAGTGAAACAAAGTAGGGATTTTTCGTGACATTAATAAATATATCCCTTGTTTCAATAAATCCGCGTATTATATGTATTATATACTAATTTTCCTTAAAAAAATGGTATTAACGCATTTTGTTGTTGTGTTTACGTACTTTTTTCGTTCATGTAGCAGTAATTTCCATTTATAAAGTACAACGTAATCCTAAGTTACGCTTACAGTGAGACTTCATTAGAAGAACGAAAAACCGTTTTGCATAATTTTTATTCATAAAACCACAATCCTCCGCGCCCGCAGAGATGATTCACCCTGCATATGGTCGATTAAAAATGTAATAAAGCTAGTTTGATACATTATGAAACAGAAAACTATCGTGACTGTGTCACTGTACGCAATTACTACGAGATCCGGTTAAAATCAGTCTCGGAACTTCAAATTTTCAATTAAGCCGGTGTAATCGGGGCATGTGGAACATGTGTTTTCTGAAGCGCCACTGTGTGTAAGAAGAAAGGAGAAATGGAGACAAAGAGAGTAGCGCTATGCCGATCACAAGAGACCAGAGGCGCAACTTTCGGTGTGAGATTTTGAAAGGGTCATCGTAGCGTTTTATGTAAATTAAACGAATTTAGCAATTTCACTGTACTAAACAAACAGATTTATTACATGTAGACAGTATTTAGCATAAGCTACTACGAATGCACAGTAGTTTATATTTATGTGCGAATAACGTATAATAATATGTGATACGGGCTCAAATTCCCTTCGAATTATGGTTTTCGAAATGAAATATTGCGAATTTACGTACTGCCGGTATTTTAGAAGCTAAAATTTGTTGTGTACCTATATCTTTTTTGTTCAACAAATTAGAGAACTCATTTATAATACTGAAAACACAGGAAACAAAAACAAAAATAAAAAAGATTCAAACAAATATGAAGAATATCCTTTAATTCTTAAAACAGCCAGCAAAGCTTACATCAACTAATAAGCATTTAATATCAAATTATCTAATAGCCGCTTTTCACTGCTTGAATAAAGCTTGGGATATTTTCTAAATAAAATATTAAATTAGAAGATAATCACCTATTTTTATATCTATATATGATTTTGAATTACAGTAAAGTATTCTGTGTGTTACTGTTTTTATTCAAATTCTGCTATAACATCCTTTTTCTTCTTTTTTTAGCTAATATCCTAAGTCCTTTTGCTGTAAATCCCTTCTAATTGTTTAACTTCTTGAGGTTATTTTTCTTTATTTCCTTCGAGATGCTTCTTGATTACTTCTCTCTGTTCTCAGACAGATTTCTCCTATCTGTTCTTTTTGTTTACTCGTTGTCACAGGAATGCTAATCCAGCGATTTGATATTTTTTGTGGTATGCCCAACGATGATCATTTCTGATGCTATAGATAACTATAATGAATTTTGACTACTGGATTGATTCCATATAATTTGTGTTGTATATGAATTTTTTGATTTTTTTTTGCAAGAATTTCTTAAGATTGAAAATAACTCGTGAATTTGATTATCTCCCATAAAGTAGTATTAATGGAATGTCTTAATTTTTTTAACAAAGAATTAATAATATAAATTATCAAGCGAATAATAACTATAATCCAAATTCTGTAAATATTAAATGAAATTTTGATAATTAATAAATATTCTAATTAAAATAATGAAAATTAATGAAATAAGGTATAAGTGTCACCTCTATGTGCCATTATAATACATTGTATTATATTGCATATATTGTTTTGTTGGAGCGTTCATATCTTGAAAAATACTACAATTTTTAAGAGACATTATATTACTGCTTTGTTAAGATATATCAAACATATCTCAATACTCAGCAAGCAATCGATTAAATTACAGTGTAGTAGTAGGAATTCGATTTAAACTATACTATTTAATTATTTAAATTAATCAGCAATTTACAGTTGATCCTGTTTCTGCAATTTTTAAAATAAAAATATTTAATATATTATTATTATTATTTAAATGTAAAATAATTCAGAGATAAATTAAATAATTTATGTGTGTGCGAATTACAATTCTATTGTAGGTCAAGTTTTAAACTATATTCAGAGGGGTCCATTTTTCTTACGACTAAGCATGCAGAAACAAGTTGCGTTTCACGAAATTAGCAGAGACTAGACAGACTCGTGTTTATTCGTCTCATGCGAATGCGTTCGTGTTGCTTACTGGTTTCCCCAAGAGTCGACAAAACACGAGTCTGTCTAGTCTCTGCTAATTTCGTGAAGCGCACGGAAAGTGTACTCGTTTCTGCAGGCTTACCTATAAATCAAATCTTGTATGCCACACCTATCCCCTTTGAAATTCGACTATATCGTGAACAATTGGTTCATTTTCTGAGTACAGCTAAACTCTTCCAGAGCACTTCTTATGAAATGACAAACATCATAGTACTGCATAGCTATTGCATTACTATGTCCGTTCGATGTAAAATGGTTTACAAATCATGCAAATCTAATCCTTCAAAATTGAAGTGTTTCGCTAACACAGGACTATTTCTTAAGTGCGGTGTTAGTGAGAAGGTTTTAGTATACACTACGCGATTCAATTTTTCTATTCGGCATGACATTTTGAGATTTAATAGTTAATTAGTTAATAAGTGTTAAGATGCATTATTGAGGGTGTTCGGGTTGAAATCCGTTTATGGGTAACTTTTCTGTTTCTAAAGATACAGCGACGGTTAAATTACAAAGCAATTGAATTTTTTGCCTTAGATTCGGAATCTCGTATCAGAAAAGCAATTAACTGTATCATTTCACCGGAAATGGCTCCAGCCTTGGTTTCTTAAATGGAATAGCCTATATATTATAACATTTAGTAGTCAAATACCTTAACCTGCTTTTACTGTATCAAGAAGCATAAATTATGACAACACAATAGAAAATACAGCAGATAGGTATTGTAATGTTATTAAAAACAACGAGATTAGCTGTCATCAGCGCCGTAGTCACTTCTTCTTTACTAAGTTCACATTGTACACCTATCGGGTATGAGGGTCCATTTGTTGGTAGGAAGCCCGATCCCTAGAGAAAGAATCCTGTTTTGAGCCGAATATCTTTGGGGCGTAAAAATAATAAAGTTAATATTAAAATTAATAGAAGTCCAGCCAACGACAAGCGTAGGGAAGACGTATACTAACTACTTATATCTATCATTCTCTTTTTCGAAAGTTAACATTAGAAATTTCTACAGCAAGTTCTAGGGCATACGTTAGTGGTACAAAAGTTATAAATGTCAATTAAATGTCTTTCGGTTCGTATCATCTAAATTCTCAGTACAATTTAACGTTGTAGTGCTGCAGTGTTCAAATATGTCTTCCTAGAACACAGAATCCCGGCAGCAATTGCGTCCTTGCGTCACACTACAGCAAAATCGTTCGTTTCGGAATCCAATTCAATAATCGTATATTTTAAATTGTTAAGAATTATCGTAGGTATCTATGAAAACAAAACCGTTGGCAAGGAAACAATAATTATTTATTATTTGTAAGTTTATGTGATCATTCCGACATAATATATTCAGAAGTTGCTCCAATTTCCCTAGTTTCGATCCACTATTTAAAAGTTACTCAAGAGTGCATTTGAAGAATATTGTGTTTATGTAGAAGAAGGCTACAACTTTTAAGGTTAGTAGTTATTTCATTTCTCGTTTTTCGTTTTGAAACTATCCTCAAACAAAACTTTCATTTGCCGAAAGAGTGTCTAGGGACATTCCCGGATTCACGACCCCCAATTTTAGTAAATTTCTGACATTTGTAAAAATTTCGAAAATTTCTCTAAATTACTCTATCCAAACATTACAGTATATATCATTCTAATCTAAATGTATTGTACAAAATTTTCACCTGAGTACAAATTAACTCTTCTTACTTTTCATAAATTCATAAATTCGGCCATCAATACTTAATAGTAGTCTTGAGCATTCTCTTGAGGAGACTCATATATACTAACTATTAATGTAGCTCGACAAGAAAAAGTGCAATGGGGTCGAACTTGCAGGCCTTGCAGGCCAAACAAACAGTTACTAACTATTTTTTGGAAACCCTCTAATTTAAAAATGTTGCAACTCGCCGCGCATTATGAGCTGGAGTGCCATCCTGGTGAAATAGACGGTGCCTCCGTTCCTGATGTGGTATATTTATCGAGTTTCAGTCTTAAGATCTTTAGGTAGCTATGAAAAAATAGCGTATTTTGCCAGTTATAATAATATAGTTAGTTAATAGTATAAATGCATTTGGTGATCGCTTGGGTGTAAATGTTGCGCTGGCTTAATTTGTTAAGGTGTAGATTTGTTTTTTTTTTAGATAGTAGTAAACTGAAACTAAAATAAAACGTGTTCCAGGTCTGGTCGAAAAGTCGAATTTTCGATTAACCATGACACGGTACACGGTAGTTCCTATGCTTAAACCTAACTCGACCGCAGCTGATCTGATTAATGACCTTTGATGGACTTCAAAATAAACCAATATATTTATTTCGCTTTCGTCGTTGTCTTGGCTATTTCCTTATCTTTAATTGGCTCTCAGCCTCCGCTGCAACAGTCGAAAATACGTTCTTTCTGGAAGTTCCTTCTCCGGAAAACTTTGCCTATACAAATTTCGAATTTCCTCTATATTTTTATTGCACTAAAAGTATATTTTTAGAGTATCCACCTTTTTATTATAGGGTACTTGATTCATGCTCTCTTAATATGGAAATGAATGTACCAAAATGATAATCGCCAAACACAAACACAAATCCACAACATAAGTTACATGTTAAACTGTGTTTGATGCATTGCATCCTGTTTTTCACAGTTATGGTACATTTCAAACAGAAACATTGTTGTGATGGTTCACAAGATTGAAACTTTTAACCGACTTTTAAAAAATGAGGTACTAGTTTTCCAAAATGGAGCATTCAGATGTATCGTAGATTTTGAAAATGTAAATGTGCATAAGGTGTTCATTCCGCTGGAATCATTCCCGATGAGCTGGTACAGTCAATTGTTTTTTTAATACGAAATTCTAAATCCGTCCTTGTTGTTAGAAACAAAAAAGTTACCCATAGAAAGGGTTTCAAACTGAATATCCTGTGCAATACTAGCTTACTAGCTACTTAATTTTTAAACCACAGATCAATAATTAATTTAAATGAATTTAAGCTATTTCACAAAATCAGATGTACTTGACGATACTGATAATTCCTGCATTAAAAGTCAAATATGACATGAGAATGTCTTTGTACCAATCGAACGCTTTTGGAGAATCCTGGGCACTGATTTAAGAATTTCGTCTTTGTTTCGGATATGTAATAGAAGAAAGTAGGTGCGGGATACAGGCAACGTATGTGCTGAATTTATTTCTAAAAACGCTATCAATAAAATATAAGGTGACTTGTTTAAATGTTTTACCGATGGCGTCGTAGTGTTAAGTGTGGCAAAGAAAATTAGTCAAATACTAAGTGACGCGCCTTTACATTTTTTTTTCAGAGATAAACATAAAATGATATGTGACCTTAGACCTTAGTTCAATAATCAAATTCAGTCTGGTTATATGAAAAATATATCATAAAAAGCATTATAGCACAAATTAAATACTATTGTGAAAGAAGCGGAGATGTACATATGTATATGGTAGATGTAAAGAAAGTAAAAAATAATGTTCGTTTTTCTTGAGAAAGAGGATTAGGCAGTGGTGAAACAAATAGAAAGATATAAATATTTAGCAACCATAATTAATCAACGAGAGTAGGTCGAGGCAGAAATCAATGGACGAACGTAAGCAACGGGGATATTAGTTAGAACGATAAACAACTGTTTTTGGGAAAACGAAAGATACCCGAATATATAAAACTAGCATATGCAAGAATCCTCGGCATAACATGAAGACTGGAATCCTGAACACTCTGAAAAAAAGAGCCAAGGTAATTTTAGACGAGCAAGTGAAATTATCGTTATTTCTTGTCAGTAGTTTTACCAGCACTTTTCCTTATAACCATTGGCAAGTATAGGCACATTTCTTTTTACAACAAAAAACAGCTATTAATTTAATGGCTTCACTTTTACTTCCAGCCGACATTTTATCAGGTTTCCATGATTTCATTGCCGAAAACGACGTACACCGAGTTTTGACGGCAGCTCGTTATTTATCGTAGGTTCTAGTCGGCCATCAAGCGAATGGTAGACGGCACTGATCGAGGCTCGAAAATTTCAGAAAATACAGTCTTTCTGCATTGTGATCGATGAACTACGCGATTTAATGTATTAGCATGAAAATCCAGCGCGAAAAAAAATCCATTCGTGAAATTGCTCTATTCTTAGATCTTTAATTGACCGTGCAGAATGTGACTAGCATTGAAGAAGATTTTACTACGCAATTCTCGAATAGCTATGATTGCAGCAATCGCAGTAAAACGGTGTGCAAAATGGAAAATATTTATCTGAAATTGGCGATTATCTCCGTCAAATAGTAATAACGTAAGTGCAATATAATCCGGATTTTTTCTTCATTATTCCGTAGGAAGTGCAAATATCTGCCGTTAACGAGAGCGCCAAAGTTAAGAAGAAACGGCAGTATAAGAGGGAATGCAAAGAAGCACAGATTAAATCGTGACAACTGACTAGAAAGTTCAAACGACTTGAGGTACATTTTGGTAGATTTCAATGTAATCATCTTAAGTTATTCAAATAACAAGTTTTAATATAAAGCACAATGGAGCGTCGATGCAGTACGATGAGGCGGGATAGCTGTACGCTTCTCCTGAGAGTAGATAAGGATGACGAAATCGATCGAAAGCGCTGCGGAACTTCTCTAAACTGAAATTTGTCGGTTCCGGTTCGCAGATGTTTCTAATGCCAACTAATTCTTTCGAACTTTTTGCGTGTATTTATTATATTGTATAAGCATTAGGAGTTGCTATCGAACTTTACTTCCATTCAATGTATAATCGTGGCATTGAATATTCAATTGCATACCCTTATATGTCTCAGGACACGGAGGCGCCGGCCAATCAATTTAACGAAACCTTTACCGCTACCGTTGAGTCTAATTTCACTTAGATGTATAACCACAAATTCACATTCTTTGTATTTTTTTCCCTAGATGTACCGCAACTAAGTTCATTAATTAATTCATTGAGCGAGCCCCACTCCTCCGGCGTAGATGGAGTTCCTGTGTTTTCCTGGGGAAAATATCGAGATAGTTATATTAAGCCTCTCTGTTACATTATAAGCAATTCACTTGAGACTGGATGTTTCCTGCAATACCTTCAGCATGCTATTGTGACTCCTCTCCACACGAAAATGATTTCCGTAATTATAGATCTATTAGCCTTTCGATAGGTTTTCCCGAGTTCTTTGAAAAGTTTGCATACAAGTGTCTATATGATTTTATAAAAAGATGTAATATTGTAAGTAAATTACAGCGTGGCTTCTATTGTATATTGGTCATAATAATGCTCATGAATGAAAGAGGAGGGAAATGGGGGAGCAGGGCAAACATGCAGGAATAGTGCATGTATCAGAGAGTTGGGAATATAAAGGTTTTAAATTGTCGTGGTGTGTTTTCTTGATTGTTAAATTGTTTCTATTAGTACCTATAAGGTAAAGGGTGAATTACTGATTGCAGACATTATAGCTTCACACGCCTAAAAAAATACTGTTAACCCTAGCAACTGCGCCCTCTAGCTATAATGTTTACAATATTAAAATATTTTCATTATATTTCCCTTTGCGGCTTCAGTTATAAAACAAATGCTTTTCTAGCTACTTTCCAAGATATCGCCGATCCCCACTCTTAGTGGAGCACGCCGTATATACATACAAAAGGCACTCTCTTACAACATATTGCCACTGTCATGTTGTCTTCTACCTGCAGCTGATAAGTTATAAGTTACAAATAAAAACTGAAACTAAACTAAACGTGTTTCGGGTTTGGACCGTGTCATGTTTAATGAAAAACTCGACGTTTCGCCCACAATCATATGGTGCTTCTTCAGGAGAAGGAAGGTGGTAAGCAACACGGTTAGCACGGTAACTGCGCCAGATGTGAAACTAATTGAGCGGGAAGCTGTTGATCACGGTAACTCAGGATGTGAACCATGCCAGAGGCGAAAATCAATTGCCGCAGTTATTATTATTATATTTGTCGGAGTAACGCTGTTCTTGTATTTCTGTCACATAGTTTTATTGGTTAGTCTAGGAATAATAAATAAACTTTTTCACGCTAAATAATCACATTGTTACAGTATTACATTTCCAGTTGGGAAAATTTTCATAACTAGCTGTTTCTTATATTAGAAAAATTGATTCTGGCAATAATTTTAAAATTTTCTTTTAAATACAATTTTGTGAAAAGAAGTACCTTCTTCTTTTAACACAGGTATGTCAATATGGGAAATAGAGATTTGTTTGCTAATTCCCTTGACATACCACGTTACCTTTGTTGCTATGGCAATACCAATATCGTTATTAATACAATATTCCTGGATTAGCGTGAATATCAACAAACTGGTCTAATATTAGCATTAAGTGAGATACATAATGTTATCTTCAAAGTGATATTACTGTTCACAGTCTACGCACACAACAATAATATTATGAGTATTATGAACTGCGTAACGGCTTCAGGTACATATCAAACAGTATAATTGATTTTTCAAAGCACTAATGAAGTAAAATGTTTCGACAGGATCACTCATTTACGGAAAAGTAAATTAAATGGTTAATAATACTGTACCTATACTACTCGCTCTGTAAAATGTAGTTCTAACATAAAAACGTAAAATTACTAAGTAATATTAGTAATTTGATATTTAAAAAACGAACATTCCAAAAAAGTAAATATTAACTTAAAATTACCTTAAGTGCATTCACAAAATTTTAGTATTGTTTTTTTTACTATGTGGTTCGTAATTTTTGAAAACTGAATTGGACGCCAAAAGAGATACACCAATAAGGACAGATACAAGAAAAAAAAATCATTGTACTTGCTGTAATTGTCTAATGTAAAGTTAACTTAAATATAACACTTTGTAAAAAAAATACAACAAAATAAAACATATTTTTTGTTCTAAATTTGGTAAGATGTCTTTGTTAGCATTTTCCAACTTCCACTGGCGTTCAACATCGAAATCCAATTTTTGTTTTATTATGAATATGATTGTTTGCTCCCATAATTCATTATCTTTGCGCTTAAAGGACTGTAGTGCGTTGATATGCTGTTTTATTAACGATAATAGGCCTTTGAGATCTTGCTTTGGATTGCATGTGGCTGAATTCAAAGAATTTAAATGTGCACTATGTGACCATTTATATTTTCTGAAAAAGGCAATAAATTCATTGCTGAAACGTTAAAAGGAACTACCAAGAATTTCCTTTATAAAAACAAATAAATTATACAACAGCTGACAAGAATCATTATCCACTTAATAATAATTATAGGTAATAGTATTTAATACTAAAAGCTGTTTCGTACACCCATCTTAATTATCTAGAAAATGAAAGGAAAAACCTTAAAAAGACCGAGATACTTACAACGTGTGTCTGGGCTAGTACCTTAACGGAAGATAATTTCTTCTCTGAGTAATTTAGAGAAAAGATTTTCAAATATTCGGAGACAAGTGCTGCAAAATATAGAATTGTATTTAAGTGTACAGGATGTTCGGTTTCCGCAGCGTATGTTATAAATATAGCTTTTATAACGAAATACTCCATTAATTATTTAGCATTTAGATGTCCTTTTGCAATTCTTTCTTATATATTCTCTCCATCTATCCGTCATAAATATTGAGATTATTGGTATAATTTGCGATTTGCGAAATGTCGCTTCGTTAACTTCTTTCAAAATTTATTCGAATGAGCGTTTCTTGGAGTTTTCGGCAATACGTCGAAAAATTTTTTATAACTTCTAGTCTACAAGGTGACCTTCGAAGGCGCTAGCATGTTTGATTCATGGTGCTTCAATCTTTATTAATATACAAGGCGAGCCAAGGGGAACAGACCGGATTTCCGAGTGTATTGTACATGTTAAAATAATGCAAAAAACTCATACGTTCTTATCCGATTTTCATTTATAAGTTAACGTAGTTACAGGTAAACAAAATTTCTTACATTATTTAAATCACAGGGTTTTTTAAATAAATGTTTAAAAATACCGCTAAATATGTTATGCTCCATCCACGAAGAGCACCTGCAGCTGTCCTGATTGCTTCATGTCTTTCTTTAATATCGGCTGCAGTAAATTACATTTTTGAACCAGCCCTATAAATAATAGTCTGGAGGTCTGGAGATCTTGGAGGCCAATTAATAGAATCACTGCGACCAATCCAAAGCCCTGGAAACCTATTATCCAAATGTTGTTTGGCGCTTAACGAGCGAAATCTGATGGAGTCCGTCATGCTGATACATTTGCATTCTGATTAGAAGAACATACTCTAGTAGTGCTTGTTATTCATTTTGTAAAAACAAATATGTAGTGGAGCGGTTCCTCAGAATGAAAGGGTCAATTAAAAATTACGGGTCATATCACACCACGCGTTTATCGAAAATCCGTGCTGAAAATTACATTCGTTTGACCATACATGAGAGCTCCGAGTATTATTATTGCCGTCACAGGTGAAAGTTGCTTGATCTAATAACATTATGCGCGATACAACACGCTGATTATTATTTATTAATTGACAAAATTCCGTACGCTTAGCATAATCACCGGTCGTAGGTGCTGCATACACTGAATATACTAGTGGAGTATGTATATTACTCCCTTTTGTGGGACGCCCAATTGAATACCAATTCTTCGTGGGCCGGTCGTGGCAGTTTCTTCTACTAAATACATGAAGCATAAAAAAACACCATATGTGATAACAAATGACTGATGACTAAAATAACTGATACTGACGTATGTCAGAACAACAAAATTATTTTTAATTTTGAGCCAGGTAGCCGACACGTCATGTCGTATGTGATAAGAAGCGAAAAGAACGTACCTGACTTTTTGTTTTATATGTAATAGAACAAATGAAAATCGGATTAGTACATATAAGTTTTTTACGTTACTTTCACGTTGGTCTGTTCTTCCTGACTCATCCTGTATTGTATGTTTTCTCAGAATCTGATAGAAGCTCTTCTTAATTTTTTTTATATACATTTCCCTAATCTAGAATGTGTCGTTCATTTGTGAATCGTGGCAATATTTCGCACTAATTTCTCATTAATTCTTACGCTAATTCAGGTCCGTATATGTAAACCCTGTTACATTTCCCTTTTATATCACTAAGTTTTTTTCCACACTATTTGAACGTATAAATGATCTAGGAATCCAGTTTGATTGATAGGTAATGGCATCAATGAAAAAAACAATTTTTTGTTGCTAACTATGAGATTGTCTTAAATCTATTATACGGAGATAATGAATGAACTCAAAAAAATAGTACTACACAATGTTGCCCGTCAGTGACATATTGTTAATTTGCCCAACAAATTTCCAAATAAATTTCTACGTTGAAATATCAGTAACTAATAAAGCCAATAAATCAGCAATATAGATAGAAGCCGCGCTGGCGGCAATAGCAATAGCGGGAAAGGGAGCAGTGGCACCCGAGCTGATGGAGACATTTGCATTTTAAGTGTTTTCCGCACATATTGGCACTACATTGAGCCAGCGTCGCTGAGGGTAAAAATATCAAGGTGCTCACGTAAAAGGTTGTATTACGACGAAATAAGGTAATGATTTGCTTTTATTTCCCTAACATTACGTTTATCAACGTTCCGTATGTACTTTTATATGCAGATAGGCCACAACACGAACACTAACTTGGAGCTGTTTAACAAAGAATCGAATGCAATTTTTCTCTATAATAGTGTACGCGATGCAGGTGGTTAGATGACCATATCGTTTAATAAGTGTTGCCCTTTAGGTTATATCCAAGTACCTGACTATTTCCGGTTATAGCTATGGTCGTAATTGTAAAATCTGTCGGCGAAAGATTTTTGTTCTTTTTCTAAAGTAGGTATATAAAATGGAAATTTACTATTTTAATACGAACGTATTAATGTTATAACCTCGAATGCTGAAGCGCATCATAATTTTTTATAACGCTTGATGGAACATCGTCGGCAGAAATAGAAGAGTAGGCGATCGGTTAACGAACCCAACCCGTTCAAAGAATTATTCATTAATCAATGAATGATTTCCCATAGACTTTTATGGAAAACCAATTATATAGTTTATACCTCTTAGTTTGTTTATTGCAGAAAAGAAAAGAAGAAATGAAGAAAAAGGGTTTCTTGTTCGTCTCCGCAGTATTTTTAAAACAATAAATGCTATTACCGTTGCAGAGGTCCCATTTCTATTAACCTTAACCGAGCTGGGTACCGTTTTAAGACCCTTACTTTGAGATTCTGCCAACTTTCTTAAAAGAAGCCGGGAGCGGTCGCACCTCCTAAAGTTCTATGATCAGTTACGTCTGGGTCGATTCAACTGCACAAGCCGTTTTCAACAGATTTTTTTTAAAACAATAAAAACATTCGTTTTTTAATCTATTAGAAAACTTATAAGTAAATTCATTCATATTTGCTCTATTTTTTTTATACAAGCACATAAACAACACGCTTTTTAGAAGCGCAACTTCTTAACTAACAGCAAAGCTATCGCCAATTTTTAAAATTTACCGTCGAAATGCATTCTTAAAAAGTCTCGTGGGGGAAAACAGAAAGTGAGGAAATTTTACCCTAAAGTATCAGTATGTAGGATAAAAGTCAACCACGAGGTATGCGCGCATGCGCAATTTGTAAAAGACAGAGAACAGTCCTTGCGTAAGTTGAGAAGAAGTATGGCCGTATGGCTTGGGGAAACACCGAAATTGTTTACAAAATCGATCTAATTACACGCCTCGTGTTATATAGCAACTACTATATACAATGTTGCTTCTATTGCTCTAAGTACCCTTTTCAGCCAATAATTTTCTATTACTTACTATGTAAATTGTTACAGATCAATCCATATGGCAATCTTAACTCATATTTAATTATTTAGTAATCAAGGGAACGGTGTCAATTTAAGAAATAGTATTTTGTGGTCGTTAGGTATAAGCACTCCGCGATAACCTTTCGCAACACAAAAACAATTACAAAACTATAGCAACTTCATAATTTTTGCAGAACACCATGGGTGGGGACTCAAAAAGAGATTTTGGGAAAAGAAAAAGTAGGCGATGATTAGCTCCGGTTAGAATCAATATAAATAGGTGAGGTCGTTTAGATGTAGTCAATTTAATATTAAGCGTTAATTTTATTATAACCAAAAAGATTCCACTAAGATTAATGCATCGCTCGACCAACCATATACTGAGGAAACCTGGGCATAGGTTCCAATAATGTTAACATTGATAACTTCGGAATACGCAGTGGAAGGCAATAAAATAATATTTTATTCTCTCGTATTGTTTTCCGGTATCTCTTAAATGAACATATTTATATTTGTGTTGTAAATTCGTCAAGTCTTAATTTAGAGACAACAATTCCTCATTCCTTTCTCTACATATTCCTTGTTTCGTGTTAATAATAACTTTTATTAATTTAGTAATAAATATTTTTATATAGAAATACACATGACATAATTTTAGCGTATGGAGTAATAAAAGAAGAACAGAATATTTAATTTAAAGGATCAAGGCATATTTGATCTGATATAGTTCTTGCTCCATACTTATGATTTTTCACGAGAGCGGCTGCATTTATATATTTCTAATAAAGAATTTGTGAGAAAAGGGACCCTCTTTCAGTTCTATACTAGGAAACGCATCAATAAAGCGCTGTCGCATGCTGCATATAGGAAGAAATCTCACACGGACAAATACCTATGTATATGAATCGTATCGTCGTCATTCGCTCGTCACGAAGGGCAGGCAAAATATGCGATTCAAACAACAGGACAGCAAAGATTTTGCACATAAAGAACATGCTAAAGAAGAACGATTATATATCAAGGAAAATGGGGAAACTATTTGGAGCATAGATAGCATAGGTCGCTGGAGTACTGAACAGAATAAAGAGAGTCATTGAGAAAAAAAGTGCAACTTAGATACGTCATACTGAAAAAGATTGAATTTTTGTCGAGGAGTAGAAGACAACCATAGCCGGCCTTTAGAATATTTCTAAAGAAGTTGACGGTAAGCTTAACAAAATGTAACGCGACAAATCGCGAAAGATGATACTATTTCAATGAAAAGCACCCCAAAAATCTTGCACTTAACTAATCTGTATAATAGTAACGCAAGCTACCAACATCCAGCATGTGCAGATGCGTGTTTCGCTGTATTACAGCTCATCAGTACACCTCTGTGGAAGGAGGTAATTGTGGAAGCTGGTAATTGAAATCATCGTATGTATACTAAGACAGAAGTAACATGTACGGATCAAAGATACTCTAATCACTGAAATTGTTGAAATTAATAACTATGTCAATCTCTACAGAAGGGAGCAAGTTAGTAATGCCCCAGGTTTTGCGAGGTTAGCAGACCACGACTAGTGGCATCAGACCAAGGGTAATTAGTAATAATGATACAAGCTACCAACATTCACCATGTGTAAAGTGGTTGCTGTAATCGAAATTAAACGCCTTCCAAATTTCATCTCTTCGATGTTTATCAATTTTGATTCCCAACGTGGATCTTTATACGCAATTACGAATGCAAATTGTGTAAAACCGAGGTAGCACTGTATCTCTTCTAACGTAATCGGTTTGATTATATTATCTCCTGCATTAGAAAGGAGCGTGTTAAATAGTAATTCTCCGTGTCTAGCGTTATACTGGCGTGCTTCCCAGCGTCCTTTTTGTGGTATATTGAACAATGCATTTTTTTGGTAGCAGCGGCTTGCTTTTTAATGAACAAGTAAATTATAAATACCACTTTACATTTCGACTTCCTAAGAATATATCATTTTCCTTCTGTTATATTAATCAAATATACAATTTAAAATTAAATGTTATGTTAGTTGTTGTGTACAATTTTTTGCTTTTTTGTTACTTGCTAAAATAATTATGTGTTAAATTCATATTTTGTTCTATAATAAATTATTACATTGTAAGCTTTTCGAAATTTTTAAATTAAAATTTGAATTTAATTTCTTTACAAATAAATTTATTTATTTATTTTATATTATTATCTACTATTTAGCTTGCAAGCCACAATACAGGCTGTCCCACTGGGAACAGCATCAATCGATATATGAGATAATATATATTGGAAAATGTTGAAAGCTTGGCAGTTTAGTAATCTGACTCTTCCAGTTATACCGAAAATAGCTTTTAAATGAACCGTCCTATATATTGTTACATTTTTGAATTCCAAATTCAATTTTGAGATTTGTTTTTTGAAATAACTGTCTCGCTATTTCTAATCGTATTTGGAAGGTTTTTTGAACATTTATGACAGATAGAGGACTGCATGTGAACTTTTATAACTGTGAAAGTTTAACTTGGAAAAATGAAACATTGCAGAACTATTATGTACAATATTATACAGCATGTCTGACAATTACGCTTGAACTTACAAATGGAAAAATTGTCGAAACTCAATTTTTTTAAATACGACAAACTATTAAAAAAATAACAAAAAGTCATATTCATTACGCATCTAAAATTGATAGTTTTCAGCAAAAGCTTATGTAGTTTTTCAAAATGATCTTTAGCTTTGGAGATATGAATACTATGAAACAATCCAGCATTCATTTTTCCGTGGGACCATATTAAAGTAAATTCGTAAGAACTACGTTTTTGAAGTTTTGCCTTGATCGATCTGAAGTTTGTATTATTCGTTTAACTGTGTTTGATAATGATTTCTATTTTTATGGATATCGAGTACCAAAAGTATCGCATGGTCTTAATATCACTATATTATATTCGTCATAAAGAATAATCATTAAAATTCACTCAAAAATGTAATGATATATAGGCTGTTCCATTTAAAATAACAAGGTCGATAACTATTTCTGCTGTAACCGAAACTGTCACGTTATAAAAGAAAATTTAAGTTCAATAGCACACGGCTATTGGCTTTAGCGTACTGATAAGTTTTCAGAATTTTACAATGTATACTCATATATCGATCGATGCGGTTTCCGGCGAGACAGTCTGTATATACGTGTAAAGAAATTAAATTCAAATTTAAATGTAAATATTTCGAAAAACATATAATAGAAGATGATAATAAATACATTGTCGAAACGTAAAGTAATATTTTAATTTTACTTGTTCATTAAGAACAAAGCTGCTACTAACAAAAAGAAGTCATTTCAAAAGAACTTACAAGGACAAATGAAAATTTCAATAATTCAAAAATGTAGATACATGAGAATGTCATGATATTGTTCGTAACAAATGCGTCTCTCTCCATGTTACAGAGTCGTTTTCTGCAAGACCAACAATCGTTGCGAACCTGTCGAGTAGACTTCTGAAGTCTAAGATTCTTATCGTCTGCAGTAGTACGGAATAGGTCTTACCTACAGCTGTGGAAACGTAGACAAGGTGTGAGGACTGACGTCGATGTCGACACCCAACAATTTCGCCACGGCAGACAGGTCAAAGCCAATGTCTCCTATACGGTGTTAATTTTTCTTCCGCAGTGTGGATGTATACATGGTGTTCAGCAACAGTGCATTGCACAAACCGAGCCACTAAGCACTAAATGGGTCATTTTGCTATTCTTCATTTGTTATCTACGTGTTTTCCTTTTATTGAAAAATGTAGTAGCTGTTCCTTATAATTATAAAATAGTTTCACGAGAAATGTTCTTAAAGTAATGTAAGTTTGTAATAGTAACAATTTGCTTTATGAGATTTACTACTAAACTTTTTTTACTGGGTGAGTACTTTGAATGGTTTTCGTCGTTATTTCGTTAAGGATCATATCTAATCTTTTACATTTCTGTGTTGTTGTGTAATTTGGATAACTATGTATTTCCCTGAAATGTTTGCTATTGTTATTATTAAAAAAATCAATATAAAATCAATGAAATGTGACCCTCATATACCATTTACAGACAAAAGACGCGTCGGTTTCTAAACAAAGGTGTCTCATTTCAATCAAAGAAGCATGATACAGAGTTATATAAATTTTACAGCCCTTTCATCTCCCTCAATATTCTCGCCTAATTTTTAGCAGCGAGTTGTTGTTTCTAGTAGTGGTAAAACGCACTTTGCAGCTGCATTCTATTGGAAAATGTAATTTTCCATTGAAAATTAACAACATTAACAAGCATCGAAATAAATATTTGTGTTTCTGATTGGATATTAACGGCGACAACATACGGTCGATTTGCTCGTTCGTGAAATTATCGCAGTTAATTAAAATTAACTAATTCGCAAAGCATCAAGCACAAGTTATTGGTGTAAGTGGATGCGCGAAATTTTGCTAATTGGTAATTAGTTTGTTTGTTCAATTTAATTACGGCTGCCATATACTTCATCGATGGAGAAGATATGCTTCAAAATGGAGACGATCCACTAAATACAACTGCAACAATGGTATTGTAGGTCCTTTGTGTAATTCGAACCTGTTCTCAGTATATATGTACATGCCGATTAAATTAAGCGTTATTGCTTGAGAATACACTAGTATAATACTTACCATATGTAATGTGGTCATAAAAAAAAAGGCTGCGGACATCTTGACGCAGAAGAACCTTAGGTGCCTATAAACAAAAGTGCACCCAAGTGACACATAAAAAGAGCTTGCGTCGAAAATTATATGTTTTTTCTGCGAAGATTCTTATTCATTGGTAATGATTATTGCCCGAAAGTACATGGTAGGTACTCATGATTAACGGAAAAGTGTCGATGGAGATTTTGAGTCTAAATTTACCCAACACTAATAGAGGTATTCCTTGTTAACCATGGAATATGTTAATGTATTTCTTGATAGAAACTGTTATAGTTATATTTACTATTATACCAAAAAAGAAAGGTATTCAACCCGCACTTCCGGAATTGAGTGAAATTTGCGATATGTAGATGTTATAGGACTACCTAAAATGCTGAATTCTATTTTGGCTGAGTGACGGTTTTGATAGGGTTTTGAAAAACGGGATTTTCTGCATTCTTCATTGATTATCTCTTATTAGACCTCAACCACTATGTCTAAAAGGGTGTGTTGTTACTTTTCGTTATCATTTAGCGGATATTTTGATTTTTATGCGAACATTTCATTTTTTTTTTCAACCTATTTAATCAACTGAAACTAAACGTGTTTCGGGTTTGAACCGTGTCATATCGTTGGTTAAAATAAAACTCGACGTTTTTTTTTATTTTAACCAACGACATGACACGGTTCAAACCCGGAACACGTTTAGCTTCAACTGACTCTGGCCGTGGAAGCCTTTTATTTAATCAGCTGTTTATGTACATTTGTTTGTCGCTAATTTGATTTATTAATGATGTTTTTGGTTCCTGCAGTCCTAGATTTATTCCAGTGTATGTTTTTAAGTACATTTTTACGTAGTAAATTCATAACTGGATATTGTTCACGCTGAAGAGCGATTGAGCAGATATAGGAAATTCTAGAATGTTATGTATCCGGTAGCGCTTTATTTTCCGGAAGATCAGAGGTGGTTAACGATTATTTATGTACTAGTCGGAACTGGTAAGATGAATATTTTCTGTTAGAGTTTAATTACCTTATATTTAGTCAGAATTTATCGTCTGCTGGATGTTTATTGTCTGTCGCTCTCAGCTTAACCTTTGGAATAGCACAAACGAATACTGTTATACAGGATTTTTGAATTGACGACTGCTGTTAGGATTTTTGGTTTGGGAAAAACCCTCATTAGACCTATCGTATGTGTTTTATTTCTTTTCGTTTTTTTACTAATGCGCTTCGTGAGTGATATTCTAGGTTTCTTTTTTACGTGTATGTATTGCTCCATATATAGTTCCATTAACGTGAATATCTAGGGAGTTATACTTTTTCAAAAAATCGTGTAAATAGAACAAAAGCAAAAACTAAGCGATGTAGCTATTCTTATATAGACCAAGATAAATTCTTAATATTTGAAATATTTACAACAATCCACTAACGTGCGTTAAAAATTACGTAATAAATAAAATGCAAATAAATTAAATTAAATAATCTCTGAACCAATTCTGAGTTGTTATTGAATTAAATTAGTAAACAAAATTACTACAATTTGCTGTAGCTGGTTAATTTCATAAATAAACTAATATTATTTTCAGGCATCTGATAGTAAACTCTGGACCGCGAAGTCTTTTACTATTTGATTCCTGGACAAGTCATTGCCCTAATTCTTTAAAGGAATTCATTAAAGCAACCGGGATGATTCAACTTAATATGATCTTGTAATATTTAAAAGTTATGATGTTGGTCTTTGACACAGGAACCGTATTATTAAACTACAGTCATTCTTACATAACTACTTACATATCTGCATCTAGATATCGAAGTTTATTTGCGTATGCTTGGTTTAAAAGCGGTTACTTGGAAAATAGAGCCGATCGTTTTGACCGTCCCGTTGAGTTTGCTTTTGGGAACAGCGATAACAGCTTTTTCCCTCATTGTTCTATTTATAGCGAGCCCGCTTTTATTAAATCTTCAAGACGATTTCTATGTTTTGAATACTTTTGTGTAAAGTATTACTACCATGATGAATGAATTTATAGCACGTCGATATGTACACCTCTGTATATTCAATTAGAAACATGCAATAAAAAATGTGAAGTGCATATCAAAATATTGTTTTATAGATTAACGTACATACATATATGTATGTATACATATATAGCAGTTATCTAACGCTTAAACAGTCTACATAAAGTCATTTGGTAAAATCAGTGACGGTGCTAAAACAAAAATGCGTGAACGGCATGCCAAATGAATATAATCACCACAAAAACAGATACGCACCCATTTGTACATAGGGGTGGGAAATGGCAGTCACGCCCGCTAGCCTCATCGCATCAAACTTAGTCTATTTCGTTAGTCCTTTAAAAATGTTAAATATCTATACGTATCGATAATTTTAATGAACCTCTGATAGCAAATAATTAACGAGGCGCGGAGAAATCCCCGATTTTCACCCTCCAAAACCATTTTTCAGCTAAAACGGACGCCAATATTTTTACATAGTTCTACAAACCACCAAAGTTTCACTAAATTATGAATGTGCGGGTTGGGCACCTTTTCTTGTAATCTAAATTAATCTACAATAAGTATTTATTACAGTTAGACATAAATCTACGTAATTTGCTAATCCAAAACAGGAAAATCAGTATTGTGAGCCTACGAGACGATAGTCTTTTCATATTACGTTGATAATGCACGGAACGTTATGCGAAATTAGTAGTGGAGGAACTGTGCGTAGCTAATGAGAGAGAAAATCGTAGGTTGAAGAAGAAGAAATTAGATAGATAGAAATAGAAATAATTTCTAAAGACAGGCGCGTTGAAGGGATTTTGTTTTAAAAAAATGCCTGTATCGGCCTTTCCGCAATAATTGGGCAGCAAAAATAATAGGATGGTGTTCTTATAAAAATCCATATTCTCAACGTATTGATTAGCCCAGAACAATTAGCTAATTTGCCTAAGTGGAAGTTCATAAATCCCCTTAACTATAATCTCCTTGCAGTAATACTCAACAATGGCTAAAATCAAAGCGTAAACTGGTGTAAGCTGATTGTGTAGGTGCAGTTGCTTATGAAAGCAGCACTTTCATAATCTGTCTAATAATTGTTTGGGACTTAACATGATATTCCAATTCCAGAGCTTCTCCTTGTGTCTACTTGTAAATGCGTACTATGTTGAAGAAGGTGAAATTTATGAATACGTTAATGAAAAAAAGTCGATGTATTAAAACAAACAATATCAACTGAGTAAGCGTACAATGATTTTCAAACTACAAGTTTGCGGTTTCTTTGGATTTCTTCCAAAATTGCGCTAAGACCAGTTCGATTCGAAGCGTCCAAATGAAATTCCATCAGAGTACGGCTCTACAACCGGCAGAATTGCCGGAACGCCGACCGGGAAAGTTTTCCAGGCCTTACTCATCAACACAGCATTTGTGCAGAATATTTGAGTATATCTACAAACTTCAATTACTGCGAAAAAGCTATCGTTTTAATTCTCAGTTTTCTATATCTTATATATACTTTATAATAAGTCATTAATCAACGTTTGAGGTAAATAATCTTTATGCAGGGTGAGTCGGGAGGAACCGACCAAACTCCAGGAATGTATTGTACACGAGAAAATAATGTAAAAGAACTCATATATTCCTACTAAAAACTTTTAACTAGCGTTCCTGTAAATGGTCCAAATTTTCGTTTGTTTTTGAGTTAATCCAGCCTTTCAAAGCTCACGTTCATTTCAATAATCTAATTCTGATATGTGTCAGTGTATTGTGATAGTGATTTAACGTTTATTTTCGAGTTTGGAAGTTGTTTGTTAGAAAATGAAACACTTATTTAAGTTTATAATATGTAAATACGGTGATTGTTTATGGTTTTTTGTAATAGGAATGCTACAGCTGTCGTTGAAAAATACTGCCAACGGTTTCCAATTTCCAGAGAAATCCTAACAATAACATATATATCGGAGTATTTAACAAATTGTGGAAAACTGAAATGCTTTCCAGTGTTAAAATAACATCTAAACCAGCTACTCGGCGAGATTTAGGAGAAATATTCTAGATTTAGTAGGACAAGATGAAACGACCAACTGACGAGGGGTTGGGCCATTGGATTCAGTTTCTCAATTAATTAAAAATTTAATTTGGTTTGTTTGTTTTACGAGCACAGTTTCGTTTCTATTTGAAATTACGCGCGCCCACTAAACACATTCCGTAAGTAGATAGATTGACACGTGTGTAGATCAGCTCCGCTCCAGAACAACCGCTACTGTGTAAACCGTTAAACATGGTGCTATCACTTGAAGGAATTCTGGTCTCTACCGCTAAGGAATCGGCGAGTGTTTACTTATGCTCATTGAATTAATTTACTTTATACCTATTATTAACGGATATCAATCAGTCAGCTCGAAACACAGAGCTGAAATGCCACAAAAAGGGCATTCCACAAAAGAAGTGTAATAAACACACTCCATGAGCAAACCTTATATCCATATCATATTCAGTGCAAACTGCGCTACAACCGGAAAATTGTACTAAGCTCTCAGTGGACAAATAATAATTGTCGTATTGTGTCGTGCATAATTTTAGCGGATGAAGCAACATTCACCGGTGACGGAATTAATAATACTTGAATACTCATAGATAGTCAGACGAAAATCTCCACGCATCAGTCAAAAATAATTTTCAGCACAAGTTTTCGGTAAACGTGTGCCGTGGGATGGTCCAAAGTTATTTAATTGGCCCTTTCAATTTGGAAAATCGCTTCACAGGAGAGCACTATTTAAAGTTTTTACGAAATGAATGATACTAGAGGATTTTATTTCACACACCAGATCAGGCAACATTTGGACGACAGGTTTCCACAACCTTGGATTGATGGCGGTGGTCCTATTAGTTTGTTTCCAAGATCTCCAGACTTCACACCACTAGACTATTGTTTATGGGGCTCATTCAAAAATTTCGACTTGGGATGCACTAATTCGACGTATTAGACCATATTGCAGCCGATATTAAAGAAAGATATAAAGCAAACAGGAGAGCAACAGACGCTCTTCATAGACGAAGCATAAAATATTTAGAAATCAGTTGCGGTATTTTTTAACATTCATTAAGAAGAAGATATGATTAAGAAAACGTTAATGTATGAAATTTTGTTTACTTGTAATTAACTTCAGAGTAAATCAAAATCGGGTAAAAGTACATGGGTATTTTTACATTTTCCGCGTATCTAATACACTCCTGGAGCTTGATCTATTTCTCCCGATTCACCCTGTGTTTTAATTTACCAAATCTCCGTTAATATTATTTATACAAGAATGTTTAGATTATAAAATGTCTTTCTAAATACATCTATTTGCTCATTATGACCATATGGCAAAACAAAACTATTTTGACACTATACAGAATGACCCAAATTATTATTTTTTTTTGCCATTTCCATTATTGGTTCTACGAAGTGTGTTTAATTGAAAAACTGTTTTCGCTGCTTCTTAGTACTCAGTAAGAAAATGGAACAACTTAATGCCATGGAAGGTTTAAGTGTATGAGATGCGAAATAGTCCAAATCATAGTTCAATGTGTCGTACCCTCATATGCATCTTGTATTACGCCGGATATCTCGCAGACATCCGGAATGCTGCCGGAAGATGTTAGACTGTTACGTTTTGGATTTTCCGGCAAAACATTGTAATAGGGACGTGTAAGGCACGCAGTACTACCGCATTTCGGAATTTCCATAATTTATATTTATGCAACCTGCATGGGTCTACACATTTTTTATCAAAGAATATTTGTATATAATACCTGCCTGTTTTATTTCCGGTAGATATCAGAGACTTTTCATAGATTATCACTTATAAAAATAAACTTTTGCAGCAAATTTTTGTTGTGTTATTATATTGTACTGCAGTATTTGATTTCATGGTTGCCTTCTACAATAAGGTCCTAAGGTATATCGGCGGTTCAATTGCATTCTATACAACCAGGTGTTATAGCAGTCTATTGTGCGCTTTTCCCTAGCCAACTTGCATAAGAACACTAGTTATCGAAACTTTTATTGCTAGATATCGTGATAATCCTTAAGTCAAAGAATAAGATATTGGATTCATCCGATTCGGCTTTTCATTATTTTCCCAAAACCATAAAAATATACCGCGTATTATATTTAAGGTAGGTTAACATTACTTCCCGAGATACTGGTGAGGGTGATACCAAAATTAGTTACTATAAAATAACATTTTAGCCGTTTTTTTTCGAAAAATTCGCACTTTTGTTATTCAAACTTTAATATGCGAAGGTATATACTTTAAGTCCTTACTGTGTACAATGTGTCCACGGATTTGGTGCAAACTTATACAACAGCGAACGCTGATACCTTTTTTTTAAACCATTTTATGTTTTAATTTTTTTTTATACATATTTTTAGATATAAAATATTTAATAATATTCTGGTTAACTAAAATAAACTCTCTATTATAAATATAACATTTTATGAAATATTTTCTAATGTATATAAATTCGAATGTGATAAAAAAACAAATAATTTATTCAACGTAACCTCCACTTATTTTCACACTCTTTTCGACCCTATACCTAAATTCTCTGTAAATGTTCCTAAATGTTCTTATATCAATCTCACTGATTACTGTTCGTATTTTATCTTTAAATGCTCCCAAATTCGCATCAAAATTATTAATTTCGTACACTCTTTGTTTAACATATCCCCAAAAATAATAATCCATCGACGTTAAATCCATTGGCGAGCGAGCTGGCCAATGAATAGGTCCAAAACGACTGATCCATCTTTCAGGAAAGTGGTCGTCAAGCCAGTTTCTAATAAAATTAGTTGAATGCGCAGGATATCCATCTTGCTTAAAGTAGACTGCATCTCTGTTAATATCCTCATGGTAAATAACATTTTGTAACATATCCAAATAATTATGTTGATTTAAATTATTTTCGAAAAAAAAAGCCAATAATTTTATTGAATAAAATTCCACGCCGCACATTTACTTTCGTATAAAGCTGGTTTTTCCGATTAATACAAAAATGGATTCTCTTCTGCCCAATATCTGCAATTTTGAGATGACACATAACCATTAGTGGTAAAAGTAGCTTCATCCGAAAACAAAATTTTATGATGGAAAAATTGATTCTCCATAACATTTTCTCCACCCAAGTACTAAATTCTAATCTAAACGCATCGTCCCGGGGTTCCAGAGTATGAATAAATTTGAGTTTGAATGGGTGAATCTTGTTTTCCTTAAAGACTTTCTACAGTAAGCTCTTGCTTACACACAACTCCGCCGCTCTCTTTCGTAGTGATATTTTTGGATCTTCTAATACAGATCCCATAGCTAGAGCAGTTAGTGCATCATCTTCATTGTATTTTTTCATTGTTTTCTTCTTTCTAGCAACAGAGCCAGTTTCATCAAATTTCTTAACGAGCTTTTTCAAAGAATTAATAGCGATATTAATGGCGGGGAATTTAACGTTAAATTTGTTGATCGCTGTCCGATATGAAATATCACCAATTCCATAACACTTAATCAAATAAATTTGTTGTTGCAATGTTAGCATAATTGTGATCTACGTGATTGCAAATGTCGTGTCACTTAAATTTGAAACAGACAAATAATTAAATGTCAACAGAATTTCAGGGCAGTACGATTATCAACAATAATTTGAACTTTGAATTTTTGAAAGTAAGCAAACACATTTTCAACATTTATATGGATACAGAAAGTAATCAGTGCATTTTAATATGTTTTCTAATGGTTTTAAGGTAAGCAAAAACTTTCGTAAAGAATAACTTTTTTTCATAAAATGTAGAATAAAAAAGTTTTTCCCCTTGTGCACCAAATCCGTGGACACAATGTATGTATATTAAACTATATAAAGCGGGTGTCTCAAGATTCAATGTTACAATGTGTGTGATACCTTTCCTATATGTAGAGATATAAGTGGTCGAATATGGTTTGCAGAAAACTAAAAGGAATAGTTTTTGAGTGTGTCCTCAGTAAACCACCCTCTAAGAAATGTCCTCCAAACCAATTTTTTTTTAAATTGCACCCCTCATCCTTTTAATTTTATAATTAGTAACAAAGTATTAGAAATTGCAAATGATTGCTTGCAGCAACTGGGAACCGCACTATTAAATATACAAGAATGTACAAGAGTGTGTAATTATGTGCCTAAAATAAAAGGGGGACACAGACGTAATAGTCTAATATTAATGTCATCTGCGCCAATATGCCAGTATAGGCATATTAATAAATAATAATAAACAAAAAAAAGCATATTCCGCTGTAGTTGCTTTGTTTCAACGCTCAATTACATTGGTCATACGCACAATTCTTTCATTGCCTTCTTAACCAAATATCGATTGTAGCTGTTTAGATAGGTTTTTACAAATAATAGGAAAAGTATTCTTACCTCGAAACTGCCAGAAGATGTCTCTTTCATGATGTCTGAAACGGAAACGAATTTGTATTACAAGGCTTACATTCTTCGTACTTAATTTAAATATTACAAAGGGTGAAAAATTGTGTTTAACAATAAGTTAGTTATAAAAAACTTGTGGTGTTATGAAAAATATAGTCGTTGGAATCATTTACTGTTCAAAAATAAAATATAAACACTGTAAACCGGATCTTCCGCAATACCATTGTTAAAAAGATGGCGTAATCTAGAAAAATCTACATTTTTACGTAATATAGTATTGAATTTTTCTTAGACTGAAACACTTTCTCATCATCTAAAATATGTAGCGCCCTTTGTACGTGGTCGACAATTTCACATGAATCCCGTAAATTTGCAATTTTTTTATTGCGTCGGCTACTGGAACGTAATTGTCGTCGATAGTTTTTAAATCCGCTGCAACTCGAGGATTTTGCAATTGCATTTGACTTAGCTTTATTGCACCTGCTTCTTTAGCGTCCAGTTGTAAAATCACTAATTTGATCTTTTCAAAATGTTTAAAATAATAGAATGCTGCTTCTAACCATGTACCCCATCGTGTAAGAATTGGCTGCGGAGATTCCGGTATGTCAGGACACTGTGAACGAAATAGCCGAATACGTTTCGGTGATCTAAGGAAAACCGTATTCGTCTGTGCTATTAGTTGACCCACATCGGGATAACATTTTGATAAAGCGTCTGCTACAAGGTGTAAAGCATGAAGCAGACTTGTTAAGTGCAACAAATTCGGTTGAACAGCATTGAATAATTGATCTGCGCGGAGCATAACCGCGGCAGCATTGATAACCGTCATTAACACTTGTTTTGGTGAAATTTCAAAGTTGTCTAATGTTCTAACTAATACATTTTGGACAGCTTCGGCAGTACATCTTTGCTGTCATTTACAGGCTAGCAAATAAGCGTATGACAGTCCTTTCAAGGTCATTGCTCGTGCTGCACTCGATACTACGGAATTCTTTTTAATGTAAGTAGTTTCATCTGTAGTTAGCCGCAGCCATTCATTTCTTACTGCGGTTTTCACATAATTCTCAATCTTCTCGCGCACTGACGGAAAATACCTGACGAAACATTGTTTGTCCGATTTTTGCAAACGGTATATTGCACGCACTTAACATCATCGTCACATAGAAATTCTTCATACGGTCTCCTTCGAGTTTTTATAAATTTGTGTGTTGCGCTATTTACATGGTTCCTACACATATATGGTTTCCAACATAATAACCTTTTGTCGCAAACTAAGCGCTCTTTGCCGTTATATACTAAGTCTGGAAATTTCCGTGAATACTTGTTCATCTTGTTAGCAAACAGATAAGTTGATGCATTTTTACCCATTTTCAACATCTTTAATACTTTTCGTTCATTTCCGACACTTATCAACTTCGCACTGCGGTATGTATTACACACTGCACACAGCATAGAAGGCCGGGAAGTGCCATGTATTTGTTTTATTTACTTATTTATTTATATCACGTTTATTTAATAAATTAAGGATTATGTTTACACATTACTGTTACTGAACATTATTAGCGAGACAAAAGTTTATAGTTTCTTTATCAGATTCTAAAAAAATGTACATGGTGGCCATTTTATAGACGCTAGTTACTATAAAAGTTTTTTCGATATATCGCCCAAATTTCCAAGAAATCAAATAGAATTTTAATCACCGCCTTAGCGTGTAGGGCACTTAAGATATTGTCCTTTAAAGAAACAAAAAGGATTTCGTCGAAATGTTAAATTGTATGAATTGTTTCAAAAACTAAGTATAAAGAATATTGAACAGTAGTAAGATACGGGAACTTGCATTGAAGAAAAACAAACCTGTATCAATTGTCGCGAAAGCTAAACATTCTGTATATTTGGACACAATTCTACTCTGTGTAGAACTGTTTTCAAATAACATCTTTTTGAAAACATTTTCTCTACATTACTCATAAAAGAAATTGTTTTATCCACGTGTGCGCTAATTGAACACGTATACGTATGCGCTTACCAGGCTCATCGTCATTTAAATCTTATCCCGCGCAATTTTTTATGAAATTGTTTTGACGAATCGGACAAATCACATAAAAATAGAGAATAACATTTTGTAACTACCACAGAAATTTAACTTTAATAACCGCTCTTCTTTATTAAATGTTCTATAAGGGAGAACTTCAAATTAATCTTGATTTGTGTATACTACTGGAGTTAAATGTGTCAACTTACCTTAAATTCCAATTTTCAATATTTTATTTTAATTCATCTACTCCACTTTGCAGTTCGATTACTTTTTAAACTTAATAACTTTATTGGGCACTATTCGCGAAACTAAGATCAAACAGTCTCGTTGTAAAACAAACAGAAAAGTTAATTAAAGGGCTGAATTGATTTTAATTTAGAGCTGCCGTTGTAGTTAACGGGGGAATTTCGAACATATTGGAATGCTAACTTTATACATATACGCAATGTTTGCAAAGTCGCGTATGCTGAATATCACTTAATGTTCATGAGTTTTCTAGCAATTCTTGCAGCTTTCCTCCTATATCAGTAAGTAGGCTTTTCTATCAAAAAGTTATTTTTATAGTTGAGATGGAATATACTGATAAGGTATCTTCGTGAAACATTGTGACGTTGTATTAGAGTGGAGCAAAAGTTTTGGGTATCGTTTCTTGAAATTGGTAAATTTTTGATTTATAAGACTGTAAAAAACAAAAGTAGAATAGTTATCATTATTGACGCTATATTAAGCATCACTGTTGTGTTTGTAACTAGCAAGGGAACACGCTGAGGTGTTACGCACCGATCGTATTGAAACTTATTTGTAAGACTATAAAACGCCTCTTTCCGTTTCGGCGGAATCTCACGTTTACCCTGAAATTCAGACGATTTTGGAATTTTTGCAATTTACACCGTTATTACGAATAAAAAAAGTAGATATCTCTAAATACAGTTTCCATAGGTCCATCAAACTAGCACAGATGAGATTTTTTTGCCACCCTACCATTATCCCCCCACCCCCTTGTGGAGAGGGAGTTGAACGGAAAACGGCAAAATATACACATGAGTGATGTCTGGAAAATACCATTTACGCCTATATACATAGTTGCTGCCCCTTCACCCCTAATTACTCTGAAAAGAATTAAAGGGGACTTGTTTAGCATATAATAAATCCAAACAATTGTAATAACATTGTATACTATGGATTTCATCATAGGAACGTAGCTAGTGTGTGTATGTTCTGAATTGCATTTAGTATCGGACTGATAATGTTTATAACTTAGATGAGACCGGGTTTAATTTGGATGTTGATCGTACTCTAACCTATAAGGGAGACAAAACAGTCGAATTTGCTGTACAATCTGTAACACATAGTTTTACTGTACTCTGTATAATATCGGCTGCAGGAAAACTCATATCACCTCTGCAAATAATGTTCAAGGAGACTGAAGGCACATTTAGCCTACGAAACTTGTTCCAGGTTGGTATTAATATTTCTCACATTTTCAAACCAGAATATTTTATATTTGTTAAGTAGCTTAAGACTTCCACGTCAAGCAAATTAACACACGAAATGTTTTGGAAATGGTTGACAGATGTGTTTTTGCATCAAATAACAAGTGAAATGCAGATAACTTTGTTATTCGACTCTTAAAGTGGCCACTATCCTGCCAAATTGCAGGACTACATACCTGCCGATAAACCTGCACACGTTTTGACCATTCCTAAGAAGACGACTTGTATGGTGCAGCCGCTGGATGAATACGGTTTTCGTGTATGGAAAGCGTTCGCGAAAACGGTTTGAGATCAAATTTTACTCGGTAACCATAATAATATAATAAAATTGCAATCTTTAGTTCACAATCAACCCTCCTCCCCAAAACATCAAAATTTATCTCCTTATTTCTGGTGTAAAAGCGGTTACGTAGACACTAAACGTAGAACGTTTTATCCATCTAGTAAAATATGCTTTTTCACATTACATTGTCTTAATAATCGTAAATCGATACTTTTTTGTCGAATATTAGGAATTCAACCATGTAAAATAATTTGTTAAAACATGATGAAGATTGGTCGTTTGAATAATTTTACTGTTATATACCGCAAATTCATTTGATAAGAAATTACTCAAAGCTATATGGTATTTACATACAAATAGTTTCATAACGTACACTGCAGTTACCCTTTTTCGGAGTAGTTCGGGATAACGGAGCAGCAAGTATGTATACAGGTATAAATTGTATTTTCCAGGGATGACTTGTGATCTGTTCTGTCCAATGCTCTTCCCGCAAGAGAGTAGGGAGTCATAGTGATACGGGTGGCATAGAAATCTCATCCGGCCTAGGTTGATAGACATATGCACGTGTCACAGATAATGTTATTTTTTTTTATTCGTAATAGCGATGTTAATGGCAAAAATCCAAAAATCGTCGAAACTTAATGGGCAACTTTCATCCCCTAAACATGGGATTTTGTCGAAACAGAAAGCGGCATTTTACAGCACTCGGTGGGTCCTACAAACCCGCCAAGTTTCAATCCGATCGCAGAGTGACACTGTGTAAGTAACCTTTTATTTATACATTGTGCAACTTCTATGAACCCAAGTACCTAAATACAAATAAAATGATTTTGACAATTTTTTATAATCACTGAAAGCTCAGATAGAACTGCGCTATTCTGGTATTTACGATTCTAGAATAGTCAAACTATCGTTGACCAAGAGCTCTTTTTTGCCGCAGGAGCTTGGCTTTTCGCGGTGAACAATAGGTTGACAAATGATAAAGAGATTGACTACAGAACAGGCACAAGGACGAGTGCAAATCTGCAATCAATCTCTTAGCACTCCACAGGATCTCCATTTCTATCGGTGAATCGCAACGTGTACGAAAAGTAGATCTACCTTTGTAATTCAAACAAACCGAATCAGTGGTTAACCCATGGATAACCTGTGGTCAAGCGCAGAAGCTTTGAAGCAAAGGTGCTGTGTGCTTCAAGAGTTTCTAAACTCTATATTTTCTAATGGTGAATTATTTCATATTGTCCTTATTAATAAAGAATGAAGTTCGTAAAAAAATTAAAAAAATTTGTATATGCAGCATGTTTCTTCAGGGATTTAGATTGCGTACCTTGATTCAAATTAGTAAATAATAATAACAATAAATTGTTGTGTTATAAAATCATCTGACTTGCTCTTATTTGTAACTTCTACGTCATTTACGTTTGCGGCATCAATAAATAAAATATAACCTAAATGCGTTATATTGTTCTAAAATTGTAGAAATTACCAAGTGAACAACATCCAACGAGTAGCAGACGGTTGGAGTATTTTATATATTTTAATATTACAAAAGTTTTGGAATAATCTAACATTTTCCTAGTAATAGAACTAAAATAATTGTAAATATCCGGTGGTAGATCTTCTACATAGATATTCAGACGCATACTTAACTGAAATGAATAGCAAGTGCAAAGAGGGAATAACCTTTCTTAAAAGAGTCATAATAGAATGATGTCTTCCCATCATTTGTTTACGCCAACGGATGCTAGCCTATTAAATTTGTTTTATAGGGAATACTGTTATCACATACTATTATAAGGCGTCCTACCATCGGCGTTGTCTATTCAGAAGAATTGCTCCTAAAACAATACTTATTGTTAAGATATCTCACTATTACAAGACCTCTGTCGGTAGGTTCATCTACAACAAGGGCAAAATGCGTGGAAAGGGATTTAAATTGGTATTGTTCTAGTATGTATTTTAGTATTGCTGTTGTTTTTGTTCGCCCACAGGTAAAATTTTGCGCTATTGTGGAAATGGAACAAATTTTCGAAATAACCTTGATCAAATAATCCATTACAACGGAAGCTTAATTAAGCCATAAATGCTGTCACATTTCTACTGATAATTTGTAATGCATATTGTAATAGTACTGCTAATTAGCTTGCCGAAGTAGAACTGTGCAAATACAGTAAGCGTACTTTGATTTCACTTTTATTTGGTGAAATTTTAATGAACCGTGTTCAATTGGGACACCTTTTCCACTTGCAATATTAAGATCTTCCTTTTAGTAATTACAATAGTTTATTTTTCAATTGATAGAACTCAAATACGGAAAATTTTACAAAAAAAAAATGGATGTATACAAACTTGAGAAATAAAACAGAAAGCATAAGGCACGCGCAAAAGAAAAACACTTCTGCAAAAAGGAACAATACCCCTAGTGCCACTGCTCTAATTGTTCACTTGTGGTATAGTGCGTTTCAACGAATCAAAATTCATATGTATATTATTGCAAGATAGCATAATAATTTCTACATACAATATTCATGAATATCAACATATCATGTGTTACCTACTACGCACTTCAAGAGGGGTGTACTGAAATTTTATTGACTAAGACTGTGCAATCAATTCTATTTTTTAATATGTTATACAAGGGGTTACTGATATTAGAGCCATCGTAATTCATACTTCCTGGAATTCGAGTGCACCTTCACTTTTCGTTGACTAAAGGCCAAAATTTAGTTGAATCTCGCCTAAGAGAATTTTGTAGATTCGAAATATAACTATTGCAAGCATTATTAATAAGTAACATACATAAGGCACGAAGATTCTTAAATAGTTCTTAAAGTTCAGAAAATAGATTTATACCTTTTATCATTCCTGTGAGCATTGTTCTTATCTCGGAGATACACGGAAAAAAGGGATTTTTTAAATGAAAGAAATATATATATTTTTTGGGTATAACTAAATATGAAGACATTATTTGTATCAAAATAAAATAGTTTTTTTTTAAATTTTTTTTTGCGCTAAAGAATAGATAAGTTTGACATCAGATGTAAAAAAAAGATTTCTTGAAATCAAGGGAATGTGTCTCTTGATTGCAGGTGGTGCATCTTCTTTGGATGGCAGGCGCTTGTATCTCGCAACACTCGTCGTGAAGGAGGATGATATAAGCCGAGAGGCAAAGAGTGATGTGCAAACAGAAATTTTTTGTTATGTATTTTTGTATTATATAAAATTTACTGTTTAGGTAACCAGTAGCTAAGGTCTAAGCTGTAGTTGCTATCACGATCAATCTATTGTGACTATTTGGTGACTTTGGTGAAGAATGTGACCTTCTTTCATTTAAAATCTCAATTTTTTAAAGTGAAATAATTAGACTTGTTGTCTTAATGATTTCGTTGCTATCAAATTCTTTGATTCAAACATATGAATTTTGTTATTTCAAAGATCAAGTTTTTGAGTCAAGGAAATAATATTAAAAATGTTTTTTTAATAGAAAGCAATATTCTTTTGCTCGTATTGAAAAATATTATTTCTTTTACTCAATGCAGGCTTTCTTGAATCAAAAAATCATTTTTTTCAGTGTACTGTTCAATTTATGTTACGAAAACAGGGTGGATAACATTTTTAAACTTTTCGCTAACCAACTAGTAAATGCTACTTCCCTTTCATTCTTATAACAGTTATAGTCGCTTATTACTGAAATTTTGTTCTCAGGGTTAAAGACGAGTAGGTAGTTTTTCAAATTGTATTCCTGCTATTAGTGTAACCAAGAATATAATAAACAAAAAATGGAAAATATGGATGCTCGTCTCAATATTTTTTTAAGACCGTTCTACCATAGAAGTGATCATTTAAAATATTTCTTTGAATTCCATTAGCGTTACACTATATGTACCACATTCACGCATAAAAAGATTGAAATTCCAGAGAATTTGTCCAGACATTTTTCCCGGTGTTTAAACATGCAGGTGTATTCTATGAAAGTTCCATAGCATTGATTAAACAAAACCCTAATTCACAAATAAATAATTGTTTTCTTGAAAAAATTAGTAGTTTTTAAAGTTAAGTATGTAACAATCTTTGATAATTTACCGAGAAACGAGTGAATCTAACACACTAAATGAAATGAATTAACATATTCTTTAAGAATACGAGAGCTGAAAGCTGAAGAGATGAAAGAATTGCTGTGTATTATTTGAATAGAACGTCGAACGAAATTTGGAAGAAGTTGGTGTATAGGGTAAATGGGACTATTTTTTTGGTTGCCGGGCTGAAACCACGTCGCTGTCGTTACATCTCCTATTGGACCTCTTCAGAGCTTTTCCTGCTTCTGTTGCTACGCACTTACGTATACCGGTACGAGATCGAATATTATTGCATCATATATGTACACGTGGCAAACAGTTATTAACAAATAATAAAACCACGATCTATTGCAAAATGCGGTACGAATCAAAGTAACCAAGCATAAGGCAACTGCATAGTAAAGAACGCATATAATGGAGCATTATTCAATCTGTTACAATGGCGCATTTAACGAAAAAAGTACAATGAAATGCGCCGCTATTGTTTAAAAATCACCGTATTTTATCGAGACATGGGCGAAAGCTATTTAGTATCCGCTGAACACCGAAAAGCTTTGCTTTTGTCGATAATTTTATTATTATGGCGTCTTTTACGACTTTTAGAAAGCATGTGTGGTGCAAGAGAAAAACTTACTGCATTAAAAAATAAAGCGCCATATGTTAAAAAATGCTAATTTATTTACTGTGATCACTGCATGTTCTCTTTTGTTTTACAATAGAGCTTCCATTCCAAAAATAGCAGGTACTATAGATTGAAAAAGAGAAAGCGCGCCCTTTGTCGTTGTTTCTTATTATTAATTAGTATGGAACAAATGAATAAATGGAAATCGTCATTATAAATAAATGAAATTAATGAGTAATAATGATGACATTTATTCATTTTAGATATAGTGCAGTATATATTTAATTGCAAACCGTCAAAATAAGTAAAACGTAAATAAGCAGGTGTACAAATAAAATTTAAAAGCGTTGCTGTGGATTCCTAAAAATTATTAACAAGTACTTGATGATGTATTCTTGATACACTAGATATACTGATCTCTATGCCAAATAGGCTTCGTCGCATAGTTTTTGTAAACAAGAACAGTCAGCGCTCCAGATTTAGTCTACATACATTTGGAAACGTTTCAATGCAGCATATTTTGTTTTCGTCATCACTAAAGTTCGTCACTTTCCGTGCGCTTTATGAAATTAGCAGAGACTAGACAGACTTGTGTGTATTCGTCTCAGGACGATGGATTCGTGTTGCCTACTGGTTTCCCCGAGAATCGACAAAACACGAGTCTGTCTAGTCTCTGCTAATTTCGTGAAGCACACGGAAAGTGGCGAACTTTAGTCATCACTTATACGTTAACCAGGGGGCAGGTGGTTTTGAATTTGATACACTCATAATGGAAGCGTGTTTATCATACGCAATATATTTGCGTCCAAGAACCTAACTTTGGAAGAACCTAAGTTTGGAAGATCATAGATGAAATGCCAGGCAATGTTGTATAGGCTATGTATGAAACTGTAGTAACTGAAATGTTTGTAAGATCTATAAAATACTCTTTTCACCATCTCAGGTAATCTTAGGTTCATTTTGCAAAAAATACCTTCGTGATAGGTAAACTACACGTGAAACGTACCCACTTATACGTTGTCATATCTTTTGCAACAATTAATAGATCTAGCAATGTATAAGTTGTTAGCGTAATGGGTGTTGGACTGTTTTAGTTCCATCGTAGAAGCGTTGTTCATGTTAAACACGTTAATATTGAACTCACCCATGCAGAGAAGAGAATCTGATGCAGTTTTATATTTGGATAAAGTTTATCAAAAAACATTGAATATTTACCTTTAGATGAATTATACAAAATAGCGCAGCATATCTCTTTACTACATCTCGGTAACTTCATCCAAAGATATTCAATAGAATCATCCGAGTAAGACTCCCTGATATTAACACACTACCGCTGTGGCCTTCTCAATCATGTCTGTACAAATTATATCCCGGAATGGAGAATAATAATTATGACAGATCGTTAGTTAATCAAGTTCCGAAAAGGCGAAAATATCATAATTAATAAGTAAAATCGTAGCTGTTGGATCACGGATATGTGTTGACAAAGAGCGAATGCTCGTATGAGCTACAGTTAAGAACATAAATTTTCCTATAAATTAAAAATGATACAATAACAGCAATCAAAATAAATTTGTTACATGCATATAAAATGCGCACACATCCACCACAAAGCGGTACATAGTTATACCCATATAAACAAGAACAATAGTACCCGAGGCAGTTAATGCAACATTTAAGCTATAATTATTTTTTGTCTTTTGTGGATTTTCCAATGGTCGCTTGTCGTTTTGAAACAGGCCTACTTGGCTTAACTAATGATTATCCGTACTCAGCTCTCAACTGAACCGGACCTCAATTTCCTAGATTCACCACAAGCATTCATGAATTGCTAGGTTTCAGGTGTCGATATTGAACAGACCTCGGCATTTAGGAAGACATAATTATGCGTGGACGCAAAGATGTCTTCCACGTTCGTCATTCGTAGGGCGGATATTAAGCGTTCATGGAGCACTGTTTGATCGTTTATCCAAACTTAAATACAGACTGTCTTCATTTTCTTTTTCAGCAAGTTGTTTGGTAGTGAAAGCTTTACCATTTACGCATCTTTATGAAAGCGTTAAGATTACTAGCCCGAGCTTCCAACATACATATGTCTCCACAAGACCTTCTCGTATGTAAGGTCTTCAGCAATAGCAATCTTGATTCCCTTCAGCTTTTTAACAGTTATAAGTGGGAAAAATGGAATGCAAGTAATCCTTTTTTCTCACAAAACTCTTTATTGTTAAATTAAGCGATCGGCTTCGTATTAGAGAAACACAGAATTTATATAGAAGTATTAGATTTTATAAAAACAATATAAAAACACTGTTTTGACAAAATCTAATACTTCAATGTAGATTCTAGCCTGATGATGTGTTTCTCTAAAATGAAACCGGCCGCTTAATTTTTCAATAAAAAAAGTTATGAGAAAAAAGAACCATTTTTATTAGCCTTTCTCGGGGTATAATTCGAAAAACAAACGAGAGAGATAAATGAGGGTGGCAGGAATCAATTCTCCGAGTCCGAGTTTACTCAGAAGCATGCAACTGAAGCTTTTGTATTGCATAGAAAAGTCCTCAAGAGGGTTTAGAGTAAAACACGAGAAATTCAATTTTATATTGCAATTTATTGAAAATTCAAAAATGATCAATTTCACGTAGAAATCATCTGATGGTATCTAGGAATGATTTATTTTTTACTTAAATAAACGAGTACTTAAAAAAATCAAAATTTAAACTTAAACGTTTTTATTAGGATAATACAACTGAAACGACTTCGTATATTGTGCTAATTGTATGTTACAACGAAACGTTTACGAAGTTATAAGTCCACCTATCGAGTATAAAGGTCCATGTAGTGATAGAAAGCTCGATTCTTATTAGAAAATTCCTTTTTTTAGTCATATATCTCTGGGGTGTAGAAATAATGGAATTATTATTAATTTTTTTGACACAAAAGTTTTAAATACTACTTTCTACCATACTTCCAAACTGTACAACTTCTCATATTCGTATTGCAACCCATTTTTTGAAGGAAAAGGTTAATGATTGCAGGTACCGTGTGGTGATATTACCAACGGTACCGTCTGTATTATGCAGCCAAAAATAACTCACACAGTGTCTCCATGGATTATCTCTAATATTCCTTAACATTTCTTAAGGTACAAGATGGGTTTAACGATAGTCGGTTTATTAGCCTGTTTACCGATCTTGTGTATCATCATATCAACCATAGTTTCTAGCCCAAAAATTATTATATTATTTCCTCTCATAGCTCTTTCAACATATGAATATTTCTCTTTTAATTAGTTAATATTTTTTGTGTATGTGTATTTTCTGCGTTTAAAACATTCTGATCAACAGTTTCTGATTTTAAAGTTTGAGTTTAGTGGTTTGTTATTCCAACTATTGATTTAATGATTTTATTTGGCTAATATCCTTCCGTAAGTTTGTATCTTTACTTATAAGTATGCATATGTAAAGCAAAAATAGCCAAACAAAGAAAAGCGCACGCCGGCTTCCTTATAATATAAGAAATATTTCTTCTCAGATAAAAATGGTAACAGTATGACAACCAATATCTTTTTCAAATCTCAATAATTTGAATATTAAGAGACATCCGTAGATTTATCAATGCTATTTTCTTGCATTTAAATACTGCAAAGTATTCTTTCCAGTACTTAAAAATTGTTTATTTTAGGAAACATTCAATAACAGCTAAGTACCACTTACTTGCATAATCTTGTTAAATAAGATTGATCACACTTTAAATTAAAAATTAAACGTATTATTTTTTGTAAAGTAAGCTTTTATTCGAAGTTGCATAAATTTCTGTGATTTCAAAACTGCGCTTACCTAATTAATATCAAATATTAACTATTGGTTTTTGGATGAAAATTCATTAAAGAAATATATCATTGTACCGTATGAAGCCGCATTTCAGATTAAGCTTCAAAACAAAATTATGAAAGATCCATAACTGTGAAAATGAAAACGGGCTACACATCAAAATGTACAAAAAAAAATTTTAAAGCCCGTTACAGGAAAATAATACAAAAATGAGGGCAAATATCGACTAGAAACGTAATTTCAGTAGAAAAATACGGTGGCCCGATGGTGACTCGTTTCATGGCATCCTCTGCGGAATACTTTGCTGTATTATTATATCGAACTCATACGCCCTTCTGTACGATTAAAATCGGAAGGCACAAAAGCCGTTAAAAAGAGATGTATTATGAAATCCAATGAAACAAATATACTTTTCTCGTGTAAAGCTCTACCTACAAATACCGTCTGTCGATGAATTCGATGGTTCATTTTTGATTAGCGTTGTTTGTGGCGTCATTTCGAAAAATTTTAATGGAAAGAAATGATATCCGAAAACTAAAATGTAAGTATATACGACCAGTTAGACAAGTGTACATATGATAGTATAAAATCAAGCAGAAACTGACAATAATTTAGTGCAATTCTGTATTTTTAGGTAGTGAATAAAGCTTTGTAAGTGCGCTACTAAATATTTGAATCAAAGCAAATAACTTATCATGACAACGTGAATTTAATAAATTATAAATTATTATAAATAAAAACTAATATATACCGACTGGCGTCAAATACAAAGGAAACAAATGATGGAATTGGCGTTTGGTTCGCAATACACGAAAACAAAGCTGTACAACTGAATCTAACAAAATAAATCTGTGCATAATGCACATGTAATGGATGGTATACTTAAAAAGAAACAACATTGAGTATTGCGACTACCCCCTTATCATCCGGAAATAAATCCTAGAAAAATCTGTGGTGATAAAGAACCATATAGCTTAGTAGAAATGTCTTTCGGGTGATGTCGTGTAGTTAATGTTTTACTTGACGTTTCGCTGACCATTCTGTCAGCTTCTTCAGGAGATTTCTAAAGATTGACACGACATCACCCGAAAGACATTTCTACTACGGATTACGGTCGTGAAAGCCTACACTCAACCATGTAGCTGTGAGCTATCCCCTAGATCATCGCCTCCATATTTAATAACCAATACAAGACTTGAATCGTGTACTGGTGAAACTATTAAAAACGCGATAGTTCGAAATTTCAACAATACAAGTATTAATGTTTGTGATTGATCACGGATCTGCCATGGTCCGTCCCAGTTTAAACCTACATTCCCTAATTTGTTAGAAATCTTCGAGAAATAAATTTAGTTCAGTTTACCAACTATTATGTACAAAAATGAAGCTATTGCAATGCAAAAGTGCACGAGCTTCGCAGGTTACTTTCACACCTCTTATTAGCAGACTTCTAAATGTAAAATGTTCAAAGCTTTGCGAACGTTCATTGTTACTTCCCTTACAAACTTCAATGCACTTTAATTAAGTACTTTTATTCGCTCTATACCGACCGACGTCGACATCCCGAACAAATATCGTTAGCAAATATTGCCGAACTACTCTGCGCGCGATGTACACCATTAAAAATTAAAGTAGCCGTACAAATGTTACACACGTAACATTAGCAATGGTAAGTGTGGTTCGAATATGTACCTAAACGAGGTGCTTCTTATTTACACAAACGGCAAAGTCGCAAATAAGAGAAACACACACTAGGCTCTTTAGCAAATCGGTTCGGTGGTTGGAGTTGTCTGGTTTTGCTTTGCTACTACCATTACAGCCGCAACTCGCCGGTCACGAGAGGGTGTTCAGTGATGGTGCTTGAGCCGCCTCGACGACGAGAGTGCTTTACAAGGTCAAAAGTTACGTAACAAGTACAATTGTACAAACTTAAAATGCCGTTATAGTGCACTTTGTTAGATGTTGTGCTTTATTTACCCTTGAAGGACGAAACAATACGGCACAGCCGTTGAAAGCTACTTCTTGAATTAATAGATGATTTTATTTGTATAGATTAGCGTATTGAAATAAGCATAGAATGAACATTGGCGATATATTTTATAAATTTGTTTGCGGCACTGAATTGTATTATTGAAATATTCATGGGAAATGGAAATTTCTCAAAACTGTATGACGAAAGCGATGCAATTTGGCAGGATAATGGCCACTTCAAGAGTCGAGAAACAAAATTGTCTACGTCCCACTCGTTTTTCGATGAATAACACCTCGAGGTGTTCCCTTTTTAGTATTTATTTTGAAATTTAATAATGTGTAAGTTAGCTCATTATTCGGTACTGAAAAATATAAAGAATATATTCATATGTTCACTTAGAAGGACAAATATTTCATACTTAAGACAGCGGCAGATTCCAATTTTCTTTGTTTGATTATTTTTTAGTACTAAGTTCTCTAGTATTAGTTCCTACAAAAACTAATTTTTTTGCAACAAAAGACTGCTTTGGAAAGCATCATAAATTGATTCTGGATAGTTTCATACCAAAAAATGTAATTAATAAAATTAAAACAGCGTTGTAATAAAGAAGGAAAAAAAAACCCTTGATGTTTAGTGTAGGTACCCCGTGATTCAAACTGTTATTAATTTTTTTAATACTAAGAATAGAACAATATAAATGATTCTTTTACTTTGAGTACGATCGCACAGATTTGATCAACTGAATGGATTTAATAGGACGGGAAACTGGCGATGTGGTCGAACCCGACGGGTTGGGCCGAGCTGACCAACGTGTTGGGCCGGGGTGGTCGGTGCCTATATAAATCTCAAAATGCCCACCTTTATTATACGAGGAGAGTTCGATAAATACCTGGCCTTGGTAAGAAGAAAGCAATTTTACGTGTAAATTTTCATTTTATTTTTCAACATATTCTTTGAGATCGATACACTTGGTCCAACGTCTTTCTATTTTCTGTATCCCATCATTTGCACTACAATCACTTTATCGTTTGAATCACATCTTTTTGCGCCTAGCCATTTTTTGATATTCGGAAGCAGGAAATAATCGATGGGGGCTAAATCTAGAATTGTGGTAGGTGCGGAAGCAATTCATACACACACACAGCATTGTTGAAACGATCGAGTAAGTTGGCAAGAATCGTTTTACCCTTTGCAAAGTAATCAACATGGATTATACTGCGTATATCCTAGCCCATTGTGGCCATGGTCTTGTTGGTCAATAAGGTGGCTTTGGCCTTCTTTGGCGCCGATTGGTCACGAAAAACCTACTGTTTGGATTCTTGAGCGCACTGTAATGAATCCATTTGTCGACAAGAGTTTTGAATCGATGCCCAAGATCATCCAGATTGCTCTTTAACATCGCCAAAAATTGTTTTGAAGTTGACGCACATGTGTGTTTGGTCATTTCGTGGGGATCGATGTGGGCGTCTGGTCAAGCCAGATGTTCACAGTCCCACCAACCTCTCGTATCCAATCTCTAATCGTTCATCACATATCTTCAATTTTTTCAATCATTTTTGATGTGGGCACCTCATTTGAATGAACTGGACGGTTGCATTTAGATTCAGCTACCTAATATTTTATGATCGATAACGAAGACGCATAATCCTCAAATTCTTCATTGAGCTTCAATTTTATCTCATAATTCATCATCTCATCACTGTCCCATATACCATTTTTTCCATTGTTGTTAAACCGCAAAAGTTGTTCACTTTAAATGACTGTCATTCACAAACTAACTCATGATTGAGAACTTTACAGCACTCTTGTCAAAGATTAGCTTTCCAAAAAATAGATTCACTTTAATTGTTTGATCAAACGGATTTTGCCTTTGTTCAATCTTTACAATTACTGTAATATGGAGGGAAGAATTCTCCTGAAGTTACTGTAGTATGTAACTAATTGCCAATAAATCGTGTCAAAATATTTTAGGTTAGAAGTCCACGCTGGTCTCAGTAATCTACCAGACTTTTAGATTTCTCCAATTCATACTTTTCCAGATATCCATAACTGCAATTCGCTATTAAACTCTTGCTATAGCGATGATCAAGAAGTTATAATTACAGTTAGAGAGCAATCAGAAAATAGTTTGTCACTTCTTTGGTTATATATCACCATGTATTTATAAGGATATAAGCGATAACTGAACGAATCTAAGGTAAAATGTAAAAGGGAACATTGCAAATTAAAGTTAACCAAAAATTGAAACATTTATTCGTAATTAGATAGCGGGTACTAATATTTTTGCACCACAAATAACAATACGGGTAGTAAATATATACACACAAATGGATTTAAATTTTAGCCGTGAATTACTTATCTTGTTGCTGGTAAAATCAAGTTCTCCATGCAAAAACCTGCATACAATCTGACAAACCACAACACGTTCATTGAATTGGCCGATTGGAAAGTGGGTCGTCGGGTACTAGCTAAGCTTATTATTACGGCCGTATTGTTATGAGCTTTTCCCACTAATTTTCAATTAAGTTCTCGCCGTTGTTCCAACTTCGCACATGCAAATATTACTTCTTGCGTTTTTGTTCTCGTTTCGTCCTCTGTACTACGATGCTGTTGCACGCAGAGTTTACAATCTATGTCGTCAGTTCGTGTTATATTAATATTACGCTTAAAGCCAAATAAGAGACGCAAACTTTTAAAGTTATGTTTACGATATTATTAGTTTCCTACTCTAGGATGTCCCGTTTAGGTTTCAATTCCTTTTAGCGGTAGTTAAAAATTTTTAATTAAAAACACCTAACGCAAATTATTCTATTGAGCAAATAACTTCTTTTGTATTTTACGTGTACTGTACCGATATGTCGCAAAGAATAATAATGCTACAAGATTGACACGTTTTAGGTCAATATTGCCGACTTTGTCGAAAATTCTTAAAAAATTGTTGATATGCAATTCCGTAGTTTTATACGTTTAACGTTCCGTTTATTGTTGTACAACATGTTGCCAACTTACCGATCTGGTTTTCGTCCATCCCATAGTTGCGCTACAGCCTTGTTGGATGTGACGGACAATATAATTAGCGCTGCGGGCCGTGGAGAGGATAGTATTTTGTTTTTTTTTGATTTTATCAAGGCATTCGGCGCGTTAAATCGCGAATTATTGCTAGCGATACCACATTTTGTTCGATTGTCTGCTATTTTATTTTTTAAGAGTTATTTGTCCGGCTGTACCCAGTCGATATCGATAATTGTGGCGATCACGAAATCTAGCCCACTGAACAATACTTAGGGCCTGTAACAGGGGTCGATCTTGGGGCCATTGTTGTTCCCTACTATCACTTGTAATTTCCATAGCTGCCCACAATGCGCTGTGGATGACACTTAGCTCTGTGAATGCGTGTGTGCGCGTGAGGAGCGAGTTGAACGGTGATCTTCGCTCTATCGCCGCTACTTCCGGGGATCACTCTCTTCACATTAATTCGGATAAATCAGTAGCTTAGTAAAAAATTTAACGTAACTAATTTTACTGATTTTGAACGGCATGCGGCTACAGTTTGTTACAGAGGCAAGAAATTGGTCTGATCATTTGAGGCTTACGTCACACATTTCAAGATGTGGATATATTCTAACATAAGTTTAAATTTTTTGTTTATTTTCCACAAGGATATCAGATGACGATGTCAAGGTAGAAAACAATGGCTGCAGATTATTAATTTATAGTGTTGCAAACATTTCGAAGTAGATGCCGGCTAGCAATTCAAAGAAGAACTGGAATGCATACGTAGAACCACAATACCATAAGTGAGCGTATAGTTAGAAGAAGACTCAAACAAGTTGGTTTACGATCATACAGGGCAAAAACAGCTCCAAATCTTAAAATATATCGCCGAGTAGCGTGAATAACCTTCGCCCATGAATACCGAAATTAGAATGATGCTTAGTGGAATTAAATTTTATTCGCAGATGAGAGCCGTTCCTGTGTAAATTGAACCCATGGTAGGAAAAGGTCGTATTGACGTTCAGGAAAATAAAATCTTTTTCGGTGAAGAACCAATTATAAGCATGGAATAGCATATTTTTAGGGATACACGCTGAGTTGGTAGTGATTAATGGTGGTGATTTAATAGGAGAAAAGTACATAAGGACTATTCTGCAAGATCACGTAGGGCATTTTGCACCATGTACTGTAGCGAATTTCGGCTAAGTACAAAGCAATGCTCATCATCACATGGCTAATTGTGTAACAAACCTTTTAGGCGAAGTGGAAATACCAGCAATGATTTAGCCTGAATGTTCCCTGGATTTGCTACACAAACGACTTATCAAGAATTCCAGTCGAAAGCGTAGCAGAAGTTAGCGCTGCCCTAATTGAAATATGGGAGAAAATAGATTGAGACAACACAGAAACAATTGCAACCATAGAGAGTTTTTTAACTATAGGCTATGCCATGCTTGTCAAGCAGCAGAAATGCTTTCGGGTTACTATACCAAGTTCTCAGAGTTTTCGCTTGAAAATGTCCTACCGCTTCAATGAGGAAGATGAGATAAGTATAAGCAGAATGTGCAAATGATTTTGCAAACAATGATGGCTTATAGGCTCAGGAGAAACTCAAAGATTATTTTTGCTCCCAATAGGGCGAAGTATAGTGGTAAGAAAGCATTGTCCAACGCACGGAATAATTGACATATAAAGCTTTGTATTAGTTTTAAACAAACTGTAACTAATACTTACTGTTTTTATTTAGTTCTCCGGCTATTTCCCGAAAAAATATTTTACCTCATTTGCTGATCTTCATAAGACGTGTGCTTGGAGTCAAATAATGAAGTAGCGAATAATGAAGGTGCGATACTAAATTAATTAATTTTTAATTTTCTTCATCCGTCAATGTCTAACTTCACGAGACTTAGGCTTATTCTTAAGTGTACTTCCCCCGCTAGTACATGTTTGAATTTAGGGCAATTAGAATCCCATCTACACTTACTCAACTTGCTGTTGGAGAAGTGCACAGAAAACGATACATCGCTCGTTCATTTGAATTCAAACCAGCTTGATTTTGGAAGCGCAGAAAACATCACAAGCACCGTGAAGAACAATTTACAATCTTTAGCACAGACAAACTAATTTTGACCTTTCGATAAGCCTGTTTTCTGCATACAGTAGTTTGGAAATATAAATAAAGGCTTTGGAAAAAGCCTTTATTTACAGTAGATTCCGTAGTTAATACAATTTGGACACGTAAACTGTTAATTACAATTACGTAGTACTGCTAATAACAAAATCATTTAATCTCTTTTGTCGATATCTTTAATATTTATAGCAAAAGATGTTTAACCTCTTCAGATTTGTTACCACTTAATTAACATACGGTAGGTTCAAATCTCATTTAAATCCTATATATCCATGTACATTATTTTTACACATATATAACGCCTGTAAATTTTGTTAACATTCTGTAAGAATTCTGTATTATCCAGTAATTTCAGGATAATCGCTCTTGGCACCGGATATATCATCCTTATGTCAATTTACATGAGATCTTGCGAGGAACACTAAATCAGCTCTGAAGGGGTTAATAAAAGATTTGCAGTAATTTAACTATGATCTATGATACAAAACAAAACAGAAGTAGATGGTTTGAATTTGCACAACTTTGATCTTGAAAAGCAAAACAACATTCTAAATCTAAGCTCCAAATTGAGTAGGTTATTTTTATGATATTGGGGCAGTCTTTCTATTAATAATTATAGCATTTCTCTCTTAAAGCACATCCACGCTTCCCTAAATTATTGATTCTGCATATACAGGCGACTGAGTCCGTGAGCTTTCAAAACGACTTATTTTTGTCATTAGGTCTGATAGTTGGTACGTTTTAAGACTAAATTGAATCCTGTAGGGCGTCTCAAACTTCATAGCTACCCGAAGTTGTACTTTTTTTAATGGAATATATTGCTTCTTTGCAATCTTAATTAAATCTTGGGTCAAATGTAATAACACTAATAACTAGTGCTATTGTTCTAAAATTAAGATTGTTCGTATTATTAGAATTTTTTTGAAAAAGTCGATATTTACAGAAACATTTGTATCTGTTGAAGTGTGCATTAATCAGATGTGATTTTTGGTGTCTATATTAAGCATAAAAGGACATAATATGCACGTGCTTATGTGGATCTGAATTGATAATGTAACGCGTGTAATACTGATTTAAGTTGGTATGACATATTTTTGATAAACCATTTTCTCATTACAGCAATTTTAATTATTGTTAACATTTATTTTGTCCTAACAATTATTGAAAACGTTGGTATTTGATGTAAAATTATCGTATGATTGTGAAATTAATTTATCTATTGGCATTTCGTTATAACGTAAGTAACTATTATTGGCTTAAAATTAAAAATCAGTTAAATGTCGTATTGCAAATAATCTACAAGGTATGTATCTACCTTTTTCTATAGTATGTTCGACTGAAACTGCAAACACATCATTTTATTTAATAATAAATTGCACAATAGAAATTTACCTCATACAATAGAGCTAGATTTGGTAAAGATAGTATTAATTAGTAATACATAAATCAAAATAAATACATAAATTGTAAGGATGAATAACAAATAAGGTGCTAAAGCAGAGAAAGAAAGTGATTTTGAGAGATATTCGAATGAAGGCTAAACACCTCTGAACTTGGTGAAGATAGTATGTAGTTTTATTGTGAGTACAAGGTGGGCCAAATTCGATATTTTTAATAGGGAACTTATATTTCTAAAGGAATTAGACAAAAACTGACTTAAGCTTCTGGAGTTCGATTTTAAAGAGAAATCGATTGGTGAAATCCCTATTTTTATACCTTCCTTAATATAAGAGATACAGAGCGTTTTCTTAAATGTGCCATTTTTAAAAACCCTCGTTACTTTTTTATTTGTGAAAATGCTTGATTTATATAAAAACTATATTAGGGCGCTTTTTGACGCAGAATCCTATGCTCTAATTTTTTCTTTTTTTAAAGGCCTATTTTTTGAGATATTATCAAGACTTGTGTTTTTTTTTATATGGAATACCCTATATATTTTTACACTATTGAAAAGCATATAAAATTACCTTAAGAATGATATTTTATTTAAACACATTTATACACTTGATATTTTATTTAAACAATTTTTAAATTGTTTTTCTTCATTTCACACTATTTTAAGATGGCTATGGATGGTAGTAAACAAGCAAATAAAAGATTTCAATAAGGCAGGTAAAAATTGTTTTAATATTAAATGTTTAATAACAATTCAAACAAACTAAACTAAGGAAACCACTAATAGCATTACTGATATTTTCATACATTTTTGAATTTTTGAATACCATCCATAGCCATCTTAAAATAATGTGAAATGAAGAAAAACAAATAATTTAAAAATTGTTTAAATAAAATATCAAGTGTGTTATATCATTCTAAAGGTAATTTTATATGCTTTTCAATAGTGTAAAAATATATAGGGTGTTCCATATAAATAAAACACAACTCTTGATAATATCTCAAAAAATAGCAGTTTAAAAAAAGAAAAATTAGAGCATAGGATTCTGCGTCAAAAAGCGCCCTAATATAGTTTTTATATAAATCAAGCATTTTCACAAATAAAAAAGTTACAAGGGTTTTTAGAAATTGCACATTTTAAGAAAACGCTCTGTATCTCTTATATTAAGGAAGATATAAAAATAGGGACTTCACCAATCGATTTCTCTTTAAAATCGGGCTCCAGAGGCTTAGGTCAGTTTTTGTCTAATTTCTTTAGAAATATAAGATCCCTGTTAAAAGTATCGAATTTGGCCCACCTTGTCCAGTTATTAAACCATTATGTCATCAAATTCAATAATTATTCCAATGTTTCTATCACGCGGGTTATTATTTATGGTGCACTCATTCACTTGATAAAGATGATAAGATGTCCCGTAGAGCAGATGTATTTGCCGCGAAAGTTTTTCGAATGGGTTTCTTACACGACTGAGCTAGTCGTTCTTCTGCTTTAATTGTTCGTTTTTAATGGTACTAAATATATTAATGTAACACAAACAACAAAGCCCGAGAAACTACTTCAATTGGAAAGCACCTGCTAATGACCTACACTCAATCATAATAATAATCGTTGCATGATCAAGGAGTGAATAAAAACACTTATGGCTTACCCCACCTTCGTGTATTCCATTAATGTATTGTATGAGCAAATATGTAAACTATGCATTCTGCTGGTGTATATACAGGCTGAGTCGCGAGGAACGGACCAAACTGCAAAAGTGTATTATACACGTGAAAACAATGTAAAGAAGCTCATATGTTTTTATCCGATCTTGATGTAATTACAAATGAGCAAAAATTCATGTATTAACATTTTTTTAATCATACAGTTACACCATATTTGTATATTTTACATTTTATGTAAATAAATGCGGATTATTTTCAAACAAAAGAATACAAACTAAAAATAGATCGCTGTCAAATAACACTGATACTGGCGCAGAACAATAACATTATTTTTAATTTTGAACCACGAAAGGATTGATTCAGGTAGCCGACACGTCATGTCGTATGTGATAAGAAGCGAAAAGAACTTTTAATGTAGAACGTACCTGACTTTTTGTTTTACATGGGTAGTCAGTGTAATGATATTTTTATTTTATTTAACTATAAAAGAAGAGAAAATTCTGATCATTTGTTAAAGTTTTTCAGTTATGCTATAACTTGAAAACATAAAAGTCGGATACGAACATGCGTTTTTTACATTATTTTCACATGTACACTCCCGTCCCTCTCGAAAAATAAAAGAAAGCGCTAATTTAATCCCCTTTGTCTTACAAAGAAATAGTGCCAGTATTGTAGAAATATAAATTGCGGAGTATTGTGTAATCGAAGCCAAATCAGGTACAAAAAGTGTACCACAAAATTACGGTGCAGATCACAGCCACAATAGTGCAGAAATGTTGTGTAAAGAAAGTTGAGCAGCATCGTTATCGAAGGCATCAAGCTAGGTCCCAACAGCCAAACAGAACCAAGTGGATGTCGTTCTCGCAATGCCAAATTCACACCCAATTTTATTTAATTTTTTATTTGTCCGAATTTCAATCGCGCTTTACTTTACATCGTCTTTCAATATAATATATACTTTGGTTGTAAATTTAGAGTTATAAATAAGTAGTATTTTTTGTTTTGAATTCTTTCTCAGGGGTCCCACCTTTTAGGTAGAATTAATTTATTCAGTCGCTTAAAACATATTCCTTACTTGCTTATATTTGTATGTTTACCTTTTACCAACGCATCTGTTCATATTCACAATTTTTGTAATAAAACTTGTTATTGTGGAACCATTTCTTTTATTTCTTAGTGCATAACTATTCACTACTCGAGAACCACACGCCCTGAAAAGCTGGGTAGCTAAATTATTTAGAGTCTCAATTAAAATATTTAAAAATAAGAATTTCGAAAGAAAATTATTTTCTTTGCCAAATGAGATTTGGCATCTACTAATATGTTTTTTTTTTTAGACTTATGACCAACAAAAGAAGAACCGTTTTTGTTTGTAGTCAGGCGGTCTTGATCTGTTTCACTCATATTATTTAATTAATTTCAGTTTTATATTGCATATGGTTTATACGCAGGAGCCGATGTGTCCCTCTTTTTGAAATGAACGCCTACGTTTCTTACCAAACTGATTTTCGTATAACTTAAAGTAACTTTGACCAAAAAGGTTAACACGAGAAAATTTTTCAGCTATCTAGGGAATACAGTTGCGTAGCATAAATAGAAGCATTCTAAAACGATGAATTCAAACTTATTAGACTTCTTCTTTAACGCGTAGTCTTATCCGTCTTTTACAATCATTTTATTTCCCAGAATTTAATGTTTAAATTATTTTTAGTTTAAATTCTTGGGCGTTCTATAACTTACGTCATTGTTTTCATTAATAGCGCTTAGACTGGCTTGTAGTTTAATCTAAAATATCCGAGCTTGATAATATATGATGTACTCACAAAACTAGTAGCTCAAATACGATCTAATAAACATTTCTGTAAGATTTAGTCCATGTTTCATTCGTCTGCAATTACTTATCCGATTACAGTTTATTAATGCAGATATTTCCCAACGCCAAATTTAATTACAGGTAAGGCACTTACATAATATCCTAATGATATTCCAATATATACGCGTATTCTAATCAAATCGTTGAATGCTGAAAACGTTCAGCAATAGTAATGAATAAATAATACCAACCAATCCGCTTGAACTGTATTTCCTATACATACCGAGGGCAATACCATTTATTTTCATTGTGTATATCCCGTTTTATCATATCAGTTTCCGTACGAAATCGAACGAAACAGGAACTAATCGAGGAAGAAAAGAAACACTGAATCCGGATGATTTCTTTCAAATCAAAGGTCGGCAACGCAGAGATGAGGAATCAATATTATTGTGTGCCCACGTATGTGTACATACGACGCCTCTGTGTGGAAGCTCTACGTATGTATATGTATATATGTGCACCACATGAATATAAACGCACACAGTCGCATTATGCCATACCCGAAGTCAGACCAAGATAGCGGTGAAACATATTAAATTATTCTCTTCATTGAGTTGAAATATAGAACCTGTATCATTACCAGAAAGCGTATTTACACAACCAATAAAGCTACTTTAGAGTTCTCGTTTATCCTATTCGCATGTTATGCCACCACTTATCCAATAATGGAGTAGAACATTTCCAAATATTCCATTGTAGAAGAAGGGGGAGAGCAAGAGAGACGACGTATAGTCTACATATCTCGTTTATTTAAGGAGGTTTTTTGTGTTCGACGACAGAGGGCGTCGATAATGATTTTTCGTTGTTAACTCGACGGGGGTTTCCCTAGCACATCACGTCACTTAAGTTTGTACGTTCCTTTTGCTACAATGGCGTTAAAACCATCCCGCAGTTCACATTTAGGAGCTATAGGAAAGCTTTTTACAGAATTAACAGTTTGCCTTTTCCGCGCAGCACTGTTCTATACCGCTGGTAACTATCTTCTTCGTGTTTCCGCACAACAGAAAGTACGCACACAAACGGCGAAGGGTTTTCAATCGCACGCACACGATTGTCAATGATACTAGCGCAGGACCCACGAGTTTATTTTCTAAAATCAATTCTTTCCACTTTTCACGAACGTAACATAAAACTGTTTACTTTCTCGCTTCTTATTTCTGTTATGTATTTGTGAATGTGTGTCGCGCCAAGGCGTGTTGGAAGTATACTTAAAGGGGATTTTTTCTTTCTCATTTGACACCCTGAATTGATGTGGCAAGTTTTTCGAGGGTTGGTAGTAATTTGATTTTGCTACGGTACATTTTCGACTTTTAGACAGCCGTATCTGCTACATACCTGAATGCGCACTTCGGTTTGGGGGTTTATTAGTAAAATTACAAAATTGTTGTCAAATTTGTTGACCTGTTACGAAGAAATAGAAGACAAATAATTTCTTTTGAGTGCAAAAATGTTTTTATTACATTTCTATTCTTTTTGTTAATGAATATATTCCAGGGATAACTTCAAAAGTTTTTTATTTTAAATAAGTACTTCAAGAAAAAAATTGAAGATAAGAAACTACCGTCCTCTTGGTAGTTGTAATGGAAAAAGAAGGCTTTCGGTAAAAAGACTACAAAGCAGATTCGAAGAGCATCATTACTTTGTGAAAAACGCTCATATTTGCTCCAATTTAAGCGGGAATATGAACATGCGAATTTAATGAAGAGACCTGGCCAAAACCTACAATATAATAACATTTTACATGATTAGATATAAATCTTCTTTGTAGTTTATATCTAAAAAGTCATCTGTCTTGTGAGGAAATGCTAATACAATACCAACTAAATTATACGAACGAAGATATCCACAAAAACAGAAGCTATCACCAAACCAGTTAAACGAATAATACAGGATTTGAAAAACTTCGAATCGGTCAAGGCAAAAATTCAAAAATATAATTTTTGCGAATTTATCTTAATGTTGTCTCAATAGCAGGAATTATTTGTTGACATTATCTGGACGAATAAAGCCAAATTTAATAGAAATAGTCTGCTTAACCGGCACAATTCTCATGACTGGCACAATTCTAATCTCCAGGTATTTAGAAAGTAAATTCAACCTTTCATTAATCCTAGATTGTTTCTTAGAGTATGATTAATTTGCAGTTTCTAGTGAGACATTCTGTATTCATTAGGGAAAGCGTTGAAACTTCTCAACCTTGTGTCTTCGTTGTGTGTTTTTCAAAAGTAACGCCAACTTGCTTCTCTTTTTTTTTTAATAAAAACGGAAGTCAGCTTTATGATCTTTGAAAAGAGCTTCATTTGTGAATTGAGCTAAGTGACACGGGTTTGCGTTATGTTTAATAAAATTGTGAAAAGTTATAAAAGAGTTCCTGTAATCGTCGCAAAGTGCGTTGTTTAAGTGAAATTGAGGGAATTGGAGTTTTGATGAAGGTAGAAGACGCAAGACGTGCTGAAGAGGCGAGTTCAATGAAATTCATTGTAATGGAGAGTCAATATCAAAGTCGACGGTATTCAAAACTTTGGGACATTTTAACCAAAGCGAACAAGCTAAAGCAAGAAGGCCAAAAAGTATTACAAACGACGAAAATTCTTTGGACATAATCTTATATTTAGTAAAAGCGGCCGCTATCACTGAATCACTACCAATACTTCAATTCAAAGAATACATTTGCTCAAGAATTGAGCGAATATGATTTTGATCGTAGCACCGAATTTCGAGAAATAATGATTAGTAAGCTAGAGTGAAAGGAAATTTTATCAACCATGTGCCGTTATCGGATGTCTAGTGTTTATGGTCCACTATTCTCACAATTAAAAATTGTTAATAATAATTTTAATGACGATTTATTTATACTGAACAAAAAAGATACGTAAATACAATAAAAAGATACGTTAATATGTAACCATCTTTTTTTTGTAGGAATTGGTCAAACGTACTAGTCTATCATTTTAATAAATCGCTGTTTATTATATCGATGAACTTATACTTTCGTAAGCAATACATGGATTTATTGACATAAACAATATTTTTATTGATGTATAATTAAAAATTCCTAAAGTTTGTGTCGCCATTCACAAACTAAATTAACATACGGATCTTTGTGATATTGATAAACAAGTCTCAATTTAATAAACGTAGTTCACTGTTGCTGTAACAAAATGAAGGCAACGAACACGTTTTATTGAATTAATTTTTTAATGTATTACTTATTTAATCTAAACAAATAACACGAATATACTAAAACACGAAAAGGTTTTTGCTCCTTTATGATAACACTATTTCAGTTTAACTAATGATTTCTTTACATAGAAATATCGATAATGATGAATTATGGTTTTCAAGACAGTGGTTTTAATGCATAATTTCTAAAGATTACAATATTATTCCACTGACTTTTAAGACTAGTATCAATAATATATAATGAACTTCTCTAGTAACTAATACAGGCGAATATATTGACTCGATAATAAAACAAAGAAAATAAGAAATTTCTGCTGTTTTAAATGTGAAATAAGTCAATCATTACTAATCTGATTGAAGGTAAGCGCGATTTAGGAGTTATTTTCCTTGGTTGCTTTTGACAGCGGGATGTAATGGAATTTTACGTCCTTGGAGAGGTAAAGTAATAATCCTTTAATATTGAAATAGGTCTCAATACATAACAGATATTGTGAACTTTATCGATGATGTAAGCAACTAAATATTGAATATTTTTGTAAAATGTCCATTCTTTCGGAATTTTTGAAAAATAGTAGGAATAATATAATATGCCACTCGGGCTGTAAGTGTTTTTAAGGTCTCGAACGTATTGTAAATCGAGGCACAATAACATTCTCAACTCCAAAACAGCACTGATGTCCCTTGTGACATGAACAACTATTTCATACTACCGACTAGGTAAGTCACCCATTACTGCCCTGAATGAATGAACGTAAGTGCGATTTACCAGCCGTCTTCTTTGTTTGTCCTTGACCAGCGGCATGTAATGGAATTTTATATTCCTAGGGACGTAAAACACATAGTGGCTAAACACCCCTTGTGAGGTTGCGCTCCTTAAAGCTATCTAGATCCACTTGAGCGAGGTGGGCTAATCCTCATCTTTGTTTACACCTTTTCGCTTATGTTCTTCCATAATTTCCTGTTACGCCTGCCTCTCTCAAGTTCTTTTCTACATCTTGCGCCTATTTCAGCCTTGGACCGCCACGCCTTCTTCTGCAAGTTGGTTCTCACTGCATTACTGCGTGTATTGCAGTCGTTATTCGTGCTGCAAACATGGCCCAACCACTTCATCCTTTGTCTATTTTTGTTACTATATCTTCTCCCTTTAACTTTTGCTTTACTTGATGGCTCATTCTTGATCTGTATTCGCTATCAGCATCCGTCACTAGTCCCAATATAGCCCTCATTATCTTCCTTTCTACTATTTCTAGGTCACGTTCTTATTTTTTCATTAAAGCCATCGTTTGTTTATTGGTTCCTTATTTGCAAAAAATAACTTTCATAATTGTAGATGTTAACAGTTTTCAAATCAGAATCACCTGTGTATATGTTTAAAGAATTGAATCATCATAGTTACGTGGATTAACAATGCTTAGGATAATTAGGTATCAAACAAAATAATAATCTAATCAAACCGAATTAAATTTTGACCTGAATATTACATTGGAGCATAACAGTTATGTAAGTAAATTTCTTAGGACCGTCACATGTGATCCCTGCGCGAACTTTCTACCTCCGTAGCTCTATTACCTCCTTGAAGCTACATTCTCCTTTATAACGTATACGAAACACTTTGTCTACATAGTGGTTGGCAGATATATAACAAAACTAATTTAATACGCACTTTGATTCCCGTAAACCTTTCCTATTAGATTTGACGTAGGTTTGTAGTACAATAATGTACTTAGTATACAAATTCACCATTATCCGCAGATTACTCGCGCAACAGAAGATTATATAATCGCAAAGCAAGTACATAAGTACAAGATCATCAAACCGCGTCGGTATAGTTCACTATTCGTGAGACCCGTAGAAAATTCCTCGGAGTATTACGTTAGACATGCAATCGTGAAAGGCGCCCATTTACCGGTTACAATAATCCAATTTGATTACAGCGAATGGTGTGGGGCTCCATCAATTAGGTTCCGTGTTTGATTAACATGCAAAATAAACATCAGAGGCTTTAATTGTTTGAATGGCGGGAGTGCGAAGCTAATACTAAAAATTGAAACGTTTTTATTTCAGAAAAGAAACGTTCTTAGAAGTAATTTATATCCAATCAAAAATTTTCACTCGATACAATTTCAAATTTATAGTATTCACTAAGTAATTGGCGTACAAAATATGGATTAATATTAAAATGTTTCACTGAAACCATAATAATAACCCAAACGAATCCATAGAAAATTATGTTCGTTCCGTTTGTAACAATCACAAAATTTGGTGCCTAAATACCAATAATTAAATGATTACCTATAATAGAAAATATCGAAGATTAAATTGGACTCTGTACATTTCTGTATATTTCAACACAAAATTTAAAAAGAAGTTGGATATCTTACCATAATGCTAATAGAAAGCATATAATCAGCATTTGCAAAGCAAATAATCACTTGCATTCTGTGTCTTTCCAATAAAGATCTGAATAAAAATTTTAAATGTTTTTCCACAATTATCCACTTTTCAAAAACCCTATTAAAGTGAATAGCAGTGAGAAGGACATTTGATATTAATAGATTAGGAAACTCCAATATTCCACAAGTAATGGGTTTGTCGAAAGGAAAGTCCGCGGCTGATTCTATTAACAATTTGGGAATCTTTGCATTAAACTTATAACTAAGTAAATGTTAGATTGGATATGTAAAGCATTCTTACTTTTCATTCAGTTGCACTCATCATAACTACTACCGCCCCCGACGATTGTTAGGCGAACACTGTATATATCACATTACTGTGTCTGCTTAGGTGATGCACCTATTCTGGGAGAATAGTAGTGACATCATTCCCAGCATTAATCATTGGTTCGGACTGTACAATCTTTATCAAATATGCATCCACAATAAATATATAATTGGAATAACAACGTAATTTCATTGGACTCCTGACATAAGCTTCATCAGACTCGATCTTTTGATGAAGGGGGAGGGACAATTTTCACAAATATGATAAAATCTTACCTCTAGCTTACAATGATCTTTGAAAAACAGCAATGGGAAGAATAGCAGTGAATAGAGATTTTTCTTGTTATAAGGGTTAAAATTATATTGTAACCTACAGTGTATCTCATAAGTTCGTAAATTTACAAATTCTTTATGAATCATGCTATATATTTACATCAAAAAGTGCGTAGAAACAGGAACCAAAATAATGCTAATACATCTCCTCACGGTATTGATGAAATTACTCACAGCAAAAGCATTGATCGTGAAGAGAGAAAAGAATGTTTCTGTCTGGCCGACGTCATCAGTGTTGCTCCAAGTACTTCTTTTCAGCTCACACCACGGTTTGCCTCTCGCTGTCTCTTAAAACAATAGACAAAATATCTTTTCGCGTCATCTAGTGCTCCATAGATCTTATCTTTGGCGTACTTTTTGAGTATTTATACTCAGTCTGGTTGATTTTGTTCAATTGCCTTTATAATTTATACATTTTATCTAAGATGCCATATTTTTTAATTAATTTGAGTTTGGGTATTAATATAATAACGATGAATTTTGTACAGTACAGTAGATAATACACTTATAGCCAGTTGCACCGACACGAATTAAAATTTAATCTTAGAGTTAGGTTTAACTGTAGAATGTCACAATTGCAGTCAATCAAGTAGAAAAACCGTGACATTGTACTTGTTGTTTCGACTTAAGTCAAGATTAAATTTTAATTCGTTTCAGTGCAGCCACTTATGTGAAAATGAGCGATAATAGGTGTATTTCTTTTTGTCTCACTGAAAGAGGTTGTGTGTGTGAAGTTAATATATGTACGTATAGCTCTCAGTTTCAGTGAAATTAAATATTAAAAATTATTTTAGTATTTAAATTATTTATTTTATAATATAGTATTAAATTAGTTATCAAATAATTAATTACTATTTAACTAATATTTTCAATCATTTATTTCGTTACACTCTCATTTCATTTAATATATATTTTGATGACTTACTTTTCTTTTTTATTTAATATACTTTTTCGTGTTTTTAATCATACATAGTTTTTTACTAAATACACATTACTGTAATTCTTAATTCTTTGTTTACTACATACGTACATATATGCAATACAATCAAATGCTCTTTAGCAACCTTTATTAGATATGAAAGCTATTATGTTGTGTCCAAAACAGTTTAAACGAATAATTGGAACACTTGTCCAATAAATTTCATCGCCAATTAGTGCTTTGCACGTTACTGAAGATTGAATATTCGACTATAATCGCAATTAATTTGTGTGCACTTGTCAACCTAATGCAAAATTAAACCTCGAAGTTAGTAAATACTGTATTAAAATCCATGTTTCATTATAGTTTAACCAATAGATCGTTTCTGTTATTTGATGTTCTATGTTTTTAAAAGACTTTAAGGTATCAACGAATAATTACAATAATAATAACAAAAAAAGGCGCAATGCGTAAAACAAAACAGGTCTACCGAATAAAAAACAAACGCAAAAAACTCGCCTTCAAAAATGCCCTTAGGTTCTACCAATTACTTAAATTTTTTAGCTTAACTCTAAAATTATTACAAGCACCAATCGCTTTTACCTCCTGCAATGAACTAAGTCTACACCTTATGAATATATGGTTTTCCTAAAAGAAAACGACCAGGTGGTAAGAGATAATTGTAACTCTTTGGGATATATTCGAATCGACTCGATTCCTTAAAAATAAAATGAACCATCTCTAGAATATACAATCAGCAATTTGTTCATTTAAACGTGTTGCGTACAGATTCGTGGAGACCTACATTAAAAACAGTTCTTATTGTTAGTGCTCCTTTTTGTAGTATAAATGCTTTATCACTATCGCTGCAGTTAACGTGTACCTAATTTTAGAAAAGTAAAAGTAGAATAAAAAATGTAGAGAAGAATCACAAAACTACATGACTACTAAGATTGGTAACGAAGCAAAATTGGTGTTCACATTAAAAAATAGAAATTTATTTCTTTTCTTTTATTATCTCTGGGACATTGATAAAGAAAAAATCCACAAAAAACAAACAGATCTAACAAAAAAAAGGAATAGAAGAAGAAGAAGGGGGAAAATACATTGCAGTGACTACAATACTAATGATGGTCAAAATTGCTCTGTAGATGATAAAAAGATATTTTCAAATAGGGAAGATCTTAAAAAGTAAGTCACAATTCGAGAACATGCTATTCAACGGTGACATAATGTTAATGATGACGGGCGCCATTCGGAATCATTATAGCAGCGAAAAATCGACACTTCGAGAGCATTTAAATAATGCTTTTTAAAATAATGCTGGTATTTTTAAAGAAACCTCAAATAGGTTTGCAGAATAGGAATTCCATTCAAATTAATAATTCCGATTTATTGTGTGAGGAAACTATAGATGTAACAAATTGGTGTCAAATAGTAATTTATTTAGACATATCTTTATTTGTTGAATTTATATGTATTTTTTGAGAATTTAAACGAATTAGGGATAGATGTCGTTCCGGGAAGCATTAGCAATAAATATTCTTATGCAGATTATATTCAGTCGGATGCCTACCAGTGCAGTACACGTAATTTTGAATAATTTGTCAGCAATTCCTGCTTCTTTTCAAAGACAATTCTTACAAAAGGTTACGCACCGCCTCTGATGATTGGTATAATTGAAAATTAAATTGAATTATAACTTGGTCTTGAAGTAATTCAACTTGTGTTATCGGTTACAAACTAGCTGCTCAAAATTTATTAAAAAACCAAAAGAAAACAAAGAATCAAAGCATTGACAAAGCATTCTGCTTTTTTACACATACTCTAAATATTTGTTCAATGCAAGTGGAGTTCAAATGTTGAAAGAGAGAAAGAAAGTTGAGACTACACCCATTAGTAATTAATTACTTGTCTTTGTATTTACTAATTATTTTTAAGCGCGCCTAACCAAATCTCGTTCTTTGTATCCAATACCTTAAATAAATTTTGCATTCAACAAAGTATTGATATCTTTTTACAAATGTATGATTTCGATGTGTATACAGGGTGCACCAATAGTATGTCCATTCTTTATCAATCGGGTTGTATGCCAGATATCAGTTTGATATTTTGGATATATAATATGATGTTAATTGTGTACCTTTAGAAAATATATTCCCATATGCTGAGTGTTTTATAAAAAAGGTAGCACAGTAAAACTAACTTTTTTTTATGAAACACCCTGTATATTCATGAAAGCGATCCGTTTTGTGGTTTTCGGGTTACAACTGGTTCTGCTAAGAGATTGAAAAATCACATATCCCAAACAAAGTATTCTTATGTTCGAAAGCTTTCAAATTTAACAATAAAATATTGCGAGAATTGGTTAAAATTGGGTAAATTGTTTTATCACTGCTTATGCAGGGTGATTATTAGGAAGATATTGACTTTATTGATTTCATAATGATTTTTCTCGATTTTGTTAAATAGATGTATGTTATGAGTAAGGGTGATTATTATTACATTAAGAATATTGTTATTATTATATTAAGATTGGTTGGCAGTCTTTAAGAAGTGGAAGAAGAGAGTAATAAAACGTATTATTGCTATTTTGAGAATATTTGAAATGGAATTCTAAACCGTGTCAATCGTTTTCTTATTTTCAATCATATTAGTTTGGCCCTCGTATATGGAAAAAAACATGCTTACTCAAAACCATAATGCTAAGTACAAACGATTCCCTTCAAATTGGGAACCTACTTTCGAATAACCTTATATATTCCTTCTATTTGAAGTGAGGTCTCTTGTTAATAGGAATACTTAAAAATTCTTTTACCAGAATTTCTGACCCATCGGTCTCCTCTCAACCTACTGCTGGATAAACAATTTGGTTTAAGAGCAAACAATTAGATGTTACGGCTTGCGGAGGAGATACGAAACACCCTTGGGCGAACAGAGACATTGGGGCTGTTTCGAGGGCATTCGATTCGGTATAGCTCTGGGACTTACTACACTAGATGGTTGATCTAGGTTTTAGTTTTAAGTTGGTCAGACTGATTTCATCGTATCTGGATGGAAGAACTTTTATGATTAGAGAAGGCAGGATCTTCCCTTCCAAGCCGATCCCAGGATTCTCCGGGGTTCCTTGCTGAGTCCTGAACTATTTCTTATCTACAGACACAATGTTTGGAAATTTTCGGAGGAGCATTTTTCTGTCTTTGCTGATGGCATAGTAGAGGGCGTCTCAGTATTGCTATACGCTTTACAAAGCTTCATATCAATGCTATGCGATTGGAATGGAGAGAAAGTGCTGAGTACCTCTGACTTACTCTCAATTGGAGATTTACTATAAAAGCTTCATATAGATCAAGTACGGAAGAAGTTTCCCAATACAAAAATGCATTGCTACTGTTGCTATGTGCAAAGATCCAAAAGGATCTCACCACGAAATTATTATTGTAGAACGTCTGTTTGAGAACCTATGGACAGCAGTAGTTTCCAACTACCTGAAGAAACTCGAACTTCTACCCGGGCAAGTCCCACGACTAATAACTAAGACCCCATGTTTCGTGAGGAATTCCCAATTAAGATCTGATTTAGAAATGCCATCTCTTCTGCAATTCTTACGAGATAATCTCCTGCTGGGAAGATTGGTACAGAATCTCCAGAACTGTCCACCGCGCCGGCGTCGGGTAGGATCGCCGATGCGATTCCTGATGCGATTGCTGAGGTTAGGTAGCTGGAATATAGTTGAAACATATGTGGAAGTTCTGGATTAAATGGGAAAATCACTAAATCCCAACGGCTGAGAAGAAACTGCGCACATGAGAGCTGAAGGTGCAACCCTTGCTGAAATGGGAACTGGAGATTGAGAAAACTTTGCGTCAGGCGTTCAGAAGTTTTTAAGAGGAAAATTGGTTGGCGGCCTTTGAAGTGAAAGAATGAATGATCAAATGTATTATTGCTATTTTGAATATATTCAGAATGAAATTCTAAAATATATTAATAATTTTCTTATTCTCAATGATATCAGTTTAGTGTATGGGAAAAGGAAACCTAATTACTCTAAGCCATAATGCTATCTACGATTATGGAAGCAATATATGCTTCCATAGCAATATATGCTAATATGTACACAAGATAGAAACCCTTCAAACTGGGAATCTACTTTCTGATAACTCTGTATATTCTATCTACTTGGAGTGCTTTCGCCTCCGTTGGTTCAAGTCTGTCGTTACTAGCAGTACTCATTGTTACGCAGCATGTATGAACTCACTACATCATATCTCCCGAATTAAAGTTTTTGTAGTTAAAGGGTTCAACCTTAAATTGGAAAGGTTAGTCAACTTCCCAACGAATTCGCATAGCATTGACCCTTCCCTGTTAGTCATAAAATACGGACTATACATTACGTATACCATAATTAATTCTATACGAATTTACGTCGTGTAGAAAGCGAAATTTCTGCAACAGGTCTCTATTTTCCCCGTTACAGACTCGCCGAATTAAAAGTTTTAACCGCCGAATTTTATCTTGGCATACAGTTTGAAACACTAATTGCGATGAAGGTTCTACCCGAACACACCGGCACAACGCTATTAGTGGGAACGCGTTCAAAGAAGGAAAGACCGAAGCGAAAGAAAAGGAAAAACGGTCAATGTTTTCGCTCGCGAAGTAATTTACACCCAATTACGACAAACTTATTAATTAGTTAGTGTGCGCCGAAGTATTACGGAGCATGATTGATTTTCAAATATACCCTGATTTTACAAAGAAAATCTTCGGATTCAGTCGTGTTATTTACTAAATAACATTAATTTGGGTGTTTGTTTTAGGTTACTGTTACCTTCTTTGTCAACTTTAATTATATATCGATTTTCGTCTTGTTTTTTTGTTAGTTAATTTGGTGTAACTGGTGATGTGAAATAAACATCTATTTAGAAGATGTGTTTTTTAAATAAATAATTAGCTTAAAAAATTAGGATTGTCACAAAATTGCGTTTTATTAAATAGGTCGTTATCCCTTCAAATTTCTTACTAAAATTGCGATGTGAAGAACTTTTCGCGAGGAAATCTAGTTAGGATAGCATAATTTGTTAACTGGCTTTAATACATTAAATTGTTTGCAACTGTTTACTATAAAACTTGGGCGAAATATTACTTGGGAGCATGCACACAACTATCATTCTTAGTAATATTGGTATTAGTAAGTTCGATTCATGTCAAACCTGCTGGTACCTCCTGCCATTTTTTTATTACACCGAATTCGCGTCAAAACGTTTTGAATCAAGTGAATAGATATAAAACAGGGGAAGTATGAATGCTTAAGAAATATTTTTGTTTTGCATAGTGTGGTATATGAATTTTCTGAAAATTATCTGCCTTCACTGAAATAATTTGTAGGTACACCGAGACTGATTTCCATTTGCTAATGAGAATCCTTCCAAATTCATTAAAAATGTAACTACCAGTGATGTAGTTAGTACAATAATTTAAAAAAAGTAATAATAATATTTAAGAGTGGGTAAGCTCTACTAATTATTGAAATGCTATTCATTCTTTGCATCATATGCAAATATAGATAGCTATAAATAACCGAAAGCGTTTGTTTCAATGGAAAAATATAAAATAAAAATGGCTTCATCAAAGTGTATTTGGTTAGTACTAATTGCGCTCACGACAGTACAAAAGAGATTAAATCAAACAACTGTTTCGCATAATAGCCAGTTTTCAGCAAAAATTTACAAAACCGGAACATTGATATTTATATTTTCCATTTTATATTCTTTTCATCCCTCCACATTATATAGCTTGTCCACCTAGTGCATGGACGAAAGGTAATTCTTTTTCTGAGCAATTTACTCAACTACTCAAACAACCATTATTTTCCTGCATGTATCATCTAGCAATATAAGAAGTACGTATGAACAGTAATTTGCGAAAATAAGCAAGAAATTGTTGATTAAAGTTCAGCATGAAACAGAAATACGTGTAACAAATTCCTGTGCATTCCTACGTAAGCACAAATATGTAGAATTCTGTGCACAGATCTCCTACTAACATTGACATTCTTAACAACATTTCATGTCCTTGTGCATGAAAAAACAGTCGAAGCCATTACAATTAATTATTTTTCTTGATCTTCGGCGTATTTCTTGGAAGTATAGCGCACCATAACTATCGCTTTGAAACGATTGTTTACCTTTTCAAAGGTTCTGCCGGAATACCCGTTGTATGGGTAACGTTGTCCGTATGTATGTGACGGTAAAAGCAATTTTTCTTATATTCACCTAAACATACGTTATATTTTAGAGATGGCGATAAGAATCACTATTATATAGTGTCTGCTATAACGTGTAAAGCATGAAGCAGACATGTTATGTGCAGCAAATTCGGTTGAACAGCTTTGAATAATCGACTTATACGAAGCATAAGCGCGGCAGCATTGGTAACCATCATTAACATTTGCTTTGCTGAAATTTTTAAGTTGTCTAGTGTTCTAACTAATACATTATGCACAGCTTCGGCAGTACTTCTTTGCTATCTCTCACAGGCTAGCAAATAAGCGTATGATGGTCCTTTCAAGGTCATTGTCCGTGCTACAATCGATACTATGGATTTTTTTTTAATGTCTGTAGTTTCACCTATAGTTAGCCACAACCGTTTATTTTTTACTGCGGTTTTCACATAATTCTCAATCTTCTCGTACACGTACGCAAATACACCTAAGCAATACTAAACACCTGATTTCTTTACCATTATCTGTCTGGAAATTGCCATAAATACGTGTTTACCCTGTTAGCAAACAGACAAGTTTTTTATGTTTTCCGTTCAATTCCGACACTTATTAACTTCGCACTGCGATATGTATTGCACATACCACACAGCATAGAAGGCCGGGAAGTGCCGAAGTAATGAAGCAGCTCTGTATCCCTCCAACCTCTCGCAGTTAAACACCACTGGAAGGCAAGCGAGAATGTTGCGCTCTAGTTTGAAACGTTTTAATATTAAATATTAAGCTTCCACTACCAGATGAAATTAAATAGAGCATTGTTCTTTAGATTGATGTTTATCGCAGCAAAACGGACTCCATCCTTCGCTGTTTCAAGTTAATTCTATAAAGTTTAGTAACTCAAAGATTGACATTGTGTATCTTTACATAATTAGTATTTAGCAGTTGCTCCTTTATTGCTTACGCTTTGCTTTACGTGATCCTACAGAGTATTAACTTACTACACCAGAAAAATAGATTCGGGACGTTGAAATTGGAACTAATAATGGCAAAAGTTTATACTATTTACATCTGCGATTTCCGCACTTTATTGTAAAATTATAAAGATCTTTGACGCATAAGTACAATGTTATTAGTTTCGCCCAAATTTCGGCAAAATAATCCTCTACACTCAGACACTATCTAAATAATTGCAATACTATAAATAGTACACCGAGAAAAATGATTACGTTAATTCAAAGCAAAAAGCTGTGTTATCGTTCTTAAGCTGATTTAACAAGTTGATATAAATACTTAGTTGCACTTGATTCAACGCTGCTTTTTGTGTTCGCGTTTTGTGTTGAGACAGCACTATTTTATTTGGATCCAACACTCATTTATTGCTAATATTATACAGCGCCAAATATAATACAGCGGAAAGCAATCTTTTGCGAGCAAATTTAATGTGCACAATCTATTGTTGCTCCAGCATACTGTAACACTGAATGTGAACACAATTTTGTGTAGTGAATCAACACGCCAGTTGCGTTGTTTAAATACACCACTAATAATGTGGGGAGCCAACGCTTGAACGCAACAATTGTGCTGTGTCATCTGTTGATTCATCTAATTGTCAGGAAAAAAAAGAACATCTATTAATGTGACTCGTTTTTTTTATTCACCGCATTACACAATTTAGATCTTTAATTGTAGCAACAATTTCATTCTTGTTCTTAAAATCATCAATAAGTGAATCTAATATTTCTAAGAATATTTGTTTTATAAAATCAGAAAACGCTTTACATTTTCTTGGATAGCTTGCATTAAATGATGCCGTAGTTACTGCACGCAATTTTTAACATGGGCTGTTTGAAACAATTTTATTCGGGTCCTACTAGAGGCTTAAGATCCCTAATTAGTACTAGTCTACTATGTACGGTTAAAAATGCCTCTTCATGTTTAGGAACGCTTACAGAGGCACGACATATCAAGCAAAGGCATTTATCGTTCACTATTGTAAAGAAGTAGTTCCCATTCTTCATGGAAACACCAAGTTTAGTTTACGACTCATTTCAATGGGTACTAATACACAAAAGATGTATAGACAATTTTCTTGGTTTCCACAAGGCTGCAATCGCGTTGTTGCCGCAGCTCTTGCCGAGTTTTATCCACAGTACTATGGGACATCTTCAAAGCTTTTGTTGCTCCTGCTGCTATTGCTACTGCCTGTCTGTGTGCAGCAGCAACAGAAGCCCTGAAAGTGTCCCATAAAAGCGTGGACGAAATGCCGGTGAAAGCTATGACAATGACATGGTTCCAGCATAGAAACAAAGGAAATAATGTAATCGATAACCGTGGAAGTTACGTACTAGAAGTATAGACAACTATAATTGAAAATATCCAAAGAAATGGGAATACGATTGCACTACTATTGTGAATACTACAGAAGCCGCGACTGTATGTTTTTAGGTTATGAGTTACGACCAGCGAGAAGGATAACGTTGGGTTTGCGAAATCAGCACTTGTTGGTGTATTCGACCATAAATCGCTTCTCGATCGACTTGTTGGCCACGCCTGATACTGATACCTGATCTTAAAATAACAAGGTACTTGGTTCGATACTTCTTCATTACCCTATATTTATGTATGGAAATATTTTTGGAAGATACTCTATGAGGTGAAAATTTTAGCTTCCTACTATTTACACAATAGGCGTAATATTACAATTTCAGAAGGTTGGGAAACCTGTATGTAAAAATCCAGCATTGGTTTCGTTTAAAATGGAGAAGAATGATACACTTACTTAATTAAACCAAACAACATTCGCCAGAAATATTTTATCGTTACAAAGACAATTCTTTTCCCAATATTTTCTGAAGTATTTAGAATTTTAAATTTTTTTTTAATTAATAATGTATTGAATTTGCGACATATTGTATAAATAGGAAGCTGTCTGCATATTTGAAAATGTACATTGGCTTTGTTGCTTTGCTTAAATTGTATAACTAACATCTTCTAGTGCCTAATAGTGTTTAATGCAATTAGTAAACCAAAGTGAATGTAGTCCAACAACATTGAAACATTTTCTAAATTTTTACAATTTAAAGGAAAGGATATGATAATATTATAAACAATACTGATTAAAGCTTATGTGTGAGCCAATACATGTTTACAATAGTGCAGTAAGGTTAATTAATGGCGGAAGAGAGTTGCAGTTTTTTAGTTGATTAAAGCTTCGAAAGTAAGTGAGATAGATAACACGCTCATTCGGTAAATAATTGATAACGTCGCGTTAGACATGTGTACTTTTATTCTACATTCGCTGAACAGGTGTGTCTGTCATAAAAAGTTTATCGCCCCCTTTCTGTCCTGAATAATAAATAGGACAATCCAACTTTTATGAAGATATTGAATTTACTACTGCATCACTAAATAGAAATTCGCTTATACTAAAACAATGTGAAAATCAATAGGTCGTCCTTGTCACGCCAGGATGAAAAATTGAATTAAAATAAAATTGGATAAAGGTGTAAATATTGAAACACGAATATTTGTTTTGATTGACAAATAATAAAGTGATTCATATGCAATTTTTAGCAGACATGTATGTACGTGGCCCACAAAATTTATCGATACTAAATTAATAACACTTCTGTTTGTACAGTAAAGCTATCTGTGGGTTGTTCGATACATGCACGCCGGTGCCTTCGCCCATTTACTTACACGTAACGATGTGTGGGCATAACGTGACAGATGTTTTTAGATTAAATGGGTACGTCGCTTTATCATTTATATCCAGAATGGTAAACAATGAATATTGTGTACCTTTATAAAATATTTACTCAAGCAGTTGGCTACGGGTGAAGTGATTATGACAGGCCGGCTTGATAAAGTTAACCTGGCAATTTTGAGTTTCTATTGAATTTTAGGGTGGGACAGATAAAAAAGTTACATCGATAGATATCAGCATTGAAAACTAGCCACAAAATTTTCATATTAACGTTTAGCATCTGTACAAAAATTATTTTTGTTTATTTTGTAGTCAATTACAAGAGAAAGCAAAAACTAATAATCGCTATCTATTTCGATAATGAATTTTTGATATTTTCTGTCGAGAGCTTCCGAATAACAAGAAAGAATGACCATCAAAACCTCAAGTTGGAAAAAACGACCAGGGATATTCCCGAAAGACACTTCCATAATAATGCGAAAAGCAAGTAAAGAATTTTTCTACTCCCATGAGAAAGTTATATGATTAACTAATAAAATACTTCCTACCGTTTCCCGCAAATCATGAAATATTTATATTAATAGCGAAATATAGAAATACTAAGTAAGTAAATGTGAGAAAGACAGTTAGATCTTACAAGCAACAAAACTAATTTTTGCATTAGACTAAAATTTTATTTCGCACGATTTATTATAATATGACATGCAACGCCTATGCCCAAAAATAGTAGTGATAATAGGAGGTAAAGTAAATTCTCCTGTAACTATAATAAATTAATATTTATAGTATTTCAAACATTAATGCTTGATTGCATAACTCTTAATTTTAATAATCACTCCATCCACAGGGATTACTTAATTAGCTGTCTCATAATTCAGCGACATTGATATGTTTTTTGTTACTTAGAGCCTTCTTTAGATCAATCTATAACTTTCCTATCGGATTGATACCCGGCTATTGAGCTGGCTAAGACATCACATTGACATTATTTTCTTTAAAAGAATTTTAAGGCTTCTCGCGGTATGTTTTGGGTCGTTATCCCGCTGAAAAAACCAACGAAGCGTAAAGTAATATGATGTTGGTTAATAAATATCTTCATGATATCAGGAATTCCAAAAATTGGTCCTGGACCATACCAATAAGAAAATTGTCCCACACGATATTACGAGGACTTCCTTTACTAGTTTTTTTTTTTTTGTAAACTATGGAAGAAATGCCATGTTTGGAGGAGCATATGTTGCGTCGATTCTTCTTAACCTCGATAATTCCTTAAACGATTTGATGCAGTTTTTCGTAACACTGTCGATGTTGAGATATTTAAGTCTCTCTATTTTAGTAAAAATTACATCAAAGAGGAAATCGTCAAGCAATAAAAAATTATTTAGTAAATTACTTTTTCTACACCGCACTGCTATTCTTCTGCAAAAGTTTATAATTTAATATTACGCGACAGTACCTGAAGCTGCTGGTTGAATAAATTATACACTTTCGATTGGAAAATCAATCTACGTTCGTTGCAATTGTTTCCGTGAATTTTAAATTCCAGAAAAAACTGTTGCAAACTAGTTAAATAAATTGTATGGTGCTGATTACGCCGATACGGCTGATGAGTTGATTCAGTTGACTGCGTATGTAATCTACGAGAGTGATTCAAGAAGTCCGTAGAAAATCTAAGAGATGGTCCTCGTAGTATCGAAAATGATTTGTTTCTAGTAAGGATCATTAGTCAGTAGACAGCTATCAAAGTTTCAATTATATCCATCGTACGCTTTCATTTTTATTGTCAATATAAGCAAAGAATTTTTGTTTATGTAGAAAAATGGAAAAAAACGAGTTTGGAGTGGTGATTAAACACATATATTTAAAAGGCTAAAAAAAAACACGGAAAAAGATCAAACCTGAGTTGGGTGAAGTTCATAGCACATCTGCTCGTGTGTTAGCAACTGTTTAAAATTGGGTAAATATGTTTAAACGTGGCCGTACATCCACAAAATATGAGGTGGATGGGACTAACCCAGAAATGATCGACAAAACCAAAGCGCGCGAAATAGTTGAGGTCACAGACATATCGCAAGGTACAATGTTTTCAATTTTGCACGAAAAATTGGGTATAAAAAAAATCTCGGCAAGATGGATGTCGCGCTTTCTCTCAGTGGCAATCGTATAGTTGACTTTAGGGCTGTTTTGACGAGACAGACGGGTTTTCCCGTCGATACATAACTATGGACGAAACATGGATACACTACTACACCCCGGAGACAAAGGAAAGTGCAAGACGAATGGTAGAAGACGTATAATAGAAGACGAAAGGACTTGTGTTTTTTTTTTGTTTTACAGATTACTTTGTATTTTGTATCTTAATATTCAATATATCAATAATAAATCCTACAATAATAAATACCTAACAAGAATATATAAGATATTGATTTATTCCTGTTTTAAAAGTGTGTTTAGTTGCATCAAATGATGATTATTCTTACTGCCAAAGACTCGGTTTTTGTTGTTGATGGCTTCGTAATATGATCTCATTTTAACGTGGTTAAAAGGATATAGTACTCCTTGAATGTATTCATACTGGCATTGACGATCTTATATCGTTGATTCAAAATTTTGAGCCAGAGGAAACAAGAGCTAGATAATAAGTATAACTTATTCATTAGGAAGAGGTGAAATCCTATCTAGTAGGATGTATAACCTGATCGAAGATGTCCACAATTCCAAACATTTGTCAAATTAAAAAATTCGATGTTATTGGAATTATTCATTCCACCGAAATAGAAATAAGAAAATAATGCGAATGCATCTTCCTATCGAAAAGAAACAAACAATATTTCAACAAAAATTCATGCAGGCTAACAATAAGTGGTGTAAACGAAGTTAGTATCTAAAATCGAAACAAAAAACAATTGATATACGCTATAAACCAACTTAATAACCTTTATTGTAATTTTTATTGCAATAATTAATAGCTATGTATGTATTTATTTGCCTATTCATAGTGTACGATTGAAATTCTTTACTCCTACCTCACTACATTTGGCCAAACGTTAAAACTGTTCTGCACCTTTTTTTAGGATACTCGTTGTAAGTGTTGCATTCCGGAATAATTGCGTTAATCAACAGTTATCTTTAACTTTGAAATACACCTACGACATCCTAACGCAAATTTTGCAAACCTAGCTTCAATGCAAAAATTATTATTACAGGCCAAATCATATGCACATCGATTAAGTTTTCGTCTATTTAACGTGCACCAAAGCAATGGTCGAATTCTTCCAGGGAATGTAGAACAGTGGAACCATCTTGTCCCTCGCGAGTTAACAAACGTAAAACATTTTTCGGTGGATGTTTAGAGATTAATAAGTGCTTTGCGTCGGTTAAACTGGTCTGATTTAGATGGCAGTATCTGCTGCAAGCATTGGACCATTCCTTCTTTGGTTATTCTTCTAGGTGATATCCGTCGAGATCACTTGGAAATATTTCAGGCACACTTGTACGTATTTTTAGTTGGGAAGGGGACCTTCGATGCCGTTATGCAAAATCTCCAAAGAAATGAAATGAAAATTCATACACGATCTATTACCAGACATTACTACACACGAAAATGAAAGATATCTTATAAGATGTTTACAACAAAAGTTCATCTGGGTCTGGCATGCCGACCATGCACACATCGTACACGATTGCTCTTGGAGTGGAGGATATTGCCGATGCATCTGATTATCCGGAATCCCTTATAAACGCCGTTCTCAAAGAATTAGATGGAATTATGCCATACTTCTACAATCTCGCAAATTATGTCCTAGAATCACCCAGATGGATACTACACTTTTCAATCGCTGAGCGAAAAAAAAGCGAAAAACCTAGTAAAGTTGGATCTTTACGAGTGCAAGAAATTACGTCAGATACCGTTTTATTTATTGTTGTCAACCAACAATGCTAACACCAGAAAACACTGGAATATTCTATCCAAATGGGACTCGCGATTAATTGTAAATATCGCTTACTTTCATTGTTAGACATCTCAATTCAGTATGCGGTAGACACAGAAAAAATATATGATACTAATTTCTGGTATTTATATTTGAAAAAGGTTGCTAGGTAGGATATCGAATGATAAGACTTTCAAATTTGCAATTTTGACATCCGATCATTTGCACAATAACAATCTTTACAATCTCAGAAGGTCAGGCCATCCTGTATACGCAACAATATATGCAAATTTATCATAAATTTGCGTGTTTTTGATGATTTACCATAGTGTTACTCCATACATACCCCAGTATATGATTGCCAGGTGCAATGCGATATGCGGGTACCTACGCGCCAGATGTAAATCAAACTAAACGTTTATACAACCGAATAATGGGGAAAATTGTCCTTGAAACCACATATCGTACAAAAAGCGAAAACGACTATTTAATTACTATAATGGTATGAATTCCTATTTACTAGTAATGTAAGAGCATATCTAAATTCAAATTATGTATTTCAATAGAATCGTTTTTTAAAACTAATTGGTAACGTATTAAAATTGAATAGATTGAATCTGAATTGCGAAAATGTGTAATTCATGATAAATAATTTTTTATTATTTGTTTATTTATTTTTTTTATTATTTATTAACTGAAATCTCTTCTCAACATATAGCGCAAATTCATAAAATTTTCGTAGATAATTATGAATACCTCTGGTTAGCTTATTTAAAATATTTTCTAGGCGCAAATGAAATTCTGAAAATTAAAAGACTTAAACTCCTTCGAGAAATATACATCCGCATATAGTACCACTGCAATTATTCTGTTAATCTCCTTTTTCATTATGATGTTTTTAAAGATATTTACATTTTATAAACGGCATACATCGATGAAAAGATCCTCATCTTTAATCGAAAACCGAAATCGGTCGTATTTCGGTCTTCGGTTAAAAATTAGGGTCGATGCATCCTCGAAACAGCTGTCCCGGAAAATTGTGTGGTGCGGAGTGTGCCGATACTTTTGTGTTGTTTGCCATTAAATTGGATATCTAAGAAAGTAAGGAAAATGAAGAGAAGAAAAACTATTATTCCTTTCCATCACTGCCGTCGTAGGCTGGACTTATAATATTCTCTCTCTCTTCACCTAGATAATAGGAGATAAAAAGAGTTGCAGTTTCCGAAAACAAACTCACAGCCCCCAGAGGAATCTTAAGCCTTGATCAAGTGGACATACTGAACTCGCTATGTGTGATGGCGCTAATGATACGTATGCGATTGTTGTGAATTATAACACTTGTAACATATATGCGTGTTGATGGAATGTAAGAGTATTCTAGAAAATATGGTTTAGATAATCCTAGATTAAAGATTAACCTAACTAGTTGTCTTTGTAACAATAATACTCTCTCAGGTTATTGCTATGATAGTTAAACAAATTTAATTTAATGTCGCTTCAAAACAGAGATGTACAAGAGTAAAATTTTTATGCAATTTATTTAATAATGGAATAGATTGTATGTATGTATATGTCTTACATTATAACTATATAGGGTTGAATTTAAAAGTGGAAATACCGGTCTTCTCCGAAGTTATAGATACAAAAAAACTAGCAAACCTGGTAGATATGACTAGTTTCATACTTTTTTAAATGGCACACACTGTATATTTTTAATATAAAATAATTTTTGCTTTAAAAAGGTACATCGAGGTTGCCCTCTAAACTTGATAGTTTTTGAGATTGTGCCTTGAAAGCGAAATTTAACAGTTTTATGTTATTTTTGCGATACATTAAAGTTGGTGTGGCCTAATACATTATTAATATGTACCAATAATGGCAGATTATTCAATTAATGCGAAGGTAAATATGATAAACTGTTATTATTTATGAAATAACAATTCGAGGCAAGCCTTATCACAATATCCGAATCGCTTTCATCCAAACCAATCGTTTTTTTTTCAAACTAGAAAATAAATTGCGTAGAACTGGATCCCCATGGAGAATTCACGAACTCCATGAAATAAGTAAAAATTTAGAAGTTCATGTGTGAATTTACCTTAGAAATTCAGTTTGACAAGTTGCACTTGAGTTAAATACAACAAATAGGGAGTTTTTTTTGCAATTATTTAATACTGCTAAATATTGATGAATTTAATTTATCTAATAATGGTATATGTATATTAAATAGACAGCATACACATCAGTGCCAAACAAAAGATACAAATACACGTGAAACATTTAATACGAATTTCCAAATACGTTTCTTGATCAATGTGTGGTATGGAATTATAAATAGTACTATTTCATGTCCATATTTAAACACAGATAATGTAAATTATATTGTTTAATAAAGGTTTTATTTATGTGCGCGAGAGAACGGTGGCAATTTGTGTGCTACTATCGTTACTATAATAAAATAATTTGTTTTTATTTTGTACCTTGTTTTCAAAAGTAAGCTTGTTCTAAACGTGCATCTTCCTTTTTTCTTTAATATCCCAAAAATGATTAAGTTTACAAGGAAAGTGCCTTATACTTTTTAAAGCAAAAGTTATATTACTTAATGTATAATATTCGTAAACAGATCTAGATAGCTTATTAGAAATATTAAAAACATTATTTGAATAATTTTTTTTGTATCTAGAATAACTTCGGAGAAAAACGGCGTTTAAGTCTGCATTAATAATGACAAAAACTGTGGGGTAGTGCGGCAAACAACACGAAAGTTGAACTAACCAATCCAGAATAGCCGTATGACCGGTCATATAATAAACTTATGTGGTGCGGAGTCTGCCGATACGTTCGTATTGTTTAAGTCTTCATATTACAGAAGTATACATTTTCAATACAAAAAAAGTTCCTGTACGTATATCCGCTTTTCTTTCAAGTATTTATTTCTTCCAGTAGTCGTTTGTTAGAAGTTTCCGTGGTTAGAAAAATCTAAGAATTTTGAATTTTTGAACTCCGGGGTTATTTTCGTACCACTCGTCGAGGTCGTACCACTCCCAATTATACCGGAAGTCAGCATTAACTTCCTTATTTTAAATGGTTCCGCTATACTTATTCTCGGCGGAAGCACAAGAATGGTACTTTCGAAATTTACATTGACAACTGACTTATCGCATACAGGAGTCCAAAATTTGATGACCAATTACATCATCTTCAAGGTTGAAAAAGTTCGGTTTTTCAAATGTAACGCTCGCCATGCCTTCCCCTATACCTATTTCCAAGGGTTTTCTTGTTATTCCATATTTTCTATTTTCATGTGATTTTTGGCAGAAACTGAAATATCGTTTATTTTTTGAAACAAAAGTAATATGACTGAAACGGCAGAAATTCAGTTTAATTAGAATAGTAGAACAAAATAGAAACGTAACAACGTTTAGAACGTAATAGCAAATGAAAAACATAAAAAACTTGGGACATAATGACACGAGATAATAAATAATGTAAACGAAATCATTACAATAATTGTTCTATATGACCGCCATTTTGATTCAAATACAGAATAACTCTGACATATACTCTTCGAGAAACAGACCTCTGAAGTTCGTGTGGACTTGGATTTGTAAAGGCATCGTGAACACGGTTCAATAATTCCTCTCTAGTATGTACAGGCCCAGAGTACACTAGTTCTTTTATACGGCCCCGGAGGTGAAAGTCCAAGAGCATCAAATCGGGTGATCTGGGTGGCCAGTTCCATGGTCCCTATGGGCCAATCCACCGATCCTCGAACATCAAGGTCAACTGCTGATGTACAGCTATGGTGGAATGTAATGGAGCACCATCCAGGTGATACCAACTGTTTGCTTTGTCACGTGGAGGTAGAGCATTTAGGAAATCACCCAACAAACGCTCTGAGTATCTCCAGATATCTAGCTCCATTCAAATTTTCATCGTACACATGATATGCTACTCTCTTGTCCATAATTAAACAAAAAAACATTAGTGACATAGTGATTATTTCGGCGAGTTATAATTCCTTGCCTGCTGAATTTTGATTCATCGGTCCACAAAAGTATACGGAAAAGAAAAAAAAATGATCAAAAATTATACAAAATAAATAATGTAATATAAAAAAAAAGGGAAGAAAAAAATGTTATATTACTAATACTGCCCTGTTAAAAATAAATGAAAATCTTAAAGTAACTAGTAATAAACGTAAGGAAAAGAATAAAATTTAGTCAGTTTTAAAATGGAAAGAAATTCAAAATCATCAAATACTACCACGTACATCGTAAGGGTTATACCTACTGTACGTGTAGATATAAAACCGTAGCTCGCTATAGCAACAGAAGGACATTCATTATAGTAGTACACGAAGTCTTCCCTATCATTTACGCAGATTTCCTCAATTTAATGCATGCGTTTCTGTTCGTGTACCGAACTAGGGTTGCATGATTTATAATATGCCAATTAATATTCCACTGACTATAAATACTCAAACACCTACTTTTCTTATTTTCTTCCACCTTCATTAGCTTTCTTTTCTAGGTTATGTCTACCGATGTACAAATACGAATTTTTGTATATACAGGCTGATTCATTTTCGACCCTCACTATAGCGATCGCGCTCATTATTGGAGATATGGATATTTAAAGAAACCAGAAAAGTGCATTTCCTTCTTTCATCCTTATTTGGCCTTGTAGAGAAACACTGAAAACACATTCTCAGGCCACTTTCGATCTACATCTAATGGTGTACTCGAAAATTTTATAAGACGTTGAGATTCTTTCTATTTCTTATCGATTCCATATTGGGTTTTTTTGATACTTTAACCATGCATAATATGTTGACCAAAGTTTTTAATATTATGCTCTAATTGGATAATATATTTCAGGATTAAATAAGGTTGCCATGAAATTTGAAACTCAAGGCCATTTTCGATCTTCCATCTAATTGTTTTTTTTTTTTTTTAGCATCTTGTTTCTTGCTTCTTATCGCCACCATATTTCATTTTGACATCGTCAGAAAGAAGTTTTTTTTTCTATTTCAGCACTCAATATTAGGCTTTAAGAAGACATTTTAGGATGAAATAAGGGGGCAACGAACAAGTATTCCAGTTCAAATATTCCAATCAAGAAAGACGATACGTTAAGTATTTTTTATTCATCGAAGCAATTATACAACAGTAGCGACTACAAGATATTTATTTGTATTCAACAGCCACATCGTAGATCTTGGTAGAAACTTGTTCGAAAATGAACCGTATACCGAGCTGCGTAATATTTATGTTTCTGAAGTGAAAGTGAAGTTTATGTAAATTTTGCGCCTTATTTGTAACAATGAACTATTAAAGTAAATTAAGACGAGTGAAGTAGTGCAACTAATTAACTGTTTTTAACAAAGTCATCTGACGAATGCAAATTTATCCACTCTGGAATCTTTAACAGAACAACGGAGCATTACTGAGCAGTACAGTATCCTACACAAAATAAGACAAGGAGACCACAGCATTTTTTTGGTTAAGGTTTTATTACATCATTGACATATTTCTTTTTATCGAGTCATCGAGTCAGTCAAAGAGTGAGAAATGGTTAAACAATTGTGAAGGTGTATACGTTGTATTACCATAAAAACCTGTTGAAAAATAAGTAGATGAGTATATTCAAAGTAACTTCAAATTAAATAAATAGAATACGATTCCTATAGATTATTAATTCTCCTATCAAATAATATTTATCTTGTCTTTTTTGTTTTTAAAGGGGCCCTGGCACATACTACCGCACGATTCTGAAAGGGCAAATTAATGAAATTTTTAATGGTGCGTGATTTCTTGTCGCTCTTTATTATTTCCAGAAAAGCGTTTGAAGAGCAAAAAAGCGCAGAAGTTTCCTTTTGCCTTCTCGTTTAAACATTACTTGCTGCATGGTATATATGTACAATAAATGAAAATGTTACTTTTATTTATCCAATTGTAGCGGAATATTGTTAAGAAAAGATACACACTAACATGTAAACCATTGTTGCATTTCGAAACGTACGTATGATGCTGAAAATAGTTTTCGAAATCGATAAAATTTTGGAGCCAAACGATTCGACTTTTCTAAAATATCGACCAACCCACACAACTAAAGTCTATACTTGTTCCAGATTTATTTTTTGCGGAAATGTTACATGAGATTTACGTTCGAAAGTGAAGCTAAAATACAATTTTTCTTCTGACTGCATACGCCTATAAATTTCGAACTGGCGGTTAAAAGGATGAAACTTAGAAGTTTTAGAATATGCTACATAAATCTGAACGAAATTTTCATTACGGTAGTAATGATGATATAGTAAATATCATGTAGGTAGATAAAATGATGAATTTTTAGCTTTTTCCTCGGAAAAATATAACGTAAAATTATTACACTAAATCTAAATTTTGACAATTTCAAGTAATTAGAAGGCTGTCAAATTACACGTATTGTATTGGTACATTTTATCTTACATTTATATATTTAGTATTGTTTATTGTCGCCCTTAATTTCCTGTATTTGGGCCATAACCACTTGGAAATAAACTATTATTATCATTATTATTGCAAGTCAAGGAAAAATCACTCTATAAACGTTTCGTGTTTGTTGTCAACAAGCGTGCAACAAAATTCGGTTTTATAAAAAATTCTTCATTTGCTTTCGTATTAACAATTTATCTTGCTTGTGCCATTTGCTGGCGTTATTTAATATATTACCGCAAGGTATTCGAATTTTCTCGAAATTTTTTTTTAATTCACATCACCACTGAAGGATTATTAGGAAGCAATGTTACCTGTGCAGTTTCTTTATGGGTTGCTAAATCATTTATATAGATCAAGAAGAGAAAAGTATAAAGGAAAAATTTCATTGGGATATCATTTTCACTACACTTGCCTTTCAAATAAATAAAATTTTAGATTCTACACTTTTCAACAAATTGTTATGACAAAAAATTAATAAAAGTGAATGTTGATATGCCACTCACATATCTGCCTTGAGCTTTAGTTAGTATATTGCATAAGTTATTCTTACGAGTTGAATTCAAAATGAAATTGAAATTATGCATTTATTTCTTGAATAGAAGCCTTTACAAAACGTGAGAATAAATTACTTGTATTAGTCATTGGTATTATATGACCAATGAACACTATTGATTTCCTTTCTTCTTCCTGTGCACTATAGAACTTTTACGAAAGAAACCAACTACTAAACCTATTCAAATTTGTAATCTCCTCTCATTAAGAGATAATACAAGAGAAAGGCAGATTGTTATACCATTATTAAATTATAACCAAAAATTACTTACACGTATAGAAAGACAAACATAGAGCATTAGAAATTCAAATTAGTAGGAATGTTATCGAAGAATAGAAATGAAAAGGCCATTTTAGGAACAACATATATCAAGATTGACTTTTTAGCATGTGTAAGTTTCCTAACGATACAAAATAAATCTCAGTGTGTAAAGCAAGTGACGTACAATGATGACATAAGAAAAGCACATATGGAAGATGAAAAAAATACTAATTTCAAAAGAATTGTAGTACCACAATCAAGGAGAGCGCGCGAGTAAGGTACGTACATTATTCTATTAGAATAGTATTACATTTATTTAAATTTTATTGGGTGTAAGACAAAATGTTTTAAGTAAGTTATCGGATGAGATTTCCCGAAATTTAGGAATTTGTGCAAAAAAATAAGCAGGATACTTGCAAAATCTGTACCAATTTAGCGCGGACAACCTGTCTAAAAGAAAGATGTCTAAAAGAAAGATTAAAAGAAACACATGAATCTGCGTTCAAACACTCGATAATTACTTAATTTGCCAGGACTAAACTATGTAAAGTATAAAGAAAATTAATGCTCTATAATGCAGGAGCTCCTTGGTTTGTGAGGAACATCCAACTCCAACAAGACTTCAACATCACCAGGGAGCTACTTAAAGGCATATGGTTGAGAGCCAATACTTCCGACAGTGCCCCTCTTGCTAAAGTCGTTGAATGACCTCAAGACCCAAGTCCCTTCAGAACCAGAATCGTCCGAATAGCTAACAAAATTCCTGTGTATGACTTCGCGTATCCGCCCCAATTCGTTCAATATTTATCCTTTAATTAGGTACCACCATTACGCATCCACAATAACCTAGGAATAGACCACAAAAAGTCACAAACGAGCTTACAGGTCTCGCGAAAAAGAAGTTGGATCTCAGAACTATGTATGTAAAGATGATGTTACTGATAATTTGTTCGTAACCGGTAAGTCCTTCAAAGTAACGTGAGAAACACTACATACCTTTAAAATATCGGCGACAAACAACACTTTTTCCAAGTAAAAAGGCTAATAGAGGCGTAAAAATTCAAGTTAAAGAACAGAAAAAATGCGATTTAATGCAATTTAAATATGTTGTAGAACAACGATGATGTTCCAATAACTACGACTGATGAAAACTAGATATTAACGATATTCAATCCTACAGAAGCATTGTTAAAAGAACACTTATAATCTTGTTTATATTGTTTATTTGAATTTATTGTAATAAAGCATTTCTGCAATTACTTCTTAATGATTTTAGAAACAACGTATAGTGTTGAATTAAACAAGAAGAAGCACGTCTTATATATTATTTAAGAACCACAATAATTCGGTATGAATACATCGTGCCTGTTAAAAAAATAATAAAACCAATGGTTTTTGAAATGAATGATTCAAGTGTTTTTAAAAATATATAAACCGATGGTCTGGTGACACTGGAAGAAAGTCTATCAAGAAGTATTGAATGCTTGTAAAAATAAAGATGTGAAGTGTGAAGTTGAATCAGATAAGAATTGTTTTCAGCTTGAAATTGCTCAATGCAATATAATCAAATAAAGGTATTTCATTTACATCTAAAGAGATTACACTTCTACTGTCGAACACCATGGATACCTACATAAAGTCTTTTGTCCAGAGGAATTAAAGTGATGCATCCAACCAGATTAAGCAGCTGAGGGTAGGTATCAATTACTGTTTCATAATAGGGCTTTGAAAAAGATACTTGGATGCAGTAAGCGACGGATTCAATACTCCTAAAACCGTTCCTCATGAAACGATAAAAATGCGCTCAAATAAAAATCCTGGCTCAAATTGTACGTAGTAAAAGGTGTATTGTGAATGCCAAAGGTTTGCATACGTATAATTTATCGTTAAATAGTTTAATTTTCCATTTTCTCGGTTAAATCCTTTGCGACAGGGTTTTTAAGGTTCTTAAACCAAATTACATTTAATAAAAATTCAAATTACGCTCGACGTCAGACGAACAATTTACACACGCGTAATTCTTCTCATTATATTCATTTCACTGACCTAATCATATTAGCTTTTTACTCTTTACAAATCATGCATTCACTTTGAAATGTGCACAAATAGTAAAAACAATGTAATTTTTCAAACTTACCCCCTAAACAAGCACGCCTAACCTCAAAAGGACAGAGCGACTGGTGTATATATATACGTGTAAGTGTATGGAGTTGGTATTGGTGGTTGCGATTTCGGACCAGCTGTCGTATATACTGAGGCAAGCTTTGCCGTTGTGGACATCTCGACTTCGACACAAGTAACTGAGACGCGGTGGTAAGCCGGCGTCCGCCACACCCCAACGACGACGACGGCGCCGGCGTCGCTACCCCCACTTCAGGTCCACGGTAGCCCAAACCAAACCCCAAAAACATACTCTACCTTGTATTCCGAATACATCGCGGAAGAGTCAGAAGCGTCGGGTGGTGGGGAAAATTAGGATAAAATCTCATTAGAGACTCTTTCGAAACGAGTAAATATAGAACGGAACATGTTTATAGGTTTAAAAATTGACGATTTCATATTTGAATAGTCGTTTGTTCCACAAGCGAATAAGAGGGTGGAAGCATGTTTAACTTATTACCTTTTAAGCGGGTTTAATACTCAAAGTGGAAATGTCGACAGAAATAATTTTCTTCATTACACAACAACTTTTATCTTTGCTAATGCATAATTAGCTCATTTTTCAAGTATGCAGGCAAATATTGTTCTTCACTTACCTGACTAACACGCGTTAACATATTCTACAACCTGTCGTCTGTGGAAAAGATATAACTTCTTTCTTGAGCAATATAGAGAAAATGTTTTCAAAAAAACATATCGGAGGCTAACCCTGCACAATATAAAATGATATTCAAGTATATACGGTGTTCAGTTTCTGCTACGCGCGATACAAGTACATCTTCTTAAATTTCTCCATTGCTCTGCAGTTTATGTTAACTTTCATCACTATTCCCTATACCCATCTATCACAGTTTTTAAGATGATTGAGATAACTTTTTTTCGAAATCCTACCTTGCGCCTTAAACAAAAAACGCCTTAAAAAGTGCTAGAGCGGTGATTCAAATTCTATTTAGTTGAGTATTTCTCGACGTTTCGGACAGTATCTCGACATATTGTTTATATTGTCATGTTCAATTTATGCTAACATTTTCCTATACTTAAAATACGTCGCCTTTCAGTAAATCGAACATTACGCAGATAAGGTTTTCGTCTAAAGTCATAGTGATGCGGCGAAGTGCTGTAAAGTTTTGTTTCGCTAAAAATATCCATTACAGCTAATGTCTGAACGTTATCTTCTTTGGTACAAATCTACCATCTACTAGAAGTAACCAACACCTTCCAAAATACATCATCTAACAAGATAAGAAGCTCGTATAGATAAAAAATAGCGAAAATAAGCGAACAAATGTTAATTAGAGTTTAGCATAAAATCATCAATTTTCTGGATGAATTTTTTAAGGCAGCGTATAATATGAACATTACACAAAATGTTACTCCTGAAATGTTCAATAAAATACAAAGAATTGCATTTTGCATGAAGGGAAATTGTGCTCATTTCGAATGGAGTTTGAAGTTGCGTCTATAAATTATTTTCGTTTTTTTCCGAAGTAACCGAGTACTACATAACTATTAAACAGTATCGCCGTCAATTGACTCCACAAATTAGAAGGCAAAAAGTTATGAAACGTTATTTTCTTTATTAGAAACGCTAACATTTTCCCACTCTTTACCAAAATGACACTATAAAAAACAACATAAGTTAAGATATGAAGAACATTGAGATACACAAATATACAGCGGCCGCAATTAAAAATGCACCACTAAACATTTTTGCAAAATAATGTATCAAAAATTCACTGGACAAACTTGTAAATGAAACACAATTCAACAAAAGAAAAGTAAAAAATAGTACCGACTGAAACCGGTGTTGCACAACTAAGCGATTCAAATTGAAATCTTCTCGGAGGTGGTCCTTCTGGATGCGCCTGAACCTGCTCTACGTGCTTTACCTTGATTTGCAATCCACAGGTTCCAACAGTCGAACAATTACGATTAAGTCTGCGTGTAATTTCGCGGAAACCAACACCGCCCAATAATCCGACCACGTTCGAAGTGCATTGTTTGTAAGATGCGAGGCATCACTTACGATTGCTGGAAACATACATTTCATTTATTTTTGTGTACTATCGGATTGTAACAGGCGTTGCTGTAAAAACACGTGTAAATAATTTTATTTTAACAACACGCAAAAAACATATTCCAAAACATGACGAAACAGCTCTCAATAATACAGTCTATGTCAGTTAGTTATTATATTGAGCAACACATTGCCGTATTGTAACAATTTAGAAGAAATGGCGAATTTATGAAACAGTACGAAATTAGTGCGAAAATTAAGGCAAAAATGTTCACAATGCAAATTGATACGAACATTCACATAGCGGTGTAGTACTAAATTAAGAGCTAGTATAATGTGAAACTGTGCACATGTCAATCTTCGGCACTACCACGACGATACTTTCTATATTTGTTTTCGAATTTGTACGCCATAATTACTATATACTGCAACAAACATACCATCTAATGTTTCTGTGTGTGTATATTACAAAAGCAATTATTGATACCAACAGGTAAATTTAGGTTATGTTGTGATAAAGCAAATCAGTGTTAGTTGTCAAATTAGTGCGAAAAAATGCACTAATTCTTACACCAATTTCTCCCACCACTCTAGGTAAACGCAGCCTAAGAATTAAGGTGGTGTGTCAAAGCCGTCAGAATTCTGTCCTTTACAAAGTTGCGTACTACTGTCCTGGTATGTGTCACAGGCGATGTTATCAGTTTAAATTTTAGTTTTGCTAGCCTTTAGCAGAGCGTTCGAGACTATCAATCCGATCTATCCCAAGCTATTAAATTGGATCAAAATATCTCAGAAATCCGCGACATTACTTTGTCCCTCAGGCTTCTTACTTTAGATTCTCTTCTATATACAGTGTACACCTCAGTGTTCTCTACTTGTCTTTTGCATTGACGCTGCCATTACGCTGATGATGCACTTGCTTCAACAATTGATGCACTTAATCAAGATCTTAACAAACTTGCAAGGTATTCAACAATATTCTCTAGTTTTGAATCTACAGAGGTAGGTCCTTGTCTTACTTGGAAGGAGAAATAATCTCAGGCTGGATAATTTGCGCACTCAGATCAATAATATCTCCATTCCGGTTACAGAGAGTAGTAGGAATTTCGGATTAATATGAACAACGCCTTTCTCTTTAAAAGAATTGTTTGTAAAAACTTGCAGCATGATAATGTTGTAATTAATGTTGTAATTTGTTTTCTTATTGATCACTAAAATCTATAATGCTGTTCCTCCTAGTTTAAAGCTTTCGTCCCCTCAAGTATTTAAATTTTTTTTACAAAAGCACTTATTGCTGTCTTAAGTATTTCTTTGCGCCCCATGTGAAGACGACCACTTTATTTCTTTTTTGTACTCCTTTTTATACTTAAACTATGTTCGAGTATATGTGCAATGAGACAAAAGAAAACTTGGACGATTAGCAACCGATAAGTATATATATATTATTAACTTATTTTTAACCCAATCACAAATTTTGTTTTCGATTTTCGCATAAAATGTGCGAATAGCTTTCGTATTATTTTTTAGCCAAGCTTTCGATAAATGTCCTCCTTTTGATAACAAAGCGATGTTTGTTATTATAATGTATGTCCCACGCAGTGTGCTAAGTGACTATTTATGTATTACAGTGATTCCCAAGCTGGTGGGTCCAGAGGCCTATTTTTGTGTTTTTTTCTTATTTTTATATTTTTGAGCTAATAAATACCGTATCCAAACTAGAAGTACATACGAGTAACATTTTCTTTTTAATATCCAATTACATTTTTAAAGGCTGACAAAGTAGCGAATGGGTCGCAACTGTCCGTCTAAAAAGCTGGTCACAAGGGGAAACAGTTTGAGAAACACTGTTGTAATGCACATGCAAGCCGGCTAAAAATTCATAACTAAGGCTACTTGTTTGTTGCATTGATGATATTGTAACAAGTAAGTTTGTTAAAGAATGTTTTAACGTTCTCTAACAATACTTAATACGATGTTTCAGCAAACTGCTTAATTTGTGATAAAAAAATTAAATTGTTAGTACTTAATATCTGTCACTACTGTTATTACTGATTTACAACCCAACATCAAGCAAGTGGACGGCAAAATAACATATGTAGATAATTTTAAATGCCAACCAAAATGTGTTTTTTTTCAATTTTTTTTTTTTCTTTCGTTTTGGAGTATCACCAGTGCACCACATATCTAATTATCGTCGAAATTATTGAAAAAGATATGAAGCATCTCATAAGAAATATCGAAAACAAACTGTCCAGTTTTTGTGTTTGACATTGCAATCAGTATTAGAAACTCGCTAGTAATAAAGTTGATATCGTTGATATATCTTTGAACGCCCTCGTATACGTTGATAATGGATAATACATGATATTTATGTAAATGCATTTAATTGAACTTTATTTCAGTTTCAAAATGAAAATAAACCATCTTTACCTTCCACATTAAGTGCATCATCACCATTTACCAGAGGAACTGTTAATCCCCCCTCCACCTTCTTTAAAAATTGATTTAATAGCAAAAAATGTAAATGTACCAAAACTTTAGTAAATTTCAGCAAAAACTCAAATAGAATCAGAATATATGTTTGTGCTTAACATAAGTTAAGTTGTAGAGATTAAAGAGTTTCTGAAAAGTAAAGCAGAGGATCTAGATAAATTTTGTTTTTGCACCATATTTAAATACAAAATATATTTGAGCTTAATGTTACAAATAAACATCTACGAGGTTAACTGTCACCAGCGCCATATTCACATCTTTTCTTGGCATTTCACATTGTCCACCTATCGAGAATAAGGGTCCATTTATTGGTAGAAAAAAGCTCGGTTCCTATAAGAAGATTCTTGTTTTTAGCCCAATATCTTAGGGGCGTTGAAATAATAATAATAATAATTATATAGGTCCAGTCAACGACAATTGTAGTAAAGAGTCATATTGACTACTTTTCTATTTGATTCTCCTTTTTATTAACTAATGTCAGGTCTTTCTACAGCATGTTCCAAGGTGAATGCCAGTCGTATCAATTAAATCAATTAAAAGTCTTTCGGCCCGCATCAAGATCCTCAGTGCCACTTAACTTGTAGTATTTTGTGTGGTCAAGAATGTCATTGAGATGCATAGATTTTCATCATGACTTGCTTCCCTGCGTTATACTACAGCAAAAATCATTAGTTTCGGCATCTATTTCGATAATAATACATTTTAAATGGGGAAAAATGATCACAGATGACAATGGAATAAAAATAATTGGTAATACAGTTAAACAATGGTTGAAAACAACGCGAATTTTATTTTGTGATTTTATGTCTAACTGTCGTCCAGGCATTCTGTGTCTCGATATCCTTCAAGTTTTATAGTGTTTATTTAAATATTCCAGTTCAGAAATTTAGAAGTGTGTTCAAATAAATATCTAAGTAGCTGTATTCGCTACAAGCACATAAACATAGGGTTTATGTAGCGGACACTTCGAAAATTTAAGGTTAGTAGGTATTATCATTTCTACATCTTAAAAGGTTTCAACTAATATTTTGTAAATTGCCGAAAGAGTGTCTAGGGACACAAGCGTTCATAGTAAATTTTCGGGTTCAGGATTATTCTTTGTAAGAAATATCTAGGTGAATGCGCGCGTTTACTTTAGCTAACCATAATATATGACAAAATCTAAACAAAATAAAGAAATTACGTAAGTAACCTTAAGTGGAAAAGCTTATGAGAATAATACCCAAGAATCATCCCAAGAATTCCTTAGGTTGGATAAACGTACTATATACCGTAGTGCAGAAACGCCAAGGAATAATAAGTACCTTAAGCGTCATTTTATACCAGTACTATCAGCCTGACTGATTCTAAACTCACATTTTTGAAGTGATAAAAGTTTATATGTTAGTTCATACAGATTAAACTGTAAGCTAGAAATTAGTAAATTTAATGTTAATGGCAGACATGTTACTTTCAGCGCAAAACTAACTTAATTCCCAATTGCATTATTCAGAAATAGTTTCGTATGTATTGTATGAAAATTATATATCGATGTCCTTTAAACAAGAAAGTTGGTATTTTAACTTTATTAAAAATTTTTCTTGCATTTTAATTAGTTAATATTTTTCATAGTTCTAAGAAAAGACCAAACCCGTTCTCGAATTGCTCAATAGCTTTAACAGTAATTTTGAAACCGCCCAATTTACCTCGACAAATATACGTTATCATTAACAGTTTAGCAATTTCTGTCGGATAATGCACGTTAAACCTAGTCCTGAAGCGGATCATTTTCACGGATGTATTAAAGTTCGTAATATCGATATTAAAGGCTCTGCAATGTTCATAAAGTAACAAACTCGAAGCATATATGCGCGTGGCGTTCATACATGTACTTATATCTATATATAGGTATATGCGAACACATTTACTGTAAATATCGTCGGATCATAATCAGAGAAACTGTTACATTGATACTCAGGGGAGGAGAATCCCTAAAACGATGACGTCGTCTAAGATTATCCTGTTGCGCTGTTTGCACTTGTTGCCGAGGAAACGGTCCCCGATTATTTCCAGCGACGTTCGATCTTTAACGGAAACGCTCTGGCTGCTTTTATTACGATGACTTACGAGATGTAGATTTCTGGAATACGATTATTAAAGTTTTATTTTATATAGATTTGAATTAAAAATATTAGAACATATATACTGTACCGTTATAAATGTCAGAAATTAGTTTTCTAGATAAATTAATTCATTTTTACGGTTGGTTGGTCCGGCAGCGTTCTTCATACACTTTTTCGGCAGTTTAAACCGAAGCAAATGACAGACAACTAACCTCAAACTTTGAGGTTGCACGAACTCTATATGATAATGCGTCACGCACTCAAATCCCGATGATAAAACTTAAATCTACTTCATTCTTGAAATAGTAATTTTAATACTATTATACTAGAAATTGTTTTAAAACAAAATTCTGGTTACGACGCGGATTAAGTCATAACAAGGGAACAGATTCATTGGCCAAATTCAGATTGTTGCACTGTAGAGTTTAAAAATAATATCAACTTTCAAGATCTTATTTCTATCCTTAGAAAAGAGTATTTTAGCCTTTGGGAGGATCAATGGAATTCGTCCTCAAAGTGAAAAGGAAGATTCTACTACTTAGTTCAAAATCACATGACTAGGATCCCTTGGTTTTCCGAGTGCTCCTTGTTTCATAAAAGTTGTCTAAACTAAGGTTTGATTTCAGTAGAATTAATATTTTGCCCTACCTAATTGTGAGTGTGGTGATACCAATCATACCTTTTTAATTGTAAGATTAGAAGAATTCAGTTTTCTTTATTGATTCAAGATTTAATTTCATTAGTGTGTTTTCCTCCATTCTGTATTGCGTATTTATTAATCGAGCAGTATCTCAAAGTTAATACACAAGGTAGTGCTACAGCGTCGTGGTTGACGCATAAAGACGAAATTTACGTCAGTTGTAATTCGAACATTGACTTCCAGAAAATAGAGCTTGTTTGAATGTTTATTAAGGCGAGTTAGAAAAGGAGTCTGCTGCTAAAAAGCGTAAATTAACATTGAAACTTGTGTGGCAAAAACCCGACCGAAATCACCAATACTTTTACGTGAAGTATGCGGTGGATTGCAGTACAGCTTCTTGTTGGTCTCATCACTTTGGTGACGGTGGTGTGAGCATAAAATGACTCAAGAGCAGGTCGTCGTGCGACATATGAGGAAATTTCGAAAGCGACAAGAATATCGACAACGTCCGTTTTTTGAATTCTGAAACATGATTTGAATAAAAGAAAAATTTGGGCACTGCAGATTCCTCACTGCTTGGAAAATGTGGAAAATGAGACTTTGAATCTGAGTTGAAATTGCGATCGGACAAATGGAAAACTCCATCTTCTCCACAACTAAGTCGTTGAAGTTCTGCCGAGGTTACATTAACGATCATCTTTGCTTACGTTCACGAGGGCCTTATCATTACAGACTAAGTTTCGCGTGGGCAAAGTGTCACGGGACTATACTATCGTGCTTTCCTTCATAAACTGAATGGGAAAATCTATAAAACGACTCCGACGACTAACGATGACCGATCTCAGTGGTTCGAGGCTGGGCCACTCATTCTCCATGATAATGCTCGGCCGCACGTTGCCAACGTTATAACAGGACAGCTGCTTCGATACGGTTGGGGGAAGTGTTACCGCATGCACGCTACAGTTCTGACATAAGTCCGTCAGACTTTGACTTACTCTAAAAGTTGAAGGAACCTATGCGAGGACGTTGTTTTTCATCTTTGGTCGTCGTTGCCCAAGCCATTCCGCAGATGAATGAAGATGGCGTACTAGTTAGAATTAAAAAGCTTCCAAGCAGTTTCCGTTATTGCGAGGGACTACATTATATATTGAAAAAATTGAACTCCACTTATTCTTAACTTTTGCCGTTAGTTTGATCCATTTTACCAGTTCCTCCCAGAGCTGATAAGGTAAGTGCCGTATCGTAAGTGCATAAGTAAATTTGAGAATGGTGAATGGAAAGAGTTTGCACTTTTTTCCACCTGGTGCAATATTCTGTATGCACTCTGTATAAACTTTATGTAAAATTCAATAATGTAATAATATACAGGTTGCTATTATTAGAATTTCATTGGTGTTGGTTATAATTTCTGTTTGTATTGCATATACTTTCACTCGTTATAATTTTTCAGGTATAGATATTTGCGGTTCCTGATAGCACAACCTGTGCACAAATGCAAAGTTTAGTAAAAAATTACTCAGTGTATTCATGTACATGTCAGCGCAGATTGTACCCAGTACAGTTACTGTATTTCTGATTAAAGTTTGCGTATAGAAAATACGGCGACTTTATGACAATGTCAACTGACTAACACTAACAGATACCGAAAGAGGTTTACGCTACCGCTTCGTTAATTTGAAACCTCTTTCTCTCTCTCTCTCTAGTTCAATTACATTGTTTTTGACACTGTTGTCAATAAAAGCGCTCAGGCATAACCATCGTCCTGACAGCTCTTGATTATTTATCGAAAGAAGTTCACCATTTGCATATTTCGCTCGTTTAAATTTATTTATGCGTACGACGTCACCGATGAGGGTACGTACACTTGTTTTCCGAGCAAAATACAAGTCGACAGTCTATTTAAAATAAATTGCACGGACAATCGGAGAACATGTGTCGCGTTTTCGTTTTGACGCTATAAATTAGAAAGGGCAATTTACCGATTATTACGTAATTGAGGTACTATTTATTGCTCGATTTTCTTGTTCTATGATATGATGTGAACAATGATCTTCCTAGCTTCCACAAATTGCTGAAAAAGAAATGGTTGAACAAGTGCAAAAATTACAAGTTTTAATTACCTATTAGTAATGCATTTAATTGCTTACAGAACACCTTAGTAGCAGTTTTTTCGTGTAAAGCCGGAGAGTGTTCAATTAAAGTCAAGAATACACTAAATAAAAGTTCCAAATGTGGGCTACAGGTCTATACCAATTCTGTGTAATTCTGCAATCTTCGAATCTATAATATGCGACCTTATTTACAATAATAATAATAATACACATTTATTTCGAATAGTAACATAACAGATGCTAACGAAACACAATAAAGAAAGTACATTACATATACATACCAATAAACATATAAGCCACTACATAGTTGCCTTAAAGTAATCATTAATGGAATAGCAATTGATAATGCTTTACCTGCCTGGAAAGTTTTAAAATTATTAATTTGTTTGATCCTAGTAGGCAATTTATTATACAAATTGCATCCCGTGAAGTTCAAATATCTCCGGATATATTATATCTCCTTCTGTTAAATAAAAGAATTTCCTGTTTTATCCGAATTTAGTTTCAATTACTTTTTATACATTCAATCCTGAACAGCTATTTACTTGTTGCAACAGCTCTTTGAGATTAGTTGAAGTGACAACGATGCTAATATCGTCTGCATAAAGAGTTAAATTTAAATCCAGGCCTAATGAAATTGGTAAATCATTCATATAGATCACAAATAAAGTTGGTCCGCGGATAGATCCTTGAGGCACCCCTCTGGCAACACTACATCCATCCGAACGAACACCATCGCAAACAATAGAGTTATAATCTTCATTTTATCCAATCAACATGGCTTTATGACCAAACGTCTACAGTTACGAAACTATTTTAACAAGGATCCAACTTTGGTCCAATTTTATTTTACTGTTTATAAATAACATCACTAACGTTATTAATAGCGAGCAATTAATACTTGCTGTAGATCTGAAAATGTTTATAGGAGTAAGATGTATTGAAGTCTGTATTAAACTGCAAAAAGATGTGCCAACAATTGGTGTGGGTATAATGATTTGCAGCTCAACAAGAAGTGTAAAATTGGGCCATATACGAGAAGCAACAACTTTATAGATTTTACGTACAAGGTAAATGGTGAAGATCTCCAACGATTTTAAATTACTGAAGCTTGGAGTGTAACCTTCGACAGTTAACTTAGTTTTGTTAATTATATAATCGCAATAATTGCGAGCGCATACCGAACATATGGTTTCATTTGTAGATACTGCCGCGATTTTAATAACATTAGATGCTTAACTTTACTTTATTATAGTTCTATTAGGTCTAAACTGGAATACACGTCGTCGGTCTAGTCTCCAATTTACCATACTCATATAAATAATACTGAATCCGTTCAAAGGCGCTTTTTAAACCACTTACCGTTTAAAACTGATGGAGTTTAGCCAAAAAAATGACTTAATTATATAATGTTGTGTTATCTAGGCTAGGCTTTGTTTCATTACGTAAAAGGCGTAATATGTTATGTGTGAAGTTCTTATTTGTAAAGTAACGATATTGACCGTAGGTGATTGGCGACTAAAATTAATTTTAATGTTAGACGTTATGAATGTATGTATATGTTTAATTGATAGAAGTATAACAAACAACAAACGTTTTAGTTAAATCACCTGTGTTGTAACAATTACACCAACATTTCTGAATTATATGATGTGCATCGTAATTCTTTTAAAGCAGAAGCTGAAGTCGTCATTAATTTGTAGATTGTTTCCATAATTTGCACATTTGAAATTCATTTCGGTATTAAAATATATAATCATCTTCCTACCGAATGGAAGCTATTTAGGCTTTAAGAAACGATGAAATCATGGCTGTAAACCAATAGACCAATTTATAGAGGAACCAACCTAATCTTTCTCCGTATTACTTATTTCTTCTTATTTTTTTCTTATGTGTGTAGTCGGCATAAGATTCGTAGGAGTCATGTGTTGCTCTTTAATTTTTCATATATTGTGCTATACCTTAGTCTGAGTTCCGTTTTAGTTTTTCTTTTATGATAGTATAGGTAAGCAATTCTTCTCTTTTTTTTGCAATGTGCAGACTTATTTCAAACCTTTGGTCTTTGAAATAAAATTCTATAAAAAAAAATAAGTTTAGTTTTTGTATTCTTTTTGCAAGCATTCTTTTCTTCTTCTTTAACAAGTAGTAAGTAGTAAGTAGTTTTCGTTTTTTGTGTTATTACCTTAATTTCTGCTTGCTTAAATATTTAGCTTATACATTTCCTGTACTATTATAAGTAAAAACACTTGACTTAGCACTAACTAGAGTTGCTGCAACAAAGATGTTGTTTCAATGAACCTCGTATAAGTTTTTGAAAGAATTAGAACTAGGTGTGGCTATTTATTTATAAACGTTTTCACAAGAGTCTTATAACTTAATCACCTCCAAAGCACTCCCTATGCATCTCTGCATACAGATGTCCATGCAGATCATTAACTGCGAACAGTTCCATTCAAAATGCTTTTCACTTTAGGGAAGAGAAAGTCATACAGGGCCACATCTGATGGATCTAGGATATATTTATCAGGCGAAGTTCTTCACAGTAATGATATTGTGAGCCGGTGTGCTGTCCTGATGTCCAATATTCGATGTAGTGTTATGATTGAGTGGATAGCTGAGAGTCAAACAGTTAACCAAGACTATTGTATTGTAAAGTTTTTAGAAGAATGAAGAACACTTGTATTAGATATAATAATAAAAATAAATATAGACATCATTGCAAGCTAAATTATCTCCGTTATGTATCCATACTAACGTTAGTTTGGAATCCGCTATCACTGCGGTGGAAGAAAAAACCTCGACTGGAAGAGATAAAATCAGTTCGTTAAAGACAGGTATTACTCCGTTTGTAAGGTACTTTCACAGCGACAGATGGAATTGCCACCATTAAAGAAGGTGATTACGTCCACAATGGAGATATATTGCATACGGCGAAATAAATGTTTATTATTCTTTTAACAAAATACAGTGATTGAAGTATTTTTTATTGATGTAATCCATGCACTCTGATAAAACCAAAAAATTTTCAAATGAAACATTAGTAACACCAGCTATTCTCCCACCAAAAAACAACACGGTGACGTTAGCGAAAAAGTTTAAAACTAAATTCATGGTAACCTGACCAAACTGAAATTATTGCAAGGAAAAAAATTTCAATCAAAAATTTTTCTTGTTGGTTTCACAAGAGATCTTTCTCATAAGTTGTTAGCTAACCGAATGTTGTATTTTGTTAAATGGAATTTGCTGGAATTCCGAGGTAGAATGTAATAGTACCATTACCCTAAAACTAAGGGTTTCAGAATTATGAAAGTTGGTTTAAAAAAGTGGAAAAGACGAAAAATGTGCATTAAGCAGATGTTATTTTTGTTACCTATGTTATGCATAAAAGGACTTAATACACATCGCGTTTGTTCGGTTCTGTAATATTGCTTTAAGTTGGTATGACATATTTTTATGGAAGGGTAACACCTCGTATATTAATTTTTGCACATCCGATGTTGGATATTAGAATTAATTAATCAGTTCTGTTTTATCGGTAAAACTTGATATTGTTATTGGGACTCGCCAATTATACAAGCGACATTTTCCTATATCATAAGCAATATCCTATTGGAATGTATGGAAGTACTATTTAAATCTTACATTAACATTAATTTTCTTACATTCTGCACCTATTTTTTTCCTTTTTAGGAAAACCTATAAAAAATACTACGTTTGTCTTTCACTACAGAAAAATTTTATGTCTATTCAATTTTCTTACTTGATTGAAAACATAGACGTCTAGTTTATAATTTAACAAAGCTAGTTATTTACTAATTGAATTCCAAAAGGAGCGTATTACTGCGATATTGCTCTACAATATTTAAACGTGAATTATTCGGTGCTGACCTAATCTCGAATTTAGATTTAATAGCGACGTAAAATATTTGTAACAGTTTGGAAGGAAATCCGCAAATATCGAAAAGAGTCCCGGCAATCTTTCCTAGCGGCAAATTAGATGAGCACTCCAGATGAACGCCAAATCTAGTTAACATGATTGAGTGACTGGATCTTCTTTCTGCCCCGTTTTCCGCCTTATTCTCTATGAAGCCGAATTCCTGTTACACTTGCAGAACTGATAAAACTCGTATTACTTATCGATGATCCACTTTGTGGTTCATTAAAAACCTATTAAATCAAAAACCGATAAATGTAAATATAAAAAAGCACATTTAGTGTACAAGCATTAAAGAACTAACTGTCTTGCCAATTTAGCCCAAATTGTAGTATTGATAATAACAAATTTTGTACCCAATAATTTTGAATAGTTAATTAATAATATTTGTATAATTAATAGATAGTACACAACTTGCTGACATAACTAACATGCCATATAACTTGAAGCAAATTAATACCTATTGTTTCTTAGAACTTGTAAAGTGCTCGGCATGTTGGTGAAAACGTAGAGATCAATCACACATGTGAATCATAAATCATAAATAAAGCCATTTCTTGTCTTATTATTTATTAAATATATTAGAATTTCTAGTATTATTATCATAGATTAGAAAACTAAACTATCGTTAGGAACGCAAGTAAAGGAAAACCTGCACTAACGTGGAGACCTCTCGTATAAGGAATATTGAAAGATGTTGAATTGAAGTGGGACAAATACGTAATAATATACATAGTGTTTCATTTAAAAAACTTCGTTTGTAGCGGAAACTAAACACGTTGTATATATATATATATATAATTTTGTGTTGTACCGAAATTTCTTTTTGAAAACCTCTTCCCTAAATTACTCGTATTTAATGAAATTCTTCCACACATTATTGTTAAATCATATTTTACACATATATCCATGTGAACAACAGTTCAAGAACATTAATCAAATAATTTGCTAGCGACTACTTGTTAATAAGTGTATACGAGCGTCAGTGAAACCATCAGTGGGTCGCCGCGGAAGTACATTAACAAATTATGCTCTTATAAGGGACGAGCATTTCGGAAACGGTGACCGCACAGAACGGGGTCACTAGAAAAATTAATTTTCACCCCAGATAATTGACTTTGATGCAGAAAATATTATTAAAAGGTATCTTGCCTTGGTTGCCGTAAATTGAATTATGTACACGTTTAGCTATAAAGTAAATGGTAAAGGGCGTATTAGTGTTAGTGTTATGTTAATTATACTCGTATTTGTTTCGTATTTAAGCTGCATATATACAGAGTGTCTGACAAGGCTCTCGGTCCGTTTCATCTAAATTCGCAGTGTAATTCAACGTTGTAGTGTTGCATGTGGTCAAGAGTGTCATCCAAGAACACAGAATTCCAGCATCAGTTGCGTCCCTGCATCATGCTACATCAAAAATCATTCGTTTCGGCATATATTTCAATAATAGTATATATCCAATGGTTCAAAATTATTATAGGTGACAATGGAATAAAACAATTGCCAACGTAAGCTAACAATGGCGAAAAACAACGCCAGTTTTATTTGTGACTTTAGGTCTTGCTGTCGTCCAGACACGTTGTACGTAGCATTTCCTCCAAGTTAAATAGTTTTGAGTAAATATTTCAATTTAAAATTTATTCATAAGTGTGTTCAGTATTATATTATTGAAGAAAAGAAGGACATAAACCTGTTTATGTAATAGAAAGTCACGAGATTTAAGGTTAGTAGTTATTTTCATTTCTACATCTTAACACGTCTCTTTTCATCTGGTGAAAGAGTGTCTAGGGACATTCCCGGATTCACGACCCTGAAAAAAAATTAGGAATTTCGTAAAAATTTCAAAAATTTTCCAAATTTCATATTGTCAAAACATTACAAAATATATATATGTCACTTAATTTTGAATTATAAACAATACTGATGCGTTTAAATTAAACGAACGAAAATTATTTAAAGTTGTTTATTATCCATGGAGAATGCAATAAAGTGATATCAAGTTAATCATGTTCACAGTTGTTGAGTGTAGGCTTCTTCACAGTTATATGGTAAATGCTCACAAGCACTCCTCCACCTTCTAGAAATTTAAAGATCTCTCAAAAACATGTTTAGTCTTACTTAGCCACCTATTTTGCCAATACTCCAATCTATTCTAGAATGGGCTATGGAATCCTGTTGTCGGATTTGGTTAACACTGTAAATAGCCTTACTTTAAAAAAAAAGTACTCTCAGAATATTGCGTAGTACCAAATACAGAGAATATTATAGAGAACGATTTAAATCCAGTAGTCTACTAACATTTTATGACTTGCGTCGTGACACGTGTCGATGGGTGAAGGTGTCCTGAAGGTTGCCTTTAGCGCTAAGTGGCAATACATCTCTCTGAGTTACCTAAACGGGCGGCTGGAGTGTAAAACATACTCCGACTAATTAGCTATGTTAGCTGGTCTGACTTTTAAGAGCTGTCACTCAGGATGCCTCTAACGCTTTAGGCCCTCGTAAGCTATTATTTGTACTTATGAGTAGAATAGGCAAATTCGGGTGCGCAGCTAACGAATGGACCCTCGCATGCGAAACACTAGTCAGTATCTAGTTCGCTGCCGTCTGGAGCGTACGTAATAGTAGCAGCGAAGTACTCTGCGTTCTGTTTTTAAAAATGTCGAAGGTTCGTAGATTGAGAAAACAGCTTATTAATTAATTAATTAAAGCGAGTATGTTCATGAAGGATTATCCGGATTTGACTTACGACGGCTAAAAATTAAACGTTTAGTGTGCGATATGTATCTAACGTGTTGGTCACAAACACATTGTAAACGGCATGTGCAAAGTGCAAACATTTGAAATATCCAAAGATCAAGTCTTAACGTTTATGACAGATGGTACCGCAACCATGCTTTCTGTAGGCCGGTCTCTTAAGGAACAGCGTGGTAACTTTTTACATGTTTTATGTAAAATTCATGCTCTACATCTTGTAGCAGAGACAATTCGTAGATATTGCGTAGATGCGCTAAAGAGTACAAAAGCAATGTTTCTGAAATCCCCAAAACGTACTCGCGAATTTCACAGACTATGTTCTCATACCTCTGAACCACCACAGCCAATCCTTACACGTTGTGGAACATGGTTACTAGCGGCATTCTACTATCACAAATAATTTGGGAGTATAAAGAAGGTGGTTCTATTATTCAATCCGAAAGAATGTGCAGCTATCGAAACAAGTCAGAAATAATTTGAAGATAGTCAGGTTAAAGGTGATTTACAAACTATTCACAGCAATTACATCGGAGTAGTGCAAGCAATAGAAAAATTACAAAATTCTTCATTGTCGTTAGAGGAATCACTGCAATTTGTGAAAGATGTACACGCACAGCTTTGTTCGGTAGAAGACGCAAAAACTGAGTGTGTTCTAATTAAGTCTGAAAGTGTTTTAGACAAAGGTTCAGATTTTGCCACACTTAGGCAAATTTGTGAAGGTTCGTCTACAAATGCGTTAAGCTGTTTCAACAAATTTTTTAATTATACAAATATAACATCACTAGAGCGATCGTTTTCTTTGTACAAGAACATATTTTCCTCACGGCGGAGGCGTTTTGCAGAAATGACTTTGCAAACGCACCTTATGTTAAAAATATTTAATCTCGCTTCTCCAGTTTTCTCCAGTCACGGAAGACGCTTAAGACGGTAAGTTTTTTTTTAATCATCGAATTAGATAAACTCTCGATTTTATTTTTTATACATATGACTAGAGATGGCAATTTCCCGTATTCATTCAGTAACATAGAGATAATTTATCGATAATTTATTCGTTAGCTACGCCGCTGGTGCGCACCCGAATTTGCCCACTCTACTTATTAGCCTCGCTCGCGCATACCCATGAGTACAGTGATGTCAAGGCTAGGAGGAGAAGGAAAGCACGAGAGACTTTGGCAGCGATTGCAGCCACCTCAAGAACGACTAAACTTGCTCCAACTAGCTAAGGCCAGACGAAAATTCCGGCCGAGGAACAAAGCCAGGAGATGGCGCAACCTGAACATTCATGCACCCACCACCTATCAGTAACACCATGAAAAAAGAGGCAGTTCCAAACTATCTCAAAATGAGCAAAAACTAGACAATTATGAATATGTCGATACGTGCTCCCTTTTCGCCCTTGCATCCTGACCGTATGTAGGTGAGATTCTTCACATAACGACGAGGTGCCTCGGGGGTAGCTTAGAGAACGTACTCTCAATGCTCTCCGCTCTTTTCTGTCTTCAAGATATAGAGCGAACAGATTGCATGCACTCTCATCACATCCAAAATATCCCAACTTAGCAATTAAAAGCTCGTGGTTAAAAATATCAAACGGTTTTGAATGTCTTAGCAAAGCATACAGTCGTTTTGTTGTCATGTAAAGCGGCTATTATATCGCCGACCGGTAAATGCATAACTTTTACTTTTATAAAAAGAACCTATTGAATCTTGGAATGTTATTTAATTAACCCTAATACATTTTTGCAATACAATTTCTTTTCAATAAGTTAAGTTAATTTTCTTTATTTTAACAAGGCAAAAATTGAAGAAAATCTGTACTACAGTATAATAAATAAATAAATTTTAAGAAATTAATTACTGCTGAAAAACATAAACAATGAATAGATCTCATGGTGAAATTCCATCAATTCCCTTACTTCTCTTCCAATTTATTATTAAATACAATTGATTGCTGAAAGTGAACTAAAAAGTTTTTGCAAATGGAAACGGATACGTTCGGCCCTATGCGCTTGATAGGATAAAACCTGATGAACAAGCATTTACCCGTACATAAAAAATGATAGTCGGTATACAGGTTGACCTCTCTCAGTATAAATAATCCCACGTCCATTGCCTTGACGTGCATATGAATAATACATTCGCTCATTGTACGTACGTTTGTATTTGTATGTATTTGTGCGTTAACATCCGTAGATGCATATGTTAAAAGTAATTTAATTTAAGTGCCTGTGAATTATCTGGCGCTTTAATATTCTCGATTCTGCTTTCGCTCGATTTCGTTTACGCAATAACAGTTCACGATGATGCCAAAAGGAATTAGTTTTCTGCATAATCTTTAATCTCCTCCTACGTTCTTTTTTAAGATTCTTAGGTTTAGAATTTTCTAGCAGAATAACAATTAACGGAAGTGACCCCAACTCTCACATTTTTACATTCTCGGAATCGACATGTTCTTTTGCGCCTGACTGCTTTATTTTAGGAGTCAAATACTTTCACTTGTTCTTTACTGTGTTAAGAAAGATAAGCTATAATAATACAACAATAGAAAATTTAGCCGTTCTTGTATCTTTAGAAACGTAAAGGTTACCCATAGAACGTCGGTCAAACTAAACTATCTGCACATATTTTTTTTCAATCACGGCACTTTGTTTTTATTGTTTCAGGATAGTAAAAGGTGCTGTATGTATAATGGAAAGAAATGAACAAATGTGAAATAATGCAAAAATTATTAGGGGTTGGAACGAGAACTCCCTTAAGCATACATTAAAAGCTTTCATACTTTTATCGAAAAAGTCTAGTATAAAATGGCACTAGGAAAACGTAGAAAAAAGAATACGAAATTACTACACCTACATACGTAGGTATCTACACTTCTATATGGAAAGAAACGCATCGTCAGTGTAATATTAAAGCCAAACAAATGTTATAATGCATAGATATTACGGACGTTTTCCGAACGAGACGTGCTCTATTCGCGGCCTGCTGGGATACATTAACACACAGAGACCGCTCCCAGGTAATTTCGTAATGGCTGGGGTTTCACGTGACAAGTGCAAACAGACGTTAATCGCCCGTAATTTAGTAATTATCGATTACTGCTTTTTAATAACTTGTGCCAACGCATACGTTTGGATGGTATCTCCATTCAGCTCTATTCGGCTTAAATCGTGATGGCTACTGTTATTATCATAATCAGCACGATGGCGCTTAGTAAACGACCTATTTATCAGAGAAAATAACAAAAGTAGGTTTCTTCGAATAATGTTGAAGGTAAAAAAAAGCTTAGTGATGAAGTAGGAGTCTGCTTTTATTAAAAGAAAATCGGGAAATATAACATAGTCCCTTTTTTAATTGTATACAGGATTACAAAAGCTTTGCATATGAGGTAGTCCATGAGCAGATAAATTACATATAAAAAACCAGCCGACCTTTGTGTAAATTACTGAAACACGTGTAGAGCGTTAGCGCCATGAAAACAGCTCCAGAATAATTTGTTCTGATTTTAGCAGTAAATGTGCATTTTGTCGCTCACGCAGTGGTGTGGTTCTGGGATGGTGGAGGCAGTCCGAAGATAGCAGACAGTTGATCAAGATAGCAAGTGAATTTACTCGCGTATATTCAGTTTATTTTAGCAATTAGATGGTTATGCAAACTCTACGAGTTTGATAAGGAATTAAATACATCTTTTAATTCTCAGGCTGCTTAAGTTACACATCGCGCCTCAATTTCTTCGATGGAAGTTAAAGCATTTCGAAATGTCGATTTTTTTCACGTCAAAGCTCTACGACGCTCGCCGAATCAATCGCGGGGCTTCTGCGGCTTCATGGGTGACTGTATGTGTTGACCTAGACGGGCAAAACAAAGGACCGCGCGCGCCATCGGTGTTGGTCCCGCGCTTGCTTCCCCGTAGACATTTATTTGGGGTCCACTTATTCCATTCTTGTTCTAACCCGCTTGAACTTTCGTTCTCCCCGATCGTGAAGACTTTCCGTAACGCGGAAAGAAATATATGTAACAAAACATGTTTCCTAAAAGATACTTTCTATCTGTGCATAAAAAAAGAACTGCTCAAGAGTTGGTTTAGAAACCGTACCCGGTTTTTATTTCTGCGTTCTAAACGGTGGGCACGTATGATGGCACAAAAGCAAACTTGGACGAACCGCAATAAACCTGTACGAAAGCGAGCCTTGTGTACACTGTCCGTACTGCTTTGTCGCTTGCCGTCCAAGTATACTTTTGTCCCATCATACCTCTTGGTACCGAAGATATACTGTTTGCTATCTTGAAGGGTAGTAACGTAAAGCCGAGAGGGATGCGAGGCAGAGAAGCACTCAGAGCAACGCTGATGACGCCGGGTAAGCAGAAGCATGCTCATTGGCTAGTTCCTTCTACGCTCACGTTGTTTTTACCGTGAGAGATTGCAATATCATGAGCTATATTAGCATTATTTTAGTTATTAGTTGTGCACTATTTTGAAGCAGGCAGTGTTGTTTGCCATACTACGCCACAGTCTATAATTTCGCAAATTAAGTATCATTGTAGTCCATGTTTTGTGGGAGTTGTACAGCGAAATGCTGGTATCTGCTAACAGCTCTCCTGGGAAACCAGGAAAGAGAAGTCTTTCCAACAGTATGTGAAGAGGTATGAGATGCAAGAGCCAATGTTGAAGGTATCAGTGATTGTCAGACCGGCTAGGTAAGTTTAACTCCCGCTGCCGCAATGTTGTGCTCTCCTCCATCAGGTAACAGCGCCGCCGGACGTTATTATAGTAGAACCAGTATCACATATAGCCCATACATCCTCTTGGAAAACATTCCCCAAGTCTTACCACAAAGTCCACAGTTTGTACATTCCCCAAATATTGTTAACATGCCGATGGTCTCAGAGGGTGTAAATCGTACCCCGGGACCTTCGGCAAGTTAACAATATTTGAGGCATATCACTACAGGTGTAGAAATACAACTGGTAAAGTAGATTATGGTACGACGAATAACACTGATGATGTATTTCTTGAATGTGGAATTTTACAAAATTTCACACCCTAAGATCCTCGACAAGTTAACAATGCTTGAGGAATATAATCCCTGTAGACCGGGAAATATAATTGCTATAGCGGATTGTTGTCCGACGCATAACATCGCAGATGGGTACGTGATTTTACAAAATTTGACCCCTTGGTACTCTCGGTAAGTTAACAATACTTGGGGACTCCGATATAATTCTTGCATAAATGATTTTCTTAAATCTTGTACCTTAGCATTCTATGTTAATTACAATTAGTGATTTTCAAGGTATAGAAGATATATTTGCTTTCCAATGTAACCGTAGATCCAATCTGTTGATTAGTGAAAAAATTGTAGTGGTATATCTTAAATTATACAGTTATTACGGACGTCACTGGACGTTTGGGCGTTTCCGTAAAAATTGGCTGCTTTCTTAATTCACACCGTCTTGCACACAGTGTAGTACAGTATGACCGTTTCTTGTTAATATATTATGTAATTTCTGGCAGGCCATATTATTAGAAATTACTTTTTTAACACCAGCAGGGATATTCAAAAATTATTACTCTAAGCACTGCAAATTCCATTGTTGTGATAGGATACATAGCTGAAGTGTCGACTTCCTTTTATTACAAGACAATACACATCATTACTGCAGATCGTGGAATGTTGTTGAATGTTGTTAGAGCGAAATGCTGTTATATAAATACGAATTCCCTTGGCCGATTCAAAACAAACACACTCTCATTTTTTCCGCGAAGCTTTGTTCGTATACCTCTCTTTACGTAAGCAAATAAATGTTCATGTCATCTGTGTTCGCTTTTCAGGCAGATTTGCCGGTTATTTCTTTTCTACTTTATTTTCCTAAATAAAGCACGAAAAGTATGAGCAAAAAATGAATAATATTACCGACTCAGCTGTCTTTAACATGTTGTAGCGTGTCATTGATATCGTATACCCACGCACAATATTCACATATACACCCCGTCGAAATCTCGATACAAAATAATATAATACATGTGTCAGTTACATGAATTACATTTCCGGAGGAACGGTACAGAATTGGGATCCGGCGGAATGTAATATTAATAACATCGTTTCGTTTTGTAAAATTACAATGCGAATTTTATTTCCAGCCCTTATTACGATATTATGTGTTCGTAGTTCAATAGCTGCTAATTATAAAATACTTACAGGGCGCGTCAACGTCCATTATTCTTCAACCAAAGGTGGAATTCATATTTCATATATATATTTTTTCTTCGAGGTATTTTTTTGTAAGTTTAAAGTATTTATACAATAAAACCATTTACTATTACTATTATATATTTCTCCTCCACCCCAACACCTTCCCCAGAAGACGACCCCAAAGCTGAAACCGTCCACCGAGGTCTCCACACGAGAACTAGGCAAACCGCGCGGGAGCAAGCAAGTTTGCGTCCACGCCGTCTGCCCAGCCCCCCATGCACCTATTTTGTATTTGATATCTTATTTCAAAACATCATAATTTGCATAGTGGATTATTATTATTGGTACAGGCTGCCTCGCGATGAACTGCATCGATTGACATATAAACAGTATATATATATATATATATATATATATATATATATGTTGGTACTACTGAAGTATTAATTAGTTTTTTCGTGCTTTAACCTTTTATTTGTCGAATATTTCTTTTGCTGTACTGTTTTGTATGTGACTATTATTCTATTATTAATTACAATATTTTCAATTATTTAAGAAGACTTCCGGTTACCCCGGAAATAGTTATTACCTACTTTTTAAAAGTTAAGTTTTACATGCACTTGTCCATCGATATATTTGTTTTATCAAACATACCTTAAAATTAATTTAGGAATTCAAAAATGTACCAATATATAGGTGTTTTGTTTAAAATAATAAGTAGACAGCTAGTTCCGGTATAATCGGAAATCTTAGATAATTAAAAATATTTGAGTTCCATAGTACATGTAAGTTTTAGTGTGTTACCAAGTTTTCAGAATTTCCCAATGAATACCCTTTCATATATCTCGATTGAGGCAGTTTTTTGTGGCACCCTGTAAATATATAGGTATACAGCGTGCCCATCTAGCGCGTGAGTGGTGGACAACTTCTTTCCTGAACAATTTCGAGAAAATATTTCCAAGCAAAAAATTATTCGGAGTCAAGCTTCTGCTGGAAACGATACACGCTTGACTTTTTAAAAACAACATCGTGTGTATTATTCATAACTTTCTTCAACATTCCCTCTTCCTATCTCGTTTAATTAAACGCCCCAGACACCAGAGCGGTGATTAAAATCTAATTTGATTAAAGATATCTTGGAGTTTAAAACAATACATCGAAAAGTTTTTTGTATCAACTGGATTCTATCAACAACAATTTCAGACAGATATTGTTTTCGAAAGGCCAATCTACACTTCGTTGGTGAATATATATTGCTTGTTTTTGCTAGATTATAATAGTAATAATTTGGCCTGATTTTATAAAAAGCTTTGCTTGATTTTTGAGTACTCTGTTCAAGCAGTTCGGACTTCGAATCTTAGCTATCCAGTATGGCACACTACTAGTATCAAGAAGCTGATTCACACTAAAGTGCCTTATTTTAAAAATGGAAAGTTGAAGGTCTGTATACTATCGTAATAAATTCCATCGTATTCGTAGAATACTAAAACAGGAAAATGCTGCATTTCCTGTTTTAGCTCAACAATTATCTGCGAAAAGTTGAGTTTTGAACTTTCGTTGGCAACAAAAGGACCGAAACAAGAATAGCAAGCTATATGGTTTTGGACCAAATCAAATTGCCTCAACCCACGGCTTTTCTTTGATATGGGTGATATTTGTAAATGAGACGTCTTGATAAGCGTGCAGGTTGAAATCCGATTACATTTGGTGATGACTATATTCCTAGCTTTTAATATGTAATTGTGCTGAACCTTTCGTTTATCAATTAGCCATTTTATTTAATTTGATAGTGCGTACAGCTATATTTTCGATAGTTAGCATATCTATCTCAGTCTTTGAAAAAGGTGATCCATCTAATATTAGTAACTACGGACGCATCAGCATTATTTATAATTTTGCAAAAATATTTGAATATATTTTATATACTAGAATATATCCTAATTTAAAAACAATAATTAGCAGGATTTATGGCTGGCAGATCCACAGTTAATAATTTGACGTATATAACTCAGGATCTTTCTTTGAAACTCAACCAACGTGGAAAAGTTGACGTAGTGTACATTGACTTTACCTTTAGGCTTCCGATTCGACACGATAGATCATCAGATTGCAAAGCTGGATGTCTTAGTCTTTTGTTCATCTTATCTGGCTAGATGTTTTACAACGGATTCTCATCTGATGTATTTTCTATATTTTCAGGCGTATCCCAGGGTTCAAACTTGGATCTTTTAGTATTTAACATCTACGTAAATGACCTCCTGTCTGATTTGCTTGTACAGACGATCTGAAGGTTTACAACTCCATTGATTCCATTACTGATTGTATTCCTTTACAAAACAATTTATGCTTCGTGTAAGCGCAATAGAATTTCCCTTAAGGTAACGTAAATGTTTTGCGATTTCCTACAGCAAACGATCTAACCTTTCTGCTACAATTTCCAAATAGGCTTCGAGTAGATTTATAGAGATGATAAAATAGAGGGTTTAGTGCTTTTGTTTGACTCTCTGCTTAGTTTCTCCGAACATGTTTCGTCCATGTTAAAATCTTGGCGTTGTTGCTAGATCCTGCAAAGATCTCTACAATCCACTTTCAATCAAAAGCTTATACTACACTCTAGTAAGAAGTCGGCTTGAATATGTTTCTTCGATGTGATATTTTCAATACATTTATCAAAACTTGACTATCGAAAAACTACAAGAAAGCCTTTTAAAGATCTTAACATACCGGGTGATTTATACCTGTAGATTCGTGTTCGAGATTGGATTCTAAGCAAAAAATTCGAAGTATAGTTTTTTCCGATCGGCCTTTGTTTTGGCTATATCGAGTCATGAACTTTTCTGAACTCATTTAATTTTTGCCCATAGTAAGTCATGGAAATTGCTTTGAAACAAAACATTTATTTACTAGTTGTTGACAGTTGTCAGAGACAAGTTGACATTCTTTTGTCAACAATGCAATTCACCCACGAAGAATATACTGACATTATTTTTGTTTACGGCTTTTGCAACGGCAATACTCTAGAAGGTTGTCGATAATATCAAAGAAGATTTCCGAATAGCCGTCAGCCATCTGGTGTATTTTCCGATCCATATGAAAGACTGAAAGAATCAAAAGAAGAAGAAGTAATTGATGCAATGCTTGATGAACCAGGTATTGGTACCAGAAGAATTACCTCCCGTTGGTAAGTTTCTCCGCACGCATTTAAAAGACATCGTTTTCAGCACAGATTTTCAATCAACACGTGATGTGGGGTTTTCAACAATCTCCTATTGCCAATACAAGTTTAAATGCTGCGTTATAGTTGGAATTGCTGGCTAATTACTTGCACGAGTTATTAGCAAATGTTCCGCTTGCGTTGCGTAATGTTATGTGGTGTCAACACGATGGTGCCAGCACATTCTATAAAAGTTGTTATAGAATGGCTAGACATCTATTTTAGTGGAAGATGGATAAGTGGCCGCGTAGATTTTTACTTCTGGGACCACATAAAACAATTTATGTAGAGGAAATTCACAAAGAAGAGCAATTACGAGAAAGAATTATGAATGCCGCACATGAAATTGGAAATGAACAAGATTTTGCCGCAGTTTATAATTCAGTGCTTCTACGTTGCTAGGTTTGCGTCGCGGCTGGCGGTGGATGAGTTGAAGTTAAGGAAATTGTTTTGCTTTCTGTGTAACCGTTACAGTGATTCCATATGGCCTACTATTAGTTTTTTTTGAAACTTAAACTTAATCTATCACAAGTTTGAACCTCGATATCTCCAAAACAAAGGGTAATCGGAAAAAATTAATCCAATCTTGAACACGAATTTTCATTTTTCGCCTCCTAGTATAAATCACCAGGTATAAGATTAATGGTATTTATTCCGCTCATAACATTCGAAGTCTCTCTGAACGAATGTTGTGACAAAATGTATAGCACGAAATTTTTAATAAATCTGATCCTTAAGTAAATTGATTGTCCTTTGCTTCTTGGTACGCTTAATTTTCCTCTACTAATTATAGATAAAGATCATGTTTAAATCACGACCATGCCACATGTTCAAGAATTTTAATAATTTGTTTTTTGAATTCGACTAGCGGTAGTATATTTGTTCAATTCAAGTACTTACCTTCGTATTGTTCTTTAGTTCTTTTTTAATTATCTGTTTCTTTCTTTAAATAATGCATTTTTCTTCATATTGTATGTAATTTTAGATATATTTTGCCCTGTAAAAGGTTTGTAACTGTTCGGCAAATAAAATTACTACTATGATAAAATAAAAAGATATATTGCGATGAATCAATCATTATTTAATTCAAACACTCCCAATATTCACTATTTTCCCAAAAAGTAATACAGACAAGTTAATCCTTCTGTATTTATCCATATAATTTTTAAGGAATCATCCGATATTTATTCTAAGTGGGTATTTATCAAAGTAAATGCCAATTACTGACGACAATTGAACAACCTGCATAAGCGATTATAAATTTATGCTAAGCGTGACCCCCATAAATAGTTTTTATTTAGAAACTTTCCTGGAAATTGCCCAGTAGATAGTACCGCCAATTCATTATCATGTCTGAAACAAACGTTATTTATACAATACTACAGTAGCTTCAATAACATCCACAAATTGAAATAATTAAATTTGAATACACCTATAAAACTTTGAATTATCAAGCGTAAACCAGTAAACCCCTCTAATACCTACAAATGGTAGTAAACAGAATACAACATATATGTAGTATGCGATTATTTCAAACGCGATTAATTTCTAAATGTCCACTGACAATGATTTTGCATTGTACAACAAATCAGCAACACACAAGCAGCCGGTTAAAACCGCCAATTGTCCAACCTTCTGTCGCCGGTAATAAATTTAGTTATAATCACGTGAATATATTACCGAATTCCATTGAGGGATTTTCTACTTCTCTATACTGATGGAAATAACAGAAATTTTAGTATGAGTAGGCTAGCAAATTCTTAATGCACCGTATAAATGTAATGGAAAGTTCTGAATATGTCTTATCATTAATTATTGTTTTTCTTTGTTGTGTTATGTTGTTATTTTTAAAGCTGGAGTCGACCAAGTAGCGATTTTTTATGATATCCTGTATCTTGAAAACAAAAGGTTTACGCCTTCAGTGTATAATACCTTTTTTTATTATTTTATGGCCTTCTATCACGTGGCGCCATGCATTGTATTTTTTTCGATGTCATCTGTATATAGGGATACATATAATGTGACTTCAAAGAAAACAAAAAAACAACACACTGGGGACATCAATAGAGCGCAACAAGTCGATTGCCTAGCAGTAGCGTCACTGCGCTCAGTTAACCGAAATAAACGTGCGCGTTATTTATAACAAAAAAATTTATGAAAAGGCAAACATAATGTAGTAAACAACTTACTGAATATGCTTAGATGGCTAAAAAGAAATCCGAAAGTGAGGCCTTCGACACCTGTATCATAGCGTACGTTTCTACAGTGGTCTCTTTGAGACCCTTCCGAGGCGGCGTATACACAGAAAAAAAACGTTCTACACCTAGCGATGTAATGTTCGCGTACTTAAAGTGGTCTTTGAACTTGTATAACGGATCTTCCGCAACACTATTATTAAAAAGATAGCGTGATCTAGAAAAATGGACATTTTTACGTAATATAGTCTTAAATTCTTCTCTGCCTGAAAACAGGTCAACAATTTCACACAAATCCCGTAAGGATAACGAAGTGTTTTGCAATTTTTTATTGCGTCGGCTACTGGAACGTTATTGTCGTTAATAGTTTTTAAATACGGAACATTGTTAGTCCAATAATTGTAAACGGTTATATATATTGCACGCACTTAACATCGTCATTAAATCACATGGAAATTCTTTATACGGTCTCCTTCCAATTTTTAAAAAATTTGTGTTGCGCTATTTACATGGTTCCTACACATTTATGGTTTCCAACATAATAAACTCTTATCCCAAACTAAACACCTCATTATATATTAAGTCTGGAAATTGCCATAAATACGTGTTTACCCTTTTAGCAAACAGACAAGTTGATGCATTTCTACGCATTTTCAAAATTTTTAATGCTTTTCGTTCAATTCCGACACTTAAACTTCGCACTGCGATATGTGTTGCACATAGCACACAGCATAGAAGGCCGGGTAGTGCCGATGTGTAACGAAGTAGCTCTGTATTCCCCCAACCTCCCGCAGTTAAACAACACTGGAAGGCAAGCGAGAATGCTGCGCTGTAGAGATCATATACGCACAGTTGTTTAGTAGTTATATTATACTTTGTTGGACGCAGAAAGCACTGTTTGTTTACTTATTTACGGGACAACTTTTTATGATGAAATACCTTCACTAAATGAGCGGTTTGAAGCTAAAAATTATAACAAAATCGCATGTTCGTATATAATAATGGCGGCAACTTTCGCAATTAACTAGGAGTGTATTAATTTTGCAGGGATATTGCCTCGTAGTTATGGTATAAGAGCCGTGCGTCATAATAGCAGAGCTAAACAATTTAATCCTTCAACCGTATCATGGTATTAGACACAAGCATTAATAATAAATTATTTGCTAGCACACTGTAGTTCAGTTGTTGACATGCTTTCATATCGTTGAAGAGAACCCGGTGCATTTAACTAGTGCACTAATCATGAGGTTTCCCTTTAAAACTCACCAGATACATCCACGAGGTTTACATAGGTTCCCGGTTTCAATTTGAAGAACGTGCTCTACGGCATGCAGTATAAACGTTAAATGTTCGAAATCCATTGGATAACGGTAAATTACGAGTATGAATCCAAAATAAATTCAATTTATCTTTGAAAAACAAGGAAACTGCGTGGTTTTCATTTTTTAGCAGTATAATTTTATATAGCGATTTTGTATTAAAAGTATGTCGTGGATGTAAGAAATGTGTTGTGATATATTTTATTATATTTACAAACAGGAACAGCTGCTTACAATTTTTATGGGTTAATAGCTGCAATATTTTATTATAACGATCATTTTACTTTTAATTTCTATTTGTAAACAGTTGCAAATAATTTGGTATATGCAGAATGTTCATCTAGTCGGTGAGGGGAAAATAATTCTTTCCCTGAGCAATTCTGAAAAAAGTTTTTTTTAGACAATTCGTAATTTCTTTGGTATTTCCGGCATAATTAAATATTTAAAAGTCTCTGACACATCTATGTCTATGACATAAGTCATAGACATATTTATAAGTCTATGACACAAGGAATCGAATTTGACATCTGTGATTCCGGACAGGCGTACTAACCACTTCACCACGGGGGTCTATGCTAAGGATGAAATACCTACATTTTATTTATCTGTAATATTTCGACAGACATATTATATTCTTACGCGCCAAGTATGCTACAACTAGCTTTTCTACAACATGGCCATTTTCTAGAATTTTTTTTAGGGTTTCCTTAGACATCCAGGCTAAATAATTTTGTTGTTCTTGGTAAAATAGAGAAAGCTGCAAACAAAGAATGTAATGATCTTGAATTCATTCACATTGATTTGCAGGTTAAATGGAAAGTCTATCATCATGTTTTTCTTATTAATTTCTTAGTAAAATAACGTAGTAGTATATAATAACAGAAAAGAAGTTGGAATGTAGTTTCTTCTTGGCACTGATGGGCACTGCGTATCTAGATCTAGATCATGAGAATAAACCATCAACATAGAAAGAAATGGATTCAGATAGCGGATAATGTTAATGTAATTAATACAGTAGGTAGATAGTGACATCTTATTGCTTGGATTCTTGCCACTTTACAATGCATACCATATTACTCACATAGGTATCTATAATGCATTAAATTTTATTAAGGCAAGTAGAATTTTTCGTTGCTATACACTATTATCCACAATAAATTTGCTTTCTGTTAAATGTGTCGTTATATAAGGAATGTTAAAATAAGAACGTTCTACATATGTGAACTCATCTGTTATATAATTGAGTTTCCAATTATTTTTTTTCTTTGCAGCGTGATATTAGATATTGTAATAATTGTCGCCATTTTCTTTTTGTTTATTTGAGTTACTGCAATCATACAGTTTGGCTGATCAATTTTATACTGTTTTGCTCAACCAAAATATTTATATTGCAATTGGTATATTATATACAGCCACCTATTTTCTGGATTTAAGAAATATAGCTCTTATTTTAAATAGATTTATAATCTCTCACTTGTTTTCTTTCAAATAAATTCTGAACAAACTACGGTTTTTTGTTTTTTTTTCCGATCTTTAGTAGTTTCGATTATTGGAGAGCTGTTCCAACAACATTTATCTCCTAAAGGACCAACCTCAGCACTTGAACATTAGGAAACTAAGCTGATATCCAACCTGCTGATACTAACTTTGGATACATGGTGAGATCAATCCTGAGTAACCTGCCGAATTACCATCCGTCAATATACTTTTGAAGAGTAAACCTGGAGAACCGTTTGCTGTTCCTTCTTTAAAAATACCTGACGTCCTCTTTCATTTGATGGTAACCTCCGGTTCCCATATCAAGAGCCACTGGCTTCTTGAAAACAAAATTGCTCAAGGATTGTTCTCGCTATTCCCCCGCAACTCTGATGTAATCTGAAACGGAGAGCTTTTCTGTTGTACAGTACGTAACTGGAGAGTTCGTTGGTGAATTTTATTACCTAAGCGAAACGAAAAAGTGAAATTTTTCACCACCATGGGAAACACCCATTCGGAGATTTTTCTGATCGAAACGGAAAAATTCTTCACCGTTGGGATAAATGTTCTAACCACGAATCGAATTATTTAACCGTTGTGGAAAATTCTTAATATGAAAATGGAGAAATTTTTTATCGAAACGGAGAAATTTCACTGAAATATTTTTCAAGGAAATTATAAAATTTCTCACCGAATCGAAAAAATTTTTCACTCAAACGGAGAAAGTTTCTACCGAAACAGAACATATGTAACACTGAAAGTTTCTATTCCGTTGCTTACCAGGCGACAGTGTTGAAGCAACATCGTCAAATTTTTACTCAGTCGATTCTTACCATACGAGAGGCGGTGTTAAAACGGCGTTAAAACAGTATTAAATCTGATACCGTATTTTTATCTATGCCTACCTACACGTAATACTATGGATCGAGAACGGTTCTCTGTTCCTTTCGGATGCATCTACTGCTCCAAGACCACGCCACTGCGTAAGCGACAAAATGGGATGGCTAGTAGTAATAGATATACCTTTACCTTCTTAATCGATATGATTTTATGCTACTGTATATTTTGCCTTTCGATATTTGTGAGATCTTAAATTTCATCGTCGTTGTGTATCTGTAACCTTGACATGTGCACGTTTCCTAGTGAACCTGAGAACTTGTCAAATAGCCGTATTTAATTTGGGAAAATATTATTTTATGATGAGCCTCTACGTATTTCGGAGATAAAGTGACCACAAATTGCAAAATTAAGAAATGACAAAATATAAGACGTTTCCTCATAATTAGCTGAAGATATATTTACAAAATGAAATCCTTGGGATGGAGAGGAGGGACCAGAAAGAGAGACTTGCTATATACTCTGCTGCAACATCATCACCGTAGAGTTAGCGTTACCTGAGTACATGTGGTGGGAAAGCAATAGCACACTTTTTATTTACCAGTCAGAATTAAATATAATACGCCAGGCATATCTACTTATTTTCAAAGTAACAACTTTGTACTTTAATTTAGAATGTTTAGTGGTGTTAATTAAGTTCGTCGATATCTACTACCTATCATTGTTATAGAATAAGAAAGCAATAAGGTGCTGTAATCCTTGTAAAATGAGTATTCGTTACTTGGCGAGATCCAAAATAACCATTACCGGCTGACAAAATATTCCGTACCTTTTGCGCGCACTTACCAATACTAAATACCGAATCTATTCGCCGAGAACTGAATGTAACTGTTACCTGTATATGCATACAGTAACTGTTTCAAGAGAAGTAACGAAAGTACACAAAGTAACGAAAGTGATATTGTATTAAAAGTAAGTTAACATACTCCAATGTTCTTCTAAACAACTTCTTTTAAATTCAAATTATACAATAGTCACCAATGTATAGAGACCATCTAATACAATATCTTTATCAGTAAGAAACAATTGGAACAGTTTAGAAAACCCCTGTTTGCTTTATGAATATTGCTTTCAATGCATTTAATATTATCTTGGGAATGTTCTGAACATCGAAGCCGAGCAGTAACGACGATATCGTATAACGTCGAACTCCAATTGTAACTATTGCCGATGTGTACCTGCATACAGTAACATTTCCGACAACAGTAAGGAAAGTAACGAAAATAACGAAAATAACGAAAGTAACAAAAGCAACGAAAGTACAGAAAGTAACGAAATCTTGCATCTCAAATAATAGTAATATCCGGTAGCGTCGAGCTCCTATTGTAACTATTAACGATACAGTAACTTTCTCGACAGCAGTATCGAAGTAGTGAAACTACCGAACTCAGAGTAACGAAAGTAACGATTAGGTACAAGTAGCGAAAAGTAACGAAATTTAACATAGTAAATAACCACAATATTTCCGTGTTTGAGACGACTTATTGTGAATAAACTTTGCAAGTAATCCAAATGAATTGCTTGAACCCTAAAATGAAATTTGGTATCTTCGCCAAATTTTAATTATTGTATTGAAAGAATTTCTTCAACACAATAATGATTGTTCGTGTGAAATATATGACTAAGTAAAATTGAATATTCGGAATAAAGCGAAATTACATCTTACATTAGTTGCGTGGTCATCTTTTTAAGTGCGCTGAAGACACTGTTTTAGAGTGTGTCATTAGTTAACGACATTACTGAAAACTATATTCTTAACAAGATAAAAGCTTATCGAACTTAGATTTTTATAAAAATATTTTTTTTAATTTCGTTATTCATGTTACAGATTTTATATCCTCGGAAAAGCATTAAGGCAATGACTACGTAGATCCCTGAGATAAATACCTTGTACATTACTCTACATATTAATAATTGCTTGTATCTAAATCTACATACATAGTGGGGTGGATGCATAAAGTGTTTATGTGCGCAAATTTCTATTGTTGGCATCATAATTGTTGGTTTCGTTGTTGTGTTACTTACAGTTTCGGAACACGCAGACGACTAGACGTGTGACAGCTTCTTATTTCTCGCTACGCTACAGCACAATGTAGAAGCTTGATGGGTGGTTTGATTATGAATTCATCAAACAAACCGCACCTTTAATACCCCATGTCTCAACCAGCCTTATGTGGGAAACATCGCTTCGATTGACTTAGGTTGTTATATGTACATAGGCTACTACAAAGGTTCCAAATTTTTGAAATGCTGTAAATTAGCTATTATGTAATGATTGCTATAAAAAGGAATTGAGAAAGTTCGGATTTTTACATAACCACTAGTTTTTGGCTTTCTTTGTAATAATTACGAACGTATTTTAATGTGTAAAATAAATTTAGTAGTAACGGGATTAGGCGAGAAGTACTGTATAAACATAAGTACAGGATGTATTCTCGTTAACTGTATCAATCGATATATGGAAGAGTGTATGTACATTGGAGAATACTCAAAACTTGGCTGTACACTAAAGCCGAAACTTTGCAGAACCGTTGATCGTGTGGGGTAGTATTACAATTCGAATAAATTTTTAGAATATTTTCCAAAAAGTTTATTATTATTATATACAGCGTGTCCAAATGGAAATACTGTCGAAACTTAATTTGTTTAAATATAACTACCTATTACATAATTTGTCGAAATATTTGTGAAAATCTCTACAATTACGACCAATTGCGATCAATATTATTATTGGCTGAAGTTAGACCACCTAACCACTATGTACAGCTGGGTCGCTAGGTCGAAGTACTTGCAAACAACTTTTACAATTGTGACCAAGGATTGCTGGCATCAAGATCTGTGATGGTTGCAAAAATAGACTAATAATGTTGGTGAACCGAAATCTATAACAACAATTATCTTTTATCGTTCAACCCTCAAAAGCAGAAATATGTACATCAGGATTTTATTATTTATGTGGAGGTATGGATTACTGACAGTAAAATACTTAAAATTTATTAAACCTATTTTTAATTCAGTTTGATAGATTTTTCACGAAAGGCGCGGACGTATAAAAAATATTGTTCCACATTTTTAACTAGTGCCGAGTAGAATAGAAAATTATTACAAGTGGAATACTTGGTTGTAGAACACTTTTATGCATTGAATAATCAACAGAAAACCATGAATATAATATATATTTAAGATTTAAGATATTTAATAGAAAGAACAAACTTTATTTCAGATTTTCCAGTTGTACACGCAAGAAAATAAATATTACAGAATACATGTTAATAACCTTTGTAATCATTTATCATCAATAAGCTTTATTACAATTATTCTTTTAGTATCTGCTACGTGCATTGTAATATACAAGTTGGCTCATCTTCGAGCGTAACTCTAAGGATCTCACTCATTATTGGAGATAGAAGGTGGGTTTAAATTTGGCAATTTTGTGTTTGTTAAGAAATTAAAAATAAAATGGAGGCGTGGTAAATGATGAAATTAAAAAAAAAACGCAAAATATTTATTTTATTCTGTTACCTCCAGCATCCTTATTCGGCCCTGCAGAGGAAACTAAAAACACATTCTCACTTTCGATCGGTTTATATTACGTTTTGGTCCTTTCTGGCCATCATCAACATTCTTATTTCTTATTGGTACTATATTGGATTTTGACACCGTCAGATAGTCTTCTTTCTGATTTCAACTATGTATAATACGTTGAAAAAAGTTTCTGGTCCAAAAGAGATGATTTCCTAAAATGTCCATCCAAGCGTTTAAATCAAAATGATGTAGCTCCGTTATCCTATTTTGTCTTGGATTCTCTACTACACAATAATACCCTGATTAACATATTTATAGTTTCCATTGGTAAAATTGAGAAATCGTTTTCTCAGCACTCTATATTAAAAATTCCAGAATTGGTGAATTTAGATTCATCTAACCAAATGGTTTTGTTTAAAAAATATTCGTCGTCTTCTAATCTCCCTACCAACTGGTTACAGTACTCCAGTCATCTTAAATTTTCACCAAAACATGACTGACGTGAGGACATTTCTCTATTACTAATAAATGGTAATTGAAATGTTTTAACAGTTTGAAATTCGATGTTTTCTTCGCGAATTAAAGCATAACAAGGTTTAGAAAAGCCTTGAAAAGCTTTGTCCACATAAGCATGTAAAAGATGGGCGTTTTTCGTTTTCTTTTTTTAATCTCGAACGTCATTTGCCGCAGATCCATTTTCTCTTCGGGTTCATAGCAAAGACAAAATTTAGCTACTCGGCCAAATTTAAACCTAACCTCTGCCTCCAATAATAACCGAGATACCCATGCTAAGGGTCCAGAGTGCATCAGCATGTTTTATTTAAGATATATAATTTACATTAGAAGGTATTATATTTACCATTACTGGTATTAGCGAATTTTTGAATTTGCATTTAGAGAGCAACAAGAACCTCCAGTCGTCGGCCATTCTAGCCTTGCTGTTTTCTATAAGTTTCCATCACTATTTTTAGTACTCTAATATTGTCACCTACATAGCGTAGACTATGCACACTGAAACCATGAACAGGTGACAAAACAGGTGTGGCACTGTTTGAAATGTCCCGCCCGCATACCAATTAAACATCAACGTTCTGTCGTTATTTAGTCCAGAATCGTACAGTAAATTTTATGTTTTTAATGTGTTTTTTTTTTGTGTATTTTTACGAAAAAGCGATGTCTCGCCGATGGAGTAACAAAGCCGCATCATCCTTTGCACCTAGTTACGTTCAAGCTAATGTCCAATAATAGAATCAATAAAGTTGATATTATGTGGTAGGTCTTGGATATTTATCCCTTCAACATTCTACTTTTTTCAAGAACAGAAATTATTCTCAAAAAAAAAACCGTTGTCGCTCGAGAACTGTGCTTTATTCTGTAGTCATCCGCCTCCTTTCCCTTTTTGATTGAAATAACCACCAAGCAAGTACTCTTTTTCCCTTTTTCACTGCCAACAATCAACGATCATTTCGCTATGTTAGCTGCAACGCAAACCTTTAATAAATAACAATTTGAAGAGATTGACATTCTTTTAAGACGAACAGAAGGCCATTACGTCTAATCCCTTTTTCTAAGCAATGAAATAAAATGTGGAGGAGAGTTTATTATTGTCTGGAAATTCTCCATTCGGTGAATTGTTGGTCGAGAAATTGTACTCTCAGAGAATTCCGGTCGGGGAATTTGTTTATCAACGAACCGTTTGAGGGAAATTTTTCGTGGGTGAGGCATTTCCCTAGATTCGTTAAATAAATCTCCGACTTTAGTGATTATCCAAAAACATGAGACGACATTTTTCTATTATTAATGCAAAACTATAATAAAGCAACTTTCTTCGCGCCCGACGTGTATTGTAAATGTGTATGTTGTATATACTTTACATTCTTCGTCGATATTACCCTCGGCAGCTTAATTTCCGTAGACCACGAAATCTTTAATTATTTTCAGTGACATTCCGTTAAGTGTATTTTAATTAAACGTTCGGGTTTTAAGACACAACGCCGAAGAGAGGGAAGCTGTTGCTTAAGGGCCAATAAAACTCTCAAACAAGATGCCTCCCGTATTGAGGGTATTAGCCTCATCGCCGATGTGATAGTACGCCGGAATTTGAAAGAATCCAAAAGCCCTTAAATGGAAATTTGAAAATTACGCCGACATCCCAAATTATGTTGAGATAGTGAACCGTATACATTAAATTAAGGAATTGTACGGTACTTGCATTCAACCACGTTATAAATAAACGTGAAAATCCGACCAAAAGATGGCGTTTTCGTAAAAGAATTTTGCCGTATAATTATCAATAGCTTGTAAAGTCTCAACAGGGAGTTGAAAAATAGAATATAGCTGGTGTGTATCCGTAGCAATTTTTTTTAATATGATAACATAACGTAAATCCATTTAATAGATTACATACTTCCATGATCGGCGGCAACTAGTCAAAAAGCTATCTATGTTAACTGTGTTCAAAATGCTACTGTTCCAAGACGACGAAGAAAGCAGTAAAAAAATTACGAAGCTTGTGACAGATCTGGAGTGATAAGTATACCATAATGTGTAATTGTATAAAGTATAGAAGGAAAGTTACAAGTTATTAAATGGTACTGTACTGCTGGCGATGCTACAAATGCGATGTTAATTGAACATCTATTGTGATATTTTACAGTGTGTAATAGGTTCCACTAATTTTTGTACAAATGCGATTTTAACCCTCAAGTACTATCGTGTTTTCAGGTAACACAACTGCTATTCAGTTCATTCAAGGCTAAGAAAATTATGTAACTGTTGACACGTGAAATGTCTACCATTGCTCCTAATATAGCCATTGGCCATCGTCTGGTTCGTCTTTGGCAGGAGTACGTCATACACTTCTGGTCTAAAGCATCAACTCCCCCTTTGGTACAATTGTAGAAATTTATTATTTCAGGTTTTGCATTTACTTCAACATTTCCATTGTGATGCATAGACGAAACCAACAAGACACAGTTGTTCTTTTTTGGTATGAAGGAAACCAACGTATTATCGTGCGTAAATCCAAATGTACAGGTGTTTATTGGTTGCTGTTTAGTTTGTAAAAATGCTGGCGGAATTTCGCGCTTATTCTTACGAAGTGTTCCAACATACGTTATACCAACCCGTTTCAATTCATTCAACAGCTCTATAGAAGAAAACCAATTATCTCCTGTTAGATTTCGATTTGTATTGATGATCGGAGAAATTAATTTGAGTACACTACGTGTTGGAACTGAAAGTTTGTTTGGATTGGGTTCGGTTGTCTTTCCTGTATAAATAAATGAATTGATCAGATAATGCGTTTTCGAATCGCATAAGCACATAATTTTGATGCCATATTTTTTTGGTTTACTCTTGATATATTGGCGAAAAGAGCAGCGGCCGCGAAATCCAACAAGCATTTCATCTACAACAGCATATTCGCTGCAACTGTAATTATTCGTACAGTTTGCGTTGAAAATTTCATAAATTTTTGAAATGGCAGCAAGTTTATCACCATTGTCAATCCTGTTTTTTCTAGTTGTTTGATCGTCAAATCTTAGCACTGACAAAAGAAACAAAAACCGTTGTTTAGACATGACACCTCTAAAAATATCTCGTCCCGTACCATCCGTTGCAAAAAGACTTCTAGTATCTTCGTGGTTTGATTTAAACACTCCTGCCAAAATTACAAGTCCCAGAAATGCTTTCAATTCAATCATGTCTACATGTTCAACATAACTTGCCGTTGGTCCATAAGAAGAACTCGTTTCCGTTATTTTTGCATTTGTATGCTCTAGTATTTCATTTAGAATTTCTTCCGTAAAGAAAAGAGAAAATGCTTCAGAAGGTGTTCTTGGAGGAGTATTTACTGCCGGACCCTTTGCTCCCGGTCGAAGAGTGACTATATTAGAAGATCTGGTACGTGAAGTAGCAGGAGGATTTTTGGACCACTTATATCGATTTCGTCCATAGAAGTAACTTGTTCTTGCACTAACATCACCTAAGTCTTCTTCACTTTCGTTTTCAGATTCGACTTCAAATTCTGAACATGTGTCGTGATCACTATGTTCGCTTGCTGCATCACTCAAATCATCATCACGTTCATCAGGGCATTCACTTTCACTAACATCATCGTAAAAGTTTTCGGCAAGATTTGCTAATTGTTCATCAGTTAGAAACTTTATCATATTGTTTTTACTATTCAATACACGTATTATAGAAGGGAAATAAGGAACAAGTTGACGACGCTCTGGTTTGTGAGGAACTGAGTAAGAAATTTGTTTGAGTCGAATATTTATACGCCGTACAGAAATCAGGGGAAATGCCACTATTTGATTTGTAAAAAATCACCGAAGTCGAACATAAATGAGTGAATCCCCTGTACATGTAGGTACTATAATAAAAATCGCCGAATTGGAACGTATATAAGTGAATCCCCTATACTTACATGCACAACAACATCTGTGATTTCCCCAAAAGAGGACGAGGGCTATTATCACTATAAAATTCTAAATCATTGGTTAGAATACACTACGCTATTTTTGAAAAAAACAAACGTAATTGCTATCGTGGGGTGTTGAGACACCCCAAAAGCTATTTTTTGCTAAAACTGTAGAATATGGTAAATAATAAATTACACTATATTACATATCTCATTTGCATAGGCGAATACCTGGAACCTTAGAAATGTAACAAAAATAGTTTTAGAAAAAATTTAAAAAAAATGACCTCTGGGGTTCCGAAACACCCCACGATAGCACTTGAGGGTTAATGATATTTTAGGACAAAGCGGCAGTTAAAAAAATTGTTTTTGCAACAGAATTTATTTTTGAAAATTTATTTATTTACTGGGTACTTACTATTATCTCAATAATTTGGTACATTGGATATTGGACAATAAATAAATGTTATGTCATTTTATTTATTTACTTTTGGAATTTTACTTTTTTTACGTATACCTAATGACTTGCACTTGTGTCGAACAGTCAACTAATTGCAATTTAGTCCTTTAGGTTGTTTAGAAAAACCGAGCAAGACTGGGCGCATTTTTGATACAAACAGATTTGTAGAAATGTCTTTCGGGTGATGTCGTCAAGTAAAATATTAACTACACGATATCACCCGAAAGACATTTCTACTATCGATTACGGTCGTGAAAGCCTACACTCAACTATAGAAACAGATTTGTTCAAAGACGCTGTCTCGTGTTGATATCCAATACAATTGAAATCGAAAATTATCCGAATCCACTATACGATTCTCGGATCCAGATCAGCTATTCGGTTTTCGGGACTGGATTCGTCACTATTTTGCAATATACAAAGGGTTTATAAAGAAGATATGGAATTTACGTTATGTGCTGTTAGAATATAACATGAGCACACATATAAGGTATTTACAATCGAATGCATCGGGTTTTTCTCACATTGCCTCACATCTCGAAGAGAATAGTCATACTTTTGGCGTTAAAAGTAACTTCGTCATTTTACATACTGCTAAAAGGCAACTTAGAACTGTTAGAGATTTTACATCAACAAATAACAAATAAACAGTATTCACTTAATTCCCAATTGCAATTTGATTTGACTCTAGTGAGCTTTTCAACGCATGAGTTCTGTCGTATGCGGCTTTCAGCTTAGTCTGATCATTTGTTTCAACTATTCGTTCTGCGTCTAAAAGGTTTTCTGAGTTAGGAATTCCAAAAACAATTTTACAACAATTTTTATTTAGTATCTACCATTTACAAATACACATAATTAACGAAAACTTTATGTTAACGTTAATGCTATCTAATTAACATATTCAGATTTCCTTGTATCTAGTATGAATTGCTGTTTTAGCTTGCCTCAGGATGCCGGTTGAATTTTTTAAAGACTTAATTAAATAGAATTTTGCCAGGTTCATTATACAATAAATTAGTTTCAAAAAATATCTTTTGTTGCTTTAGTAAGAAGAAATACTACTTTTTTCATTACAAAAAAAAAACAAAAAACCTTGACGCAAAGATGCATACTATTCTTCTACGGTGAACGTCAATATCATCTTTTCATGGATTGACCTTATGGATTAAAGATTTGTAGTACTGTTCAACATGGTTCATAAGGAGATGTTGCGCCATTAATTTGTTTTAAACTAATTAGGCAAATTCGAGATCTGGCGGTGTTAAAGTGTCTGCAAACCAAATTAAGAATGAAATTTTAAATTCGGACTTTGTTTGCATTAAGTTTGTTAGGGACCTATAATCGCATCATCACATTGAATTTTATTTACTAATTGTGAGTTTGGTAAATTGCCAAAATACGAGAAAATTACGAGTTTAGTAAACATATATAGTGTAATTTCATGTAATATTCCGTTTAACCTTCAAAACACTTTTATAAGAAACTAACAAACAAGGCATTATTATATCTATAGCAGCAGCGAATAAATGTGATAAATAAATAAAATTCTTTAAAAATTCATTCAGCGCAGTTAAAAATTCCAGAAAATTCATTCACTTTAAACTAAAGTCGATGTACTTTCATCGCGTTACGACAGTGCAATGTTTTTCAAACGACTCTGGGCTCTACTCGGTTTAAGTTGCATAAGTGCGTCACAATTAGTCAGCAACGAAGTCTGCAACGAGCCACTAGAGAGAACTCTTGTCTCACGCCAATCTGCAAGAGCCACTGATATCCATTGCTTCCTGTTTACTGATTTCCCCTGTGTGTAATCGATTGGTAAAGGCAACACCTATTTCTTATATACTTTCTATATAAAGTTCACTTTTTTTCGTCAGAATGGTCAGAGTGTTTTCCACGCGGCACTATGTTTGTCACAGAATGCTGTGGAAGCTGAGATTTTTTTAACGAATATAAATCGAAATAGCTCTTCCCTAACTTTCAAATTGAACGTTATTAAATAAAGAGTTCAGGGCAACCGCTCGATAAACGTTTTGGGAAAGAGAAACATATTTGAACTAACGGACTTTTAAACATCTAAATATACTTCTAAAGTGATGTTCTAAGTATTAAAGCGTAAATATATGGTATACGTTACAAATTTAAACAGCAGGAATAATATTTTATTTTTATGCAAAGTTAGCTAAGAAATTAAAGCCAAATTATCTCTTTTTTTTGTAAAGCTGTTAGGTATTAAATAATAATTATTATTACTAACTTGTTGTTAAGCAGCCTAAACACAGCAATCATTGCCATTCAAACCCCTAAACGTGAAAATTTTTCTTGTTATCTATTATATACTTTGTGTTCCATACTCTAATTTTTTATTCCGCTTATTTTTTTCACGTATTTAATGCTGTTTTGTTAATTGTTACATATATAAATCAACAGGAGACCGTTAGATAGCAGTGAAGGTTAAAACAAATGAAGAGAAAAGAGAACGGTTAGGACTTACCTTTAGTAACATAGAATCAGCAGCGTATGATTTGCTAAATAAAAATAAAACCAATTCAGAAGACATCTTCATTAGCTTGTAAGTAGCTTCTTCCAGAAGATGATGCAACAATAGTCGTAGGTGAAATTTGGTTGGCTGTAACATATTCCCTATGGGATGAAAACATTGTGATCAGAGCTACGTAATGCTCTATGAGACGCTCTTTATTACTAGCAAATGTTAAATTCGAAGAGATTTTTCATATGGCAAAACACAAGTGAACTAAACTACAATATACTAATATAGAGAAAGAAGACACATGTGAACTATTAACAAAACAGAAGATTTGAAAAAGCTTTAAGGAAGAATGATACCAATGAAAATAATTATTCTACACCAAGGAAATTCAGTAAATTCCAGCAAAGGAGGGATACGAATATTATGGCTACTGCTGCATGAATGGAATGATTAACACAATAGGAGGAATTTTAGGAAAGAAGAAGATGGAAGTTATACTTGAAACAAATAGTAGATTGATAATATAGAATAAACGAGTGGGCTCTACAAAAGAAGCTAGCAGTGCTGATAGCAAAATGTCGATTGAAACCAGTGGTATATAGCAAAATCCTAGTTTCCCTCGTTATGTTATTTTATATTTACATAATAGCCACACCAATTCTTCGCAATGCGCCCGTGGAACATTTTTGTGTTTTTGAAGAGTATGAGACCCTTTAGTTGAGTTTTCACAAAATGAGAGAATTGCTCGATTGCATTTATATCATGCCAATACAGAAGATGGAATCATGTATCAAATCGTTAATTTTTTGAGCTATGTGACAAGAAGTATTATTTTCTTGGAAAGAAATGTCATCTAAAAGCTACTCAGAAAAAAGTTTTACATACAATGGCCTTAAAGCGATTTAGAAGTTCTGTATACATCCTCTATAATAGCTTTCAGCTCCGTATCGTAATATTACCACCTTCTTGCTTCTTTATGAAATTCCTCGTTAACTCTATGACGCGCAAAGGTTCTCCTAGAGCCATCAAAAAGCTGGACGTAAATTACGGATGCCTATTAAAAATAATGTTTATCCTTTAAAATTAGCATGATGATAGCATTCAGTTTGAAAGCAAAATCTTTTTAACGATTACCTCTATATCTATTCGTTTCGTCGAACCAAAACACCCTTTCCCAGTTTTCAACTACCCAATGTTGTCCGTCCTTTCGATCTCGAGCAATAACGGTTTTTTTTTTGGCATTTTAATCCTGCACCACTTAAGCGTTTTCTCACTGTTTAAACGGTTTTTGCACCACTACACTAATCTCTGCAAACAGCTGAAAGAGGCTTTCTTCCTATTCCCATTCTACTACACCATCTTTTCTGGCTGTTATTATTTTGGAACATCCGTTTCCTTGCTTATTCTTATAAGATCCGGTAGTCCCATGTCTATTTATGGCCAAGTAAACAGCACTGCGTGAACACTAGCTTTTGAGAAACTTTAATTTTTGAGATTCTTGTGCGGCTTCTTAGTTTTACTTAATTGCTGCTTTTTTACTATAATAATTGCAAATATTTATTAAAAAACAGTTACTAACTGAAACCCGAGTACTACTAAACATTGAAGCTAGTGTTTGTATAGCCGATTTTGATTCTTAGAATCATTTACGTCTGGATTTCATTAGGTTTGTCAGAGGAACATCTGCATACTATTTTGGAGTAATTCATAGAATAACATTTTGTGGTCTTTTTCCTAGTATTAAAATAATAAGTCTGTAAATATTTCCAATTTCTCCAAGGTATTTGAGAGTACGTTACATAATCTCTCCAACAGCATAGTTTTATTAGTGGCCGATCTACTATAACTAATCTAGTAGAAATTACACAATATATCAGTGAGGCTATTGACACTAGGAACCAAGTTGACGTCACTTACACTGATTTTACGACAAAGCTTTCGATTCTATAGATCACTCCATACTTATATCTAAATTGGATGCATTTGCTTTCTCTGGTACTTTTTTGCAGCTTATATTTTCGTATCTAACTAATAGATCATGCTACGTTTCCTACAACGGATTTAATTCCAGGTATTACATGCTGTCTTCTGGCATAGCACAGGGAAAAAACCTTGGTCCCTTCCTATTCGATATACATATATATTAATGATCTTCTTGAAGCATTAAGCTGTAAAGCTCTGGCATATGCAGAATTTTACGACAATAGAAACACTAGATGATTGCAAGAAGCTGTTGGAGAACCTTCAGATCATCCAGAGTTGGTGCGACCGTAATAGAATTAGTCCAAACATTGACAAATGTGCGATAGTGAGTTACTCGAGAACCACAACACCCATTTTCTCCTACGCAATAAGTGAAGTTATACCACGAGTGGAAATATTTAGAGACTTGGGTATTTTGTTTGACTCATCATTACGTTTCAATGACCACATCCGCGATATTTCTGCATCAACCAAGAAAGCCTTGGGCGTTATTATAAGATCCTGCAGACAATTTACTAATTCCACAGCTTTGAAGTCCCTATATTATGCTTTTGTCAGAAGTAAATTGGAATACGCTAGCGTTGTATGGCATCCACACTATTTGTACCTTCAGCTTTCCGTGGAACGTGTGCAGAGGTGATTTTTAAAGTATCTGTCATTTAAGTTGGATGGTTCATACTCGGAGAGAAATATAGATTACGATAGTCTCTTGGATCGCCATTCGTTAGAATCATTTGGTAACAGGAGAGAAAAACAAAGCGCCAAATTTGTAATAAAGCTAATCTACAATAAGGTTGACTCTTCGTCCTTGCTAGCTCAGATAAACTTTGTAGTGTCAACACATTTAACGCGGTCCTTCGATACATTCCTAACACTCAAGGCAAGAACCAACATGTTGTTGATGGCTCCGTTGTATCATATGGCTAGTAATTGTAATAGACTTTATCCGGATCCATTTCTCCAACATATTACTATTGTTTCACATGTTACTTCATTGTTTAACCTAGTATATGTCGTTTCTACCTTTGTATTTCACCTTCCTTCTACTTTTTCAATGTTTACTATTTTTTATATATCTACCAGGTGTGTCGGTAATTCTTTTCCGGTTTTTTCGCTAAAGAAAACACGTTACTTAGAATGGATAGTTAAAATTTATTTATTCAAAGTATTGGCCATTTGATTCTATACATTTTGTCCATCTCTCAGGCAATTTATGAATGCCATTCCAAAAGAACAGTTCCTCCTTTGAGCTAAACCATTCATCGAGCCATTTTTTAACTTCTTCGAAATCGGCGAAGTGCTGCTCTGCAAGCGCGTGCCCCATCGATGCGAAAAGGTGGTAGTCGGATGGAGCCAGGTCTGGAGAGTACGGCGGGTGCGATAAAACTTCCCATCCAAGTGATTTCAACATTTCTTTGACTGGTTTTGCTGTATGAGACGGCGCGTTGTCATGTTGCAAAATCACTTTATCATGTCTTTCAGCGTATTGTGGACGTTTTTCGATCAATGCACAGTTCAAATTGATCATTTGTTGTCGGTAGCGATCACTATTAACTGTTTCTCCCGGTTTCAACAGTTCATAATATACGACACCAATCTGGTCCCACCAGACACAGAGCATGGTCTTGCGACCAAAGCGATTTGGCCTTGCAGTCGATGGGCCAGCTTCGCCAGGTGATAACCATGATTTTTTTCGCTTGGGATTTTCGAAATAAATCCATTTTTCATCACCCGTTACTATTCGATGCAGAAATGACTTCCTTTCATACCTTTGAAGCAGAATTTCACTAACGATTTTTCGATTTTCCATTTGTCTGTCATTCAATTCATGTGGCACCCATCTCCCCATCTTTTGGATCTTTCCCATAGCTTGTAATCGTTCACAAATTGCTACTCGGCCCACATTCAACTTTTCTGCTAATTGTTTTTGAGTTTGTGTTGAGTCTTCATCCAATAGCTCCTGCAATTCCGCGTCTTCAAACGTTTTCGGCCTACCAGGACGTTCTTTATCTTGAACGTTGAAATCACCACATTTGAATTGTCGAAACCACGTTTCACATGTTCTTATGGTTGGAGCATGCTCACCGTAAGTCTCTACTAGCAAACGATGACTTTCAGCGGCTTTTTTCTTTTGATGAAACAAGAAAAGTAATGCGTGCCGCAATGCACGTTTTCAGGCACAAAACTCGACATTTTCAAAAAATTATAAATCTATAACGCTGTTATTTTGGCGGAACGTAACTTGTGTAGTTTTAAGGTTAATGTCAGTAGAATAAAATTACATATGTATCAAATCATAACATTTCATACTTATGGCCAGTGACATCTGCCGGAAAAACCGGAAAGGAATTACCGACACACCTGGTATATTCAGTTGTTCGGTAAATGGATTTTCATCTGTTGGACAAATAAAGATTATTATTATAATGTATCATTGGGCCAAAGCTTTTTTATGCATGTGGTGATATTTAATTGAAATTCTGGAATTAGAAAACAATTTTCAACTGTAATACTTTATCTGTTTGCTTCTATAAACAATGCCTTTAACCTCGATATAAGACCTACTCTAACACATTGAAAAAATGAATTTAATAAATCACTTCTATTGACCACGCCTTATTAAAGCTATAACAAAAAAAAATTAGGATGTTAATTAACAAATTGATTACAACAACGAATTTATCAAATTGAAACTTGTTTATCAATATAATAAAATCCATTTATTAATTTATTTTATGAAAAGCGAAACAAACTTTTTGGAATTTTCATTTGAGATTAACAAATATTCTTTATATTAATAAATTCGTTTATTGTTAATTTTCCCAAAATAAAATACCCCATTCCTATATTTTTACGTCAACTCTAACATCTTTCACTCTCGTAGCCAGAAAGTTGTGTCTTTAACGCAGACTTTTAATTGATTAGCAACAACTAACAAAAACAATTATACAACACAATGCAGAATCTTGTACATATAATTGCGCTTATAGTAATATCTAGTTGTTTACTTTATTAACAAATTCAATTATTATTTCTTTTAGTAATTTTGAAGTCTCATTTAATATTCCATATACATACGTGTGTGGAATAAAGATCATTGAAATTAATCAAAATAAATGGGAGGCGCACAATAAAAAAAGGAAAAATATACATAAATATAACAAAATGAGTCACATTGCAAACATAGCGTACTGCGCTAACGTTAAAGCGAAGTGAAATTATTACAAGATAACCACCTGCCTGCTCAGCTATCTTTTATCGCAATCGCTGAGCACTTTATCCATTCTCATCGGAGAGATGTCGAAATCATCGCTTATCACTTCAATTGCTTCTGTCCTAGTTCCGTCGTGATGTTTCTTTCCGGTGCCTTTAATATGAGAGTGCAATTGTAAGGATACACCTGTAGGATTTATTATTTGGTTATGTCGTAAATCAGTTTGACGCAGATACCGCTTTCCTTGTTAGAATTGCTCCGAATTGTTTGCTCTGCAACGTAGAGTTTTCTAGTAATAAAATTTTCTCTTTGATTGCAATCATTGTCAGTAATGCTTACCCAAATCGACAAGTTTATTATAGTTTCATTATTAAGCATTGTGCTGCATACATTATCTGATAATTCATCAGAAATTAAAAGAACAATTATTAAAATACAATAACAAACATTAATTATTTAAGATCTAGCAAGATGGGAAATTCATAGCTGTGTCTTCTTTAAGTAATAAAAAAATATAAAAAAATGGTTTCTGCCAAATGTGATCCTTGGTTACTTCTGCGTTGAACACAACGGCTATAACACCACATGAGACGAAATCCTCAATGCTGCTTGAAGGTACCGTTGTTTATACTACAACTTTCCTTCTTCTAGTGTGGATACTAAATGTTAAGTAGCAAACAATTTAGTTTGGGGAAATTTCCGTCAACTCTGAAAGCTTCAAAAGTTACGCCCGTGTTTAAGGAAGGATGCCTAATTGAAAATCTACTGAAACTGTTTCTGTTGACTTTATGCAATTCGTTCATAACGAATTAGATAAAGGCGCGAATTGTTTATGATCTACCACAAGCACATGATGATTTGGAGTTTTCCTTCGTTATTGAGAAACTATACTCTCTCGGTATTCATGGAGCCCTTTTTTTTATTGAATCGAACAATATATATTTGTATGTCGGGTGTATCATTGCAATCAGGCACTTGCACTAGCATTGAATAAGCAATGAATAATAATGATAGCAATGACTGTGGGGTAGTATGGCAAACAATACAAAAGTATCGGCACACTCCGCACCACATAGTTGTGTGGTGCGGGTACTTTTATATTATTTATAAATGGTTGCCTTCTGCAAAACTGTTGGGGTTACGTCGTAATATATGCTGATACACTTCTGTTGCTGTAGCCGGCAAGGATACCAGTATATTTCGATCAACATAAAACAATTTTCATTTCGTTCAAAAAAATATAATAAACTTTATTAATTACATGGGGAAGTTGAAGGAAGAGGGATACAAATTAAATAAATAAAGTAAATTACAACTCTAATTAGTTATTAAATGTCTCTACAAAAGTTGTAAGTAGAAACATGATTCTGCATTAAACAACGAGTACGAGAGGAAGGAAGTTTAAATCCACTTGCTTTTATTACTTTTATGGATGATTTAATGAAAGAAAGAAAACAAATGACTGAAACGGAGAAAATCGGTATCTATGATTATAGGAACCCAGAAAGTGTCGACATCACAGAATGCATATCTGCAGATGATAACACGAAAGGAAAAAACCTAGAACGAAATTTAAATGTATGAAATGAGGACGACCAAAGCAGTCATGGGATATTGAAGTGGGGAACGTTTTAGAGAAGAAAGGAGAAACATAGTTAAAAGCTAAGAAACTAACAACAAAGAGAAAGGACTGAGATAATAATAAGATTAAAAGCAATCGTAGAACCATACCATCCTATGAACATGTATTGTCCATTAGTTTATTCAGCGTAGTTGTTAAGTATGGCGTTTTTTGATACCCCCTCGCTTAACTATTTAACAAGAGCTACAAACCTTCTTTATCATCAACACTACAAAACCGAATTATACGAAAGGTTACCTTACCTATTCATTCGTCAAATTATACAATAAATTACCTGAAACTATTAAACCTACAACTAATATAAAAATGTTGAAGAACAGCGTAAAATATTTAATTTTCATATCTGTATATTTCTTTGTCCGACATCCCTTTGTAACAGCCCAAGAGAACACATTGGTTGACTTAACGTTACTACAACGTTGCAGCAGATGAATTAACGTTACTTATTTTTTCCGAGAATAATTTGCATCATCGTTGCTATATAATATACTTCAAATTGTCTTCAAAATAAGAAGAAATACCTGTTATAGTTTCTGAGATATTTATAAAAATCTAAAACTCGTGCAAATTTATGGATGGAAATCGAGATCATGATACTCTTTCAGTCTCTACAGATTCGTCGAAATCTGAATTTACGGGTTGCTGGTATTCCCTTGTTAGTCCACATCGCTTAATAACATATTAATGTTATAATATAACAATAACTGATCGACACCTACACGTCATGTAGTTATTTTAATGTTTACAAGAATATAGCCTAACATGATCAATGTTATTTTACATAGTTACAACAACATTATAATAGAGCGTTTAGTTAATGTTGAATTAAATCATATTTTTCGCTATTAGTTGTTAACGAGAACTTTGAATTAGATAACATATGAAAGCGATGATTGAAATAATGCTAAAGAGTAGTATTGTTTTAAACATTTACATCAAGGCCTTTGGAAAGCTATAAGTTAATGTTATTTTAATATCGACTAGAATTTAATTTAATACGATCGATGTTATTTTACGCAATTAGGTCCAACGACGTTATAATAGAAGATTTAATTAACGCTGAATTAAAGTACATGTTCAACTAGTGGTTTCAATTATCAAAGCAGTCTTATTGCTCGCCAATAAGACATTTAACGCTGTTTAACGCTATGTAAACGGCAATAAATTCAGTTTTGTTACTGAGTTTTTTTTTAAGTTAATGTCATTAAGTGAATGAAACATTTGCCCAATACGCTTATAATAAAAAAAATGAACAGTTCGCACAACTGAAAAGAATATGACACTATGAAACAGGTAACTATAGTTAAGGAGGGACGTAGCCACTGATATCTCGTTAATTTGTTACAGGAGTACATAACTTGAGAATTAAAAATTACTTTTAGATGAAATTAAAGTTCATTGCGCTCATGTTGAAAATGAAAAATTGCAACCATTTTCTTCTGTCAAATCAATTACCGAGTAAATGTTTGCTTTGTTTGCAATCTGAATCAATGTTATCCTTAAATAGCTTTGTAATAAAACTCTTCGGAATTTTGCAGTTAAATATATTTGGAAAATGTACCTGGAGAAAGAATCGAAAAACCAAGCATCAGCCAAGTTAAAGATGAAAATTATTACATTTTTGAAGTATTTCTTTGGGTATACATAAATAAGCAAATGCAAATAAAAACTACTTAACAACACGCAAGGGTGAAATTATCCCTGTAGTAGCAAGTAGAAACGTTGGCTCCTATTTTCGGGATAATTTTCACTTATTTTCTCAATGTGTAGTTTTTCATTCAAATTCTTCATTGAAGTAGGAAAAATGCTGAAGGAGTATATAACTAGCAATTACGCGTTTACTTAGTTTCAACCAAGTAAATTAATCTTTGCGTTCGTTCTGTGATCTTAAAATTAAAATACAACGTCGGAGGTTAATGTCATTGCTCCATGTAGGTGACGTTCACCCAAGTGTGTCAAAGTGATTTTCCTACTGGCCCATTTTCGTTTCTTCAGCAGTATATGTTTATGTAGCCTCGGGCTGTCGCTGGCGTTTTCTCAGATAACATAATTTCCAGCCAACGATCATCCCAGAGGATCGGTTAGGTAACTCATCTTCGCTCCATTTTCTTCAGGTCATAAATGTTTGTTTTTAATGTAACATTTCTCTACAATCGGATGGAGAATAAATTCTATTTTATATCATAGCTTCGCAAATTAAATATTAATTGGTAATGGACCGTAAAGTCCGGTAAAAAATGTTCATATTGTGTAGTTACCGGCACTCCCATCGTTGGAAGATAGATAGCAAACTCACATAATGGGCCGAGATTTTTGATATCATGTATCATGCTACATAGCGTTAATTTCGGCAATTTTGATTGATTAGATATTTAGGTTTAGATATTCTCATCAGTTACGTCTAAAGTGGTTTGTATTTTGTCATGCGGCAAAACAATCAAAAGGTCGTTTACATACTGAAATATAAACGGAAAATCAAAATCAACTGAAACTTAATGTGGTGTAATGAAGCATTCATCACGATTTTAGCAATAGACGGACCGATAGGACGACGATAGGGCAATCAATTTTTTAGGAGAGGAAACATTGCCAAAGCAAACATAAGTTGAACTCATTAAATAAATGGGACCGATAGGACTACGATAGGGCAACCCTATTTTTTAAGATAGATAACATTACCAGAGCAAAAATAAGTTGAATTCATTAAATAAATGGTTATAAGTTGAATTGAATAAAAAAGTAATTATATCTGAAAGGAAGTAAGATAATGATACCAATGTACCAGATATAATAGTAGGTACTAACAAGTGGGATGTTGGTGAAAAGAAAAAAAGAATTATTTATTTAGAAAACAAAAATTTGATACTTATAACGCTACAGATCATACGAAAGGTTTAGGTACATACATGAACCAAGACTGAGCAGGTTTAAATGAATCAAATATTTGTAGGCGTATCTAAAAGTTTGCTACAACATCAAAACAACATATAAGTTTATGGCATAAAGTTAAAACATTTTAAGAAGCAACGGTTTCTTTATTTTATTACATGTGGTTTATGAGTATGTGTTTGATTTTATTATATTTATAAAAATGCGAAATCAAAATTCAACCATTCCCGTAACAATATCCGGCAATAGAGAAATTTTATACGGAAATTAAATGTTCCTCCATTCACTGCGAGGTCGTAAAAAGAAGAAAGAAGTAAAGAATACCGCCACATTACACAATGTGCCAAGAGGGAACGTAATAAAGTGTAAATAATAAGGGTGAAGCCTACGAGTGAACGAATTCAATCGGTTTTTGATTGAATTTCCGCCACCTGTTTACATTTTCCGTCACATAAAAATACTTTAAATGTAAAACCTTATTAAACAGAAACCCTAAAATGGAAAGATTGCAAACATTTAATTGAATTAAACTTCATTATTTCCTATTAAATGTGGCGAGTTGTAAATTCTCGACGAACATACGAACACATATTAAATGCACGGGAAAATAATAGAGCTATATAATAGAATAATAACAGAAAGTACGAAAATAGCAAACGTATCTTTTCTTTTGTTCAAACAAGCGCGATACGTGACAAACCAAATTTTTGTTCCCGTGATTGCTGCGGAAGTTGTTAACCATCTCACTATGTAAATAAAAATAGAAACGATGTTGATAGAGGCATTGTTTAATTTTATTAATTTTTATTGGTATTTGTATATATATTTTGAATTAATGTACAAGGTATGCGTGGATGATACGCTTATGTACCGTGTGGCCAAATAAGAATTGCAGCTGACTATATCGTAGGACCTAGTAATCACAGAGCTTTAGGGTAACATCTTTTTTGATAAATGTGGCCAAAAGAAAATACTGGAATTGATTTTGGAGTTTATAAGATGATCAGTAGATGACGCAACAGTCACTAAGTACGAAATTAAGTAAATATAATAATAAAATATATGCACTTTATTCCCATCCCGACTCCCTTTTTTTTTGCTTTAAACACATTTTGTATTTTCCAAAGTAACGTGGTGGGGAGATGTTAATTGCTTTTTTAAAATAAATATCGACTACTCTTGTTAGGGCTAACCGATCCTAACAATCTTACTCTCGTTTAAAAGAGCTTCATTAGCTGTATCAAATGCTGTTTTAGTCTAGCTCTTATGGCTTGTACCTTCACCATTAGAGGACGTTATTTAACTTTATAGCAAATGAAGGATCAAAAGAATTAAATGGGACGATGTTACTTTTCACGCGGAAAAGTAGAGAATTAAAAGCTTAAGGTGTCAGCGAAACTCGCGCCTCGACATTTTTTCTCTAACCAGAGATGTTAACGAAAAAATTAAAAAAAATGGTTGCACCTGGGCGAGCTTTGTTGATTGTCTGCTACTTTATTTAAACTTCTGAATATAATCATATTAATTAATTAAAAAAGTATATCCCATTTCAAATGTTTTAATGCTTTATATATAAATTGAATCTCATATTGAATGACGCAATAAACATTGAATTAGTAAGCCTAGTCGGCTCATGTCATAAGTAAATTTTTCTTTATATTGCTATATTCTTTGTTTAGATATTTTTTAGAAAATTAAGAAAAGTTAAACTGTTCAATTATGAATTGTTTTTGGGATTCTGTATGCTGCTTACTTTAAGTATCTAACTGCAATGATAACAATGACTCTTTAGTTAGTCTATGGGTAAGGTTCTAAATCAAGTAACGGGCGACAAGAAACCTACATTTAATTTTTCAATAAAACATATTTTTTTGGAAAAACTATACTATTTTATTGTAACTTAAAGTACATTAACTCCATTTAACTATGAAACAGAACATCCAACAAATGGCTATCATTATACTCCTGTTCTTTTAGTGAAATTTTCGACAATTATGCGCCGCATTCCATTCTTTAGGTCATCAACTGCTATTGCATGGTTATAGCCAAAATCAAATGACGTAAGAGCTCGGTAGTCAATTATGGTTGCTATCGTAATCCGAAAATTTGGCAACCACATTGTTTCTTATGCTATGTGGTAGGTTGCTTCGTCCTGCAGGAACTACTAACCTAATCTATACGGACTATTGCAGATCATCAAAACTACTCTGTCATGTCACGATAACGAATGTCGTTAACTGTAACTGCATTGCCGGTTTTGACCTCTAAGAAATGCGGCCTAATAGCTCCGCCATCACAAAACTCACACCAAACTACCACTTTCTGTGGATGCATTTTTTACTCATGAATGGCCAGGATTGTTAGCAACCCAAACACCACTCTTCTGGTTGTTCACATACCAATTCGAATGAAAATATTCTCCATAGATACAGGTTCTTTTTTTCGAAAAATCAACGTACATTTCTTGATTTTGCAGTACCCAATTTTTTTTGCTGCTAACTGCAATGATTTTGCAGTTAGCAAATGCAAGCCGTTGCCACATGATCTACCGGCTTGATTTCTTGCGGAAAATTGGACCTTATAAGCGTAGGGAGGTAGATCATTAATGTCCGCTGGTCTTTGAAATTGCCAACTACTGAACAGTGGTGGATCAAGTTTGTGGGATTGTCAGCAACACTTTCAGTTACTGCGGCTGTTTTCTCGATAGACCGTCCTGGCCGACGACGAATCTGATTTTTATTGACAACTGAATCAATTTTTTCGAATTTTTCGATAAATTGCTTAACCGACGAACGATTTGGTGCGTTTCTCTAACAAGGGTTGTACGCAATCTGCGAACTGTTTCCGTGAAATTTTGAAGGAACGAATAAATGAATCAATAAATGCTTTTATTGGTCATCAATACTTAAACGACATGTCCAAATAAATAAGAAAGAGTGTAAAGAACAAAAAACTACAGGTACATCTAAGACAAACCATAGAAAATAAAATATATAAGGAATGAAACAGTGCATGTAGATGTTAAAACGTTTTTGATAAAAATTCTTTGATATTTTACATTTTTTCTTTCACCAACAGCTCTTTCAACTTTTTTCGTATTTAAAATGGGTTTTAATAATTAAAGTGGCCGTCTCGATGGGCGCATACTTGCTTTTGAATTTGAACAACGCGGGTTCAAATCCGATGGGCGTTCCCATCGGAAAGTAACCGTTGTTACTTTCGCGAACAACGTTTGCGTATGCAGTCGTGTTGATTCTCTTCTTTCTCAATGGAATTCGGATCTGTCCGTGAAAATGTTAATTATGGATTAAAATCACTATGTTCGGGACATTAAAAATACCTTCCGGTGGTTTTAAGAGGATTAATTCAGACTCGATCATCTTGTCCTGTCTCCAATAGTACTAATTTCAGAATAAAATTAAAGATCATCCACGTATAAAAGGAAACGAGAAAAAATTAAAATAGTATTAATATAATTAATAAGTAGTATAACAAAGCCCTGAGGAACGAAAAACGTTACTTCTATATTTACCACAACAATTTACCTCCTGTATCTAATGTATGAATCGGATCTATGTATTCCTTATCTCGTTTTCAATGTTGACATTACTGATACGAATAATTTCTTTCATAATGTGGAATACTCTTTTGAAAAAAACCAACAGGGATGGACTAAATGAAAAATACTTCTCCCTTATAAACGCGCTTATATCTTTTATAAGGCGCTTTCGGAATTTTATAGTAAGGATTTCGATGTGTCATATACACTATGCTTCTGTTTGTTATACGACGCTAGAGTAAATTAATTTCAAGTTAAGTGCAATGTCGAAAATTTTAAATGGAAGTCTTTAATTTTTTGACACATGTATGTATTTATATTTTACGCTAGAAATAGAGTGAAATTTCCTACATCTAATTATAAGCATTTTTTAATTATATTGAAAAGTAAGTTTCTTTGCATTAATTTAGCTATTTTAAGCTGTTATTCCCGTATATCAATGTTATAGGTATAAGCTGCAGAGGCAACAAACAAAGTGATAATTGTTTCGCCCTGCTATAAGCGGGTCGATATGTTAACGTTAGATGCATTGATCTGCGATAAAATTCAACAGTCAATTTATTAGAAAATCAAAAATGCAAAAAGTAATAAATTTACCGATTTGTTGAACGTCTACTAAAATTGCGGGAGTAATATTTTCTATAATCTAATAATAAAGTTACACATGTCATAAGAAATTCATTCAGAAACCTTTTTCAGTCGCTGTAGTATATGTATTTAAACAAAAACTTGGCTGTATAGTTTATTATTATTTAATAAGGAAAGGTAAAGGGTAGGTAAAGGGAGATGTTTGGCAAGCCTCTCCTAGTAGGAATTAAGTATGCTATGGTAGTTACTGGAATTAATTGGGAAGTGGACATTGGAATTAAAGAAAAAAGCGACATGAGGAGAATCTTTATGTAAGGTAAAACTCCGCTATTACCGCTTAAATGTAAGTTTCAAATAAAACATGGCTAGAAAAACAACGTAATTAAATTAGGGAATAGTAAGATCTCGATTTACGTAATATTTGCTGTTGACTGGGCCCTCTTTTCAACAATAAAAGTATTCTTAGACAGTATTGTGTAGATTGAGGTACACAAATTTCCAGGGAACAGCCACCAACTCTTTCCTCGCAGTCTTGCAACTGTGTGCAACAGAAATGTAAACATTAATGAATTTTGGGAAGAATCTGATCGATAGTTGTGTAATAAATTATTTTATGAAGCTAAACATGACGTTAACTTAAGTTTCTCTTAGCAACATTATGGTAAGATTTGGATCATTAAATTGAAATTGTTATGTGACTTTTGTTTGTATAGAAAAAAATATGTGAGTGTAGAAACTTAATTTTTTTTTAAATCACTGCAAAAATTACATTTACTAAATAACGTAGAGAAAAATTTGTTTCCTATAATAATTCATGCCTTAGATCCCTCAACAGCTTTCGCCAATTATAGTGGGTTTCGATCGGCCATGAGTTATTGTTATGCATGCGCCCGAAAAATATTCACCCTCAGTGTTCGCCAAATTTGGAGTAAGAAAAGCTATGGAAGCTTTGCTCTAAAAGTTGCGAACCCAAGCCTCAAATCCGGTATCCCGATACTGACAGTATGTGTCTTAGATTATTATTAAATTATTTCATGTAAGAATCAAAGAGTGTTTCGAAATAGTTAAAGCAATAATATATAAATAAATAAAGTATGTATATACATGTAACAAAAAATAACTTCTTCTCTTATGGGTAATTAACGAATTGTTGACGTCAAATAGAAAATAATTAATTTAGTTTAAACAATCCACAAGCATCAAATACTTTGTCAATAATTGATTTGGGCAATTGTAAAATAACATTTGTAGGGTTTTTATATAAGTAATTCGTTAACATAATATTTATTTCAAAGTATACAAGATAGGTGTACAAGAAAAGTCAATAAAATTAAATAATTTTTAAGTATTTAAATATTCATTGCAGATTATTTAAGTATTCAAACAATCTGCCTTTTAACACTCTTAAATTGGCACTACTAATAATTAACAATGTAAATTATTTTTTTATAATTATATAAAAAAATGAATTTTCAAATTAAGTACGCAAAATCAAAAAGCAAAAATTCAAATTCTGCGAAAGTTAAAGAAACAAAATTGTTTTCTAACCATCACGATTAAAATTAATACCTTGTAATAAAATCTCATTGAAATCATGCTTAGTTTCCAAAAAATAGCACTTTTCAGATTTTGACAATCTCGAAAAATCCCATTTTTTAAACAACCAAACATCATTCGGTATACAATGTTCATAACAATAATAATAATAATAGTTGTTTATTGACGATAGTAAAATTAGTACAAAAAAAATCCTCAGTCATTATAACTAGTTAATAATTTTACCCAATTAGAGTAGCTACTTACATATCGCCAAAAGGTGCGAGATCAGCTCGTGCAAAGCAAAAAGCTGTTCTAACTCTCGCACCTTATTAACCTTCCTTAAAAAACTACTAACCTAACTTAAATCCATATTCGAGTGCAAAAAAAAAAGTAGTTAAATGTGTAAATATAAAATCAGCAATACACGTCAAATATACTGGATTATAGAGAAAAAAATGCTTTCCTAAGTGACGGGTAAAGAATGGCGGATCCAAAGCTCTAAAAAAGACCAGTAAAGCATTGTAAAAGGAAGAAGTTTACAGTGATAGGTTTTCAAACAAACACAAACAACTTCCCTAATTTTTTAATATTAGAAATAAAAATGTTTCCCATTTGATGCCCACTGATGGTCACTGTGTCTTATTACAATACAATTATACCAAATTTAAAATTTATGAAAGTAAGTGAGTAACTACTCAAAATCATAAAAGAGAAAACCTTAAATTGAAAGAAAAGAAAGAATAATTATGTCAAAAACGACGCCAAGAATAATTAAACTATTACTGCAACTTGCTGTTTAATGTACTCGCTATTGCTACTACATGATCCGTATTAATATTTACTTTCCCTATTTTATAGTAAGCATTTAACGAAATTTCTACATCGTTAATTGCATTTGTGCCGGTTAACTTACAAACACATTAACAGAATTATTACCGGTCCATTACACGCACTCGTCGGCATTAAAATGTTGGAGCTTGTAGCTGGTTATTCTAACGGGATGTTTTGAAGGTTCCTTCATCGATACGGGTACACACGTAACAGCTGAAAGTAGTACACTGACGCCACTGTCATCGTTCGTCGTTTACGTTGGTAACGAAGAGATTCACTATTTTTTTTCCCTTCCCTTTACCATCGTTTGGACCATTAAATGCGAAGCTACCCAGCCTTTTGTATTCATGAGATCTTGTTAAAATTTAAATACATTTCGCAAATTAAGTGTTAAATTGTGACACCATTAAACAATGCGTCTGTGGCCCAATGGACCGGAAGGAATTGGAACGACTTCTCCGCTCTACTGTTTCTCTCGCCGCGATGGCGAACAATATCTGTGATTGTTGATGCGAGTTGCCCTGCGAGTATCTATTAAAATGTAAATTGTACGTAATGCTAAAATGGTCGGACGCAAAGCTCCCAACCAGATTATTCTGACGAAGAATATATTCGCTCGCAAATTTTACTACCCGATCAGAGTCCTGAAGTGATTTAAATGTCACCGAACGAATTATTTCACTTATATTGCCAGGGTTAATAATCTGTTGAAATAAAATGGTACTGCCCTCCAGACTATTAAACGGAAAAATCGACCGACCATTTCAAATGAATTCTGAACAGACATTGATACAAGTATAAATTCAGATTAAGAGATATGTTTGAAAGACCTCCCATTAGACAGTAAATTAAGCAGTATAGTATCAGATTACCAAATAAGTTCATGCGGTTTTTGTATAAATCACATTGCGGTGAATATTTCCTAAGTTGTTCATCAATAGCACATGTTTGCTGCTTGTCTTCTACTTTTATTAAACCTTCTCTTTAATTTGACACGACAATTGTTCATTTATATTTTAAAATAAAAATGGCAACAAATAAAACTTTAATTTGAGGTTGTTTAATCTCTGAGTACAAATTCAGCACCAAAGCTGCAGCGGCAGCCTATTGATGTAAGTGATCGAACAACGCAGAAGTGATTCAAGACATTTTCTTTAAATTTCAGCTCGACAAATGAAGCACGCTCTGGGAGGCCGAAAATCATGAATAACCAAGATATTCAACAGGTTGTGGAAGCAATCTTTGCACCTTTACTAGCTAGGAAAGATGCGGAAGCTTGACAAATAGGTCTTACATAACGATAACAAATTCCGTCTTACCATTTGTTCGGCAAACATTTCATGAACCTTGTTTTGATTGGTTGTTAACTTACGACGAAAAATGGATATTGTACTCAAATTCTAAGAATTCCTATTATTGGTACTCGCCAACTGATCCACTACCACAAACTCTCAAGGTCTCCTTGCACCCAAAAATACTGTATTGTGAGTTTGGTAGACAGCAGACGGAATTGTCCATTATGAATTTTTGGAAATTGGTCAAACCAGCATTGCTAACTTGTATTGTGAACATCTTCAGTGAGTACAAGCAGGATACATCCAGAGGTAACCTTCTTTGATTAATAGAAGGAATGTGCTATTCTTACAGGACAACGCTGGACTTCATACCAATACTGAAAACAAATTCTGAACATGGCTGGGAACATCACTGCATCCTCCTTATTCTCTTAACATTTCGCCAAGTGATTATCACCTTTTTCTGTTTTTTTGACAACTGTATGAGGTATAGATGGTTCCAAATTCGAGCTGATGTAATAAATGCAGTTCGTCAATTTTTTTATTCAAAATGCGTAAAGTTCTACAACACCGGTATGCAAAAATTGATGTTACGCTGGTATTCCTGAACATTGATGACAACGACATGACAACTAAGTTGGACGTTTTTTTAATGAATGTTATTCAGTCTGAAATTCATAAACGTACTAGTATAAATTAGTATGCATTTACACACAAAAACAAGCAAAAGTTTGAAACATTCGGCTAAAATTTTTTTAATCACGTTATAGCTTGGAACCAAATGGAAATCGGATTGAAACATATGAGTTATTTAAAATTATTTTCACGTGTACACGGAATTTGGTCGTTCGTCCCATCTCATTCTGCATATCACAAACTTGACGGATATCTTGTACATAATGAGTTATGTATATATGAATATAGAAAAATCCAGAATAGTCAGATTTAGATATAGAAACAGTAGGTGCACGCACATACGCACAGTTTTGTTACACGACCAAATAAAGAATGTGACAAGCTTATAGGGTTAGTTGTGGACAATGTAGAATCGCAGTTAAGAACTTGCAATGCTAATATGTTTTACTTACTGTTCCTGTGATAACTAAGCAATCCTAATACTGGAAACCACTTCGATGCAATATCCAAACTCAGAGCTTGCGTTTAACTGTAAATATCTGTTTCATTTTCGTTTCGGTGCGATATCCTGGGGTGAACGAATTCGCAGTTACTTTATTATCAACAAGCTGTAACAGTTTAGCTCTTAGTATATAGATGAAAAAATTGGAAAAATCTAGCGAAATGAGAAAATCTGTACTTGAGATCGAAATACTGTGAAACCTTTTTCTATTTAAATTTCTTTCAGTCTAATGGTTAACCATTTACATAAATTATAGGTGGGATTTCTGGTACGAAGCAACAGGTCTAATTGGCATCTCAGAAAATACATTTGATTTGTGGACCTTGAACAGGTCATATAAACGTGAGGTGAACTTAAAATCAGGTGAGAAATCCTTCTTTAAATTATTTAAATTATTGCCAATAAGGAAAATACTATCTACAAGAACTTTCTTGATTCTGTTAATAGGTACTTTAGATTTTTGGACAATATTGTCTTGACTAAATGTTAAATATTTTCTATTGCAATTCCTCTTCAGGGGAAGATTCAACCTTCTTTATCTGATTTGGTGATCACCAAATTGTTATTATTTATTTTGTCTTTAACGTTCTTAATCGTCTTATTATTAAAATTACCTTGGAGGATGTTCTTACGTTTGTTAATCTTAGTCTTTTCGGATTTAAGTATATATTTAAGGTTCCAGACAGATTTCCCAGAGTCGACATCTACCTAGTTCCTAAAACTGCCACAATGAGTTCAAGATTATTATATTATATTGAGACTTGTATGGATAGATGTTAAAGTTAAAAAAAATTTTGAAGAAATTCAAAACTCGCTGTTGGAAGGAATGTTGAGGACATAAGTGAGATTCCTGTTTAGTCTTTGCATTTTATTTTGTTTTAAATTAAGTAAGAGTAAATGTCTGACAAGAAAAGATCAAAGGGAGGGAGAATTACCTTGAGTCTACCACTTTCATTTTTAAATCTGGTGTATAAATTTTCTGGTATTGTTGTCTAATTTCTTATCAGATTATAGAAGCAATTAAGAGTTGATCTTATTAAAAACGTATGAATCCTCTGAGAATGATGTCCCACTGCAATAGTGTTATTACATATGTAGTTATTCTACCAACCCTCTCCCGTCAGAAAGCAGCAATAGAAAGCTGAAAAAACGCAATTAAGCTATCCTACGTACAAGTAACGCGTCAGGTTTCCAGCCTTCAACCAGCAGCAACACCCCTCCAATCTATATTGTTTTGAACGCCTCTTCCTGTTGTTATCGCTCGAAAACAAGAAACCGGGCAAATAATTTAATTCCATTCACAGTTTGGTGCCTAATTACCGCGTGAGTAATTGAAACCCCGCAAACAATTAGACTGTCACTTGTCTTGGGCAGTAGGTGGCGGCGCCTTGTTGCCTGTTGTCGAGACGACGACGACAACAGCGACATGGACGCCCGCCGCCCCCTGCTGTCGTCGTTGCCGCCCCGGACACCGCCGCTCGTTCTGGATGTTAAATAATGATTGCACGCTGGAAGAACGCCTATAAGGTGCCGCCTCTGCTACTACGCACGCCGACAGCTGAAATCCTACGAAAGAAGCGATGAAGAGGAAAACACGCTTCTACTTTTATTACGATCGATAACTAATTGAAAGATTCAAATTTCTTACCATGCCTACAAATGTGTAAAAATATGTACGTTCTAAATATAGTGATGAATCCTGACTTTATTGTTAAAAAGATGCTTGGTTGTGTACATATTAGCGGTTGTAAAAAATCGCTACTCTCACAGGGCCAACGTGGATTATTTCACATATATTTTTCGCCAATACTGGACTGTTTCCCGATAATCATGACTAACGTGGATATCTCCAAAGTCAGATGACACTTTAGAAAGCATGTTACAATACGCATTTTCCTAAAGAGAAAAGTATCCATTTTAGATGCCTAATGAATTGATATAACATTTTTTTTTGCTTTTTTATAAGAGCGTTTTGATGAGAAAGAAAAAAATAGGTGGTTGTATTTAGAAATATTTTGAAATTATATATATATATAGGGGAATTTAGCTATAATTCTTTTTTATTTTATGAATTTTCATCAATATTACAATGTAATTTTTCTACATAATCCCCATTTAACTGAATACAATTTATCCCAACGATAAACTAATTTTTTAAACCGTCCTCAAAGAACTTTTTCGTGTCTCCGCAGTCCACCTATTTATGACACGTTTTACGTCAGTTAAAGACTGAAATCGAACACCCCGTAATGGTTTTTTCAAAACTGGGAACAGATGAAAACCACTCGGTGCGAGATCTGGTGAGTAATGCGGATACGAAAGCAATCCCATCCTAAATCATTCAAAACATCCTTCGTCTTTCTTGCAGTATGGGGTCTTGCATTATCCTGTTGCAACAACGGGCGCTTATGCAACTTTCCAGGATGTTTTCTGACAAGCGCCTGCCGCAGTCATCCAGATAATAAACTCCAATAATATTCTGCGTTAATTATAGTACCTTTCGGCACACAATCCTTAAAAATAATCCCTTCGCAATCCCAGAATACAGTAAGCATTACCTTTCCAACAGACGGAACTGCTCGCGCCTTAAGTGGAGGCCCTGCTTCCGGTTTACGCCATTCTTTGGATTGCCTTTTGGTCTCAGGATTGAAGTAAGAAATCCACGTTTCCGCAGTGGTTATTATCCGTTGCCAAAATTCATCACCATAACGGGCTAACAGCTCTTAAAGTCGACGACAGACCTATTGAGTTTCTGTTCTGGTCTCAACAGTCTCGGCACCTAGCAGGCTGAAACCTTGCCCAAGCAGTCATGTACGATGTCATGAACTTGTCGTGTACCTATTCCTAGGGGTACACTAATTTGACATTCGCCTGTTCTTTTTCAGTAGGCCCTCCACGGCAGTAATGTTTCTTTCGTTTACCGACGTACTCAGGCGACCATTGCGTGGATCGTCTTCTAATAATGTTGTACCAGTTCTAAAACGATCGTTCCACCGATATACACTACTTTTAGTTTCTACAGACTCACCAAACACTCCTTGCAGACGTTGAATAATTTCTTAAGTTTTCATACCCTTTTTCCACAAAAGAAAATTGAGATTTAACCGCGGCTTCCATTGTTACAAAAACAATGCTACGAAAACGAGTCTATATCAGTCGAACTCCTCTCTCGTATAAATAGTTTCGCATTTTATTGAAACTAGATTATCGAAGAATTTTGAAATAAATCTTGTTGTCGAAGCTTGTTTTCTCATTTTGTTTTCTAATATTTCAAATGGCAATCTTACTGTTTTCAATACCAACCAAAAATGTGTTTCGCTTCCATGCAGATGTTGTCAAAATTTTCAGGTACGGTATATCATAATGCTCAGGGCTTTGCTTAAGAAAAAAATTCAAACGGCTTATAAAGTCCATACAACTAAAATTGAGGATAAGTGATCCTTAGAAATGTTGGGGTTTCATTAGGTACAGAAATGATACCTGGTTCATTGCACTGGAATGATGCTACTTTTGAGAATTCGCTGAGACGGACGACGTGAATCATATTTCAAATGCTTCATTTCACAATATTCATTTATTACAGATTCGGAGATTCAACTTAAAAAACTAAAGAACGAAATGATATCCGGTTAAGATGGAGTTGGTAACTTCCTACTGTGGGATTGCAGCCATTAGCAACTATCTTCAATCTTGCACTAACAACTGTTGACCTTTCTACAATATGGAAAATGTCTAAGAAGTATCTGATCCTTAAGCCTGATTCAACTTCAGATATTGTTACCTACCATAGGTCTCCATCAATACATAACATTTTTGGTAAAATATTTGAAATGGTTTTGTACTAATATATATCCTCATGTAAAACCTACATCGCAAAATCCTCAAATATATAACTTTGAGGATTTATCTAATGCATGGTTTTGATCACAACGTTCTTTTGTAACAGTTTAATACAGAATTATTACATCTGCCACGCAAACTCAAATTGAACAAAACTTGCACAACCCTTGTGGATAACAATACTGATTGTACTTATCTGTTATCCCATTTTAAGTTAGAGGTTTTTGTCTCTGAATATTTTTTATTTGAAAACTTTTTCTCTAAAATAATCAGGAAAGGGATTGTCTTTCCTCCACCCACTAGGTGGGTTTTATTATCATTATTATTACTATTATTAATAATAACACAGATTGTCTGCTTTTATAATAATACTAACATTAATATTTAGTTAAGATTTGAGAGCAAAAAATTGATGAATGTCACCTTGTATCTATAGGCACTAAATAGTTTGCTTTATTTATAAAAAGAAGACAGTTAAGCCAACAAGAGTATTTACCATTAAAAGTACATAGCTTACTCCTGTTCTCCAGTTACTCAACCGAATCCCTAATTACCAATTACTTTTAATTTACCACGTTGCAATATAAAGTTTTAATCTGCAGAAAATTATGACTTAATTTCTTTAAAAATGTAAGTTTCCTCGAAACGAGGATATTGAAAAACTTTTTACTACTTTTAGCTTTACGTAGGTACACATTTCGAAGCTTCTTAATCCAGAAATCTACGCCAGAATGATTAATTCTGACTTAATTTGTCCTCCCATCGAAGATTAATTCTTCATGAGTGTAATTACAATAACTAAACAATTCAGTTTTTGTGTTTAATTGATAAGTTGTGCATACCAATAAAAAATTTGTTTAAGATTTTTTATATACGCTTTAAAGCCTTTATTTAGTAAGGCATAACGTATTCCATGATTTTGTTGCAATGACCCCTCGAGGTAAAGCGTACTTTATTCGCCAATATGCGAATTGTGCACTCTCACGATCTAAATCTAGCAGAACATGTGTGGGATATGTTGAAAACAGCATTAAAACACTACAATCCTCGACCAATAATAGATTTACTCAAAACATGGCACGTTTTTCTGCAGTAACAAATATAAAAATATACTGAAAGTTGCTTAAAAATTCCGCAATTGGACTAACAAAGGGATACAGGCCTCTCAGCGATTTAAGTGGAACTTGTGGGTATACGCCATCGTATACAGAAAAAGAAAACACCTCACTGGCTGGCTGGGCACAAGATATCTTAAATCTTGTAGATAATGAATTAGACCTCGTCTACTAAGAAGGGACGATTCCGAACCAAGAAGTTCAAAGAATTATGGAAACATGTAGATAATACATAGATATGTACTACGCAATTTTTCCTTTCTGTAGAAAAACACTCTGAGCGAGTGAAAAGAATTTTTGAAGATTGGAAATCTTCCATTCTCTCTATGGATAACTTGTTAACGGTAAGAGATAGAAAAAAGTTTTAAGACGAAAACTGTTAGCCTGAATGAGTTTTATTAACCAAGCAAGAACAGAAACTTAGATATCTCAACATTTCTACATATATTTTTTCAACGGGTAAACACGCTTGGGATTAATAATAGGTAATAAGGATTGGTTGATTGTTGGTTGATTTAATTGTAAAAATTAACAAAAAATTGATAACTTATTTTGCATTAGAGCTTACAATAATATACCAGCAGCGTCCTGTCAATTTTATTATACATTAAAATACCTACCAATATGAAATTTTTTATCAATGGATTATTCTACCTAGTGATGAAATTCCCCAAAGAAATTTTGAAAATAAAGGAATTTGTTACACCATGCACATCGCACGAGACGGGATAGCTATTACATATGGAACAACAAAGAAAATGCACAAAATCTTGTTGTGCCAAAGCAGTCTTTGGTCAACGTGTCCGTTTACAAACCTAGCGTAAGCAAATAAGTTGTGATATTTTGGCGCCGAAAGTCGATTTTGAAGAATCCAAGAACAAAGTGCTGCGAGCTCCCACATTTGGCAGATACACATCGGTTAACCATTGCTGAAATAATTCTTCTGTTAATTTTCCAGATGTGGATGCTGTTAAATGAACATTCCACGTCGAAATATATACTGTGATACATGCGGACCGAAATTACCGGTTTACTCTTTAAGGACAATGAATAGAGGTGAGAGCTGTTTTTCGAGCTGATATTGTTGAGTGTATGGTATAACTATGTGTAATTGGGAATATAGACTGCGCAACAGCTGTAATAGTTTTTATTCCTTGCACAGCTAAAGAGCGGCCAGAATATAGCTCTAAATTAAAACCATTCTCATGGGCACCTAATGTATTATATATTGGGACCTGTCCTATATGATCTTTTACACTATTAACGAAAGCTGTGGCAATTTCCCTCAATTGCTTGAGGTCTGTACCATATGATCGGGTAATAAATTTATTTATTCTTCAAACTATTTTGTGAACTTTCTTCAAATTCTAAACCCAGTGTCGTGATGCTTTAAAATTCTCTACACTAATGTTTGTGTTAGCTTGCAGTGTCTATCGCTGAACGTCCAAATCATGCATAATGGTACCTGAATCAACACTGTCTACAAATTCATCAGAAAATTTTAGCAATTTTTCTCGTCGCATACCACCTTTTCTTTTACTGCTTCTCACCTAAAAAAAAATTAAAAAGTGATAAAACGATAAAGTAATAAAAGTAGGAACAAATCGTTGCTATGTCACATTGTTACTTCATTATGTACCTGTACAATTGCTGCATAGATGAAACTTTGGAAAACTATTACTGGACGGTATTCAGCGCAAGTCGTCTTTTCTTCTCACTTTTCCAATACGTAACGGTGTTGGTTTTGTGTTCTAAAGTTACAATACTTCCTTGTTCTGGCATATATTCTTCTTCTTCAGCTTCTATTGCTTCCAATGTTGCTTCCCATGTGGGCGTATATAGCCCATCTGCAAATTCTATGGAATGTGATCTCTGCGGTAGCAAAAATTTTAGGGTTGTATTAGTTTTCTATGAATACGATGTTTATTTATGAGCATCAAGAAGGATATCTTTTATTATATTGTGCAATTCAATATCGTTGATATTCGTACATCTCTCATGATTACTACTGACAACTTCGAACGTTTCCATCAACAAATGAATTACATTTATAATATTTATCATTTTCAACACTACAGGTCTACTATACAACCAACCAATTCGCCAAATTCATCTCAAGTGTAATGAACTCTATATATACTTTCTTATCTCATTCACTTCATCTTTTTTCCAAAAACTTGTTTACTGTTTACCCGTTGGTGCTTCCATGGATCAATCTAATCTAATAAAACCAATACAGTAAATGTAATTAAAACAAACTTTACATTACTACAAAACAGGTTGCATTTTCACTGGATTCGAAAATTATTAAGCTTGACATTATTTAACTCTAACTTTTTTTTTTGGCTGCTTAATAAAACTCATTCAAACAAACAATTTTTGTCTTAAAACTTTTTCTCTTCCTCTTACCGCATAGGCAGAATGGAAAGTTTATAATTTTCACAAATTCATTTCACGCACTCAGAGTGCTAGAGTGCTTTTTCGCAAAAAAGAAATTGCGTACTGCATACCTATATGTTCCTAAATTTTTATTATTTTTTGAATTTCCGTGTTAGGGATCGTCCCTTGTAAAAACCACAAAACTTCTACAATTAGTGCTCACAATTCCTGCTACAACTGTAAGTAATAAAAGTTTGGCTATAAGAGTTTGGCTACACTTAAGCGTATTAAAAGCTACCTGGAGAATTCTATAACAATTGACTGACTACCAAACTTTCAAATGTGTCGTTTGTAAGTAGAGATGATAAAGGCAGTTGAAATAATTTTTTTTTGCGGCAACTAGACAGACCCGTGTTTTGTCGACTCTCGGGGAAACCAGTAGGCAACACGAACCCTTTCTTATGAGGCGAATAGATACGAGTCTGTCTAGATCCTGCAAGAAAGTAATAATTTCGACTGCCCTGGTCATCTCTATTTATAAGTGAGCGATTTATCTGAGATAACAATACAACCTCAGCGATCTTTATTAGCGAATGCAAACCGATTTCAGGAAATAAAAATTACTTTGTTAGAAGTCTATAGCATTTTTTTTTTGAGTTCAGTTTTCTATATCTCATTATATTTCAGTCGCACATGTGTGTACAACATACATTACAATTGGTTTCGAAATTCCGGGAATATATATTGATATGCTTTCTAAAATGAAATATCAAGCTAGAACATAATCTTAAGTCCTGTTTATGACTTTCGACCTTAATTTACTTTCAGTAAAGTACGGGGTGTTAGTGTTTCCTTTGAAATTCCTGGTGTCTTCCTTTTTAGCTAATATTCCGTATCCTTTTTTATAAAGACGTTTTTCTTAACCTCTTGAATTTATTTCTTTACTTATTTCCTTTGTTTTTAATTATTCTTGTTACATATGCCAATCCAAAGACTTGATGCTTTTGTGTTTACTCTCATTTCCGATGTTGTAGATAACATTGTGAATTTTGACTAGATTCCATATAATTTGCGTAATGTATGAATTTGCATGTTTTTTCCAAAAAATAAATTAGTGAAAATAATTTGTGACTTGTACATCCCATAAAGAATAGTCTTTCTCAAGGAATAAAAAATTAATAGTATAGATTATCAAAATGCCAGAATTCGAATGATTAGGAATAATTCGAATTCTGCAAATATTAAAATCAATTTTAATAATTGAAATTAAAATAGTAAAAATGAACCGAGGTGCGAGTGTATGCACTTCACCATAATATTCCACGACGTTGTACATATGTATAACCATTCCTAGAACAAATAAATGTCTGAGAAGTATGTCTATTAGAACTTCAGTAGAGCTTTCATGTATTGTGGAACATGTAATATATAAGTTAAAATAACAAGTCTGTTATACAATGTTCTTTAATCCATATGCGGCGAACGCATTCCAAGTGAAAACAAATTGAGTTGCGAAAGCAATCCTTGAAATTGTACGGGACATGCAGTGGAGAAAATAAAATATCGCCAAGGTATCATTGTCTCACCACGATGTCCATCAAATATGAATCGTAAACCGCAAAGGTTTTATTAAAAGGAATTATAGCGTAATTTAAGGGAACTTAGTATATTCCGCAAGTTAGTTTATCTCTTTGGTTTATTACCATCCATTCATGGAGTCGTCTACAAACGAAGCTAATCAAACAAATAGCAGGTTACAAACGCACCGCTATAATTTATACTTCGCCGACTTTGTGCGGAGGAACGAATTCGATGTCACACATTTATACTCGTTTTATAAACATATAAGTAATAATTAGCGCCCGAACGCAAACCAATCATTTAGAAATTATAGGCGGTTGCTTCATACCAATGCGCGTAATTAATTACACCAAATTACGCTCCATTTTGTTGATCACAAATACACCTATTGTTTGCTATTTCAATTATACACTGGGCACATAATCACTAAATAGAGATAATAATAAATTTACTTTTTAGCTAATTAGTATACGTAATGCGTAATTTTCCATTGAAAATGGTTCTGTAGTGACAAGAGATCACGAACCGAGGAAACCGGAAACTTTTCAATTTAGTTCTTTATTCATATAAACACAAGTGAACGAACTTGCGTATGCGTTAAAGCCAGTGTGACATGATCAATTATTTAATTAATATCCATTTTTTTACGCGTTTTGATGTAGGTATGTGAATACTTATTTATGCAGCAAGTCAATAAAGTGATTCTTTACCAAACGAGTCTGAGATTAGGAGACGAGCGAGGCGAGTTCGTTAAAGACAGTTTACTGATGTGGCGCATACAAAATTTTATCGCCAACCGTAAACCAGTTTGGCCTGCACCTAGTGATTTTCGTTTTATTGAGCACAGATTCTTCATCGTAGTACTCTGTAGTGGTGTTGCTTTTCCTCCTTCGTGATGTTTTAAATTTTCCTTACTCCCGCCTGCATTGGCAAAGAGAATGGTGGATGGAAAAATGCAGATAGTTGGCAATTTTGCTTGGTAAACTAAAATGAGTGGATTCCAACTGGCTGGATTGTGTATTTGCCATTTCTAATAGTTAAGAAAAATCGGTCGTGGGGCGTCTCCTAATGACGCAGAGCTAAATATTTGTTAAATAATTCTATGGATTTGACTTTTTCTTCAAACTCTATAGTAGTCGCAAATAATCGAGGCCTGTTGGTGTTTGTTTTAGTTATATGAACAACCAGAATTGATCCTTTGTACTCTACATCACTTACTTTAAAATGCAAAAGTTCATCACGTAAAGCTCCAGCAATGCCAAATACAACAAAAATCTAAATTGGTTTTTAAAAGTTTACATAAATTGCCTTCATCATCAAATAGATTTCATTTGATACATTTCGTAAACATTTAAGTATTTCTTCTTGTGAAAAAGTTTTGGCCTTTTCTGGAATACGATTTCTTCCATTTTGCTTTGAAAAAGTCGTATGTTTCTTACATTTACTAGTATCACCATCAGGGTTACTTTCACCATGGAATAATAGGACCACATTGAAGAAGGCGAATACTCCTACGATAAATCAGAAAAATACGGCAATAAAACGTTTTGAGTATATTTTTTGTTCCGTGTTTCCAGCACCGCTTCATACTAGCGATTGTATTCTTCGACTTATCCGATTATTTTCTATAATTGCTGTAATTATACAGCTTTTCATCCTAACTTTTAATATAGAAGATTGTGGGAACTGCGTATATTTTGTACAATGCGGAAAGAAATTAAATTATCTACCTCGATTCGCACCTATTAAATGGTGCCCAATGATACCACACATTTGTGCCAAGGTGGCCCTGTCTTTGAATTTCTCAGGTTACAAGGATTTTCAGTAGGCCAATAATGGGTATTTCTTCTATTTGGTCCGTCGCTAATAGAGTGACTCTCGTCTATACATAATACGTGATTATATAAATTTGGATAATCATTTAAGACGACTAAGAACTGAAAAATAAAATTTTGTCGCCGTTCAATATTGAGACATCGGCGACGGCAAACTTAGACTAAAGAAATGATTAGCAGAATAACTACTTATTCAGTAGTGCTTATACACACTAATAACGCAAAATATGTACTTCCCATGTTCAGATCCTTATCTTGAAACTTTTGAAAGCTCACTAGACATGACAAACAATAATTATTCTAGGTATGGTATAAGCAAACAGACACTTAATAAACATTTTACTATGATGTTTTACGTAGGAAAAATTGATAAAAATTCGAAATTTATGCTCTTTGGAAATTATTTGGATGAAAGTGAGGGTCGTGGAATTCGGGAGTGCCTCTAAAACACTCTCTCGGCAATTTAGATTTTTATGTGAATTGGTAAATGAAATTTTAGAGGAATTATAGAAACTTAAATGAAAACTAACCTCATTTTGAGTTCCATTTCATAAACGGTATCCCTATTTGTTCCCTTTTGAGATTGATGCAATTGGAGTTTAATTTCGTTGGTGATTGTTTTATTTCTACAACCACCTTTGATGATCTTTGCTGTTTAAAAAATATATTGACAAACGGAAATTTATTTTTGATGTAGTTGAGATTCTATGCTTTCCCCACTACCGTTATTTGTTGGACTTATATTATCCTTCTACCAACCATGCTCTAAAGATAATAGGCCAGAAAAAGGAATTTTCTTTTAGAAATCGAGCTGGACAAACTGAAGTTATTAGACGAGATATGGGAATGGCGCTGCTGACAGGTAACTTCTTAGTGAGTTGTAGCATTACAATACTTTCATATTGTTGCTTACATAAGATATTAAACAAACAAAAACTTCTTTCTTTCTTCGTTTCTAACCAAAGACATTATTAACCTCTTCTATAAACTGTTATTCATTTTTTTTTCACCTTGTTTATGTGTACACTTAATAGACATAACCCGCACAACTGACTTTCTTCCAGCTTCTTAGCCAGTCAAGTTTTCATTCTCCCTAAGGTGCTGAACGAACGCTCTACAAAGCATGTTACTGGTAGAATTGCTAGAAAATGGGTTTCTTATAGCAGGAAAACACATTCATTTGAAATTATTTATAATTAATTAATAAACTCCAGAAATTCTGATATTTTTCTATCTTCCCAAATGTTCGCCCACGTTAAATATTCTGCATCCAAATTTTCGATATTGTACATCTATGCAATTTTTTAACGAAACAGTACTCTTCATTTTCTTGATGTTAGACTGATATAAATAAGCTACGGAAAGTGCGATACTTGTATGTTACAAGCGAATCCGGGTAGGGATTGAAAATACTTACTAAAATATTGTCCGATCGTCTTTGGCACAGTGTTCACTGCATATGTCTGACGTCCTGTGACCCTTTGTACTTTATCATTTGTAATTTATGTATCAAATTCCGCTCCTAACATTGCGGTCTCTTAAAAGGTACTTGCAAAGATCATTTTTTAATTATCTGGATCTTTCTTAAACGCAAAAATTAAATATTCAGACAACAGATGTTTTTGTACGTCCAGCAAATCGCTACTGGTTCTACTTTTAAGACAAGTCAAAAATTGGGGGGTTGAACTGGAACAATATAACCGATTCCAGTCACAGTAGAGCATCCATTAACATCCAGGCCACAATTCTTGGCGAATGTTAGAATAGCTTCAGATCCATGTATTTGAAGGCCGTAAACCCTAAAAACCCTTCTTTGACTATTTTGTTTTTAGCGATAACCTTACCGCTAAGGAAGGTTGTCCTACTCCGTTGATATCACCAGTTTCATCGTTGCCACTAATATTTGAACCTCAATTGATCGTCAAGTAATTTATCTCTACTTTAAAATGTAAATTTAAGTAAATCTTCAGTCTTTTCTGTGAGAATTTTTTCCACGAAGCGAAATATGATTTAGTTGTTCGCTAGAGATGGTTGACTTCTCTGTTGTAATTTATTTGAAACTAATTGCTTTTGCAGTAGAATTTTTGTGCCATTCTGGTTGCGTGTTTTCTAGCATATTCGTGTAAGTCTTTACGTTTATTAAATTATTTAATCATTAATACACCTAACAGGTTTACAGGTTTAAATAGTATAATTTTAATTCCTTGAAATGCTCCATTCAGTCATACTGTTCCAACCACTTCTGTTTGAAGTGGTTGGAACAGTACAACGAACGACGCGATTCAGCGGAACGGAACGGTTATGGATCAGCAAAGCGGAACGGTTATGGATCAGCAAAGCGGAACGGTTATGGATCAGCAAAGCGGGACGGTTATGGATCAGCAAAGCGAAACAGAAATGGGATATATAACGAGGAGCAAGAGACAACAACACCCGTCTTTAGAAATCTTCTGAAGAAGCTGACAGGATAGTCAGCGAAGCGTCAAGTAAAGTATTAACTACGCGACATCATCCGAAAGACATTTCTACAACGGGTACATTAGTTTGACCAACATATTTCTCAAAATCCAAATCATATATTTCTTTATATTCGATAATATTTTGAAGAAAACTGACGCAAATCAATTGAAATTTGTCCTGTTGATGCTCTGGAGTACCTCAAGGGTCGTCGTTGATCTCGAACCTATTCTTATTACGCGTGAGTGATGTGTCGAAGAGAGTTGTAGTTCATCTCGCTGTTTTTGCTGACAATACTGCAGTTTGTGTAAGCAACCGCTATGAGGTAATAATTGACCTGGTGTACCACCGCTAATTCACATCTGCAGCGATTGGAATCCTACCAAAGCATAGTTCTGTGGTAGGATTCCAAGTTGGCTGTCAACGCCCCGTAATATATACCGGGTGCGCACATAAAAGAAGATATTGGCATCCCCAGTGTGATCGGGTACTTCAAGGAGGCACCTCAGAGGTCACTGATTTGTGGAAGTGCTCCTAAAAATCTGCTTATTGGAGTTGTTGTCGAACCACCAACTTACAATATTGCTGATAGCACGAAGAAGCTGAGAGCTTACAAACCGCGGTCTAACTGCAATACCAGGTTGAAGATCATAGTTATATTTGCGTAAACTTCTCCAAAAACACCATTTACCGCAAAATTCGATTAACAACACTAATGTAAGTCAGCAAGTTGAGTCATGTATGTATAATGTGGAAACAAATATATCGATCGGGTACGTATAGGCAATTGCCTTACTGTTAATCTGTTTCGCTCGAACAAAAAATAAGAGTGACGTCTGCACTAAGAAAATATATTTTCCAACGCTTAGTAAGCAAGTATCCCTCTCAGAAATTAGTAAAAACATTGGATCAAATAATCTCTCTTAATGATACCGGATCGTTTCTAGCCAGAGATACATGTTCGCCAGGAATAATCTCGAATTGACTACCCACAGCACTGTACAGTAATTATTCGCTCTTGGTTTCCTCATTATATTCCAGCAAAAACGTGATATAAATTATAAAAACGTAATACGTTAAAACTGCCACTTCAAAATCATATTCTTTCTGCTATTACATCAAAGAAGAGCAATGTGAGTAAAGCTAATAATTTTCTAAACTTCATTATCGTAATACCTCATTTCGTAGCTTTATGAACACGTTTATTTTTACTGCAATTCTTTTCGCCTGCACCTTATACTGCCACTAATCTTCAAGATTTACCACAGATTAACATTTCTCCTATTTTTCCTACGGCACTCAAAGAAGAAGACAGTATAATTTCTAAATGTTCTACCTCTACCTTATATTTGTAACGGTAAAGTCTTTACCGCATGAAAGATTGTTCGCATGCTTACACAATTTGATTAAAGCTATAATTAATTCAAGAATACAAGAATAAATAAGGGAAAAATAAAGAAAGCTTTTACAATTATGTTTTTATTTAGTTTCATTAACCTTCTGACTGTGAGTCGAATCGTCATCCAGGTAAGGTTGGTTGTGTTTCCAAATTTTTAATACCCTTTTTATTTATTTACTTATGTATTTATTTATTTATTCCTTTATTTATTTGTTCAAAAATATACCAATAGGATTCAAATGTCCCAATAACAGGCGAACATGTATGCTATAATAATAATAAGAAAAATAATATTATTTTCTAGGATACAACACACACACATGTACAAGCAATGCAGTTATCACACTTTATAAATTGAAGATTAACGATAATTAAATATCCAACAGAAAACTACCACAATCTTAGTGAAATAACGAAGGCGAATTTCCGACATTTCTAAGTAATGTAGGAAACTTAATCATTGATACTCAATATACAAACGCAATATTTTGGGCAAAGGAAAATTTAGGCTGCAAGTGGTATTTCGTTTGGTCAAAAAGTGAACTTCTAATACTTACCGGTGCATTTTGGCCACTATCAAAAAGCAAAATTGGACAACCTATGCGACCATTCAAAATTTTGTATACTACTAACGAAGTAGGTTGCAATTTTCTAAACTAAGTAAGTAATTGTTTGGGGATTTTTTTTTCAAACTTCCTCTATACAAATTAGCACGGACCCCAAACAGTCGGCGCATAATTTAGCTTACTTCTTACGAAATCGAAGTAAATGCTCTCGATACTAACAACGTTAATAAATACTTTTATGCTGCGAAAGATAAACACCAACGCGCGATAACATTTCAGGGCGAGAGATTCAATATGAGCTCCACGCGTTAATTTATGCTCAAATATAATGCCCAAATCAGATATGTTGATAACAGAACGAAACGTCTGACGACTTATCGATAGCGATAATTAAATTGTTGTCAGAACAATAACCAAATAGAAGAAATATTAATATCATTGATAAAGATTAAGAGGAGTAATGACATGTGAATCTTGAGGCATTCCAAATGGAGCCGAGTACAGAGTAGATTTAAAATTACTCACAGCCTACGAGTTAAATAAGAATCAACCCAACGCAAAAGACACCCTTGTCTATACAGTCATGAATGTAATGCGAGTATATGATCAGATTAGTCAAGACTGAAAAGCAATTGAAAAATCCTTGCTCTCCGATCACCAAATTCCTCACACATGAAAATAAGTGGTCAGGCACAATCAATTAAAGGCGGCACAGAAAGTCGAAATTAGTCGATATTTTTTAACTAATGTGTAGCTTCCTGACTCAAAAGAGTAATTTGTGCTAACTTCCAAAACTCGTGGAATGCTCCGCTATAAAGCCTTTGATTAAAAAATAGTGTAAGAGATAAAAGTAAAGAAGATATGTTGTCATGGCCGGGTGCCCTATTATTTATCTAATAAGCCAATTTGTGGGAGGGGATGTGCAACTCAGTAACACCATTGTCAAGAAAAGCTAAACGGTTGAAGTAAATGTCATTGATGATGGCATCCACGGGTATCACATATATCATATATAATTTCGAAATACCGCAGAAAGGTTACAAATTGATTGAACATCACATCAGCACTAACAGTCAAGATGTTAAAGCCCATAATTGTTTTTTTTTCTTTCTATATAGAAATTTTCGACATTGCTTAACTTGTTTAACTGGGCCCGCTGTAAAGTAATATATTGTTGAAGTCCGTTTTCTTAGTAAAGGAAAAGTTTGATAATCTGAACGATTGTTGGTCCTACATTTTTTATAATATTTATTTCTTCTATTGAAAACTTCAACCGGAAACCACCTGGCAGATGTTTTGCTAAAGCTTGATGCAAACAATTATAAAAAATTGAAACATTCCGATTTACATTTGTATTACTTAAAAGGTGATTTCAATTTAAATTAAAATTTATTGCATCAAAGTCAGCGACTTTAAAATTTAATTCAATATATGCATTTTTAGATCCTACTAGTTTTACTATGATATTGAACATCATAGGAAGACTAGGATAATGAACATCCTCAGGAATAAAGACCACAGTTGGTATTTCCTTCAGAATACCTGACGCCCATTCTCTATGTGTCTCATGTTTTTCTAGATTTAGTCTGAAATTGTCGCAGATCTATCTCTCCCCGTGATAACTCTACTCAGGGTAATCACGCGATCGGCCCAAATGCTACTATCTAATCTAAATATATTTAAATCCCATGAAATCCAAAGAAAATCAATTTAAAAAAATTATATTGCTTTTTTCTATATTATATTATATAGCTTATTGCTATATTATTTTCTAAAAAAATTGATTTTTTTAGAAAATAATACTACCGTTTGTGGAATTCGGGGGAGTTCCTAGACTCATTCGGTAATTTAAATTCAAATAAATATGAAATTTGCGACATACTTGCAACTTAGCTACTTAGTTCATAGATGGCACTTGATGTATTAATATTTAAACAAATCTTAAAATTTATAGAAATAATTATTTTTGTCTGTATTACTCTTTGTAATTAACCTGCTTTGGGGGCACGTGTATTTTGTGCATAATCGGGGTATAAAATGCAATTTCCTTTTAACTAACAATAAATCTCGTAAAAACATAAGCAACTACATAATTTGTCAATTTATAACGATTTTTTTGTCTATTTAATTTTATTTATGTTTTATATTATCTGGGTTAATAATAATAATAATTATTCTCTTTCCAGCAAGGCATTGTAGATCTGTGTAGAGGCTAAAACACCAAGAAAGGTTATTGAATTATGCGTAACAATTGTTGTTAAATTATAAACCAATTTTTTCAGTTAATAATTTTTTAATTAATACATACTTAAAAAAGATGAAATAAAAGAATTCGTGGAAGAATCTTGAACCTTTATTATCATATTTAGGGAATCAACCGAATCATAGATAAAGCACTTCACCTATAATATTGGTTCTAATGTAAATGCATTCAATAAATTAAATAACCGAAACCAATTCTCTTACCCGAAAATAAATAAATATTAATTAAAATAATGTTTTAAAATGGGGGTTCCATTATATTTGGAAATAAGTTTTATTGAAATGGAAAAACTCACATCCATTGTTTATCTCTTTAGACAGTAATTAAGCTATTAAAAACGATCCTGAAAGTGTAATGGTCAAGTTCGGGAAGTGAAATCGAACAAGTATGAAAAGAAGAGAAACATGCGGAAGTGAAATAAGAAAATGTAACCACCGAGTTCTTTGCGCTTGTGAAAGTGTTCCGACATAAAACCAAAATTTGTATTTCTTTCCCAAGTCCCCTTGAGGACT
>LR737384.1:15754486-15818804 GCA_902655005.2 Marronus borbonicus | reverse complement strand
TATTTCAGTTTGAATGTCATTATTTTGGTAAAGGAGTGATTGTAATATGAAATTTAATGAGTGTTAAAATCTGAAGAGGGAACTAGGATGTTCCCATATAAATTCTGTTTATATGTTCCGTACCGGTACCCCATGTATTTTTAAACCACCACACTTGACTACAACTTCATATTAATGGTAGAATTCAATAGATGAACACCTATAAAATGGGAACATAGCCAAACACACGTTCCCTGGATGAATATTAAACTAAAAGTGAGAAATTAGTTAGCGTATCTTCATTCCTTTATTTAATTTTGATAATTTAATCTTCATTCCTTTATTTAATTTGGAATAGAAATTTGCATGTCATCCTGGGACGCAACTGAAAGACTGACTCTAAGCTATTCTATGATATTTAACACTACCAACAACAATAAAACTTACTAACAAACAAGATGATTATTTGACGACCGATATTTAATTTACGAAATTACAACTGAGATACGACTGAAATTATTAATGATTAATAAATTGTTGTAGGGAAATATTACATTAAATTGGAAGATTCAGGATGAGAAGAAATTGAACAGAAAATCAGTTATTCAACCTGCCACCAAGACGGTCGTTGGCTGGACTTAAATAGTAAGAGACAAAAGTAGTTGGAGCTACTGAGAAAGAGCTTGTAGGAAGTTTGATGTTGAACGTGGACGGAAATATTTGGCCAAACGTACAATAAGTGCCGCTAATGACTGTCTTCGATATAATGTAAATTGTAGCATTACAATATATTTATAAATGTTAAATTTATAATTTTAAACATAAGGATATACTTGAACATTTTATATCACTTCTACACCTTCTTAGAAAATATTCTTGATATTAAAGCACATGATTTTATAGATACTCACAAAGTGGAATACAAGACCCTCATTTACCCTTTATACATTTTCTTTTTATGTACACTAGAACAAGCTGCGGCAATATGCCATTATCGGCCAGAGTCTAGGTTACTTAGTAGACTAATATTTAAAAGAAAGAAGATGTTGTAGTATCTTGTTACTGCGTAAATAAATATTAAAATTTGTACGGAGTGAAAGGGGATTTCGTATTTCATATTTTATAAATAAACTGTTACAATTTGTAAGGTACACAGCCAATCTTATTTTCTTCTAGAGGGATGTATTCAATATGCTGGCTAGTACCAAAATGTGTAACTTCCATAATGCCTGGAAATTTTAAGCTTTACTGTACGTATACTATTAAGTATTATTTCAGCATTTTCAGTAATTCTAGTGGATTGAAGCTACAAAGATACCTTTCAATAAGTTTATACCTACACACAGATTTTTATAAAAACATGCCTGAGAAAATATTTTTGTATATTACTTTAAACTAAGAAATTACTTTGCTGAAAGAATTAGATCCAATTTAAATACAAAGGCGCAATTGAGGGCCAGCAAATAAATTATCTTAACAGCATGCTTACGAACTTATAATGAACGTAGATATGAGTTATTAGACAAAATAATTGCTGTGAAACACATACCAAATTTAAAGACAGTAATTGTGAAACCATCAACCCTAATATAAGAACAAATTATTTGGCGACTTGGATCCGGAAGTTATCCCAACTAATGAGAGCGGTCCCATTAACTATGATGATGATAATTTCATCGTCGTTGATAGTACTATGTAATATAGTAAACAGCTACGTGGTTTAGAAAAAAAATGAGAGCCTAGCGTAGGTAGCGATATGCTGCATTAAAGACACTGTGCAGCTAACAAAAATATCGAATGCAGACGTTTAGAATGCTGCATATAAACATAAAAAAAATAACTCTATTAAATCATTTCATCGTCTTTTTGTCGCTAGAAAAATACAGAAAAGGAGGCAGGCTTGGAGGTTTCTGACTGAAGGTATAATTTCAGAAACAAATATTCAAATTTACTATTTTTTATTTTAAATTTCTTACATTATTTATTTCTTATACATATATCTTTTTCTCCTTCACTTTCATCTTGATGAAGAAACCTTTTTATCCGTACATTTGCTATAGGAAATACTTAGTATGGCGAATTAAAAAACGTCTGCCTTGCAAAAATTATTTTTATGCTATTTATTATTTATAATTATTAAAACCACTAAGCATAGGTTGAAATGATTTTATATTTATTTTTTTAACAAATTTACAATATTACAGCTCTTTACTATAACACTAGAAGTAACGTTTCTTGCCTTTTATAACATAATTTATTAATCCAGCCTGTCTGACGATGAAATTATCTTTTATACCGTAATAACTAGAAGAATACAAATACTCAACAAATACTCTAAAACACAGTAGGAACAACATCTGCCACTTGCATGAACTTATTTTTGGAGTTGGGCTAATTTAATACAACAACAAAGCAGGCGTGATTATATTATTTACGGCACTATTTTTTTTACATTTTTCACGAGATCTCGTTCGATATTGCAGCAGTGCATTAAAGGCAAAAACTCAAATCTTTACTTTTATCAATTTCCACCAAACAATGAAATCATTTAAAAATTATTACCAGAAGCTCCCTAATTGTTTCATCTATGTTATGGCATTTAAAGATACACTCGCTACTTTTAAATACTAAACTGAAATATAGATTCTGTTTATCAAAATATAACAAGAGAAATACCAGTAAATGTTCCATATTTTTCGATTTAAAAAGGTAATTGTTAGCAACATTAAGTTCTGGATTTAAATAGATCTAAATTATGTTACCAGGAAAAGTTTAATTGCTCTATACAATTTGAACACAATCTACAACAAATATTTTAGCCGGATGTCTATTGATTGCTTTAGAGTTTTCTGATTAAAAGAACTTAGGTAAGCCATTTTTTGTTAGTGAGCACCGTAATGACGAATTGTACATTTTTGTATTGCTAGTGAACAATAATTGAAACGTTTGCCAGTTTGAAATTTCATAGTCTGTCTAGTCGCTGCTAATTTAGTAAAGCGCACGGAAAGTGGAAAGTTTAATGATAAAAACTTCCATCACTATGTTATAGATGGCTGAAATCAGGAAGAAAATTTTCTGGCGGTGTCAAAATCCAATATGGCGTCGCTAAGAAATAAGAAAGTTGATGATGATTTCTAGTGGGAGGAAGTGGCCTCGATAATGTGTTTTCAATTTTTCTCTATAGGGTCAGATATAGGTGTTCGAGGTAAATAAAGGAAATGAGTTTTACTAGTTTTTTTTTAATCTCGTTTTTTAATGCCGTTTGTCATAGTCCATTTTGTCTTCGGGCTAATACCAAACACAGGTTTTAGCAACTCTGTCAAATTTAAAACAATCTTTTATAGTCAATAACAGAGCCCTGCGGCCTTTATCTTTCATTATATAACGGGAAATATCTTAAAACATTAATTTTCGCAGAGAATTTTTCTTTGCGTATTAACAGAGGTTACTCCAGGTATGATTCTGAACATTTACAATAACGTCTCCGATTGATCAGCTTGAGCGATGTAGGATCACAAGAACTATTTTATTCTAAAATTTTAAGGTTCCTAAAATGTTTAGATCCTCTTTGAAGCTATGACACAAGTAGGACACAAGTGTGTGTGAAGTTTGCTCCGTGTGGGTGTCGCTGTGAAAAGTTTTACACTATAACGCGGCCTTGTTATCACTTTGAGAAACAGCGAACTTTGATTGCTTACTAGAGCGTAGTTAAGCTCTGGTATTTTGAGCTTTGGATACGACGTAAGTTTCACGGCTTTGGTATGGCGAATTCCGACATTGTGGTAGAACTCTAGTCAAGCATTAGGTGTGTACCATTGTTTTGCTATTCAAATTTTCGGCTTACGGTTATTTTCTACGCCCCTTAGTGGGCTACAGACAATGACAATGTAACGGAAAGCGTCCACTTGAGGATCCTAAGGTAGTTGAGGCCTTCTCGATTTAGGCTCGTACACCATCGTGAGGCTAATGCTACTTTCCGCTGGAGTACCCAACTAATTGAGGAAACGAAATCGTCAAGAGTGGTTACCCAGAGGATCAACTAAGTGTTTCCTCTCTTTTTGATTCGTCACGCGAGCTATCTTTAATTGCTTCGTTACTGAGTAATACACTTGGTTTTCTGTAATAATCGCCCTACAAATTTTATTTTAATTAATTATTTGAATCCTTTACGTATGAGGTGGACCGAGTTTACCTTCCTTTATTTGATAATTTTTTTAATTTCGATTCTATCGAATAATTTTGACGGTTTTCAATTTCAATTTTTAGTTGAATTTGAAGCTAATTTTGCACATCCCGCCATTAGAGAGTTCACACATCTAAATATTATTTTCGTGTACGAAACAAGGCGTGACAGACGCCTAACTTAGTATTTTCAAGACCTTTATCGAATTTAAAATCTGTTATTAGCATTTTATATATTTCTGTGAATATACAAGATCTTGAGAGGCAACCAGTATACGGCGTATGCTTAAATTTAATACCTGTGCCGTGATCAATTAGAACCTTTTATATTTATATATGTAAGCTTTAGGCGCCTGCTTTGTTTCTTCTGAAATTCATATATTTAAACAAAAGGACGTAGCTTATACCAAATAATTTAATTTAATTTTGTATAATAAAATTTGCCTTGGAATTGAGAGATTATTCAAGATTAATAAACCTCAATCAGTCTTTCGCTAATTTAGACTGTTCCTTTTTTTACCTCCCCTTTTATTATTCGTATTGTTTTTTCGTTTTTAATGAACATTGTTATTTGTTTATTCATTTTATGTATCTTTCCACCATTGGTGGCTTGCGGTTTTAGAAGTATCAGTGACAAACTGCTCAGGCAAAGCCATTATCTAACCCAAATCCTGAATCGAAGTATGTCATTGTTGGACTTAGACTTTGGATCCCACGACCAAGGAATACAGAAGGTGGCTCCTGCTACAGGAGCTGTTTTACGTTTTGAGTCTCAGACTAAAGTCACTTTAGTCGACGAAGACTTCCAGCTGAGCACTTAAAGATTTCTATGAGTTGAGTTTACGGTAGGTGCGGCTGATAATTTAAGAATGTCCCTGTACATATGTATTGGAAGATGTAGCAGCAGCTTTAATTTATTTAAGCAGTTAATGAGTACTTGATATAGTGGATTAAAGTAATGCTTTTTTGGATTGAGATTGTATAATGTTGTTGGTTAGATAATTGTTCATGATGTCTCTTGTCCTATACACATGTATATTTTTTATATACTTATTACATTCATGATTTTATTGTATTTATTGTATTGACAATGTCTATATTATTTTCCACTTAAGACAATAAACATTATTATTATTACTGTACCAAATGGTGAAAATAGGAATTCCCACAAAACAATAACCAAAAGGATGTAGTCATTAATTCTTGTTTTTAGATAAAGTAATTAATTTATGTCCAGTTTTGTTAATTTGGATACAACTGAAACCAATCTAATTATCTTTTTGTTGTTATTGAAAATTAAAAAAATCTGGATCGTGTTAATTATGCCAGAATTTCACATTTGCAGACAATTCTTATTGGGAATAAACCAGTTAGGAGACCAAGAAGTATCATTTTAAAATGGATCTATATTACGCTTAAATATTATTAGGGTTTTGGAGTTTAATTGTTATTTACTAAATAATTTTCAAAATTGTTAGAATATGCCTTAACTTTATAATCACTCACTCATTGATCTTCTTGCTATTAGTAGGGTGCCTTATGAACAAGTTTTAATGATTATTGCGAGGTAGGTCTAATTAGTACGTAATATTAATTACGAAATGTAAATAAATTATTCTTTATGCATTACACACATATTTCTTCAGTAATAAATTTCTTGCATAACTGTATAAACATTAATAAAAAGCCAGATTGATACGAATATTGCCATCTGATAACGAATGAAGAGTATGTACGGTAAATTCGATCAAAGCGGAAGAAATCAGTATTCAGTTACAAGGATCTATGCAGGTAGCTAGTATCCCGGTACAGAACCGGACTTCGTCTACTAGAAGGTTTACGCGTTCTCGAACAGAAGGCAGCACGATATCGCAGCACGGATTTAGAACAGCTGTTTAAGGAGGGGCAAAATTACAGATCAACACATTGAACTTCAGTCGCTGTGTAGTGTTGGTATGTGTATTTTTTCTTGTAAGAGTGTTGTGCGTGTGCAGTAACATTCTTCTTTCGAAAATCTCGTCAGCTATCGTTCACGATCGCCTCATAAGGTGAGATATGCAATTTTCACCCAATTTCGAGCGATGTTTATGTTATGAATTTAATAAAAACCATGTGGTTTCGCAGTACCGCATGTTCTATGTACTACGTACGATGCCGGCATAGTAATATCTCTCTTACCCTCTCCACGCACAACCCGTCTAGCCTTCTTCCCATCCTCGTCTGATTAATACAACTTTGAAAATGTTATATTTTAATAAGTTGGTTGAATATATTTATATGCAAATAAAACTTAATTATTAAATTATATTAATCTCTATATGTATAATAATAATCCTGAAAGCGCACTGTTATTCAACACAGCTTTCCAAGGACAACGTGTTAAATGTATTTTTTCCAAATCCATTCATATGTACCGTAAACATTTGTATTAAAAAGCATCTTCTTACGAAGTGGTTAACAAACCTTTGCTATCCTGCGTACATACCATAGAATGCACAAGATACTAGGGTACTTATTACATTTATCAATGCAGTCAAATTTAATACAAATTTTCATTTTTTCGAGTAATTTCAGAGTGATAAGCTGTTCCGTGATTAATAAATGTACGCAGCAATATCTAAAACCAAGTTTTGCATAATTCGCTTCACATTTGGAAATTCTTTAAAATTTACTTAATATTTGAGTACTCATTGAGAAACTGCTGAAGTTGCCCACGAGTTCAATGGACTACCCTCGATGTTGCGCAGTTGTTATTATGAATATTATTTTTATTCACATCGACTTTTAAGGTGGATTAAACGATAATAATAATAATTATTAAATAATAATTCCATAACTAAAAGTGGTTGAAATATACATAGCCACTATTGCTGATGTTTCTTAAACTACCAAAGATGTAATTTTTTCGCTAATCACAATGACGTTCAAAGAAATGCACATCACTTTTCAGGGCTAACGCTAATATTTTTTAAATCGAAGGCCCTGTATATTTTTCAATTATTCGATAAGAATAGCCCTAAAATCAAAAACAAAGGAGATACGATAAAATCTACATTGGACAGTTGAAACTGCAAAAACTTCTCTATTAAAGCAACTCTTCAGATATTCAAAACATAAAGAATATGTAATTTATTCCATCCAATAAATGGTGGTTATATAAATCTTTATATAACTTTTTTATTAATTGTATATTTTTTCACAAATCGATAGGGAGTGACATTTCAAAGAAATTACTCTTATGACAGACAAAAGAGATTTGATAAATTTTAAGATGAAAGTTTTAAAATTGGAATCAAAGCAAGTAAGCCTTGCTTTGTTGACACTTTCTTGCATGCAGTAGGAACTGCGAAAGAAGCAGTGTTACAGCGAAACATTTGCGAATAGGGTGCTAGTTGGTAAAACATACTTTCAACCGTTCCTCCGAAGATTTCTCAACAACTAGAACAACCTTAAAGCTAAGCTACCTAATAAAGGAGTGGTCATATGTGAGGAAGCGGAGTTAAGCCTTCTAGCCCACTTTGGGGCTAATACTACCAGTTCACTGGGACTACTCACGTAATTCCAAAAAAATACAGACGAGCTCAAACGCTTTTGTCAACTGATTTGGACCGGCGGATGACCTTCTCTGAGTCTCTTTTAGAAAATCTCGTAAATAGCAGTAATTGTAAATGCATTCTATGGAGTAATGGAGGGATCTTTTCAAACTCCGATATGTGCTATTTGAGAATCGTGCATTATTGGATTGGAGCATCGTAAATACCCTTTTTCCACTATCACGTGGTCCATAGCATCGAGTTAATTAGTATATTTGGTGCGAGAGCTACATTTGCAACTGAATTGTCGGTTCGTATTCTTATAGAGGCATTCTTACAGGAGAACGGTATAATCCAGTCTTAGGCAGTATGTTAGAATTTTTGGGCAATTTAAATCTGGAGGACTCTTTTAATAACTGAACCTTGTCTCCTGAAAAAGCATCTATGAGGTGTCTCATATAGTTTTGCAGTTTTATTTTATTTATAGCGCTAAAAACCCGTTGAGATATAATTGCCTGATTTTTTGCAATGATTAAGGGAAACCTTTGAACGGTTTGATATCTAACAACGTACATTTTGTGTTCACAGTTTTCATGATTTAAATCATTCTTAGACGCCAGATCGATTTCGTGCTCGTTATATTCTTCACAACGTCAATGAAGTACCTAGTACCAATCTAATCAAGACCTGGATACACAAATTTAATTTACTGTTTTTCGCATCCGAAAATAAGATGAAACTACAAGCTTTTAAAACTCAGTTAGTGCGAAAATTAAAAGTAACTGATTACCTTATATGATCCACGGTTGCCAACCAAATGTTGGAAAGATTTAATGACCACAGAATTTTCCTCTCTGATGAGGCACATTTTCATCTGCGTGGGTTACATCAGCAAACCTAATTGTCGTTATTGATCGTAAAAATATCTAGGAAGAAACATCGAACTCCATTATACGGCCTCAAAGTTATAGCAATATCCCCTAGAGCCACTACAGGCAAAAAAAAAGAGTAACACACAATCAGTTATTGTAAATTTTGGCAGATACGCCGCAATGCTTCGTGAATTTCTTGACCCTGCCCTCCAAGAATTTGACGATTTTAATAACTGACGAAGCTGGGGTTATTAGCCACACATCAAATACCTCATTACAAACCGTAAAAGAAAGGTTTCCGGATAAATTCATATCAAGAAGAGGCGACATCAACGGGCTACCAAAAAGCTTGGACTTGACTTCAAACAATTTTTTATGGGGTTATCTTAAGGATCAAGTTTACAATAATACCCCAGCAAATTTGACTCAACCTAAAAATCGTATTCAGGAAGAGATTTAAGTCATTGTTCCTGACTTAAACACAAGCGTAATGGAAAATCTAAGACATCTTTGGAAGAATGCCAGCAGCAAAATGGGAGACATCTAAATGATGTAATTTTCCATACATGAATTTCCAGTAAATGTAGTTTTAAATTCTAAGTAAAGTTAGGTGAGAAAACTAAAAATGATAGCCGAGCAAAATTAGAATGAAAAGTATAGAACTCGCAGAGAGTGCTCGAATATAACACAGATCAAGTAAGTGAACCGTGGTATAAAACATGCAAGCTTCATGCGGTAACGAGTTTACGTGTAATCTGCACATGTGAGAAACTAACAATACTTAGGTAGAAATATTTCAGAGTGGATGTAATGCGTACTCAAATGTCCCTTGAGTAAGATAATTGCCTTTAAAGAGGACTCTGAGGGGTCTGTGCTACTGGCGACCAAAAAACAGTATGAATAAATGAGGGTTCTTTTAACAGGACGATGTCTGTGCACAATTCTTTGTACACTGTAGAAGCTTTCTTCTTGCAAATTTAATAAGTGAAAGTTTCGTCGTATCTCTTTCGCTTTTTACTTCTTCTACTCTATAACGCAACGTTTCTCTTTCCTATTCATTTATAATTACACTTTTATGAGATCGCTTAGCTTTAAAAGTGTTCTCGTTATCGGGAAATTTTCGGCCTGTATGTAAAGGGAGTTTGATTGATTCTCCTTGCTGCTCTAGTTTGATTTATTCTGCTGATCATTTCCGTTACCAAGGATGTCAAATATTAATTTAAGAGAGTACTGGATTTATATTTTATATTTCAATGCGGAATAGTATTAAAAATAAAGAGAATAACGTATATATATTGCCGTAAAAATAAAACGTATTACGAAGAAATCCAATTAAATTGCAGCGAAATGTAATATTATCTGCACTACGATTATATAGCTAAATGATAAATGTCAAATACAAAATAGTTACTCAAAGGTACCGAATGTAGTAGAAAACAACATTATTGAGTTGATCCAGAAATAGCATCTGTTTAGAACGTAAATCGTTCAATATTCGCAATACCATAGAAGCTTTGTGGGCCTGTTATATCTATCATTAATATCTAGCTTTTGTTGTCATCTCTCAATAAACCGGTCTATGCTTCTACCAGACAATTCAGCAGAGTTCCGCTCGCAAAATATTTACTGGCCAAAGCACCTTTGTAACGAGTTTGTAAAGCGTTGCCTGTTAAAATGTTGTTTGGTGAGCACTATAAAAAGAATGATACAGAAACGAACTTAGGGAAGCTATACACTTGAGACTTAACAGGACAAACTTGAAACTTGAAGCCGTTATTACGCACATTAAGGGCTGGTCCATACGTACTTTGATTTCATTGGCAATTGTGTATAATAACCTTTCAAGACAAATTCGTTTTTGTGAGTTTCAACGATGAAGTAATAAATCTTATCAACTCAAAGATAACCATCATTGTGTCCCTATTCGAACTTTCATCTCACACTCGCAGACAAATCTTTCAGTAGTGCTTGAAGAAACAAAAGAACTGTGAACTCAAAACTATAATTGTTTATTGCTGTAGAACATTTTTATTATAAGAGTGGCAATATTTCCTAACGCTGTTATGCTAGATACAATTTAATATTGAAAAATTTCGCGATAATTATTTGTTAGTAACTCTTGCAGAGACTTGTTGGTTGTGAGGCCCCATATATCCCCGTATTGTTACAATAAACGTACCTACTCATTGAAAATTCATTAAATGTGCAAACCTTTTTTCTCAGAACGTGACAATATAGAATTAAAAGAAGCAGGTTATATCAAGTTGCTGATAATGCCATTGAATACATATATCTGTATAGAAATGATGAGTGACAAAAGGCAAGATATTCCAGCAAATAAACTCCGTTTCTACCTTTCTCCCGCATATTTTCCGTAATGCACAAGTCGAAAAATAATATCATAATTTATTATTAAACAAAACACATTTTGGGTGGAGGAGATGTTTATAAAAAGATTCTAGAACAATTTCTCTATTCGACGATGGAAATATATACAGGCTGTTCAATTTAAAACAATTCCAATAGCAAGAATCAAACATGGCAACGATTTCGATGGTCATCTCTAGTAGAAACTAGTTGAAAAAAATAGTTAGAGTAATTGTAAAATATATGAGACAAAAAGAAATGTATAAGACAAAGAGAAATACATTTTTGATATTTGTTTCGTTATCAGTTTCATTAAAATATTTAAGAATTATCTACAATATTGACCAACATTGGTAATATTTACAATCTTGTTGTTAATCTCAACAATCTTCTACTAAACAAGATTGATACTGCATTCGTCCGTACGTTGTATATGGGGACTGTTATTACATCTACGATTTCAACAGTAAAATTAAGTAAAAAACACTAACAATTGGTTTTCATCTCACTAACCCACAATCTAACAAAGAGTTTGTTAGATTAGGATCAATTGTTGTTCTTTTTTGCTTAATTATGAATCACTCATACAGAGTCACTATGAATTATTTAATTGTAATGTTATTAAACAACTATGCATCATGTGACACACATTATGATAGACATTATCGAAAATATAAAAATTGTTCGCATCTTATACAATACAATATGGTGTTAATTAATCCCGTAGACGTAATTTACTTATTAGTGTTAACACATCATTACTTCTAGACTGGGCCAACTACACTAATAATGAATGGCATTCTAGATAATTTAATGTCGAAACGTGTAAAAGAAGCATCTTTTCTAATGTAGACGGATGTTGAGCTGGAATTTTTGAACATGCTGAAAGATATCAGAAGTATTACTTTAGAATATAAACAAAATGCTGTACATTATCAAAGCGATGGAGAAAAACGTCCTCTATCATTGTGTTCGGTTCAACATCACTTCAAGAAAGTTAAATCATTATCCTAATGCCATAGATAGGAAGTGTCGTTAGCGCAAGGTGGTACTAAAGGAAAACTTTTCCAAGTTTTGCATTATGTACGTAAGAAATTCAATGAAGCCATGGAAACAGGAGGTATCGTACATATATGAATTTACGAAAATGGGCAACAGAAACTAAAGAACTCTCTTAACTAATGGTCTTTGAGGCATTACATAAACGATTATTACATTTCAAAGGAAGATATAAAAGGATACGCTATCGTTTGGTACTGATGCTAAGTAATTAGAAGAGGTTGCGTCTATTTTTGCTAATGAAGCGAAGCAATATATTGAAAGGCAACAAACATAGCGCAGCAAGTGGATTTTCTTCTTCGTGTACTTTAGCTCTACAGAACATCTAACAAATACAAGCAGTGACAATACTTCCAATAGTTTCCGCTTTAAGAAAAGTCGTGTCACCTTTATGTACTATAGGAAGGAACCAGGAGGCAAATTTGGTCTTCGTGTTCTACACAGTTCATGCTCTCTCCGTAATGGTGAAGAATCTAACTTCCGATAAATTGACCACAGACCTATTAACGCTTGTTCACAATAGAATTATTAATTGTGCTGATAATATGTCATCAGAGAGTTAAATGACTTAATACTGGATGCCTCTTGGAATTTTGAAAAGTGGACAATCTTGTTACGGTTTTGAAACCTCTTTCATATACCATACTGCTCAAGCCTCTAAGTAATTATGAGAGTGCGGGTGGAAGCATAACTGACGCCTCCATTCCTCTATAACAACAACTTTTCAGATATTTGAAAGAGGTATGAAAATGAATTTTTTTATAGAAATTATTATTTATCGAATTATTTCGCAACATCAAGAAATCGCCGCAAATTGAGAGAGCCTTATTCCTTATTATTGCCGTGCATACTACCTTTCCCCAGAGTTTCAATTTCCTTTGAATTTTTGTCGAATGTCCTATGCATATAACGAGTTAAGCAGATTTATAACTTGGCTATCAGTTCCACTCCGATTTGCAGAGGACGTATTTGTTAGTAAACGCACACGTGCTAATAAATATTTCGTCAGAAACTATATTATATGTTTCAATTAATAATTTCGATTTTCAATTCTAAAGCGAAGAACTAGTGTGGTCTAAATTTAGCGTGGGGCTGCGATAAACGCTGATGTACCCTGATGGATGCATTCGTAAGCTCAAAATGACAGGATTGCGCTTCAAAGGGATCTCCCGGATGTATTTTGTAATGAAATAATATATCACATTGTCAGTACGGAATAATAAATATTACAAGTACTACGCTTTACTTTTTCTTTTCTTAATATTAACGTGTTATCTATAGACGGTGATTTATTTGATATACCCACTCTACTGTACTGAAAATGAAAGCAATCTAAATGAAAATTAATTATACCTAAATATTAATTTAAATAGAGCGCTATTACTCTACGTTTTTACTATTTTGATTTGATTTCAATATACGACAGACGCGTAGGACATAACCATGATTTTATAGTAGATACGAGATCCATGAAATTACATAAATCAGTTGTCAGGAAAAGGTACTTCCAACGAAAAGCAAACAATAAATTTCTCTGAATTTATTGAAAACAAGTTTCGGTTTAAAATGGTTTGGCAGAATTATCGAAGAGAGGTTATCTAGAAATAAATCATGTTTAGAGCGCAGTTCGTTCAAGATAGTGCAATTGATTTGCATTTAGTAAATTTATTTCCCGACATAATTTCTTTGTGGCTTTATATGTTTAGTCTAACGATGTTTCAATTTTTTCAAATCATCCAAGTAATAGCATTTGTCGAACTCTGCAAAACACGCCTTTGCTTTTTTGACATCAACCACTTTCTGGTGAGCCGTTTTTTGAAGTTTGAAAAAAGAAAGAAGTCACAGCGGACTAAATTTAGCAAATATGATGGGTGGAGCACCAATTCCTACCACCTTTGTTGTCGCAATTATCAATGAGTGGACCAGAGCGTTATCATGACGGTAGAGAATCTTCTTCGCTAGGCGAGACCTTTTTCTCTTCAGTTCACCACCGGATCGGTCTAATATAATCAGCATAGTATTGTCCCGTAATTGTCCTCCCCTTCTCCAAATAATCAATTAAGATTTTGCTTGCGAATTCCAAAAAATCATCGCCATAACTTTTCCAACTGATGGAATGGTCGTCGCCTTCTTTGGAGCGCGTTTGCCGGGAAAAACCTATTTTGCTAACTAACCTCTGGTTGTATTGCGGGTATTGCGCTAACCGTGTCTAGACATTGCTTTGAAGTTACGCATCTCGCCGGTAAAGCTCTCATATCCAATTTTTCGTGAGAAATGCTTTCAACACGTTCATTTGAGATGTTTACCATATTAGCAATCTCTCTTCATCCGATGATCTGCTAGCACGATATCATGAGCTTTATTAATTACATCGCCTCAATCAAAGACGGATATTCAGTTATGCTTAAATTCACTAAATCAGTATTCATCGAAGGTACATGGTCTTTACAAAGTTCATACAAGTTCTCTTTGATTTCTGCAAACGTTTTGCCTCCCAAAAATTATTAATTCTCCATGATTTCACAAATACATAAACTTATTCGCTTTCAGCAGCTCTCAAAACAACGCTACTCGATGAACTAAAGAATAGTACTTACAGTCGGTAATTCATGCCATCCTAGTATTTATTTCATTTGATCCGGATAGGATCAATATAAATAAAAATAAAACTCACACGTAATACTTATTTTTTCAAATCGGTAAATAAACTAAATTAAAATTATGGAAATATTCTTTCAGTCGAGACCGTTTTAGTTTTTCCATAAAACTTAATATATTTGAGCTGTTTCTGATATGACTCGCTGCTAATGCGTTGTCCTATCTGAAAGGCGAGCGCTTATCGTCCTTACTTCTGGTCTTGTTTGGGTGGTGCAGATAATCCTTGTCAAACTACGAATCATTTTGTTTTTTAAATACGGCGTATTTGTTTGGGAAACTCGTAGTGAGTGCTAAATTGTTGTTTCTTTTAAAAATATACCAATGGGTTCCCATTGTTATATAGTCTGAAGGTAAATCGAATTGACCTTTTCTGTAAGATAGTACGTTGTTTACTTCTTTCGTCCTACCCCACTCTAACATGTACACGCTAACGCATACTATACCTGCAAAAGTGCCGTGGCACACACAGGTTAAAAATTAAATTAGAATTGCATGGAACGCCGAGTTAAGCTTTTTTCAAATGATTTCAATATCCTGATTCCAATCAAGATATCTGTCAATTGCTAAATCCAAAATCGCTGCGTGGGCATTGCTTTATCTCTTACTGGTATCGATGATTTGTGCAAGTGAAATTGGTTTGAATTGGATGAAGACCAATGGATTTTCGGTTCCCAGTATCTGGCGATTTATATCTCAATTGAGGGAAAACGTAGCCTCGTCTGAGATTATTATTTACAAAACGTTGATTGTTATTGCAAATTTTTAACGTTTCCACGCAAAATTGGTGCCTCCTACCAAATTCATCTTCAGCCAATTCATGAACAAGCTGAACCTTGTAAGGATTCCATTTCTCTTTTTTGAAAATTTTCATTACAGATGTAATATTAACAGAAATATTTTGATCAAGTACTAATTGTCTTGTTGAATATGGATCTTCCGATAGTGCTAGTAGTACATCTAATAGTTTGTCATCAGTGTTGCTGATTGTGGTTTGCCACACTTAGGAATATTTTTACAGTGCCCATTTGTTTGAATCGCCTGAAGGTTTTCCAAGCAGTAGGTCGTGAATTCGGATCTCTATCGCGATGAACGTTATTAAATAAGGAGCAAGCTTCTTCGCTTATCACCACAAGCCAACATACATAACAACATAATTCTTGCAGAGAACTGATAACTAACGCTGTTCAGATACTTTAATTGTTTACTGTATATATCCTAGTTTAGTGCAGCGTTCCTTATATATATATATATATATATATATCAATATGAAATTACTACAGTTATTGCAATAAGAGAAATAAATAGTTTGTTGTAGCAAGGTTTTTATTTTCAAAAAATAATAGAGCAGGGAAACCCCCCAAAGAAACGTACTATGCAGAACACTTTCTGTTGTTTATGTTTTCTGCCAATTGTAATTTGATTCAAAATTGTCATTTTTTGTTTCAGAGCCAAGTTGTTATATCCTAGTTTTAGGTTTTAAACGGCATTTTCTCGAAACATTTGCTATGTAACTACACGATATTTTTATTTTACCACAAAGGGAGCTTTCTATTATATCAAGCAGTTAAAAGAAAGTGGTAAGTTTCTTTAAGAAATAGGGGGTCGCCGTAACTAACAAAAAATAAAATGTTTTACACCATTTATATCGATAGGAATTTCCTGCACAACATTTATTTTTCTTTCTGTAAAATGCATAGGATAAAAATTGCGCTTTCATACTTTTAACACCCCCTATATACTTGATTTCTTTCAAAATTGTAAAAGACACGTACATACAGGAACCGTAGTTATGAAATCTCAAATAAGGTAGGTAATTGAAATTTTTTGTTTGACTGTAGCACTACTAAATACTTTGTCAAATTTAAATTATTTCTTAAACCTCGCATCGTCTAGCAATGAAATCGTCAAATACAGTAAGCAAGTTAGCTTCGGTAACCAGTTCAATATCCGATATTATCTCCCGGATCTATCATCTTGGTAGATACCTAATAAACCACATATCGTCTATCCTCCTGTTCTTCTGGGGATATAATAAATGGTTTATTGACAAGCTGTAATTGAATGAGCATAGTCTATTCAGAGAACAGAGAAAAAGAAACCATCGATCGTGTTTCTTATTTCGACAGAGGGCGTCGCTCTTTATGTGAAACACACGCGAAGTATCGCTAACAGAAAAGCGTTATTTCTATCTTTTGCCCTTATCGCACTGTATTTAGGTCACTTTAATCGGAATTGTTTACTTTTTCGTATCAGTGGTTTTCGATTCAGAATGATCGTTTCGTTTTCATTAAATACGATTATGTCGAAAGAAATAGATCTCCTTTTCGTAACAAAAAAAAGATAATTGAAACTCGAGACTAAAAAATAAAGAGCTTTACATGTCCGTAGAAACTAGGTTATTAGGAGTTGCAGTAGATGTTGATGAACATACGTATGGTGTTAAAACTCTATGTTATTAAGAATAACGGAAAATTTACCAAATATTAAATAAGTGCGACCAGGAGAATTGCTTGGAACTTATGTATTTTTGTAAATATTATACGTAGAGCAAAAATATTGTTTGTACATTGAGAGGACAGTTGTTGATTCAACAAGATTTGTGTAACATATCAATTTGTTTTATTCTTTTAACAAAATGCAGCGGTTCAAGTACTCTTTGTTGATTCTATGCATGCACTCTGATAAAACAACAAAAACGTATCAATGGAAACATATAGAAACACAAGCTGTTCTTCCAACAAAAAACAGTTGCGTTAACAAAAAGTCAAAATTAAATTTATGGTACCATAACCGAATTGAAATTGTTAAACTGACTAATACTGTTGTTCATCCAAGCAAAAAATCTCAATAAGAAAGTGTCTGTTGATTTAACAATCGACCTTCTCTGCGTAAAGTTTTCTTTTTATTTGCGTTGAAATACATCAATGTTATTTCAATATTCTTGTTTAAACAACACAAAAGTTGTTGTGTGTTTTGAGGATACGAATGATCCACCTTCTCCTCCGGTAACTGAATCTCGGATTAATTAATTAAACTTGTGCAGTGCTGAACTTATCGATACTTTTGTGTTGTTTACCATCCTACGCCACAGTCGTTGCTATCATTATTCTACTTTAAATTAAAAATCCTTCACCGTCAAGAAATATTGTAAAACATCGAAAACAAGCGACCAACTCGAAAGAATATTCAGATTCAGCATCAGGACGTAATCGTTTTAAAGATCATGAAAGAATGTCATATTAACAATTCGCAAATGAAGCGCAACGATGGTATTGCCGATGTTAAAATTTAAACAAAGAAAGTAACTGCGCCGCTTTATATAATTAGAAATTTTATTCATCCTGTAAATAATGAAGTTATATTCAAGCACAATGTAGAGCCATACTATTATATAGGAACAACCAGACAATGATTACAGCAATATAAGTTTCCTATACAAAGAGGCCAATCTACCGAATATTTATCGGATTCTATGAGCCCTATCAACTATATGTCGGGACGATTAATGGTGTTTTCAAAAATTTACCATGATACTTTGAAATATTTCTAAACTGGTCATAAAGTCGAAAATGGTTTTAATATGTTTCGGAAATGTACAGGGTGAGTCGAGAGGAATAGACCAATCTGTCTTGTACATGTTGTACAACTACGTTACACAGCTATGTTATCCGATCGTTATAGCGTAATTACAAACAAACATTTCGCGGCATTTTTTAACAAAATAATGTAAAAACTCGAAAATAAGCATTAACTCACTGTCGCAACACATTGACACATATCAGAACAACTTGTTGAAAGGACTAATTCAGATAGCCGGTACGTTATGTGATATGAAGCGAAAAAAAATTAATGAAGAACATATGTACCCCACCTTTTGTTTTACATGTGTAGTCAAGATAAGGATATTTTTATTTTATTTAAGACGTATTAGCTCAAAAACAAGCGAAAATTGGAACCATTTACAAGAACGGCAGTTAACATTTTTAATTACGCTGTAACTTGAAAACAAATCGTATAAGAACATGTGTTTCTTTACATTATTTGCACGTCTACAATACGCTCCTGGGGTTTGGTTCGTTCCTTCCGACTCACTCTGTATACACATAGCTGAACTCGGATTTTAAAAATATTTAAAAATGTAAATATGTGGGTATAAGTAAATTACATAAGTAACTTGTATAGGCCAAAAAAATATCGCTATTAGCTCCTATTTAGAAGCGAAACGGGTTAATTTGGGCAAGATGAAAAGTAACTTTTGACAATTATTTTCAGTGACTGTCTAAGATCGACATTCGTGTAGGAGATATCAAAAACAAGCGATTAAAAATAAACGAGAGACTCTTCCTAAAGATCGTCTCAAACGCAGTGTTAGATTAATAAAGGGGGCAAATGATATAGGGCTGTGAGTATGCCAAAGGTTTGGACCAATTGGAATTAATTCTGGGTAAGGTGAATGCCGCAAAGTATCGAAATATTTTGATGTTTTGATTTTAATTTCCAACGGGTTGGCATATTGTGTCATAGCCCACATTTAACCAAACAAGCGCTTACCCAACGGAATATAAAGGTTTTGTCTTCACCGTCAAGTAGCACAGACTTTAATTTAATCGAAAAATTTTGACATGAAATGAAAGAATACCTAAAGGATAATTACCGACTTACGAACCAAATTAAGACAAGAGTGGGACAGGCTAGCTCCTGCATTTTGTAAAAATAATAGTAATAATAATAGTAATAGTAATAATAATAATAATAATAATAATGTAAAGCAAAGAAACAGGAAAATAACTAGAAAAAAACATATTAGCATATTACCAAGACGCCTGCTGACAGATCTCTATTCGCGCATAAATCCACGACAATTCAATCATTTTAGTGGTAAACGGTTATATTTACTGTATATAGAGAAGGTGAAATACCTCTCAAAAAATGACGTACTGTGCGGTGGTGGAGAAATCAGTCCTCTAAACCTAGTTGCGAGGTTTTGTATATCAGTACGGAAACGAATCTTTGCATAGAGATACGGTGGCGTTTTTGTTAATATAATTTTGTGATAAAGGGCAACTGTTTGTGATTCCCTTTTGTTTGGCCATATTTAGCCAATTCGTCTCTTTTAGCTTGTGGGAAACGTGGTCAAACTTCCTGATGCCATGAATAAATCTGAGGCACGCATTTTGTACTTTTTGTATACGGTAAGATGTCATGGAATCTAAGCAGGAATGATACACCTCGCAGCGGTATGTAAAATTTGAAAGAACGAGCGCATCGCATATAGTTTCCTTCACGTTTTTATTTAAGATTGCTCTGTTAGGGTATATTTTTTTCAAGTTTGCGTAAGATGATTGTATATAAATATTAATTTGATTCTTTAAACGAAAAGAATTATCAATATGAATTCCCAAACTTTTCGCTTTGGCGACAATCGGCACGCTGATATTGTTAATTTTAAAATCAACAATTTCATCCACGACTTTGCAAGCCTCCCTATTAACAAACACCAACACCTGAGACTTTAAAGGATCTCGATGTAACGATTAAGACCAAGAAATACCATCTAGCGCGGTCAAGTCCTCATTGACTTTCGCCAATCGCCAAATCATCGGCATACACATGCGCTTTAGTGTGGGATAGATTCTTAAGCAGTAAGTGTATAAAGAAAACAAGATGGGACTTAGTATGGATTCCTGTGAGGTGCCGCATTCCAATATACGCGATAGAGAAAGCGCTCCCAACCGTGCGCACTGGCACTTATCGGAAAGAAACCCCGCCAACAGATCCACAGAGGAGCAGTCCAGCCCGATATTTAACAAGATTTTGAACAATGTATGTTGATTAACGGTAAAGGCTTTTGAGTAGTTGAACAATAGCAACACGGTGACCAATTTCCGATCAGACGAAGCCTTTCTTGAGATAATTTAAATAATTCAAAATTTTCCACCATAGGACCATGTTTTTTTAACGGCTTAACATTTTAAGTACCTTGTATGTTAGAGTGGTGATACAAATTTTATTCAGTTGAATGTGTTTTGTGTATTTTTGAGCAACACATCGAAAAAAATTGGATCATCTAGATTCTACAAGATAGGCATCTAAATCATTGCCAAGTTTGATTCACGTTAGATAAATTATTTAAAGTCGAGCTACCTCTACGCTTTTCCAGAATTTCATAGAGAAGCTTTCTTCGAATTTTTTTTTTTAAATTTTCCTGTACCCAAAATATGTCAATTTTGAATAAATTAAATAATAAACTGCGCAGCAAGTTCTTCGTTTAAATGTATGGAGTGCTGCATACATTGCCTAATAAGTTAACAACAATCAGTAACGAAAACAATCGATTCTAATTGCCTAATAATAAATAAGCAATAAGAAATTGAGGACCAGAAAAATTTACCGACAACAATCCATTGACGGAACGTTCCCGGACGATAGAATTTCTCTGGAAATAATTCACCGAATAAAAAATTCTTCCCTTCCCACTTTACGTCGGCTTAGGATGAGCAGTATAATGCAGACATGTTTAATTTTTCTTCATTCCTTTTTGTTTTTTTTTTACTGTCTTTAGTATTACAGTGATGCTATTCGTTCAACACAATGGCGGTACTTTTTACGAGGAGGAAAGGTGAAGTAAAATTAGAAAATTATCAAATAACTAAAAAACAGTTGCGTCTTGATATTGAATAGGTGCAGTCGTATATATTTGACATAGCATTTTATACCACTTAAAATAAACAAGTTGGTACTAACTCGCAGTGCAATTTGAAACGACGGGAAATATTTGAATCCTCAGATTCTTCAAATATATACTTTTGCAAACATTAGCAGTTGCAACCCCCAATATAGGACAAAGATGGCCACTTTAAGGCCCCTCCATTTTAAGCAGTAGTAAGGCTTTCAACCCTCTTTACTATATAATTACTTCTATGTGAAATGCATTTTATATATGGCTGCGCATATTTCGCTAGATTTCGTAACTGCGTTTGACTATGATCAAGTCATAATTAACAGAAAATTTCCCTAAGCACGTTAGTTACGTGCATTATGTTAGGGACACATCTGCATTACAAGGTAATTTAATGTATTTAATTGGCAATTGGGGATCGTAAAGTTTGTTGCTGCAATCCACGCAGGTCGTCAATGCGCTGGACGGTAGACAAATACGGTTGTTACGGTGCAAACACAGACTTTATGCCTTAATTGCGAATATTACCTACGGCCGAAAAAAGTAGTTTCACTGTGTAGCAAGTTGATTTAAATTGCAAAATTTTGGAAATCTGAATATAGACATCCCAAAATTATTTCTTCTTGCTATAAGGTTTAGTTGTTTGAAATTTGCTGTCTCATACAAAGTTCGTGTTGTATTTTTTTGCTATATATTATTGTAATTTTGAAGACCTCGTTAAATTCTAGAACAAAATGTAATAACTGATACTATTACTTTAGAACGCAGCATTCCAGCGTAGATAGCTCAGTACCTCTCGAAATGAAACATAGTAGGTTGCTTATATAAAAAAAAAATATTAGCATCATATGTATTTTATAAAGCGGTTTCCTTACTTGTTTTTGTACATACTTTTGAGCTTATTTCTAGACACATTTGTATAAATATCTCAGTATATATATATAATTTTGCAACGTTTGTTTGTGCCTTAAATTCGCATTTATATGTAATTGTAAACGCACCCAATACGAGTGTGAAGCATTTTGCTAGCAGAAAAGATATAAACCATATATAGTGCGGGTCTGAGCTCTGTATGACGCACGAGCGAAGGAGCGACGGCAGGCAGTCGTGGCAGTTCGTAACGCTCGTTCTCCGACGAAATTTAGTTAATCTGTTAAAAGTATTTTCTCGGTGGTAAATCTTTAATGCTTGAATAAGGTGGTTCTTCGACTAGTGTCTGTTTTAGCTCGTAATTTCTCATATAAGCGCTTGCCGAAATTGCGGTTACTTGATTTAATGCAAGTTTATGTAGATTTCTGCTTTGAATTTAAATAGGTTTTTGTGTTAAATACGCACACATATAATATTGTGAATGAAATATTAAGTTTACAAAATAAAACTAAAATAGAATGATGTAAAATCAACATGATACAATAAGTTAAAGTAATGAATTTGTTGTCATAAAAACAAAACTAAAATATTAAGAAGTACTACGAAGCCTTAACTTAAAGTGCGTAATACTCACGTATTTTCGTTAAAAGGTAATTTTTTTTCATAGTGGAACACCCTGTATATTATTTTAGTCTAAAACAATTACCAACATATTCCCCAAAATCAACCATCTTCTTCCTTGGGTAATTACTAACTTATGAGTAGGTTTCAATTTAATGTTAAACCATGTCCACAATCAGGGCTAATAATAAGAAAAAACCGTTTTGAAAATTCCTCATTCACAAGTACACAATTTTCAAAGCCTGAAGAGTGACTCACCCTGTTAGTTACTGAAAACTGTGCTCTCTTTTCTTAAGTGAAACATTTTGTATATTTTCATTTTTATTTATTTAACAAAGAAGTTGGTAATATGCCAAGTTAGTTAGAAGGCACTAATTTTTTTGAGAGACATGGAATGAATTACTCCAAAGAATAATTTCGAAGACAGTCTAGATCAAAAGTGACTGATAAGTCTTTGCTTTGTGTGAAATAGGAGAGTTACCGTTTTTGAGGGATTTAAATAACTTATTAGAAGAGAATCGTAGCAGAGGTAGCGTCGGCATACATAATTATAAAGAAGTCAATTAAAAAAACAAAAATATTATTCAAATAATAAGAAGCGAGGAGGAAGAAGCAAGTCTTGAGAGACTCCTAAGGTAATACGCAAGGTGCATACGTATCTCGACAAACTGAGAACGATTATCCAAGTAGAATATAAAGCACTGTTCCGCTCTTCTTCGAACTCCATAAGTTGATAATGTCACTAACAAACAATCGTGAGGTACGCAATGGAAAGCTGGACTGAGATTGCAAAAGGTACCAACAGAAAAGCGTTTTTTTTCAACGAACTGAAAAACGACATTTTAAAATTGGTGTATGGCGGAGATAGTCGATTTTCCAGAACGAAATCCTTCAACATACCTTATTCGAAGAGCCTAGCTATTGCAGAAGTAATGCAAATTGAATGGTCAAGAGATAGTCTGTGATTCTTTTTGAATATATCTTTGACAGAAGCTATTTTAAAGGCATTAGCAAAGATATCCAACTGAAAAGAGATAGTTTTGAGATAAGTCAGCGGCCTACAGAGGTAGAATTTCACAGATTTCATCGAAAAAGAAGGAATCCCTTCAGGCTCATAGGATCTCTTGCTCTTCAAGTTATCGAAAATCAATAGAAATTCCTTCTCTGAGTAATCCAGCAGTACTACGTTATGATATACATATAAGATTTGGAGTATCATGTTAGGTTACACGAGCCGCGTACCTGCGTAAAAGAGGTGTTGAACATAGAGACGATCAAGTGAGGATCAGTTTCAGAACCCGCATCAGTCTCAATCCGCATAGTATCACGTAGCGCGTAAATTTTATTTGATTAATTTTTAATTACACTCCACCAGATTTTTCGCTTGTTATCAGATTTTAATATCTTGTCTGGAAAATATCGTTTTCTGATATTTCAACAGTATGTTATATTTCTTTTGTACATGATAGATATACTACAGAACCGGATATTTCTTATGTAATATATAGAAACATTTAAGATTTTCGTGCATTCTAATGATAATGGTTGTTACCCAAGGAACTTTCTTATTACAGTTATTATTAATACGCTTCAAAGGAAAGCACGATTAAAAGTGATGTAATAAAAAATGTAGAAAACAATGAAATTTATCGTTATATTCTGAAGCATTGTGCGTATCCACGTTCCATTTTGTAGATAATAAGTAGAGCGCAACATTCTCGCTTACTTTCCAGTGGGGTGTAACCGCGAGAGGTTGGAGGATACAGTTCTGCTTCGTTACCTATCGGCACTTCCCGGCCTTCTATGCTGTGTGTTATATGTAATATATATAAGTGTCGGAATTGAACGGAAAGCAATAAAAATGTAGAAAATGCGTAGAAACGCATCAACTTGTCTATTTGCTAACAGGATGAATACGTATTTGTGGCAACTTCCAGAATTAATATACAACGGTAAAGAAATCAGGTGTTCGGATTATGTGATTATGTTGGAAACCATAAAGATGTACTGCCGAAGCTATTCATAATGTATTAGTTAGAACATTAGATAACTTGGAAATTTCACCAAAGCAAGTGTTAATGATAGTTGCCGATGGTGCCGTGGTTATGCTTCGCACAGGTCAATTATTCAAAGTTGTTCAACCGAATTTGCTGCACATAATATCTCTGCTTCATGCTTTACACCTTGTAGCAGGCACTATACGAACTAATAGCACAGACGAAAGCGGTTCTTCCTAAATCACCGAAACGTATTCAGCAAGTTCGTTTACAGTGTTCTGACATACCGGAACCGCCGCGGCCAATTCTTACACCTTGGTGTACATGGCTATAAGCAGCATTCTATTATTTTAAACATTTAGAAAAGATCAAATTAGCGATTTTACAACTGGAAGATTACTAAAGAAGCAGTTGCAATGAAGCTAAGTCAAATGCAATACCAAAATCCTCAAGTTGCAGCAGATTTAGAAACTATTAACGACAATTACGCTCCAGTAGCAGACGCAATAAAAAAATTGCAAAATACTTCGTTGTCCTTACGGGATTCATGTGAAATTGTTGTACAAACAGTGCTAAATACTGATATATACTACAGATACATGCTACCTCAAAGAGACCACTTTAGAAACGTACGCTATGATACAGGTGCTGAAGGCCTCACTTCCAGATTTCTTTTTAGCCAGCTAAGCATATTCGGTAAGTTGTTTACTACATTATGTTTGCGTTTTCATAAATTCTCTTATTGTTTTTTGTTCTAAATAACGCGCACGTTTATTTCCGTTAACTCAGCGCAGTGACGCTACTGCTAGGCAATCGACTTGTTGCGCTCTAATAATAAGAACATTGTTGTAGGGAAGTGCCATTAAAAAATCTAGAATAAGAAATTACACTATGACACTTTAGACTATTCAAATCAGGAACATCAACTACAATTAACTTATGATCAGATAAAAATGTATCTTTAGTGAAAGCATTTACATTACTCGGAAAATTACAATAGACATTATCTTGTGTGTGCATACGCAGGGAACGTAGGGATATGGATTATATCATCAAGGGACTAAGATGCCGTCGTGTGGCATATTGGGTTTGCTAGTCACGATTTCGTAATTCTCGTGCGGCTGTCAAGAATGAATAAGCGTTCCCCGAGTGAAGCTATGAAGTTTTGGAGGAATTTCGTGCCTTCAACGTATTTTATTTAAAATGCACTTCAGAAAATCAAAACGACATCCATGTGTCAGACTTCACAACGGGGCCTTAATATAAATAATATATCAATATGCATATATAACAATACATCATTCTTTTCAACGTATGACTGACATATTTATTGCTTTTACCTTGAGCATTTTAGTTAGTATCTCCCATTAGGCTTGATTTCGTAACACTTCTTGTATATGTATTTAATGTTTGACGGATGTTGTTCCCTTTATATCACCAATTCTGCAGTTTATTAGATTAACGAGAACTTACTTTTACTGACACATCGTATTGCGCATGATTAATTGTATACCTTATAGATTTTTTATGAATATTAACTTATTTCCAAAAACAACCCCTACTTTCATTGCTTGAAATTATTATGGACGCGATGTTGAAAACCATTAATTTTATTCCCCATTAATAGCTGTGCCCATATGTAGTTCGCTAATAGATATCTGACAGTTTTACATACCAGAAGCTTACTTTGATAGGATTTCCTAAATAGCTATTGAAGTTGTCCTTTCATCTACTCTTTTTTCTTTTTTTCTTTTTTTTTCCATTCATCATTGTACTTTTCTTTTTCTTTTCTCCACCGTAATGCCTTTTTTCCTGTTAGGCATTAGGAAGTATTAGTAATACAACTTTTTTTTTATATTACATTATTTTGTATAATTTTTTATATATGGTATACAGTGGCGGCCACATAAATAGCACAGGCATCAAGTTTCATTTGAATTAACCGCTCAAGCTGTTCCCGTTTAAATTTTTATTAAACTAGCGTGAGAGTCCCCGAAAAGGTTGCGTGTACTTCCCCTAGTTACGTATTCCAGAACAATAATTCGGCATTCAATGAAAAAAAAATTAGTTTCACTTTTCTAGCAGGCACATAAATAGCACAGTTGTCGGTTCTGTAGCGGAATCTTATTATAGTGTTACGGTTCGAGTTATTTTGTACCAAAAAAGTGGCGTACTTACCACTTTTAAAATTAACGTTTTATTAATAACAAAAATTTAGGTGTTAGTATAATGGGACGAGGAAAACATTGCACACCAGAGAAAAGAGAGTTAATTTGCACCATGAAAGAGAAGTGCATATCAATATCAGAAATATCACGAACATTAAATTGTTCACGTAAATGCGATAAAGCATATTCAGACAGAGAAACGTAAAACAACCTTACGACAAGACAACCTTATTCGTCGATTAAGTCAAGAAAATCCTTTTCGCACAGCTACACAAATAAAAACCGAATTTAATAAACAATTTGATATTGATATATCGAGAAGAACAATACGACGTCGGCTGAAGGAATTTAACTTACATGGGTGTATTGCAGTACGAAAGCCACTCGTGTCAAATAAAAACCGTCAAAGAAGATTACAGTTTGCGAAAATGCGCAAAGAAAAGCCGCTTTCTTTCTGGAAATCTGCACTTTGGACAGATGAGAGCAAATACAACCGACTTGGGTCTTACGGAAGAATGTATGTGCGACGCCCCATCAATCAGAGATTCAACCCTAGGTACACTATAAAAACATTGAAACACGGTGGAGGAAGCGTAATGGTATGGGCTTCTATGTCATGGCGTGGTGTAGGGCCTATATTCAGAATTGCAGGAAAATTGGATCAGTATGTTTATCGCAACATTTTAGAAAAAGCGATGGAACCATATGCTGATGAATTTCTTCCAGTACCTGGAGTTTAATGCACGACAATGATCCCAAACATACGGCGAGGACCGTAAAACAGTGGCTAGAGGAGAAACAGATTCGAGTGTTAGAATGGCCTGCACAAGCCCCTGATTTAAATCTCACAGAAAATCTATGGGGGGATGTTGAGGTTGTTATAAAGTCTAAATCTCCAGCGACATCAGACGAATTATTGAATACTATTGAAGAAGCCTGGCATTACATCCCTGTAGAGAGATGTCAAAAATTAGTTGAAAGTGTGCGGAGAAGATGTGCAGCAATGTTGGCTTGTAAAGGGTTTCAAAAAATTTATTTTTTTAATTTATTTATCTTGAAGTTTATAAAATATTGTATGTTTATTATAAACTGCATGCCATCTACTACATTTTTGTTAAGCTAAGTGAAATAAATAACTTGTTAACATTTACAAAATTATCAATTATTCATCCATATCAGTTTACCTGTGCTATTTATATGGCCGCCACTGTATTTTTTTTTTGTAGACTGTATTTAATTTCGTTTCTTTTTATATTTTGTCCTGCCATTGGATTTTTTTTTGTAAATCTGTTGGGCAATAAAGTTTATTACTCCACTATTAGTTACTTTATTATTATTATTACTATTACTCCACTATTTAGTTACTTTAACATCCATTTCATCCATAAAAAACCAAATTATATATCTATTAATTTGCTGATATGTAAGTTAACACTTATGTAGAAGTAGTGGCACTGAAATCGGCTTAATCTTTCATTTTGTACTTGGAAATGCTATACGAACTTGACACTTAGGCGTGTAGAGAGTATAAGCTAACTTGAGGTTTGAGTACTTTCAAATATTTGTTTTACCTTCACTCTATTAGTTACTTGCACAGAAAATTAAAAAACGCTTTGCTAAATGATGCGGAAATCACATCAAGAGGAAGATTCTGATACATAGGTCTAAGACTCGTTGCTTTTCGAGATACGGCTTTTACAAAAAGCTTAACAACAAACAACGCATTTAGTGCAGCCTAACTTTAAAAATATCCTGAAAGACTTTGAAACTGTCATCTTTACTCTTGCAAACAACGTTGCAATCTCGCGCATTCGCTGGAATGATTGATTTCTTAGTTGTTGGCAACCGTCTACTATTCTCTGCCTACATCCTACGTGGAATTTTCAATTTTACTAAACATTAAATTTATGGGAATTTTAAACTCTGAATGATTTACATTATCAAATTTATATTAAAGAAAGAGAGGTTAAGTAAAATTTAATTAGACATACTAATAAAAGGCACCAGTCATTTTCAAAGAATCTCTATCGTAATTGCAATTTTTGTTCGAAATGCGCGTAACCATTTAACACAATACCTTCTTTTGGTTTAACCCGTTTTTGTTTTGCTTTGTTTGTTGGTGTGCCACTTGTGTTGTTTAAGTAAGAATCCTTTTTCGTTTCAGAATTTATTTATTCCATTTTCAAAATATTCTTCCCCTTTTCTAATTACATATCCGATTATTTACCTTTTTCATGTTATAAACTATAAATTAAAAACATTTAATTGCAAATAAAAGCTTTTTCACACAAACTAAGGAACCTATAAACTATCTTAAACAAATACTTGCAGTTTACAAAATAAATGGTCAGGATTGTAAAGGAGTTTACGTAGGTCAAACATATTGGCACAAGTGTAGTACAAGCACACAAAATTTCGGGGCAGCTGTTTTAGCGAAACATGTGTTAGACATGACAAAAGATTATTTAGAGAAATGTGGCAAATAAAGAACCGTAAAGATTCAATAAACGACAAAAATGATAAATAATCATAGTAACATATACAACAACATAATATTAAACAAACAAAGGGAATATTTGAGTCATGCACACCTCAACACACCTGATGCATTTAGAATTTTCAAAATAGATCGAACTTTATGGAGAAACAAAACTAGGTATAGAACGACAAGCTAGCATATCGAAAATAAAAGTAACATTCTGTATATATCTTTTGGATAAGTATCGTCATCTACAATTATATGTATTGTTTTAATGTTATTTTAAAATTTAAGCACGCACCAATTAAGGAGTACAATAAAAAATAAAGTTGTTTGTCCATGAAGTTTGAAGTAAGTAAATTCATTAATAAAAAAGTTCATCTCCTGCATTAACTTCCGTGGCGTAAACAATATCTTTTTTCATATCCCCAAACAAAAAAAATCGGTCTTAGATCAAGTGACCTTGATGGCTATGCGACAGGTCCTCTCCGACCAATGCATTTGTTTGTGAACCGTTCATTTAAATAGTTTCTTATGCGAAAAGTGTGCTGAAACTTCATCACGCATATAATACGTATTTCTGATCACATCTAATGGGACATCCTTTAGTAGCTTGTTTAAATTGTCATGTAAAAAGTTTGGGTAGATGTGGCCATTCAGCAAACGAAATGATCTATTTAAAAAATCATGCACAGATATCACAAATTGATGATTCCTTACATGAGTTTTGTGCAGGCTGATCAAACACGCATACTGTGAAAATTGAAAACTCCATCACGAGTAAAACAGACTTCGTTTGTAACAAATCTTTTCAAAAAATCTGGAATCATGTATCAGCCATTGGGAAAATTAGATACGCGGACGCCAGTCCGTCTGTAATCGTAGTTCATGAGCCTTTTTAAGTGATACGGATGAAGTAATTGTTATTTAAAGGTCTGGCAAGCGATAGCTTTCCGTATTCCCTTAGTAATCACATGGCGATTAATACCTGTAAGTATATTGGAATTTTCATCTTATTATGATATCCACCATCACTTAGCAGAGTGTGTAAAGTTTATTAACACCCTGTAATCCACTCACGAGCGGCAACTACACGAGTGCATCTGGGTTCAAACACTCATTGTCAAGGTTTAACAGATGTGAAGTGACCATTGAAAATGTGTCGAATTGGATACATGAAGTGTTCTCTTGAAAACATCACCTTGTCAGCAAGAATATAATTTTCAACAGCAACGAGAAACGTATAATTTTTGCTCAAAAATGCAAAATTCCAAGATAACATTTTAACGTTGTAGGTAGGCTTTATAAGGTCAGTAAATATCACTCTCTGGCAAGTGCAGCATGTGGTAGATCCGAATATTAAAAGCCCCAAGTATAGTGATGTACTATATGAAAATTTAAAATAACGTTTCTTTAGTTACGGTATGGTTATGCAAATCATACCATTAGGTAAAGGTTAAGTGAAGATGAAGAATTTCTATTCAGTGGTCATGTATTCCAAACTGAACAAGAAATTCTACAAGTATTAAGGTTTTCTATATCATTGCATTTCGTCTGCTTGGAGAAGGTGCTTTGCTATGCAGTTACATTAGCATCTACCAATTGTTGTCTGGAGTAGAGTTTCCCAGTTGCTAACACTCAGCATTACAATTTTTTCATCCGCTCTAAAATTGTGTTTATTGAGTTTTGTAAATGATCCCCATATCGGGGTGTGATCGTGTTGTACATATCTTGCAAATTGCACAGGTTCAATTTCCTATTATCTCTTCAAAAATTGTTAAATTGTAACCCATATATACCCATCACCACTTTAAATTCTGATGTTTTTTGCATAATGAACTTTATTATGTTCTTGAATAGGACTGTACCGTTCGTTCTTAAAATCCGAATTATGTTTGTGGCAAACTGAATTTTATGTTAGAATGGATTGCTATCTTGGAAACTCGGACTTGAATTCAAGTATGGGATGGTTGATGTCCACCACAATCGCAATAATAATCTGATCTTACCTGATTCTATGTGAATGCGCCGGAAGCGGACTATATCAAAACTTCAATCTCGCTATTGTAGAGTAAAACACACTACACAATACACTTTAATTTTAGTACCATTCCTTGGACTTTAACGATGGTTGGTACGGTGACCATTAATGTCTTTAGTTACGGTTATGGCACGCAACACATTTTGCAAATCGGACATAATACATGCATCCTGGGTGTCGCTGGTTTGAATATAGTTGATCGCTGACAAAATAGCTTCTGCCTCCGGTATCCGGAGAGACTGTTTTTCCCAACTTGTATTGAAACAGGCGTCCGAACAATAGTCATTTCTTGCCTTAGAAGCATCTGTGTAAATAAGCGATACTTGTGCTTATACGTATATTTATATGCAGATTTAAACAGTTATGCACAGATTGTATTCAACACATTTCTCAAATTTTTAACATAGTTTTCTTCCCACCCACATAGAAATATCACTCGTCAAGTCCGGCAGTAAATGTTCACATTTTACGATTGCCGGTATTCGCTTGTGTCTGTTTAGTTAGGCGATAGAACGTGAATTGGCGTAGCACATTACACTGTAACACGATAATTTTAAGGAAAAGGAATTTTAGTTGATTGAAATTTAATTGAAAGAATATGAAATATTATACTTTCGAAAAGAGTGTCGTGATTGACCGTGATATTTGATAAATGTTATCGGGAATAAAGGAGGGACCGTTCTCTTTAGTTGGAGTAGCATTAATGTGAAGACGGATTTGACTAAAATCAAGTATTGCCGTGCACAAACTTTACTTCAATAACAAGTTTAATTCAAATGTGGAAAAAAAATATATAGAAAACCAATTTTTGCTATTTATAACATTCCCTTAATTAACCAAAATTTCTAAGAGACGCGATGTACTGGATTCTTTCTTGAAATCAATAGGCGCCGTGATATACACGTAAACTTTATATTGAAGCGTTAAATTTTCTTCCTCTACCGAATAAATGTTCTGCAATTTACTACTAGTTGCAAATGAAATGTGTGTCTAAAAAAAGTTGGATAATGTGGGTGCAATATTGTGCCATTAATCACCTCAAATGTGTTTTGCGTACCCATATTGCCAACGATTCGGCGAAATAGGCGAACGATTCAAGCAATTACAGTAATTTGGTCGACTGCTATTTTACGACTTCGCAGACTACCTTCGCAGGATATTTTTTTTCGGTACAAATAGTACAGTAACCGGTGATTTATTTCTGTTGTTAAAGTTTTCAGCGGTAAATCTGAACTGCGCACGAAAGAAAATTACGATCCCGGCTGCGCTAAACTAGGACAGACGAAATTTAGATTCACAGAATAGATTTTGGTTGTGTTTGGAAGGAAAACTACTACATATAGAGACGTAAAGCAATCGTTAGAAGCATCGCATTATCGAAAAGTAAACGACGAATAATAAAAGTCGATAGCAGGGTACCTCCATCTATCTAACTGTTAATTTAAGAAAGTTTAACTCGAATATATATACTGTGAATAAATTTTTTTTTTGTTTTAACGTTTCCGAAAGAAGGACCTAAGTTCCAGTTGCCTTCTAGCTGATGTTTGAGGTATCAATAAAATTTTTAATATTATTTTTAAAATACGTACGCTGATATAAACAATTTTTAACGTAGTACATACATTCTTCTCCGATCTAATATGAAATTGACAATTTAATACTTGCTAAGTACATAGTAGATACATTTTTCAGTTCTATTTTCAGGTTAATATCATAATCACAGTAGACTTAGATGCAATGAATGCTCCTCCGTTCAGGTATAAATCGAGGATTGGTTCGCTAGAATCATACATCTTGAAACGAAGGTTTATGATGAGATTTGTTTAAGCAATGTCGTCTAATCAGCTCCCTGCAGGCTGGCGTGACTTAGGAGTCCATTCTGACTATATTTCTCTTTAACATCTACAGGGCAGATATTTCGATGAGCCATAGAGTCAGACTAGCTACATACGCGGATAACATCAGGATGTATAAACGAGAATATGTAACGTTAAACGTCCACATAGATATCGATAGTATGCCTGAGTAGTGTGGGAGCTGGAGACTCGCACTTAACCCATCAAAAACATATGCCATAGGATTTACTAGAATAGGACGCCCACCTTTGGACAGTCTACGATTAGGTAGACTGGTCGGACCACACAAATTACCTCGAATTAGATCTCGATCGACGGCTGTTTTGGCAAGAACATATTGAATCCACTACAGTAAAGATTCAAAGGACCATCGGCGACTTATATCCATTCATCAGCCAGGGAAGTAATCTAGACATCCGACAGAAGAGGTGTATCTACATCTTTACCATAAGACCTAAAAGGCTCTATGGTGCACCGCGGCGCCCACAAACATCGAATTGATGGAAAAAAAAAAATAAGATACTTAGGATGATAACCAAGGCGCCGCTTTGTGTGTGTACCAAAACTAATGACATATGTAATGGATTTAATCTGTCAAATCCACCCGGCAACGAGTACACGACTAGGGCACGCATTAGTAAGCCCCGACACGTCGTTTTTGGAACTAGGGCGAACTAACTCCCTGATTTACATTTGTACGGCCGTCGCGGCATACCAAAAGATCGGGGACGATAATATCTTTGTGTAAAGTAAGTTAAGGAGGTTCATGGAGAGGTAGAAACATGTCCTACTTTAGCACATCAATGGACTCCAGGAGGTCCTTCTGGAAATTACAAATCGCAGACAACACTTAATTACTTTTTAAAGAAACTAAGTTAGTATCGTGACAGCTGTCATCGCCACTATACAGAGTATTTCACATTTCATTCTAAAATTTATCGAATCTCTTCCCTCTCATTTTGGAGCCCTAGTGTTTTAAGAGCAATTTATCGGAAATTACACTTTTTGTCAATTTGTAGAACAATATAGAGGTTCTTTATTTAAGAAACGTGTTATTTAGCCAACTGCTGAAGTACGTATTTCGTTTTGGATCGCACAATTTTATTGGACGGAATTAATTACATATGTTTCATCTTTCGTCTATCTCTATAGGTTCGTTCTAACATGGAAACCTTTCACCATTCTTGAATTGGTAATACATTGTCTTAAGCGCATGCATTAAGAAGGTACTAGTTCTGGATTGATTTCGTTCTGTGATGGAGCAGTGGATCTCTCCCTATCACGATTTGGGCATGTATAAATATAGCCTACGACGGTCCTTTCAGTTCTTACTCGCAACCAGAGACTGATTTCACCGTTCTTGTATCGGTTCAGAATTAATTCGGTTGTTTGCTGGAACGATCTTGGAATTGATTCGAAACTAGTTCTGCGGTTGCTGGAACGCAAATTTCCTTTGAGCATACTCCGCACGGTTCCGAACTGATTCAAACGTCTTGGAACAAACCTATTCGCTGCTCTAATAACGAAAGACGTAAAAACGCAGAGTTTCATTTTCCAACAAATAATTGAAAAACATGCGGAGCTTTCAATTTAAAAAATATTAACAATTCAATTTAACACTGAAATGCGTTGTGCAATTGTTTTTTTCTCAAGCGGAAAAATCACTATATCTTTGTTAATTTGACCAACATCGTAGTTACAGTAATAACAAAGTTAGCAATAATGACCCGATAAGTTTGCTCACTTTCACGCTCAAATGCCTAAGACTACATAACAAAAGGTATTGTACTCCTAAACACAATTTTTTTGACGTTTAGGGCATGCATGAAATACCATCGTTACTTCGAACCATTTTTGAATACATAACTAATACCGTTTTTGTTACAGGTAATGTTAACACTCTAATAAGTCGCAAGGAATAGAAAAACCGTAAGTAATAATACTATAGTAATAATAAATAGTATCTATAAATACAACGAGTTGGTAGCGCTCTCCCTAACCGTTTTAATTACAAATAATTGCTCACGATTCCATTAATTTTATTGTCCCTGCATGGCGCTTTCTTTCAGTTTCAACGTGTTGAAAAAAGTTCGAGGCATATATCTTCAATTTCAACTGACTTTCATCGTATACAACGTAACGTATGTTTCTTATCGTCGTAGATTCTCTCGTAAAAGTATACCGTAGAAAAAATGAAGGAATTGGAAATAATGCATATCTGTTTCGGTCTTGCCAATGTACTATAAAAATGTTTTTTATAGGAATGCTACTCCAATGCTTTGCAACAAATACAGGAAATTGGCTGCGAAACTATACGACTGGTAGCTATAAAGCGAACTTGTTTCTAGCCATAAATTCCATAAACGTAAACTTAGACTTCTAGAAGTTTCTTGTAGGATTACGGCAGTACAATCAAACGATTTTATAAAGGGAAAATCTTTATTTGAATGTATATGCTTAAAAACTTGTTTCTAATTTACAATAATATATCATAAATTGGAAAAATTAAAACTTTTAAAAATTAGGTATACATAAATATGAATTGTCAATGTGGAGCTTGTTTCCAAAATGCACGCTAAAAAAACCAAAATTTCTGGCTTAGATTTTTCATACGTTAACATATTCATAGGCAATTCTAAGTATATCTTTTCTGCAAATCATCGCCTGATATTTAGTATTAATACTATTAGTATCATTGGACAATAGCACAAATGTCTTTAGTAGAGTGCTCGTATATGTGATAGAGGTTAGGTGAAGACTCTTAATAAACCTTAATATTCAGTTCAGTTCAGTAGATGTCAGAAATGGTTTACTGAAATGTTGTCGAGTGCAACTGGTGGCAACATATTTGCGTAGAATGTGTTCTGCCGTCCCCAGATCTTCTGGGCATAGATAACATTTGATCTTCAGCTTTTCCTGGAATGAATATATGATATTTTCGAGCTGCATGACCTATCAGAAATCCTGCCAATAATCTAAGGTCCCCTTTGCGGAACGATAGCACTACTGTTGCTGTCTTAAGCGAGCCTGATATGATTGCTGTCGCCTATTTTTGTCCTGGAACGTTTTCCCAGTACGAGGTACTACCATGCTTTAATTACTTATTTTACGTGGCTCTCTTGTAAGCCACAGAACGGGTTAGAACCGATGGAGGACATATTCACGGCTTCTTTAGCTTATCTGCCATTGCATTGCCTTCGATCCCTCGATGGCTTGTGACCCATCACAAGGTAATGTGGTTTTTGTGTCCCAATTGCCTTAAATTGTGTATACATTCGTGAATCAGACCAGATTCGTGTGAATAGGCTTTGATAGCCTTTAGAACTAGCTGACCGTCACTGAAAATATAGTTATGGTTGTGCATCGTAGCCCTATCCTGAAGTTCTTTATGACGCACAAGTTCAAAGCAGAGATCTCTGCTTGAAATATGTTGGTGTAGAGTCCTGTAGGCATTTTAACATGGTAGTTAGGGCTACTAATGCCTATACCTACTCCAACACCTTCTATTCTTGAGCCATCCGTGTACCACTCTGGTATTTAGTTGGAAGGTAATGTAATGGCTTTCATCGGTATCTAGAATTTACCGATGTAATTAACTAAATTTTTTTCATATAGTTAATTACATCGTAAAATACCAAGGAAGTTCCATCATACCAAATCAGATTGATACTCCCATTAGTTATGTCAGCATTTTAGATTTTACGAATTTGACCTCCATTTGCGTACCTTTATTGCTACATGGTACGGATATTATTCTTATACATTAAAATCAGCTCATCAATTGAATTAACGTCTATAAAAAATATAAAACAATCGAGAGAAATATATATTTTTATTAGCATAGAATATGAGTGACCGGAAATAACACTGATCCCTATTTCATCGCAGTAGTACAACTACACATAGGAACGTTTTGATGTGATGATTTTATTGATTTTAATGAAAGACGCAAACTGTTAGCGGTGACGCTTTATGTTATTAAGCTAGTTGTTAAGCAACCTTATTGTGGCGCAGTTGTTCACTTTATAAAGTGAAGTTCATTTATGTAATAGTTTATTAAAGATAGGGTACAAAACAGAGCCGACTTAGAACAAGATCAATTATCAGCTGTTCTTTCCATTGGTTGGTTGACCAGCATCTTACAATTGAGTAAATAGAATGGATTATATGTATGGATAGTGTTTCAGTTTTCATCAAACAATAAAGTCGTAAGGACTAAATACAGAATTTACAAACGTGTTTGTACTACACAATATTTGAGGTAGAACAATGATTATGTTGATCTTATAAAAATACATTGTTATATTAAACCCCTTTGTGAGAATACTATGTAGTATTTTGTAAGCCAAGGTACGTACTTTTTTTTAATAATTTTTTTTTATTTTTAATAATTGCAACAATTGTTCTTAAAATCTATACCTGCGCTTCTGATAGAGAATTTGCTAATTCAAATGCAAGAATTTAATTTATGTTATACGATGTAGATAGATGTATCTCAAGTATAACTCGAAAATGGTTCTCCTAAGATTATAACCCCACTTAATATTTCCAACATCTTTATTATAATAATAAGTAATAATAATATTCCATGCCTATACATCCCCCAACAACCGGCCATAAGTTATTATTACGTCTCCGCCCGCAGAGCATCTTAAGATGTTTACTCTCAGCATTCGCCAAATTTGGAGCAAGAAAATCTACGGAAAACCTTACTCTGAGAGTGACGAGCCCGAGGTTTGAACCCGGTATCCCGCGGCTGCTAGCCCTGGCGCTAGGCACTACGCTACCAGGCCCATGATAGTAGTATCAATAGTTCATTCGGTCAAATAAATCAGCGTAATGATTATCTTTCCCTTCTCCGAATACTCAATTGATTATGCCTTGTGAAGCCCAAAGGATCGTTGATATAACTTGGTGCACCCTTGCCTAGAAACCCCATTTTACCGATTGACCTTTGGTTTCTGACGTCTAGCCACGTATCCAAGGCGTATTTACAGTCACATAACGTTGCAGAAACTCACTCGTCCTGCGCCTACATATGTCTAAAAGTTGCTTTGAAGTCATGGGATTTCTTTTTGATCAATCGTCAGCAAAGGCAATACCCATCCCGCCGATAACTCAATTTTTCGTGAAGGATGTTTTGCACAGGTTCACGTCGGATGTTTACCATATTAGCAATCTTCACCCGGTAGTCTGCCAACAGGATCACAAACTTTATTGATCATATCGTCCATACTCACCTCAACGAGTCGACCTTGCTGCTTCTCGTCAAAGACAGATGTTCGGCCACCCTTAATTCATTAAACCAGTATCTGAGTAGAGTATCGAAAATGCATGATTCTTATAAACCTCAAATGCTTTTTGATTTTTGTTATGTTTATCCAAAAAAAATAAATCGAGTCGCTGACCGGTATTCTCTTTCTATGATTTCATAAATACATAAACTTTCTCACCTTTAACAGTTCTCTAAACAAGAGCAGTCGAGGAATCCTCTCCGGAATTTTAACGGATAAAGTACTCACCGTCCGTAATGCAAATCACAAAATTACCAAGCAATATGGAAATATTCTATGTAATATAATATTGTCGATCTGTACCTTAGGAATTTTAGAATATTTTCGCGCAATCATAACAAAGCAGAATGCACTTTGTTAAGAAACCTTAAAGAAGCAAGACAACCTAAAAGAGCCTTTCTTCGCATAGGATGTAGGTGTTTTGTTATTAAAATTCACGAATTGATTTAAGACTTTGATGCATCCTATATGAGTGTCAGCTGTTGCTTTCCTTACTAAAACTTTGTTACGGTAGCAAGGCAGGCAACTGTTTCTCTTTATCAATGTGATGTAATGTATAAGTAAAAATACCCAAAAACTGAATCAGCCAAATGCGGAAGTGTCATTGTAAAAAATCACATTCAATAGGGGCTTTTAATTGAAGAACGTTGGATGTAAATTGCTCTATACATAAGGCAGGCAAGTTGGGAAAAGTGAAACATAACAAGCGATCGTACAGATTTTGATGGGATTTGTGGGCAATGAACAACATGTGATTTATAATTTTCAACGGTTTTTTTTTAATCTATCTAAAATAAACATGAACAGGCGCCATTAAGTTCTACAGCTAGTCTTCTTTGCATTTAAATATGAGAAAGAAAACAAACAAGGAATTTTTCTTGCATCATGCTACCATATGGGATAATTTATAAATCAATGTCCTCAGTTTATATAAGTACATGCATATGTATGTATATATAGTGTTGTGGTAGTCATATATATATCAGCAGATGAACTTCGAGACTGTAGTACTAAAATAGTCTTGAGATTACAGTCAATGGGCAAAGTAATGGAAAAACTCTTTTAATATACCAAGCCTTCGAGCTTTATTAAGATTTCGTTGAAGGCTGCAAGGCAAAGAAACTCAAAACGGGAACAATGTTATTGACATGTTGACGGTGAATACTTACTAAATTAGTTTAGATTAGTTGAATCAATAGATTTGGGAAATTTTATACTTTGATAAAAATGAAATCGCTTGCTCTTCCAGACTAAGTTTGCAACGTCAAGGTAAGACACGTAAAAAGTTTCAACTTATTATTGAATGTAGGGTTAATTGGCACAAATTTAAACGAAAGTAATTGTGGTGATTTAAACGATCTAGTAAGTGTTAATAGCTTAATGTGTTAATTCGCACTTTCACTGGCGAAACAGGGATCAATTGAAAGTCATTCTTCATTACACATATATGTACATAACGGTTGCCAACGAAATTTAATTTAATAGCTTGTTACGTATTGGAGAGTGAGTATGAGTGGAAGATCATTTCTTCCCTGTATGAGTAATCTACAAGAATAGTTTTCAAATTAATATTCGAAGACAGGTGCTGCATAAGAAAAAATTATATTCAAGTATAGTTTTCGCAGCGCACGACACAACTTTAGCTTTTAGAACGGGTTATTGGCAACATAAGTTCCCCTTTGTTACTACAAATACATATCAAAAATGTTGCACAGAGTGTTCCAAAAACCTAGTCCAAGCATCAATATACATAACTTTAAAAAATTCAATTTTGTTAGATGGGAGCACCTAGTTTTGAGAACGACTGCATATTCTACTCGAAAAAAATGCGGGTAAATCATATTATACTTCCAATACCTGACTTCCAGAGAAACGACGTATAATTCTAAAAATTAACACTATTGCAGCACCGCTAATCCATATTTAACATTTTCAATAGAAGTTCAGCTTCAATGTACTTTTCGTCATAAAAGATTGTAAGTAAGTAAGACTTTTTCTCATAAAAGACATACCAAATTTATTATGAAAATTTAAATGGCATTGAATGTATATAAATTAAACAAACGCCCCTACTGGAATTTATAATGGTCTAAATGTGGACGAAATTTGAGCATGTTGATACCAGTAGGACGGAGCTTCAGCGCGAGGTTATGGACCAATTAATGCAAATTTTTGGTGGATGGCTGACATGGCCAGCCAGGTGCCCCGACCCAACTCCTCTTGACTTCTTTATTTGGAGCCCTGTAAGAATAATGTAGTATAAGTCCCATTTATTCTTAGAAAAAAGTCTCAACTCCTACTGTACATTTATATGAATTTTCAGGATTTTAAGCCTTCATTTGTTTTCGAGATATCGGCTTATTCCATTCCTCGCCGAACACGCTATACGGGGTGTTTCAGGTGCAAAGGTGTAGTGTAATACCAGTAATAATCAAGTAAAGAAAAAAGACTAATCTGCAAAGTACGTGCCTATCGATTCATTTTTTTTATACATTTTCGGACAACACAATTCTCTAATACGGTCCTGCGTAATATTTACGATAATATATGAACTATTCGTTGGTCAACTTCGTGGAAAAATAATATATGGGAAAATCGTTTTGCTGACGCGGATTATGAAAATCCTTTCAAGTTATAGGTTACGTTTAATAGACAGAAACCGAAACGAAACCTTGTATTTCGGTCGAATCGTGCATTTTAGCTGACATATTTTCGTCGCTTTGTTCGTAGCGTGCGATGTTTGTTCGTACATCATACACTACGTTAGTTTAAGATAAATGGAATAAAGAAAAATATGAATTATTTACAAACTAAAATTTAAATATAACAGTTTTGAATAAAATCTAATTTAGTCGAGAATAATTTTTAGTTTGGGGGTAAAATATTATACAACCAATTACTAATAAGACAATAATAATGCTTCTTCAGTAATAATAATAAAATAAAATAGTAATATTAATGATGTGGAGCGATTGCAGAACCAAGTGTTCGAAATGTCCTCCTTCAAGGTCGAGGCAAGCTTCTATGGGTCAGCATGAATTCTCACCAAGGCGGTGAAATTTGAAAAATTGTCTGCCCCATTCATATCATCTTATACTTTATTGTAGACTAAATCTTTCATGTAATACCACAAGGGAAAGTCCAACGGATTCAAATCGGGACTTCGTGATGGCCATGCGACTCGTCATCTTTTAATCATTTTTTCTGCGATTCGGTTGAAAGTAGAGCTCTCTTTTTATTGGGTTTTAGATTTAGTATTATTATATTAAAAATTCCATCTTCATATCTGAAATACCTGTGTATAAAGGTTTTTGTAAGAACGTCGTATAAAATTTATTTATTCCTCCAAATACACGGCGAGACAGAAATGTGTGTAAAACAAACCGACCGACTAATTGATGTATCTTTCCGTTTAATCACTTATACCGACTTATGTAACGTGAATCGTGTCTTAACAAATTATATTACAGGCATCTCTTAGATGGTTCTAGCTTGTTTCTAGGTTGATAACGCTAATACTTACATATGTCAAATAGTGTTAATGTAAACTAATCTGTCTAGGATAAGGAGAACGAAAATTACTGCGCATTCAACGTTAGACTTAACGATAACCGCAGGAGAAATTGAAACTGTGTGGTCTCGAGGCGCTTCGAGGTCTAAGTTCGAAAATGCGCCCGTTGTACGCGAGATGTTGACCCCGCTGCTCTATAAATAAAACGCCGCTGTGTTGAGTGCACATGATGAGTGTACCACGGAGGCGCACTTGCTATTTGAAGAAATCATTGTACATATTTTTGGAGTGTTGCTTTTAAGAAAAGTGTTAAAACGCTAGAGGCAATTCCGGAGAAAGGCGGGTATTAAGATATAAAAACAAATCGTAAACGTTAGGTGTTTCTTATTAGTGTATATTTACATCTTCATCTCTGTACACATCGTTCAATTTTACTTTTGTATAAAATACATGTAAATGTAGGCCTAAGTTCGGTATTTTTAGAAATACTGCTGTTCCTACTAACAGTAGCTATTTTAATCGTCTCTGTTAATATAAGAATAAATATATACCTTGCATCGACTTTTGGTCTCAGGATTGAAATAATGAATCACCTTTCGTCAGTGGTTATTATCCGTTCAAAATTCATCTCCGTAACGGGCTAACCGCTCTTGAAGTTGACGACATGTCTCAGAGCTATTGAGTTTCTGTTCCGGTCCCAACAGTCTTGGCACCCAGCGGGCTGAAACCTTGCTTACGCCCAAACAATCATGTAAGATGTCATGAACTTGGCGTACACCTTTCCTAGGCGTACACTAATTTAACGAATAGTCATTCGCCTATCCTATTACAGTAGTCCTCCACGGCAGTAATGTTTCGTTTACCGACGTACTCGGATGACCAGTGTGTGGATTGTCTTCTAATGATGTTCTACCAGTTTTAAAACGATCGGTCCACCGATATACACTACTTTTAGATTCTGCAGACTCACCAAACACTCCTTGCAGACGTTGAATAATTTCTGAAGTTTTCACATCCTCTTTCCACAAAAAGAAAATTTTTGCTGTTTGAGATTTAACCACGTCTTCCATGGTTACAAAAACAGTGCTACGAGAACGCGTCTATATCAGTCGAACACCTAACTCTGATCGATCTATATTGCACTGGATAGCTGCATAAACATGTCAACACTTATCTATCACCAATAGCATTGCATATAAGTTCTGCGAATTTAGTTAGAGTACAATTCCCATAACAACAATTGAAAACATCCCTCGTATATTCAAACTACCATGAGTAGAGACGTAATTTTCAACCAACGCGTAACAACAGTAGCTTTGGGAATAGTGTAAAAATTAGAACGTGCTAAGCAAAGAAAGGCATTAATGATACCTGGGAGACTCCTCTATCCATTGAGGTCCACGATGACGTATTATGAATAAATTGGATTCTGTTCTTCTTTACTTCATTAAAATGAACAGCTGTATCATTCTAAAATTTTACCTATTTTTTATGTGAGTTACAGCTATGCACTTGTGGACTGAACACAGTGGATTTGAGATAGAAGAAGGATTTCTTACTTTTTATTCTCTGTTTAGGTGGCGAACAAATGTAGTTTATTTTTTTAAGCATGTTAGCAGTGGCGACTAGTGCACTGCTGTCTTACAATGTTTCGATTTGCTGGAGTATTTCCGTTGCATGTCGTGGACATTGTACTATGCAGCGAAGACACATAAAGAAATCGTAGCATTGTAATTGACCCACCAGCGACTGCCAATGTGGATTAGCAATTTTGCAACTGCTCAGATGGACTATTCTTTTATGATGAAAATAATCGTTTACCAAAAAAACTTTCTTTTACATTTGGTAGCATTTAAAAATTATTTAATACGTAATTTAAAATTATTATTATTCTTGATACATACAATTTATTGTATGTATCTTACTCAGGTTACATTCATAAACTCTCCTTTTTATGTATCTTTATGAAACAAATATATTTTTGCAAACAACAATCAACTAGTAGTTTCGTGTATAGAATTTTTACTGCTATACGTAATAGTTTCTATTTTCTAAGCAGTATAACTGCTATTTCAATTTTTAGTATTCCTCTAAAAAACTCAATATGCAACTATTTTATAAATTTTATGCTGCTAACTTTTCATTCGAATAACTAAGCAATATTTCATAGCACCGAAAGAAAATCCAAACGCCATGCAAATTAATTTCCACTATTCTCGCATTGCGAAACAAGCAAGGGAATCGTTAATCTTACGCAGCTAGGCCCATCCTTTGTGCAACTCGTAGCTCATTTATTTGAATTATAAATTGCCAACGATTTAAGGGAAGTGTTTGCGCATACATTTTGATATTATAAAGTGGTACTAGTGTAATTGTTTAAAAGGTTTTTCTTCTCCGGAACTATTAGTCAAATTTCCATTTTTTTTAACTTAATGCAACGCTGTTATTCTTTTTTCAAATAAATTTCTTTTTTATGAGGATAAACTAAAATATTATATTACCTAAAACTGTCAACCTTGATAACATATTTTAATCCGAACTAGGGTATACTAAATAAATTTAATACAGTGGCCCGCATTTAATACGGTGATTTATGTTACCATCTGGTAAGATTGGGGGCTTCTCAAAAAGAAACAAAACAGGAACGTCCTCTTTGATTAATGGACTGAAATAATAATTCCTTCTAAGATTTTGGAAAGAAAAATAATTGTTGTAATGTGTTACCCTTGAGATGAGATACGGGGTATTTTGGGTTACCTCTGGTAATTGTGTCTTTTTCAATACGTGTTTATAGCTTGTAGTATACGTAAAGTGAGTAAATATAACGGATTCTAATTCACTTTCTTATAAAAACGTAAGCGCGATCGCTTAAAAATAACTCCTCTTAACGCATTTAAGTCCCTGAGACAGCATCGATTTTTAAGGAGTACCGTCTCATAGTAAGATGGATTGAAGGCGGTTAACCTAACAGAAGGTCGTAAACATATCTACGTGAACATAACACCATTGCCTGCTACCAGTATTTTTAAACGCTTTTTAATTTGCAGATCTAGATTCAACTGTAATCGCATATAATTAAGTGCAAACTTGGCATTTATAAATGTGTTTACGTTCACGCGCGAAAGAGTTTAACTGATTGAGTTTGTAAGAAAGGTCTTGACTCATATTTATAAGTATCTACTTGTACAATTAATTTTAGACCTCTGACGTTACTAAAAAAGTAATTTATTTCTTTTCGCCCCTATTAATTATAGGTCAGAAATCTCTGGATCCGTTGGAATTGCGTTGATATAACGTTTTTTGTTCCCGTATCCTTTCGATTCTAATATGTTCAGATATCTATACATAAAGTGACCAACCAGACTGTTTTTGCTTCTTTTTTTGAGAACCACACTCCTATTAAAAAGTTTTAAAAAATCAAAGCACTTGTGTATATGGTTACATTTTAGCAATACCATTAGAAAAGCACAATGGCATATTGGAAGCCTTTAATTCGTTCTACCTCCGATTACAATTCACCATAATATTGGATTTTTGAATATGAGCTTAATTCATTGAAGAAAACCGAAATGTCCAAACTGACTCATTCTTTAGAACCACGCATTCTCAAAGATTTTTAAATTATACCATAAAATTCCATTGCATCCATAAAGTATAAAATAACCGTTGTTAATAGCTTAGTTGATTGATATTACGCCTTTTCAGAAAAGGAAAATCTTCGCTAAAATATTAGTAATATTAGAGAAATGTTAATAAAAAATAATTATCCAAATTCATTAATTAACAAACGCATAAAAAGACAATTTACAAAATTAAAACACTACAGAAAATACTAATGAAAATCAAAACACCTAAAGATTATGTTACTCTAAATTACCATCGAACTTTTCAATTTAAATGCGGCGCACAAATCATTTAAGAAAAGAAATCACACCAAACAAAGGATCACTGCAATAATTGCGAAGGCGCAACCACAACACACCTACATGAAGGGATATACACCCATTAATACAATAAATATAGATGCTACGGTTTTTTATTTGCAATAACGTTAAAATATTAGACACAGGAAATGGTTATCACAAAAAAGTCATTAAAGAAATGTTCAACATAAAAAAAATTAAACCGCAATTAACCGCAATGAATACATTAACGCCTTAACTACAATATATAGTAGTTAGTATCATTAGTGATTAATTTTGGGAACGTTTGAAAATGTTAAGTTGTAAGGGTGTTTCTGATTAAACAAATTCATACTCCTTTCGCCCGTTCGATTTTATAATTCTAAGACTTCTGTTCCTGAAATATATATTTTAATTTATTTACCATTACAATATACAAATATTTAACTTTAGAGAAAAAACTAGCATGTTTGCTGCGGGAAACACATAACGGTAACAACATTCGTAGTTGTAGATGCAACTGTTAATGATTTCTAATGTCGATAGATAAATAGGTATCTGCTGCTTTCTTCTAACGTAGATAGTTACGTTTTTGCGAAGGTAATTAACCTGCATCACTAAGAAACGTGATGAGAAACATATATTAATTCCGAGAATGTACTGATTGACAACGTGCGTTTACTGTAAAAGCACCGACAGTACTTTCCTGCTTTCTCCTACGTTTTATTTGTCTATCTGTCAGAACGCGCAATGTATTTGATGAGAATAAATTTTCTTAAAATTAATTTCATAAGCATATCCCTACCTGGTTTGTATACAAATACGTGGAGTACGTGCAATGTGCAACAATACCATATTCAGTATCTTTATGCCGGAGCTTTTTTTTTTGTTAATATTGTACTGTTGAAGCAATCTATAAAAAATTATCTGTTGAGAAATTGGAAATATGCTGAAGCTATTGTTTATTCATTTAAACTACTTATCTATTTACCGACGTATATGGAAGTTGAATAACCTAAAAAATTTGCGAGCAGAATTAATTAAGACACCTGGGCTTCAAGGTTTTACTATCGTATAATATAATATGCATTCTGGAGAATACTATAAACGCACTCAGACAAACATAAAAGGCCACTTCCTGTTGTCTTTATTGTCAAATAACAAATGCGGGGCTACGTTGTCACTTTTTTGCTCTAATTCAGGCTTTGTTTTTTTTTTCTAGCGTTTTAACGAAAGTGAAGAACTGCATTCTATTTTTTTAAATTATTGATTATCAAATGTACTTATTTCTCTTTGCTCTTTAACGTCAATACAGTTGACTTATTACTAGTATTATTTGAACCTCCCAGGTCTATCTCAACACAACAACCGCGAGTTGGACGAGTATCACAAAGCTTTTGTTAACAACCGACTTCATTAGCGTAACGTAGCGAAGCCAACTATGCCATAATTTGCTTTCGAACAAAGCAAGAATTGACAGTAAAGTATTTCAATGGGGGGGTTATTTTGGAAGATTTGAGAAGAAAAGATGTTTCTATTTACTTCGTGTACTACGCAATTTGCAGGTACTATATGATTATGTTTTTATGGTTACTATGGCGAGCTGAGAATATCGCTACTGTTTTTAGTTCTTACTATTTATAATGTGGGCGTCGCGTCGATAAGGGAACTAGATGCCTACACTATATGAAGGGAACAATGCATCAGCAAATTCTATTAAATATTTCAGCGTACACGTTGAATCATACATATGTACATAGGTATATACACAAAACAAAGATATATGGTATGTTAATACTCTCTTCTCTTCTGGTTACTATGGTGAGCTGAGGATGTCGTTACTGTTTTTAATCCAAGTTTAAAACCATTTAGATAGTTATCTATTTAAGCTTATCCATGGTCGCAACTAACTAGTTGCGACCATCGATACCACCAGTCAGTGGTATCAGGTGTATTGCTAAAATTTGAAAAAAATATTTCTTCTTATAATTCACATATAATAGAGAAAATTGGAGATTAATCAATAAAGGAATTCACTAGTAACGTAATGCATTACATGCATCCATAACTGTATGTTTTGTATTGTTTTTGTTTTGTTGTTGTTTCATTACATTATTATCAAAAATAATAATAGTAATTATTATTATTATTATATTATTATTCTGTGTGCGCTCTGTACACACGTTTAACATCGCATCCGATTTATTACAATCGAAGATTCAAACCATTAATCTATTGTTCGATACAAATTTAAATTAATAGAGTTCTTTTATCAATAACAACAATATTAAACAAATCAACGATTTATACAGAGTTCCGCTTCCTTTGATTATTACCGCCCAATATCTGAATATAATCTCTAGCCTCAAAACGGTTAAAAAAATTATTGTGTGCTAATCTATGAGCTATGAGTATAAAACAATATAATTATAGGAACGGAGGATTATCGACCAATCCGCTCTGTAGTTTATCTAATTTATAGGAGCGTACGTAATTTAATTTCGATCACGTTCAGCGGTCGTAACCAAGATGATAGATTATCATTGGCGCCAAGATTGTAATAACCCACGAACCTATACATGAATCATCTCATTACATTGTTCCTGCCATTCATGACTCGAAAGCGATTGTTCGTTTTGTACATTTAGACAGCTTTTCGTTTATAATGTGGGCGTCGCGTCAATAAGGGAACTAGATGCCTACACTCCATGAAGGGAACAATGTATCAGTAAACTCTATTGAACATTTCAGCGTACATGTTAAAGTGTACATGTGTACATAAGTATATACATGTGTATGATTCTCTTCCCTTCTAACCGCTAGGGAATTACTGAAAATAATGGTAATACTCAAAAACCAAACGTCGTCAACGATCGCTGTTTGTAAACGAGATCGTCTTAACTTGATTTTCCCGTTTACTTTACGTTGAAGACATCTGAAAAAAGAAACTTCAGTGATGGATGTATGCAGAGCAATACGAATCATTGAAAAAAAAATAGCCTCCTCTATTCGACTGTATATTTTTTAAATAATATAAACTTTAACAATAATTCTGATATTTTACATTTCAGTAACGTTTATTTCTTGAAATCATATTTTCGTGTCATAATTTTTTTTTAACAACCGAGTTTTCTTCCGGTAAGGCACATATATCAGAACAATTTGCATCTCCTCGTTAAGTCATTAAAACTACAGCTAGTGTCCTTGTGTATAGTTGCGGCTTTTTACAGCTCCAAATGTTACCAAATGAAAATACCTTTCCCACAGCAACATTGATGCCGAAGTAACGTAGTGGAACTCAATAATTTTAAATTTTCGTTGGAGACATATCCTTGTTTGAAATGCGAAAATATCATCTATTTCTTTAGTTTTTCTTGATCTAAATATATTGTAATCAGACTCTTTCTTAAAATGAATGAAATTAAATATTCAGGGTTTTTTTTGGACTCTCTTGTGAGATCTACCCTTTTTCTTGCAAATTGAAAAAATGATTTAAAAAAATGTAATTTGTGCTTGTTTTGGCCAATTTATTTAATTTTCGGTACCTGAAATCCGATCTCGATATTCTGATAGTGAAGTCCTAATCTTGAAATCGTTGCTTTCAAATCCTAATCCATGAACCCGGGTTCGAATAATCCAAATGCTTCCCGCAGTGACCACAAATCCAAGGTGATGAAATTTTGTTGGTAAGAAGGTCTAAATGGTGTTACTAAGTGTTAACTTGAATTTAAATTTTTTTTCTCGATTATTTTTCTAATCTCCAACCATGTGAATATGGTTCTGGAACGGTCTTGTCAGCTACCTCGAAATTATGTTGGTTACCATAGGATAATTGTAGTTTTGATTGTTACATACGAACAACAGTACGCTTGTCTGAATTTGAAGTGAAACTTTCATACAAAGAAATATAATTCTGATTTACGTTAGTAATTTTGATTACTCGCAGCGCGAGTTGTCTAATGGAATCTTTTTTATGAAACGACGAGGATGAAAACCCAATCTTGGGAAGATTGTAGGGAAGAGGTCATCAACACTGGTCCGCTCGCAATTAAAAGGAACTAGAAAGATAAACCTGTCAACTTGGAACGCTCTCCAACCTAGATAAACAATATCACAACAATATATTAACTCTTCCAATTTTTCAAACAGAAAATGTTTTCGAAGGCGAACGTTGAAGAAACATCGTTCCATTTAATTTTGCGTTTTAAAGTCCAATTTAAGCGGCAAGGTAATCGTTATAACAAATCTTAGAAAGAAGTCTAACTTGCTTTCGAAATTTATCCTTAATCCCAGGATTAGAATCGTCTGAAATATTTATGTTATTATTTTGCATTAGCAATACGAATCTATCACTCTAGATGTAAAATAAATTCTTTTAAAATCTGTGCGCCTACATTTAGAAAATAAAATTAAGGCTAAACTGTAAAATAGGCGAAAGGTATGCTTGTGTGTGAATGAATCAACTGATTGCAAAAAAAGATCTGTACTTAATGTTATGGCGCGCAAAATGGAACCACATCAATCGTCATCTTCAATTTTATTAGCTTCTAGACGAATAGAAGAATGTACTGCCCAAGAAATTTCAAAAGTGGTGTCCCACACAAGTTTAATTATATAATAATATAATAATTAATCCGGGACGGCCGTTTCGAGGACACGAGTAGGTGCCGGTAGAAGTTTATACCGGCCAACAAATGTAGCAAAACAATACGTTGAAAATTAATAAACATGGTGTAAGCCTGCACAAACGAGTTGCATTTCATGAAATTAGCAAACACTAGACAGACTCGTGTTTATTCGTATCATAAGAATGGGTTCGCGTACTGGTATCCCCGACAGTCGACAAAACACGAGTCTGTCTAATCTCTGCTAATTTCATGAAGCGCACGGAATGTGTACTCGTTTCTGCAGACTTATATAGTTAGTATGTGTAGCATTAACAAACAACGTTGATCAGCAAATGGGTGAGGAATTTTGGTGCATGTGTATAAGCTATAAGTAAGAAAAACGTACTAGTTTACTAGTATTTAGTATGATTATAATTTGTATGTTAAAAGAGTTTGCATGCTATTATTAGACGATAAGGCGGTCTACCTAATAAAACACAAATTTTATAGATGCGGAATCTTGAAAGCCACTTTCCATTTAAAGAGAAAAATTCTTTTATCTCTTCAATTAAAGATCTAAATTGCTGAAAGATTGTTTTAGAGAATTTCCCGACTCTGAAATTGCACAGACATATTGTGACTTATCTAACTGTGGTGGCGGATAGTATTAATCACTACTAACTCTACCAATTCTCTGAAATAACATACTTATTTACTTCTATTTCTATTTATCTGGACTGCATTAAAATTTTTGTTTGCTTTTGTGCACAAATGCATACATAAAAATATCGTACCATCTTTATAAATATTGATATTTTGACGTTTAAAAGTGATGTAGATATCCAAGCACGAATTTTTAAGTTACTTTTCCTTCGCCGTATGCATTTGTCCCTGTGTTTTCTTTTTCCTTTTCTTTGGTGTTCAGTTATTGTGCTGCGTGTAATGCGATTTTCTCATGCAATTTTGTAATTCCTCACTTACCTGATATCTAATTTTTCTTAAAATTCATTAAAAGTAAATGTACTAGTGGGTTTGACAATGAATTATTCAGGTTTTATAAATTTGTTATTTCTTTTTTTGTATACAGTTTGATTGTGCTATACAAAAACTTATTGCCGTTTTATCGTCCGTGCTACTGAATTCGAAGGTAATTCTAAATCAGCATTTTCTTTACACATCTGAACCCAATTTTTTGTTATATATTTTTAATTTTATTTTACTTGATAAAACCAGCTGAACTTATTACGTTCATTTATAATTGTTTATTTTATGATTGAAGTGTTTGCTTGTTTTCAAATGAAATAAAATAAAAAATAAAAAAAACAGTACTTGTTCGCAAAGAATCGTAGAAAACATCAATTTTCTTTTAAAAATTTGACCAATGGTAAGTTTGAGTTGTTAGGAATATTGGGATTAGTGATACCCTATGCCAAGTCCATTTTTCTTACGAAAGCTGGACTCCAGAATCCTTTCACTCCCCTATCCTTACCTAACAGCTTCGCTGTTTAAGGTTGTTACTATAGTTTTCTTAACGAGGCGATACTATTAAAGTGGTGTCTAAAGTATTTACTGGCATGTGGACTCGTTTTCCCCTGCGCGAACTTAATCAGATCGATTATTGGGACTGCTCTGCATTGAGGTAACGATCAGTCTTGTTTCACGAAGCGATTGTCGGACACTCCTGCTCGTTCTTGTTATAAACAACCAACAGATGTCCGGGAATAGTTGGAATCGGCGGGCAGTTCTGTAGTTGTTTGCTCGGCACGTTGGTTGGTGTTTTCCATGCCAGACATGGCTAAGATATAATGGACCTTAGGCATGTCCTGTAGATGGTAAGCTTGATCCCCACGAACAGCGTAGATTTAGTGGTGCCAACGGGGAATTTCTTGCGCCAGCAAACCTCTTCGATGTGAACGTTAGCTATTTGTTGACTTTTAACCCCAGATACACAGCTGCGCTATCCTATAGGAGCTCAGCGCCATTCATGACGATTCTCTCTGATTCTAATGTCTTCCATCCAGTGAATCGGACCAGCACACACTTATCGTTCACATTCATAGAAAACTTTACCCTCGGATACCATTCATATAAATAATGAGAAACTCCGTATCCAACAACGAATTCTGAGGAATTCGACAGAGATGGATGGCTCTCTCAAATGAGGTATAATCAACCTCACAAGAATTCCACCTTATGAATCATTTCCCCGTGCCACATTGTATCGAATGCTCTTGTAATATCAAGGAATACAGCCCTAACCATCTCCCCAAGCTCCAGAGCGTCTCTCACTGCGTCAGAAATATAAAGCAGTTGGAAATAGGTGGAAAGTCCAGCGTCAAAGTGTTCATTAAGTAGGGTAGTTAACACTTCTAACTCGTTCCTTAATCGAGTCTAATGACAGATTCAGCTACTTTGGATAAAGTTGGGTCTGTAATTCTCCGGGAATAGCGGTTGTGGAATAATCACATATCGTATTTTCAAACGCTCGGGGCCTTCAAGAAAGTCAACGTTACAAGGGGAAGGCTCGTTAGCGACCCAACTCCATCATATCCCGGAGCTTTGTTCTGCTTAAACCCGTGTATCCTGTGTTTTAGTTCCTCTAGAGCCACCTCGTCTATTAGTTCTTCCGAAAGTTCATAAAACCGTATCTCGGAGTCCTCATCCAACTTCGATTCATCGTCCTTATTAACCGGAAAGACCACAGAAAACACCTGCTTCATGAAATTTCCATGAATATTACCGTTGTCTTTCTCTAAGTAGGGCAAGTTTCTCCCTGTATAGGTCGCATCATGTTTTTTATGTCTTTTAAGAGTTTTCCTCGTTTTCCGCAGAGAGTTACCTGACCAAGACGGCATGCCAAGCAGTAACACGCCAACTAGAAGAAAGACAAACTGATAGAGATGATGGCGTGCATTATATAATACAGATCAGCCCCAAAATTTATTATATTTAAGCTTATTAATTGAGCAGAACCACATTCGTAAGATCAATAACACTTCAGGTCAGAAAAGTAAAATATAGCAATTAAAGCTACAAAACAAAATTAGTTTGGTGGGAAACACGTATTACATACATATGTTATCAAGTTCAGATATGCCAGCGGCGAATCATATAGTGCACAGTATAATCTCAGCCACCAACATTTTGTTGATTCTACAACTTGGAAGACTGCTGCACATCGTGTTCATCTGCAGGATACATAAACAAAGATGTGGGAAACATACCAGGGTTATGTTCATAGTATTCCGGGGTTCCCACCTTGTAATCTTATGCTTTCCATTGGTAAGACAGTAGAAGACGTAAATGCTGTCTAATAAAAGAAAAAAAATAAGAAAGAAACTGAATTAATTACGTAAAACTTCCTTAAAATTGTCGCACGATTTCTCGGAATATCTAAAGCAATGATATTTTATGTTTAATTTGCTTTCTCTTTCTAAATTTCCTTGTTGTCCAGCTTTCTTAAACTTGAAATAATTTAAGCAAAAGGAGTTAGACCATGAGACGCCGGCATCTCTAATCTACTTACTCGTTTCACTGGCGTTTGTCTTTCCTTAACACGCGCGAAACTAGAAGGAATCTGTATTGTTATAGTATAATGTAAATGCATTCAAATTACTTGGCAGCTGGGTCAAGCGTAACTTAATATCGAGTGAATTATAACTTCACCGACCCTTCACTATTGTACGGTATAGCATTGTATTAAGAAAGATGGCTTGTTCGAAATTAAGTTAATTCTGTCAGCATGGTGCGAGAATACGCCTACAAAGTTAACTATGTATGTTGTACCGCATTAGGAAGTGGATACAAGTACAGCGGGTAGGGCGACGCATTACTTCCTCGAATATTTCGCCAAGGCCCGTCTTGAAAAAAAGAAATTTTGAAAGCCCTACAAGTAGAGGATTGTCTAGGACGGCTAAATAGCACAACTAAAGGAAACCCTAAATACATTACACAGGCTGAGTCAATATTCACTCTTCAGCTCTCGGATATGTGTTCTATTATTAAATAAGATAAAACTCGAGAATCCTAAAATCCCGAAAGCGAAGCCGCTTTCAGGTAAAATTAAAATTACAAATTAACATTAACATAAAATGTTTTTTTATTCTTAACAAAGCCAATTACAAAAATAAATGTAATATTAAAATAATAAAAAATCTGAGCCGAGCTAAACGAAACCGAAACAAAACATCTGATTTCTTAACTAATCCTCAAAATTGTAACCGTTTTTGTTAATATCTACAGTCGAGGTTCCTGGCAACAGAATTGAAATTATACTCATATAATTCTGCTATTCCTTCCTGAATCCGCGCAGTAACGCCATCCGCTCAGATAGGCACAGAGAAATAAACATTTTCTTTTGTGTATCCCCACAGTCAAAATTTATTAGTGTAAATTCAGAAGACCGGGGTAGCCACGCTATTGGCCCGCTCCGACCAATCCATTTATTTGGAAAACGACTATTCAAAATTTCTCGCACTTGTAATATAGCATGTGCAGACGCTCCCTAGTGTTAAGAAAATCTTGTTACACGTTATTCTAAAGGAATATCTTCTAACACACTTGGTAAAATGTTCTTGCAAAAACTGCTGTAATTTTCACCATACAGTATTCTTGAAAATAGTATGGACCGATGATCCTTTTTCTCAAAACACCTATTTATTCACAGATCAGCGTTTTTGCTGATTCCGCCGACTTAATATACGCTGGTTCCTCATAGAGCCAGTAATGAAGGCAGTAGTGAAAACTCCTTGTTGGTTGAAATGAGTCTCATGGGTAAACAAAACATTATAGAAAAAGTCAGGATTGCTCTGAATTTGGTGTAATGACCATGTGCAAAAATTAACACTCAATAAGTCATCTCCGAGATGCAGCATTGGAACAGGCTGGAGGTGGTGTGGATATCTTCGAAGACATCCGTAAACAGAGGACTGGTCTATTGATAACAAACGTACGATTCTCAGTATCCTGCAATAGCTGTTTCTCCTCTTGTTATGTGAGTTTTCAAGGTCGGCCGTAATGCAAAGAACGTTTTGGAGTGATATATCCTATCATTAATGTGTATTTCTACATTTTGGATTGTTTTGTGATCTGGATGATGCTGGTTCTCTGTACAAACGCAGCACAGACATTACAAGTGCCTAAAACTTTTACCATATTCTCGTATTCTCTGTTAGTGTACCCTGACATTTTCAATTCAAAGGTACTTTTAAAGATTCCGATAGTCAATAAGTGATACAGGTCAAATAAACATAATAACGTCAAAGTTAGATAAATGGTAACTCCTACAAATACGAATTCCGCTTGCGGGTATCGCCGTTCCTTAATTTTTAATTTATTTTTTTCCTGAACACATCAGAAATCTTGGAGAAAGACCGATTTCGAAGAATAGTGCGAAATATCAAATAAGGAACGTTATACACAGAATCTTGTTTGGGGAATGTTAACACCGAATGCAATTGATTTATCTACAAGCTACGTACAATAAATTCAGATAACACAGTAAAATAACATATACGACTGTGATGTTAATGTGAATATTCAGGTACAAGGACCTATTCAAAAAAGAATGAAGAGTTTAGAATTAGAATAGAACAGAAAGAAACAAATACAATTAACACAATACCAGACATGAGGCTGTTATTTGCAAAAGAAGCCGAAATAATATGTCGGCGTCGGTGGCGAACAGTGTCGCTGCTTCCTGAACGGCAGGCATGCGTTTCTTTGGCACTAAAGGGCGCCAAGAAATGTCGAGTTTGCCGTTTTGAAAGTTGTGGCATTAACTGTGAGGCAACAGCGATAGAAGATAGAGATAAAAAAAAATACTCTCGAAACCACGCTGATGACGCCGGGTAGGCAGAAACATGTCCGTGTGTTAGTGTATTTTTTTTTCTCTCCTTTTGTTGAGTTTGCCGTGAATTATTCCATCAATACCATGACGAAGCTAAGCTATCTTAGCATTACATTTTTTGGTTAATTTTTTCCTGTTTAGCTTCCGGAATTTTAGTATCCTTAATTTTGGTCTTATTTTTAATAGTAGAATACATATTCGTGGACTGGGAAGTAAAAGACTTTCAAATAACACAATCACTTTGACTCCAATAACACGGGCAACACCCGAAGTTAAACAACAACATAATCCCGTATACTTTTGTGATTGATGATTACGAGAAGTAATCGTTTATGCATGAATATTGTATCCGTTCCATATTAGCAGTTTTACCGCTACACATATTATTTTGGTTTGTTTTGCAAATAACAGCCTCATGTCTGATATTGTGTTAATTGTATTTGTTTCTTTCTGTTTGTAAAAATTCTAAACTCAACATCTTTTTTTGAATAGGTCTTTGTACCTGAATATTCACATTAACATCACACATCCTATATGTTATTTTACTGTGTTATCTGAATTTAATGTACGTAGCTTGTAGATAAATCCATTGAATCCGGTGTTAACATTCCCCAAACACGATTCTGTGTATAACATTCCTTATTTGATATTTCGCACCATTCTTCGAAATCGGTCTTTCTGCAAGATTGAATTTATTGTCGCATATTCGGCAAATACGTAAGTAGGTATATGTGCCCAGAATACGATAACGATAACAATGTTTTACGTACTCATGAATGTTCGCTTGGCTGTTATTATAAGTAACAAGTAACTATATACGTCCATTACACATGCACATATTCGAATAAATGGAAGGGATATTTCATTTCTATAATTCACCAAGCGAATCCGTTGGATGTATAAATTTACACGGGAAGACTCGCGAACGGGCGCCAGAAATCCTGTTGCTCTATATTCTCATTGTCTTTGTATATTTATTATCACAGCAAGCATCCGCTTCCTCCTTCGTAAAACGTCTTGAGACGGCGGGACCGAGGATCAAGGATTTTCGTAACAGCAATCTGTCGGAGAGTCGGCAAAAAATTGCACGCCTTATATTGATAACTGCTGTCTTATGTTAGGTCATGAGAAACATAATCACAAAAATATCCTAATCGGCTAAACCTAATAAACATAACATTGTTCGATTGTTCGATAAAGACTAATTTATATAGGTAAAAATTCCGCAAAATATTTAAGATGGATAAATAAATATTGTATAAAATAAAATGCGAAAAAATGCAATGTCTGGGTTAAAGAATTGCTTACTGATAGATATAAGCGTATAGGTACGTTTAAATAAGATCCATTGTAGCAAATAAGACATCAAAACTATATTTGCATGGGCGATAGTTATTCGTAAACTTCCATACATAAATAAATAAACTGCGAAAGCTCGTTCCAAAAGATTTTTTTCTTCTAATTTAGAATTAGACATCATTCAGTATTACATTTTGTTAATAGAAAACGAATCTGCCAGCAATCATTTAACTATAGCCCATGTCAACCTCCTTATACAATACACGTCTAATGCGAATTCGATTCATAGGAGACATTATCAAGAACAATGACTGAATTTTGCGATGATAATTTCTTAACTGTTTTTCAATGCAGTTCGTGATAAACATCAGCAGCATTTTTCTTGTAGCGTAGAGAAATGTATATTCAGCACCAGGGACCTAACCATTACCATCACTAACATGAACTAATGCAAAACGGGCCAGGATCAGTCGATGATATCAATCCTTGTACAAAAGCTTGTTGACTCTTTTGAATAGTAGTGTTTGTAAATTTTCCATTTATTGCGTGTCCTACGTTCGCCCATAACAAATATTTTCTATATATAAAAAGCCGAAACTTTCGATTCAACATTCGCCAACCTGCATCTGTATTTCTGTCGCCTAAAAGTACGAACGGTAATCAATAACCTTAAAGATAAAAAATCTGCCGAAATAGATAGAATATCCTTTCATATACTAAAAAAGCTTGGTGAAAATCTAGCAGAACCTCCAACTTAATTAATAAGATGATGTACAAAGAGTAAAATATCAGTGGTTGTGCTGATATATAAAACAGGTAACAGACAAATATGCAGCAATATCATTAATATCGAACGTAGTCAAAATAATAGAAAAAGTCTTCTTAGCAAATTTAATAATTTTATAAAAATCATATCACCAAATCATTCGAATTCAAAAAACTGGGGTGTATTGGATGATGCGCATCTAAAACCAATACATCATCCTTTGATAGAAGCACATCTCAATTACGGTATTCTTTCCTGGGAGTCCAAGTGTCACATAAATGCTTTGAATGTACTACAAAAACGATTTTTAGAAACAATACTAGAACGCGAAATGGCTTATGGTACGGGCTTTACAAGGAAGTAAAACTAATGGATGTTCGACAGTTCTATTGTCTTGAAGTCTGTAAATCAACACAAATCTAAAAACCGTATAGAGAAGGTTAACTTTTCATACACAGCTCGAATAACCATTATAAACTCTCAAAAATACGTAAAACTATTGGTCAAGGATGTTACTTGTTTTTGGCTCCAAAATCCTACGCAAGTACCTAAATAGCCCAGGAGAAGACATATGTACATCCTAAAGAATACAGATTCCTGCAAGTTGAATAGAAACCGATAGTTTTAACTTGAAGTGAACTGTATCGCATATTAGCTGCCTTTAGTATTTATATGTATTTATGTGTATACTTTGTGTAAAGAATGTTCACATATGTATGTCTCTCCACGCACAAGCAATAAGCTTAAATGGGTATTATTTGTATATTAGCCTATATTTGCTTGAATTGTATAATGGTATATAGTAACTATTATCATGCAAAGTCAATTTAATATAATCTACAAAAATCTCCAGTAGCATCTCAGTGTGGTTCCGTAGATCCATTATTGTTGGTTAGATAATCGCCTTACTTGTCAGTAAAACTCAACATTGTTCAGATATAAGTGGTGAAAAAGATCATAGAATACCATAGGCGTAGTGCTTCAGTTGCGTCCCTACGTCGCTTGCAGTTTGTTATTTCTAAAGGTAACAATATACGTTTGAATGTCGTTTTCTCTTCGTATTTTTAGAAAAGTAATCGCCATCGCGATTAAAAAAAAAAGGAAGTGACTCTAGTAATCATCCAGGTAACACGTGTTTGGTTATAAACACGTGTTATAAGAACCTAGTGTTTATGTGTTGGAACATGTTAGCTTCGTGTTTCAATTTTTAATACTTGACAAATTCATTTCTTGTTATCTATTTGAACTTAAATTGCTCTTAAAACATTCCCAAATTCCCGGAGCTGTAGATTTAATTAATAGATTGGAAAAATCATCTACTTCTACATTTTTCAAGCATACAAAACATTACAGTATATATTATAATTCGACCTGAATTGTTATCAGCGTTGCTAGGTAGCGCATGAGGCAGGGAAGCAATGTGTGTTGGTTAGTGCTTTCTGTCTTGAGAATGCTTTTGCGCTGTGTGATTTCGTACAGCTCTTTTTAATTACGTAAATTTTTAAGACAAAATCATTTTTACAACGTTGCAATCAACAAGAATGCAAAACTTAATTCTACACTTTGCGTTAAGCTTTTTTAGATCAGTAGCAATTCAATATAAAGTGAAATTCAAATATCAAATAACAAAGCGTTTAAGGATTCTGTTTAACAGGACGCCCATGTTAAGCATTATTTTTAATTTATATCCATTTATTTTCAAATACCAGAATTGATTTCATTTATTAATTATAGAATGTATTTACTTTAAGTTTGTGTTACTTTGCAGTTCACCCCTGTAGCTTAAGTGCATATTTTCTCAATATTTCCTTGTATGATCAGAAAAAGTATTGATTTTTTCTCTCATATGTTTTTTATGCGAATAGTGATTGGTGCAAGATAATAAGGGCAACTATTTAGGGTAAAGCGGGAGATGCAGATATCATCCCGTGCGTTGCGATGCTGAAAAAAGTGAAAACGACTGACCAGCGTCCAAATATCGGCGGTTGGCTGTAGTAAACATCCAGAGAACTGCCCGGAGAAATAGGTATTACGTAGTTAGATCTTTTACGTTTGTAATAAAATATATATTGCTATTTTATCGTGGCCAGAGGAGCTACTAAGGATGATATGAAGAAGTTACGCGGTGTTGCAGTGTCTCAAAGTATGCTAGGTGCCCCGCGCAATCAAAGGCGTTAACCACAACCTGAATCTGAATAGTGGATAAACCGACTTTCATAAGTGTTGTTAGTAAAGCTGGTCACAATTGCTGGTGACCGGCTTTCACCCAGAAGACAGCGAATATGCTATTTCATCAGTTTCCGCCAAAGGACCGGGCCTATCGAGTTAAGTTGCACATTTTCTTTTATTTTTCTCTATGTATTCATAGTTGTTTGTTGTCAAACTTTTTCTCTGAGTTAGTTTAAATTATAAATTTTGGTTAATACAATTAATACTTATTTCTATTCTATTTTCAGGGGCCCCATTCTTTCGTAATAAATCTTATTTTCCTATATTTTCTTCTGAATTTATTGTTGTCAATTGTAGTTTGTCCTATTCTCACTACTTTTTTGTAGTAGAACATTATTAGTTTTAAAGTTAATCAGTTTATTCATTCATTAGAACGTGTTTAGTTTCTTACCCCAGAACCGCACAACCTATGCTACGAAATATAAAAGAATCTCATTAAGTATATTTAAAAATAAGCATTTAGTCATTTTAGTACAGCTTCGTTTACAATCAGCCTTGGGTAAATTGCAGCATCTAATGCAGCGGTTCTACATTTTTTTAAGAAGAACCTTTTCCTCAGGTAATGTGTGTTCTTTAAAGCATTGCACAGGATTTCCTCAATTGCCTACTGCGGGTAGAAAAGATTGTTATTTCATGGGGATGCTTCTTGTGTAGCTCGTAACTATTCTACAAAATCAAGTTTCAACAATTTCATCATCGAAACAAATCCTTTTTGTTTTGCCGGAAACATCTTTTCCCAACGTAGAGCTTTGAAGCTTCGATGGTACGTGCACACTAGCGATATAATCAAACGTGCACGTGCAAACAACGACTACGAATGAGTTATTTTATTTCCATCGATTCTATTCATAAATAGAGTTGCTAGTGTTTACAGTTTACTGCATATTCAAGTTCAGATGAAAGGTAATTATTAAGTTTTGCAGGAAAACATTCCAAAGCAATTAGATTCTTCGTGGTCTTGCTACGTGTATCTCTATAGAAGATTATTATTTAATACTGTAGCGCTAGTCTCATTTGGCTAACATTTATCGGTCGTAATCGAATCCGATGAACAAATGCAAATACAATTCAATTAATGAGCGTTTGCGAATTAAAGGGCTGGATTTGCAAATTGAATTCAAATGCGCAAATAAGCTTATAATTTACAGCCACAGAAACAATAGCAACGCGCCTTATGGCTTGATATAATATTATTTATTGAATAAAACCGCTATACAAATAATAAGTAATATAATAATTTTATTAAGTTTTATTATTTAAGTTTGTTTCTACCCCATTTACATATTCTTTTGTTGTGACGTATGAACCAATATTTTCGCACTTTGACCGTCATGCTTTTAAAAAAGAGATTATGTAAAATTTTAACCACCGTATACAGATATAATTCCTATTCAGAAGCGAGGATAACAGAATACTGGACTACAAGATAAAGCAAATCATTAAAGACAGCCGGAAGAAATATTTAAACACAAAAAAGGAAGATCGTAAGAGATATAAAAAAAAGAAGGAGAAAAGGAACCAAGATAGCAGTAAAACGAGCAAAACAAATATGAAATTAGGGGAAGATTCTAGGAAAAAGTTGGTGGTTGCTTTTTTGGGGTAGAGATAGGGTCGTGAGTTTAATTCATGTATTAGCTTGAATTAGGTGCCAATAGGAATCCTATGGGAGGAGGTGCAGAAGAACAAAAGCAAATATAATAATTGAGAAACTATAATTAATAAAAGAATTGCTAGTCAAATGAGCTGAGACAGATCGCAACATAACATTACTTTAAATGTATAGTTTAGACCAAATGATCTGACACAACAAAAAAAGCGAAGCTGGAAGGTCAAAAAAATTGGGGATAAATTTACATTAATAAAGACGTGAAGATTTCTCATATACGTATATAAATATAAAAACATTCGAGCTTATATTGAAACTTATTGCTAACTACATAAAGGTAATTCCACTCTGTATATTATACAAAACCTAACTCGCATTATGTTCTTTCAGGCTAAGACTTCTGTGGTACAATAAATCCCTCGGAACGAAGAAATCTTCTTACTTAAGGCGGTAGTAGTCAATACAAAGTTGTATGTCCAATCACGATATTCTCAATGTTGAATGTTCTCGGGACTACAAAATCTTCTTATCGAAGATGTACATACATGTGTCATGTAATATATACAAATATTAAATGTTTATAATAAAGGTCATTAAGATGAACTATAGTGAGTGTCGTTGTTAATATCAATAAGCTAAAACTTCCTCGGAACCTGGAAATCTTCCTATCGGAAGTCGTTAAAATATATAAGCCCAGTAACATATCCTAACATTAAATTTTCATAAAGGAGATGTCCTCAGGGGTAAGAAATTAAAATCAAAATGTGCATAAGTGCAAAGCAATAGAAATGTATACCATGGATAATACCTGAGTATGAAACATTGAAAAATACTGTGCACTTATCTAGATTTTCTTTGTTAATATTAACAAATAACTAACACGGCAGACATTACAAAAGCTACGTGAAGCACTTTTTCACTTCCTACTTGTTCAAGAGGAAGTCCTTTAAATTTTAAATATTCCACAAATCCTAAGTTTAAATCCGCTATTAAATAAATTGGTATACCTAATACAGTCTGGTGCAAAAATTAATTAAATTGTAGTACACGGCCAGGTGTAACTTTCAATTTAATTTTACACTTTACCTAGTGTTTTAGTTACTCGCCAAAATTAACATGCTATAACTTCTTTATGACACACAAAAGTAGCAAAGACAAGAGAAGAGGCATAATATGAGGAAGAAGGAAACAATGGAAATATAATTACGTAGGAAAACAAAATGTTGAAGAATTGACGGAGAGAAAGTAATACTACTGTATTCTCATGTATCATAACTTCTAAATTACTCTAAATCAACAAGTTTCAGCGTAAGCTTAGGCATACTTAAGTAAAATTTCATTAATCAATAATCGTTTGGTCGCTATTCTTCAAAATTTGCTTCAGCTTCAGGTGGTAAGGCGATGTTATCGAAGAGAATAGAATCTCAACGACGGTTGCGTCCCGGTATCATGCTACATCAAAGTAAATAGTATCTATTTGTTATTCAACCGCAATATATTTTTAAATAGTGAAATCATCAAATGTGAAAATGAACTCAAACAATCGCCAATGCGATTAGACAATGGCATGAAATTACGCTAATTTTATAATTAACTTAAAGTCTAGGAGAATTTAAATTGGAATTGAAGCATGAGTGGTATTAATTAGCCAAAGGTAGCCGATATTCAAAGGAAGACACACAAACACAGCGTTTATGTATTGGAATTTCCCTATACAATGTTTCGTTAAAATTTCTGTAACTTATCTAAAAATTCATTTCCACGACCCTAAATTTTATCTAAATTAGTTCCGAAAATCATACAATTCTAAATTTTTCTCAAAACTTCCCCTCGTAAAACAGTACAATAGTTTTATAGTTTTCGGGGTGTAGTTTGCTTCTGGTTAGATATACATA